>OX451738.1:55423124-56023124 GCA_948472305.1 Vicia faba
CAGAAAACAATCCAATGATATTGGGACCCTTAGAACCCGATTACTTCTGATAGGACAAGTTTTGAGCCCACTAACTTCAAGAGGGTAGTACCCCAAACTTCATGCCGACCTAAACTCTAAGGGCTCTCTGTGTGACTTGTGTGCCTTCTAACTTGAATTACTTGCACGTACTTGTTACCTAACACATGAGTTTCTTGCAGGGTTTGTTTACAGTCCTTAATCTGGACTCATAATAGGGTTACATATATCACTCCATGCATAGCATAACATCATACCATTGCATACATCCTACATAAGGACTAATCCATTTCAAGGATCTCAAGGGTTTGTGATGCAGGTCATGATGAATCAACTGTCCAGCAAGGGGCAAAGGGGATTTATTTTCCTCTAGCCAAGGTTGTCAGGGGCTATGACCCACTCGATATGGTGATCCTTGACTCTTGAAGAAGGACTCTCAACACCATGAAGTTCCTTCAATCAAGCTACAAAAATTCAAATTCTAACAGTTTCTCTGTTTACCCCGCGAGATCCTTGAAAACATTGCATGCATATCATACATATCATTGCATTACAGGTACCACTGTTTACAGGTCACTTACCTTCTTTACTGTTTATTTCAGCAGTCTCATTATGAATCCTGAATCATCTACTGAGCAATCCATCAAGGCTCTCCAGGCTCAGAACGCCCAGTTCCAGGAGTTGATTAAGAGTCTAGCCCAGGGTCAACAGGATTTGAAGACTCTGCTCTCGAAGAAGAAGAAGAAGAGAACGGTGTTGTTCAACCCGAGACGCAAATCTGGGAATTGATCATTAAATGAAGTTGAGCAGACTACCCCATCTGTTGGAAAGGACAGCCCCCATGAGAGAGAGGTTCCTAGTCCAGTGGTCTCCGACAACGAGACAGAGTTCAATGATGAACAGTACCCTCCAGCTGAGGACAGGTATAAACAGTTGGAAGACCGACTAAGTACTATGGAGATACAAAAGGTGCCCGTCCTAGACTTCGAAGATCTAGGTCTGTCTTCTGGGGTAGTAATCCCACACAAATTCAAGGCACCTGCCTTTGCAAAGTACGACGGGGCATCCTGTCCTAAGCTGCATCTTAGGTCTTACATAAGGAGGATCCAGCCCTACACGGCTGACAATAATTTGTGGATTCACTTCTTTCAGGATAGTCTGTCAGGAACTCAACTCGACTGGTTCTATCAACTGAATGGAGCCAACATCCGCAGTTGGGAGGACTTGGCCACTGCATTCTACAAGCAGTACCAGTACAATGCCGACCTTGCTCCCACGCGCACTCAGCTTCAGGGAATGTCTATGGGTGCAGGCGAAGGTTTTAAAGAATATGCGCAAAAGTGGAGAGACCTTGCGGGAAGGGTACAACCACCTCTAACTGACCGTGAGCTCGTCGACATGTTCTTGGGGACCCTGTCTGGACCTTTCTTCAACCATCTGATTGGGAATTCTTCCGCTGGGTTTACAGATTTGATCTTGACCGGGGAAAGAATTAAAGCGGGCATCAAAAGTGGGAAGATTCAAGAGGCTGCACCTTCTGATACTCACAAAAAGTCTTACACGGGGAAGAAAGAGTCCAATGCTGCATATAGCCAAAGGAGTCTTCGTGACCAACATGCAGGGGCAGTCATGATCTCTGGTTCTGCGTCACGCCGACAGCCACAAAAGGGAAATCAGCGAAGGCCAGACGAGCCTAAAAGACAATTCACCAACATCAACATGCCATTGTCACAAGCATTGCAGCACATGTTGAAAATGAATCTGATTGCGGTGATCAACCCTCCTGCAAATCCCAAGACCTCCTCTCCAAACTACAACCTATAAGCAAGGTGTGCTTATCATTCTGATAGCCCGGGGCACGATACTGAGGATTGCTGGGCGCTGAAGTACAAGATCCAGAATATGATCGATGCTAAAGAGATCGAATTCGAGCCTGCTGAGACTCCCAATGTGATCACTGCTCCATTGCCAAAACATGGCGAGGATTGGAAACTTTTGTTCATTCGAATGTTCAAATTGTAATTTTCTTTGATTGTTCAAACATTTTATTTCATGTCAAACTTGGTTATTTCATTAATGCATTACACGTGTCTGTTTTGAAGTAATTAGGTTTACTATATTCAAAATTGCTTTTATGTTTGATGTTCAACTCTCGATTTTAAAATTCTAAGCCTCTTGAGGGAGGATGACGAAAACGATACCGCCATCTTTACAGTATGCTTTTGAACAGACCCCGCTGATGAGGTACAGGCATTGTTTCAATTCCTAAATACTGGAGTTATAAGGAAGATAATCCCTCGCCAACCCCTTCGAGCTAAAGAAGTAGGAGTTTTTCTTTTCGAAAATTAAAACCCTTAATCATAACCTGGGGCACGGTAGTTCTCTCAGCTGATCCAAGTGCACAACGAATGACATCAAAGGAGTCCTTACAAAACAAAAGACAGTGATGGTTCCAAATAATCATAAAGACAGGCAGTCATTATCCTTCAAAATAAAAACCCATTAAGTCAAAACCTATGAAGGAGACCTACAAAACTGGGGCATCCCGCTGACTGTAATCACAAAAGAAACAGTTCAGGCAAAAAACAGGGATAATGAAATCAAAAAGCGAAGAGGTCCTACAAACCCTCAACACAAAAGGAAATGACTGCTTATTCTAAACTGTCAAAATCTGAACCATCACCGGAATATCAGGACAAAGACTCAAACAAGGTCTAATGCATGATCAACTGAGTTTAGGTTTGAAGAACATCACGAAGAGCGGGTGGGTACAAATATAATTTGAGCCTTTATCCTTTGTTTCTTAAACCGTGAACCAGGCCACGTTATAACCCATAAAAGTCCTAGCTGAAGCATGGGTTAGTTTGAAAAGCATATTGTTACAAGGTATCCTGACTCCTTAAGGCTTGCGGTAAAATAATGAGTTGACATCACAGTTTACAAAAAAAAAATCACTTGTTTTACTGAAAAATGCATTTTCAAAAAACTTCAAAACAGACATAAGTTTGGCATTTTTAAAATAACATTGTTTGCATATGACTTTTTGTTTGAACAACATAGAAGTTTGCACGACGAATGTCTAATGAACAAAAGTACTCCCAACCAAGGGGCAGACATGAGCATTGTCCATAATCTGGGGCAGTCCAGTCAAGATTCAGAGAATCTCTCTAATGCCAAATAGCCAGGGGCAAATCTCCATCTGAATCACTTGGGGCATTGGACACGAATTCCAGCTACGAATCTTGCCTGGTCAAACGAAGATCTTCTGGTGGTATGGTAACACTACGCTACTAACAGTGACAACTTCCTGTATCCTAAGAGCACGGACATAGTCGAAAAAATACTACGCATAATCAAAGACCCGCTAGGTTGACACCCCTAGGCAAAAATAGGGGCTTCCCGGCGAACCAAAAGGGTTCGGGCAAAAATAAGGGATGGAAATGAAAAATCTGTACACCCGGCAAGTCGAAAACCTGAAAAGGCGGCTTGGGCAAAAAGGGTATCCCGGTGGACTGAAAACCCGAAAGGGCGGTCCAGGAAAAAGTTAGGGATCACAGCATACGACTATGTCCCGGCTTCTCGTCACTTGCCTACCAGAAGAAGATTTGTCAATCGACAGTCATCAAGCACCTTCACAGGTATCTTCTCCCACAGAAACAGGGGCAATAATGAGTTGTCTGAACGATCTAGTTACTCTGTCCCCAAGGTACCAAGGTAAGTTCGGCTGAAGAATGTAACTAAGATATCTTAATTCCCCAGAGAGTGAGCCAAGATTCAACAATTCTCCCCCAAGCAGTTAGTCTCCCATCAACCCTAACAAGGCACAGTATTCTCCAGCAAGTCAGCAACACTCTTCCCAAGCAGAGTTGGCCTGCAATCGGCCTCAAGGAAGTTGGATTATCCCCCAGCGGTATACAAATATTCCCCTACAAGCATCCCCGACAGTCTTGATCTAAGATTTTTCCCCAGCGGAATACCGGACATCCAGTGGAGCCACTTCCCCAGCGCAATCTCAAAAGTCTCCCCAGGAGAGTGGAATCCATATCCCCGGCAGGTCTTAAAGCTTATCCCCAGTAGATTCTGGAAGCTTGTCCCCTGCAGAGTACGAACGCTCCCCCGACTTTATTCAAAGGTTATTTCCCACCAGGATATAACTGGGTTATCCTTAGCCAATTGCCACGGAAAGATCGTCTTCGGCAAAGTCTTCCTATCCCTAGCGGAGTTCATCAAATCTTCCAATATAACTTATCAATGGTATCCCCAGTGGAGTTATCATCAACCTCAGCAAAGTACCCCTCTCCCCACAGAATAACTCCCCGCAGAGTAATCTATTCGCCAAGTTTATTCCCTAACAGAGTCATCTTCTCCTACCGGTATTCTTGCAACCATCACCCCTAGCGGAAACAAAGGCTCTAGTCTTCCACATCATCCCAGGAGTTAACTTCCCGGCACCCGTCAAGGATTTACTTTCCTAGGCGAAAACATACATTCATGAACGTCATATCTTCATACATTATAGCATGCACATACGCATCATGAACATACAATCTCATTTATTTTGAGAACATCACGCACGTCATACATCATGACCTTGCATACAACTAACGTTTTGTCTTTTCAGGACTAAGGTCAGTACAAAGATAATTACTATCAACTGTCGTGATTCCAGATCCGATTCCTGTATCTTGCCAGGGTGTATCTGTTGACGACTATATTCCAGACTCGATTCCTGTATCCTGCCAGGGCACGTCTGAAGAGTTCGAAGATCCGATTCCTGTATCTTGCCAGGGTGTATCTGTTGACGACTATTCCAGACTCGATTCCTGTATCCTTCCAGGGCACGTCTGAAGAGTTTGAAGATCCGATTCCTGTATCTTGCCAGGGTGTATCTGTTGACGACTATATTCCAGACTCAATTCCTGTATCCGGCCAGGGCACGTCTGAAGAGTTCGAAGATCCGATTCCTGTATCTTGCCAGGGTGTATCTGTTGACGAATATATTCCAAACTCGATTCCTGTATCTTGCCAGGGCACGTCTGAAGAGTTTGAAGATCCGATTCCTGTATCTTGCCAGGGTGTATCTGTTGACGACTATTCCAGACTCGATTCCTGTATCTTGCCAGGGCACGTCTGAAGAGTTTGAAGATCTGATTCTTGTATCTTGCGAGGGTGTATCTGTTGACGACTATATTCCAGACTCGATTCCTTTATCTGGCCAGGGCACGTCTGAAGAGTTCGAAGATCCGATTCCTGTATCTTGCCAGGGTGTATCTGTTGACGACTATATTCCAGACTCGATTCCTGTATCTTGCCATGGCACGTCTGAAGAGTTTGAAGATCCGATTCTTGTATCTTGCCAGGGTGTGTCTGTTGACGACTATATTCTCCGGACTCGATTCCTGTATCTTGCCAGGGCACGTCTGAAGAGTTTGAAGATTCGATTCCTGTATCCGGCCAGGGCACATCTACATAAAGAGTTTGAAGATCAACCCCTGTAACAGGCCAGGTAATTATCTTTTTTTCTCAGGTACGCAAATTCTCGCTAAGGAATCTCTTACGCGATCGACAACCTCCCGATGGCACCTATAAGCCCATCTCTCCACAACTATCCATTACGCTTCCAAATGGCATCTATAAGCCCATTCCCGACAAGGTTCTGTCACATTTCCAGATGGCATATATAAGCCCATCCTCCTATCCATCACCTTTCCAAATGGCATCTGTAAGCCCATTCCTGCTAACACTCTACCATGCGAGTGCAAATTTCTGGGCACTCTAGTGTTCAATCATCTTCCACCCTCGGATTACGAAAGGCACTCCAGCCAATCTACATCCTCAGGTCTAAGAAGATTGAACAGGGGCAACTGTTGTACCCCAAAATTTGCCCTCCCATATTCTTCAAGATTTTCCAAGATCAATCTCCAGATGATTCAAAATCTCTCAAAGGTTGCACAGTCCAATTGCCTCCTAATACAGTCAAAATTAGGGTTTTGGTTCTTGCAAAGAAATTGAGATTTTCAAGGGTCCAATCAAGTCCCATATGCCTATATACATTGTCAAGCATCCATATGTCAAGTTTCAAGACACACAGCATCAAGTTGCACAATCAAAAACCCTAAATGCTCCACAGTCAACTGCAAGGGCAAAATGGTCATTTGACAGTCAAAAGTAAAAAATTTTGGTCAACATCTTATTTTGAAGCCACAATCATCATTTGATCAAGTCTTGATCATGATTCTCAAAGCATGGCTCAAAAAGTCTCAAGATGCAAGAGTTTCTATTTTTGGACAACTGAAAAGTCAATTGCAAATTGACCAGGGCATAACTTCCTCATGGTTTATCAGAAAAATCCCATTCAAATCTCATTTTGAAGGGGATGACATTTCCTACAACTCATCTTCATACTTCAAGTCCAAGAAATGCTCTCACAAAAAGTTATCAGTCTCAACATTATAGGTCATTTTCAAAAGTCAACAAAAGGCACTTTAAGTCAAAGACCATAACTTGAGATTGGTAAATCAAAATGACATGGGACCAAAGGCATTGGTTATAGGACTTCAAGACCTTTCCAAAATGTCCAAGAACATGATCATAGCTTCAAAATTGAGCAAGATATGCCTTGGAGAAGTTGGGAAAATTTTGGGAATTTTGAAAAGTCAACTTTGCCTAAAACACTTCAAAATTGCTAATGGGTCTCAAATTCTTCCTTGAATCATTACCCAAAGCCTATGCACGACCCATTGAACTAAAGATGATTTATTTTCTTATTTTTAATTAATTAATTGAATTTTTATTCATATTAATTCATTTAATTAGATTTAATTATGAGAAAATATCAAATAATGCATTTTCAAATCTTTTTGAGCAGCAAATATTCTCATTATAGGCTAAAGATTTCGTGCACCAATCAACAAGACAAGATCATCCATATTTGGCAAGATTTGCATGGAAAAAAGATTGAAATTTCATGATTGAAAATCAAATATATGAATCATAAATTCTTGGACTTATGGGCTTGTTTCTTGACCTAATTTCGTTCATATACTTATGCATAACCTAACCTAATTAAAGAAGACACGAAAAGCTGCTCACAAATCCATACTCACTTTTCAAAATTCTCATAAAAAGCTTGAAACTGATTTCATAGGGAGAGGACAATTCAAGGCCTAAAAACGATTCTAACGCATTGCTGGACCTTCCAGTAGTCCATTGGCATCAAGAATCAACCCTAACACGTGAAGAATCCCAGAACACAGGCCATACGGTTTGTCTTGTTTTTCAAATTCGCATAGCATGATTCATGTGCTTTTAATTGGTTTTCTTGTGTGATTTACACTAATAGGTACCTCCTGAAGCGATTAGCATAGGTTAATTGACCTAACTCTTCCTAAACCGAAATCTACCATTGAAGGATATCTAGGGTTCCAGGACTTGAAAATTAGGGCTTTCCTTATACGGTAAAATTGGACCTTAAAACCTGTATGGATGAATTCGTGACATCAAGACGAAACAAACCAATACCTCGCGCTCAATTTATATAAGTTGTAGGCGTATTCGCTATTATTTACTGTGCCACTTAGTGGGGGTTTAAAACCCCCGCTACTTGCTTTATGTTTGCAGAGAAAACGAAGAAGAAGCCTGGCGTGTCATCACATGGTTGGGCAATTCAAAAGCTGGCGCGTTTTTTCTTATTTTCATATCACTAACGTTGTTTTTTTTATAATATTTGTTTTCTGTTGTGTATACAAACGCACGCAATAGCTCAGTTGGTTGATGAGGTGTCTTGCAGGTATAGAGACCTGGGTTCGATTCCCAGGTCCCCCATATATTGCATAATTTTTGTCTCAATGTATTCCAATGCGGCGTAGTCTCAGCGTCCCACCATACATCCTCATACATTGGCTTGCCAGATGGCCTGGACCCACAATCTGAAGGCCACTAAAGGAGGTCCATCATGTATCTCAGTCAACCAAGGCACACACAAGCGTGGAAAGTCAAACAAGGCTCTATGCTAATGGGCCAGATTGCTCCAAAACACCTCCATTCTGGGCCTGATACCCCCTGTGTTTGTATTCTATTTTTAATTTTCTTTTCTTTTCTTTTTAATTCTTTTTATTGCTTTAATTATTTTATTTAATTCACCTAAAATAATTTTCAAAATAAAAAATCAGAAACCAAAAAATGTTTAATATTTAATTCTCATTAATTTCACTATTAAAATATTTTGTAAATAAACTCTAACAATTAATTTAGTTTAATTTAGGTTTTAAACTTTAATCTTTTCTTAATAAATAAAAAATATCTAGACTTAGGGTTTTTTGACATTTTTCATCCTTTTCTTAATTAATTATTTTTCTCATTATTTATTATTATAATTACTATTTATTTTTGTAAATAAACATGTATATTAATTAATTAGTAAATTAGAGTAACTTTAATATTTCTTTTTATTAATAATTAAAATATTTAGAACTAGGGTTTCCTTCTAATTTTAATTTTCCTTATTTTCATAAATACCAAAAACATAAAAAACAATTTCTTTTCTTTAATTAAATAATTCATTAGACTTTAATTTCGTTTAATTTCAAAAGGGCCAAAACCCTCGGACGTTCAATTTCTTTTCGCGCATTTATTTTCTTTTGAATATTATGTAACTACTCAAGGATTGTAATAGTAATTAGGTCTTTTTACTTTCCGCATTTTATCAAAAACGGGTCTTTATACTTTGGCGATGTATAGACCCGCGCCTTGTAATAGCGTAGCTTTTATCTTTCCGCATTTTACTTTCCGCACTCTTAAATTCTAAATTGCATGAAAGAATGTATGGTTAATTAAAAAACAAGCGTAGCTCACAATGCCATGATCAAAGATAAATATCGACATGAAAATAACACACAAATACACACACCACTTCTAGGGTACGCCTCACCTGTTGCCTTCGAAACATGGTCGTCAAGTATAGGACGTTTTAGTAAGTCCTTATGTCCATGATCCAGTTGCCTCGAAACAAGTTGCCTCGAAACAGTTGCCTCGGAATAGTTGCCTCGAAACGGTTGCCTCGAATTTTAAAAAAAAAGGATCAAGGACATAAGGGTAGCTTCTAAGGTGTCCTAACTGTTGCTTCGGTGACCACACTGTCCCTAAACTCGAATTGACCTGAACACCTCCAATGGTGGTGCTACCTACCTCTCAATGGTGGGATGGCACTACCTTAAGGACATTTACACAGCCTAATTCCTTAGGGTAGGTAGATGACTCATAGATACTTGCTCTAATAAAAAAAAACAAATCAAAACTCTTTTCACACCGACACTTTTAAAAAAGCTTTCAAAACAATATTTCAAACACTCTTGAGGACAGATACAAGAGTTATTCGAAATCTTTCAAAAGAAACTTTTTCAAACCCACAAAACACAAGAAAAGCAAAACATTTTGAAAACACAAAGAGCAAGTATCTAAGAGCCCATGGATAACCATGGATAGAAAGGGTGCTAACACCTTCCCTTTCTATAAATCTACCTCCCGAACCGAGAAACATCTCGAAAAGGAATTTTGCTGTGCTTTTGTCCTTTCCTTGTTGGAGAAAATAAAAGACGGTGGCGACTCTTGCTTCCGCGACATTTCGCGAACCAGCGTTAAACAGTCAGTTCTATTTCCACCGATCACACCTCGGAAAATGCAATCATGTTCCTCGTGTATGAGACACTCTAGCAAATGTCCCTTCGATAAACAAAAATCGTAGTCCCTCGATGACCCTCGATGTTGCCTTCGATAAAACGATCTCGTCCCTTACAAAAATTGCTAGAGCGTCTCACAAGTTGCCTTCAATGATTGTATACGATGACCTGCGCCTGTCCCGTTTAACATCCTAACACAAGGTTGTTCATCAAACACAATGGTGAAATAACACTGTTAATAGGGTTAAAACACAAGAAAATCTTTGAGTAAAATAGGGTAGACAAACTCTTAGTTACTTGATCAAAAATCTTGCAAAACATCCTTGCCATTTTTCAAACACACTTCAAAAACAACTTTCAAAACATTGAATTATCTTTTCAAAAAGACACACACCTTCGTATATATTCAAACAAGAATCATTACAAAGGTTGCCTAGACAAGGCATCTTTTTCAAAACATTTTCAAAACCACACACACAAAGCACCATTTCAAACAATTTAAAAGCAAAGGCAAGTGATCTAAAACAAGTAACTAAGAGCCCATGGATAACCATGGATGAAAAGGGTGATAACACCTTCCCTTTTCATAATCTACCCCCCGAACCCACGAAAATAACTCAAAGGTGTTTCCTATGCTTTTTAACCTTTCCTTAGGATAAAATAAAAAGTCGGTGGTGACTCTTGCTAAACCGAATAAGTGCGAAAACAAACGCAAATACCAAGTCAGTTCTCACACCGTATCACAGAACTGGCGACTCTGCTGGGGAAAAACTCTAAAAGTGGGGTTACCTTAGGGTTTTAGATCACCTATACATGCTTACTTTGATTGCTTTGATTGCTTTACTTTTTGGGTTCCTTGTTTGAGTTTGTTGTAAATCCTACACCCGGATTTGGGGGCACCTTTTTAGGTAAGTAGCAATAAACTGTGAGGGAAATGGGCGAGGTATACCGACATGGTTGAAGCAGTAGATACGTTAGTGTGACATATTTGTGGGTATCGGTAGCCTTTGAGTTAATCAAAGAGAATACGGGGCCGCTGAGTGATGTCATGAAGCACTAACGAACTCTTAGAACCTTACTTGACCATCTTGGCCTTTTTAGGGGTAGTGAGGTGACCGACTTTGGTGCAGTCCGAAGTTGGTAGATACTCGATACTACACTCATTGAGGATTGTTTTCTTGGAATATTTTGGTCGCCAGTTAAGTGGCTAAACTAAAACTATGAACACAGAAAATAATCCAGTGATATTGAGCTCCTTAGAACCCGATTTCTATTTTAGGACAGGTTTGAGCCGACTAACTTCAAGAGGGTACTTACCTACAAACCCCATGCAAGCCTAAACCTAAGGACTTGTCTGCTTTGTGTGAATATGATTATTTGTATATACACTTGCCTACTTTTTCATACATGTACATAACATCATAACATCATACCATAGTGTTGTACCCCAAAATTTGCCCTCCCATATTCTCCAAGAAATTGCCAAGCCAAGTCACAAAATTCCCCAAGGGTTGCCCAGTGCAAAGGTCTCCTATATAGTTAAAACTAGGGTTTGTGTTCTGATCAAGAAAATGAAGTTTCCAAAGGCCCAATCAAGTCTCATATGCCTACAAATATGGTCAAGTATCCTCATATCAAGTTTCAAGGCATTCAGCTCAAAATTGCACAGTCAAAACCCTAAATTGCACTACAGTCAACTGTAGGGGCAAAATAGTCATTTGACAGTCAAAAGTTCAAATTTTTGGTCAACATATCATTTTGAAGCCACAATCATCATTTGATCAATGCTTGATCATGATTCTCAAAATTTGGCTCAGAAAATCATCAAGATGCAAAAGTTTCCTTATTTGGACAACTCAAAAAGTCAACTGAAATTGACCAGGGCATAACTTTCACATGGATTATCAGAAAAATTCCATCCAAAGCTCATTTTGAAGAGAAAGACATTTCCTACAACTCATCTTCATACTTAAAGTCCAAGAAATGCTCTCACAAAAAGTTATCAATTTCAACATTATAGGTCATTTTCAAAAAGTCAACAAAAAGGGACTTTAAGTCAAAGGCCATAACTTGAGATTGGTAAATCAAAATGACATGGGACCAAAGGCATTGGTTAGAGGACTCAAAGACCTTTCCAAAATGTCCAAGAACATGAGAAAAGCTTAAAAATTGAGCAAGTTATGCCTTGTGGAAGTTGGGAAATGTTTGGATATTTTGAAAAGTCAACTTTGATCCAAAGGACCTAAAATTGCTAATGGGCCCATTTTTCTTCCATGATTCATCATTCTAAGCATGTGCACGACCACTTGGCCCAAAGGGAAGTATTTTCTCATTTTTTATTTATTTATTTGAATTATTATTCATATTAATTCATTTTAAATTATTTAAATACATGAAAAATATCTAACTTGACCTAATAAATCTTTTCATGCATGTTTTGCCATCAGGATTTCGTGCACATTCAAATGTGGAAAGATTTGGCTTGATTGGATGCTAATTGATACAAAAACCATGTGAAAAAGATTGAAAACATAATGGAAGAAAATCAAATATTCAATCAATGATTGCAAGAGATTTTTATCAATTTTTTTGACCTAATTTGCTCCATACAAATACATGAACACAACCCTAATGACCATGGACACTGGAAGCTGCGCAGAAGCCATTAACAAACTTGCAAATTTTGTCCAAAAGTTCAAAACTGAAAACCACGTTTTAAGTCGATTCAAAGCATAATATTGGTTTCAATAGCTTCCTAGGACATCACTGAGCACAACTGGATAGGTTTCCATACGCATAGCCTTCGGAATTGGTATACAGAAACCAAGTTTCTTCTCATTTTTCTTGTAATCGTATTTTGATATTCAAGCATTTTTACTGCATTTTTTCCATGGATTCATACTTATTAGATCATCCTAGAACTAACCGCATGATTTAATTGAATTCTTATGCACTATTGGAGAATCTGCCATTGATACTTCTTAGGGTTTGCAGAGCTTCAATTTAGGGTCTTTCGTTTAAAGAAAAATTGGCATCCAAGACTTGTATCATTGAATCAAGCGTTGTTGGACGATCATGAACATATACTCGCGCCTAATTTATGTTTAGAGATGAGCTAATCGCTATTTTCTCAAAACGCCCTTAAAACCACGCTTAAGAAACCGTTGCCATATGTTTTTGTTTTCAGGAACGCGTGGAGAAGATGGAGTCGTGGCAGTGTATGATACGCTAATTTGAATCTCGCGCGTTTTAACCCACTAACATCATGTTTTTGTTTATTATATTTATATGTTATTATATGTTAAATGTACAAGCGATGGTTCAGTGGCAAATGCGTTGTTGGGAACGGTACATGACCTGGGTTCGAGCCCCAGGTCTTACAAGTTTCCATATTATTTTTCAAAAGCAATTCCTATGTGCTTCAAGGCTGCAGACGCATCATGTTCCTTCATCATCTACCCATACACGCGTCTAGCATATTCAGATCCAAGGCTGGGAATTGATGAACACCATGAGGATGAGTCAACCGTCCCACACGCGTGCATCAAAGTCAACAAGGCCATGATACAAATGGGCCTGAATTGCTGAGCCCATACCTCCTAAATTGGGACTTCCACCCCCCCTGGTTTGCCTTCTCTACATTTTTTTATTTTTAATTATTGTTTTATTTGTTTTATTAATTTAATTAATTATTTTTTACAAAATATGAAATACCTAAAAATCAGAAAAGATAAAAAACATAAATATTTTATTTTCAATATTTTCTTGTAAATAAATTTGCATGTAAAATTAGTCTTAAATTAGGTCACAATTTAAATTCTTTTCATAACAAAAATCCAAAAAATATAGAATTAGGTTTAATAAACGTTTTATTCCTTTTAATTTTTCTTTTTACCATAATATTATTTATTTATTTATTTTCGTAATTAAAATTGTACATAAATGAAGTGGTGAAAAACACAAGAAGGGGGGGTTGAATTGTAAAACTGAAATCTTAAAGCAATTGACAAGATATTTTTATCCTGGTTCGTTTGATCTCAAACTACTCCAGTCCACCCGTCAAGGTGATTTCGCCTCTCTCCAACGAGGTCTTAATTCACTATATTCAACTGAATATTACAGACTGCTTTAACAACTGCTAAAGCCTTCTTGATTCAAACCACAACCCGGTTTGTCAAGGCAACACTTTCTTACAAAGGTATAAAACAATGTGTGTGGATGTTTTCTACAAAACTTTATCACAACTGTGATGTATACACAAAATGAAGCTTAGAAATTAGATTGCTAAACTGTAATGGAATATCAGAGTATGTGGTTTAGCAAAACTGGTAGAACGAAGGTTATGGTTCAGCTTTGTGCGTGTAGAGATTTGGAGAGCATTAGCCATTATAATCTTCAAAGCCTTGTTTATATAGCACTTGAGAAGATGAACGTTGAATGCAATATTCTTGATTCAATGCTAATAACAAGCTTTCCTTTTTGAGCAGATCTTGTCTAGAATGAGGCCGTTGGAATTAATTAGCTTTCAATGCACAGTACCGTTGCTTCTTTAACGCAAGTTCTGGCTTGGCTCATTCTGATTCTGCTTCGCTGCTGATGAACTATTGTGTTTCTGTATTAGAGTGTTTGAGCGCAGTCTTGTTCATCAGGCTTCAGCATGTACGTGAGTTGATCATCTGATCTTGACGTTCTGATGTAGCATCTTCTGATGCTGGTGTATGACATCAAATTCTGATGCTGAATAAACGTGATCTTGCTTATTTCAATCAGAGTATCTGCAAGTCAGAACATAATAATTTTAGGCAGCAGATAGTTCATTCATGAAACTTATAAATACTATATCTTTTCACTTTGTTATCATCAAAACTTAAATATAGGGTAGTAGATTCAAACATTGTTCTAACAATCTCCCCTTTTTTGATGATGACAAAAACTAGATATTTTAAATGAAAAATAACGTGAAAAGGTATCAGAGTTAAGAAGTACGGAGAAGTCAGAGTTAAGAGATACTCCCCCTGAGTTGATTACTTCCCTTTGATTATACGTGTTCTTCAGGATCAGATCTTTTTCTTTCTTTGAACATCAGATTATCAGAGTCTTTGACTTATCAGAGAGCAAAGCTTCAGAGCTTTTCTTGTCAGAGCTTTGCTTTGGATCAGAGTATTAGGACGATCAGAACTTCATATTGATCAGAGCAACATTGATCAGAGCTTCTACATTTTGATCAGAGCTTCTAGTCTTCAGAGTGTCCAGGAGCTTCCTTGTGCCTGTAGACTTTAAACAAAACAGAAAAACATTTCAAGTAATAGAGTTAGAATGTTTGAGAATTTCTGTCTAGTTAGCCGTTATTGATTTAAATATCATTCTTGTTCTCCCCCTTTTTGTCAGCAATCAAAAAGTGTTGGTGATGTGCTAAAACAATTAAGATCAGAAAAACTAATTATATTAGGATAGTTCAGAATCAGAGCAAGAAAATATTACAAAAACTTAGTCAAAACAGTACATCAGAAAATGAAGAAAACATGAAAAAGGTCATGCATGAAAAAGATTTAAGGTTGAGGAGGCAAGCGTGTGAACAGGCTCTCCAGCATCGCTTGAATCTTTTCAGAAGTTTCATTTTGCTTCTGCACCATGCTGACAACAGAGTCAATCTTGCTGTCCTGCACATCCATTCTTGCTTTCATCTTCTGATCATTTTCTTCCATCCGCTGCTGTAGACGCAAGTCATTCAGCCTTAGTTCTTCCAGAGTCTGCCTGTCCAAGGCAGCTTGAGAAGCATCAGAAGCAGGAGGCTTCTCAGAACTTTCAGCAACATCAGCTGCTTGACTTTCATCCTGAATGGTCTTGTCTTCTTCTGATGGTTGCACCTTTGCAGCTTGCTGTTTCTCAGACCAAGATTCACTGTCCAGAGGGAGCACAACTTCCTGAGGCAGCTGACTTTCAACTTCCTTCAGCAGCTTGCTGAAGTTCTGTTGAGCCTGCTCATAGTTGATATCCTGCAACTTGAGGGCTTCAGCACGTACCCATAGTCTGAACTGTGACCAGAGCTGATCAGAAGCAGCTGGGTCAATCATCCCAGGACAGACTTGCTTCAAAGAAGCAATCCATTGCAGCACACCTGTTTCAAAATTCAAAATACCAGAGCCAACATCTGGTTGCTTTGGTTTTGGGATGGCAATTTTGTGTCTTAAATCAGCAAGACGTTCAAGACTGGTTAAGTCAATGAAAGTCCTGCTGGGGTTTTCAGCGGTTTTCTGAGAGGCTGTTTGTTTTGGAGGAGGGGTATCAGAGTCAGATATTTCGATTGGAGTGGGTGGTGTTTTGGGAGTTTTTGGTGGTGTTGATTCTTCTGAAGATGGTAACTGGGGCATGACAATAGTGGTTCCACATGGCAACTGGATTGCCAGCGGTGAAGGTTGAGGTGAGTGAGGGTCAGATTTATGAGGAGAGGGGGTTTCAGAATGGTGAAACGCTGTTTGTGGTGAAGGTGGATTTATTTCTGGTTGGGGAGAGGGAGGTGGAATCTCTGATTGCTCAGGAATCTCTGTTTGTAGAAAAGTTGTTGAAGGATTTCTAGCAGTGCTCCTTTCAGATGTTGAAGGAATGTCTGTGTTGAGAGCTTCTGATGACTTGTCTTCAGAACCTGCAAATTCAATTTCTATACCTGCAAAAGTTTCATTCTGCTTTGACTTTTCAGAGTCAAGCTTATCATCAAAACGAACACTGATTGATTCTTCCACAATCTGTGTTTCTGTATTGTATACTCTGTACCCTCTTGAGCGTTCAGAGTATCCTAACATAATACACTTCTGTGCCTTAGAGTCAAACTTGTTCAAATAATTCTTTGTATTCAATATAAAGCAAGTACATCCAAATGGATGAAAATATGAAATGTTGGGCTTTCTGTTCTTCCACAATTCATATGGAGTCTTTTCCAGAATAGGTCTTATTGAGATTCTATTCTGAATGTAGCACGCTGTGTTTATTGCCTCTGCCCAGAAAGTCTTAGCAACGTTTGTCTCATTGATCATGGTTCTGGCCATTTCTTGCAATGTTCTGTTCTTTCGTTCTACAACTCCATTTTGTTGGGGAGTTCTAGGACAAGAGAAATCATGCAGAATGCCTTTGTCATTAAAGAATGACTCAAAATCTTTATTTTCAAATTCTCCACCATGATCACTTCTGACTTTAACGATTCTAAGATCTTTTTCATTCTGAACTTGGTTACAGAAGGTAACAAACACAGAGTGTGACTCGTCCTTGTGTCTTAAGAACTTTACCCATGTCTATCTGCTATAGTCATCTACGATTACTAACCCATACTTCTTACCACTGACTGAAGCAGTTTTAACTGGTCCAAATAAGTCAATGTGCAGAAGTTCTAATGGCTTAGAGGTAGAAACAACATTTTTGGATTTAAAAGAAGGTTTTGCAAATTTGCCTTTCTGACATGCTTCACACAGAGCATCTGAATTGAACTTCAAATTAGGAAGTCCTCTGACCAGATTGAGTTTGTTAATCTGAGATATTCTTCTCATACTAACATGCCCCAATCTTCTGTTCCAGATCCACTGCTCATTGTTAACAGACAGAAGACATTTTACATTCTGACTCTTTAGTTCAGAAAGTTTGATTTTGTAAATGTTGTTTTTCCTCTTACCATTAAACAGGATAGTCCCATCTTTCTGACTAACAGCTTTACATGATTTTTGATTAAAGATTATATCATAACCGTTATCACTTAATTGACTTATGGATAACAGATTATGCATCAATCCATCTACTAGCAGAACATTATTAATAGAGGGAAGATTTCCATTACCTACAGTTCCAGAGCCAATTATCTTTCCCCTCTGATTGCCTCCAAAACCAACGTGGCCTCCAGGCTTAAGTTCCAGGCTTTGGAACATATGCCTTCTTCCCGTCATGTGTCGTGAGCAGCCAGAGTCCAGGTACCATGACTGGTGTTTCTGACTTGCTGCTAAAGATATCTGCAACATGTATTATTTTGTCCTTAGGTACCCAGATTTTCTTGGGTCCTGACTTGTTAGTTTTACCAAAACTCTGGTTGAATTTTGGTTTCACAGAGTGCTTACTGCTAGTATATTTGATATCATGTGTGTAACCATACACAAAGTGTGAATTTAAAGGAGTGTGTTTAATGGTTAAGTCCATGACATTCTTTGGTGTAGGAACCTTTCCTTGGTATCCTATTCCTTTCCTGCCGTTTCTGCTAACTCCATAGATCATTGAAGCCATTCTGCTTCTATCTATGCTTTTAGCAAGGAACTTCTGGAAACTGTGATCACACTCCTTGATGATCTCATCAGCGTTGCTGGGAGTTTCAGAAATTGGTTCCTTCTGAGAGTTTTGTAAAGTGTTTTCTAATTTTGAAATTTTATCTCTCAGCTCAGAATTTTCCAATTTGAGACTCTCAGACTTATTAGAGTCAGATTCAAGATTCCTTTTCAGGTCTCTGAATTTAGCTCTAATCTACTGATAACGTTCCAGAATTTCATTGAGGCTTTCAGCAAGTTCAGCCTTTGTAAAGTTAACAGCGAAGTTAGGAAATACCTCTTCTGTGTCTGATTCTGAGTCTGATTCAGAAGCTTCACTATCTTCTGAAATGTTTGCCATGAGAGCTATGTTTGCTCTTTCATCATCTGATTCTGAGTCAGCTTCAGACGAGTCAGAGTCATCCCATGTGGCCATGAGACTTTTCTTCTTCTCTCTTCCAAACTTCTTTTTGGGCTTTTCCCTCTGAAGCTTTGGGCAGTCACTCTTGTAGTGCCCTTGCTCATTGCACTCGTAGCAGATGATGTCTTTGGTGTTTGGCTTCTTGCTACTGGAGGAGCCTTCAGATCTTCTGTATCCAGAGGAAGAGTCTGTCCTTCTGTATCTGGAGGAAGACTCGTTCTAATCAGATCTTCTGGGATTCCTGAACTTCCTTTGTCTTTGCTTCCACAGTTGATTTACTCTTCTGGAGAGAAGGGAAAGTTCGTCTTCTTCTGATGAGGATCCATCAGATGTTTCTTCAACTGCCTGCAAAACTTTAGACTCAAATTTTTTGTTAGATTTTAATGCTAAAGGCTTACCTTGCTTCTGAGGTTCATCAGCTTCTAGCTCTATCTCATGACTTCTGAGGGAGCTTATAAGTTCCTCCAGAGTGATTTTGTTGAGATCTTTAGCTAGCTTCAGAGCTGTAACCATAGGCCTCCACTGCTTGGGTAAACTTCTGATTATTTTCTTGACATGGTCAGCAGTAGAGTATCCTTTGTCCAGAACTTTGAGACCAGCTACCAGAATCTGGAATCTAGAGAACATAGTTTCAATGGATTCAGATTCTTCCATTTTGAACGCCTCATACTTCTGAATGAGCGCCAGAGCTTTTGTTTCTTTGACTTGAACGTTGCCCTCATGCGTCATTCTGAGAGAATCAAAGATGTTCTTCGCTGTGTCTCTGTTGGAGATCTTTTCATACTCAGTATAGGAGATGGCACTGAGGAGGATGGTTCTGGCCTTATGGTGATTCTTGAAGTCACGCTTTTGTTGATCAGTCATTGATTTTCTATCAATCTTCTGACCACTTGCATTCACAGGGTGCGTGTATCCATCTGTCACCATATCCCACAGATCAGCATCATGTGCTAGAAAGAAGCTTTCAATTCTGTCTTTCCAGTAATCAAAGTTTTCTCCATCAAAGACTGGAGGTTTGCCACTGAATCTGTCTCTGTCCTCATTATTGTCATTGCTGAAGTGAGAATTGTTTCCTGCCATTGTGTTTTTCTGACGCTGGATCTTGTACTGACACGGTTAAGTGTTTTAGCTCAGAACCAGGCGCTCTGATGCCAATTGAAGTGGTGAAAAACACAAGAAGGGGGGGTTGAATTGTAAAACTGAAATCTTAAAGCAATTGACAAGATATTTTTATCCTGGTTCGTTTGATCTCAAACTACTCCAGTCCACCCGTCAAGGTGATTTCGCCTCTCTCCAACGAGGTCTTAATTCACTATATTCAACTGAATATTACAGACTGCTTTAACAACTGCTAAAGCCTTCTTGATTCAAACCACAACCCGGTTTGTCAAGGCAACACTTTCTTACAAAGGTATAAAACAATGTGTGTGGATGTTTTCTACAAAACTTTATCACAACTGTGATGTATACACAAAATGAAGCTTAGAAACTAGATTGCTAAACTGTAATGGAATATCAGAGTATGTGGTTTAGCAAAACTGGTAGAACGAAGATTTTGGTTCAGCTTTGTGCGTGTAGAGATTTGGAGAGCATTAGCCATTATAATCTTCAAAGCCTTGTTTATATAGCACTTGAGAAGATGAACGTTGAATGCAATATTCTTGATTCAATGCTAATAACAAGCTTTCCTTTTTGAGCAGATCTTGTCTAGAATGAGGCCGTTGGAATTAATTAGCTTTCAATGCACAGTACCGTTGCTTCTTTAACGCAAGTTCTGGCTTGGCTCATTCTGATTCTGCTTCGCTGCTGATGAACTATTGTGTTTCTGTATCAGAGTGTTTGAGCGCAGTCTTGTTCATCAGGCTTCAGCATGTACGTGAGTTGATCATCTGATCTTGACGTTCTGATGTAGCATCTTCTGATGCTGGTGTATGACATCAAATTCTGATGCTGAATAAACGTGATCTTGCTTATTTCAATCAGAGTATCTGCAAGTCAGAACATAATAATTTTAGGCAGCAGATAGTTCATTCATGAAACTTATAAATACTATATCTTTTCACTTTATTATCATCAAAACTTAAATATAGGGTAGTAGATTCAAACATTGTTCTAACAATAAATAATTTAGGTTTAATTTAGGTTAAATATTAATACTTTCATAATAAATTTAAAAGCCATTAGAATTAGGGTTTGCATCGTACTTTGATTAAATCTTTTTCTATTAAATCTTAAAAAAACATAAAAATACCAAAATACATTCTTTTTTTAATTTTAATTTTAATTCCTTATTAATTTTAATTTTGCAAAAGGGTCCAACGCCCATATTTTTAATTGTTTAATTTGCGTATTTATTTTATTGCTTAAATAATTATGTATCTCTCCCAAAGCGTTGTAACTTAAACTTCTCGCACTTTTCAATTTCGTTATTTACTTTGCTTTATTTATTTTCTGTCAAATCGGGTCCGGTTTAATTTTGGCGATGTGGACCCGCGCCATTTATAATAGCTTTAGATTTACTTTTTCTCGCAACTTTTAACTGTTAAACAAAGCATGCAAGAATGAATGGCCATAATAAAAACAAGCGTAGAACACCATAACATGACAAGACAAATACAAATGAAAACGACACACGAATCGCACACACCACCCCTAGGGTACGCCTCACTGTTGCCTTGCCTTCGAAAGGTGATCGTCGAGTAGAGGATGTCTTAGTAAGTCCTCATGATCCGGGAACCTGGCATGAGGGTAGCTTCTAAGGTGTCTTCCCATTGCTCTGGTGATCACCATGTCCCGAACCTCGAATTGACCCGAACACCTCCAACGGTGGTGCTACCTACCTCTCAATGGTGGGATGGTACTACTTTAAAGGACATTTACACAGACGAATTCCTTAGGGTAGGTAGACGACTCTAGATACTTGCTCTAAATTTCAAAACAAATCAAAAATACTTTTCACACCGACACTTTTCAAAAGCTTTCAAAGCAATTTTTCAAACACTCTGACACAAGAGTCGATCTGAAACTTTCAAAGAAACTTTTTTAAACCCACATTGAAAAGCAAACAAACCATTTTTGAAAACACAATGAGCAAGTATCTAAGAGCCCATGGATAACCATGGATAGAAAGGGTGCTAACACCTTCCCTTTCTATAACCTACCTCCCGAACCGAGAGCAATCTCTTTAAGGAATTTTTCTGTGCTTTTGTCCTTTTCATTTGGAGAAAATAAAAGACGGTGGCGACTCTTGCTTCCGCGACATTTCGCGAACCAGCGTTAAACAGTCAGTTCCAGATCCACCGATCACAGAACTGGCGACTCTGCTGGGGACTTAAACTCAAAGTGAGGTGTACCTTAGGATTAAGATCACTGTGTTTTCAATTGTCTTCTTTGCTTGCTTTATTATTGTGGGTTGCTTGGGAGTTCTATAGATCCTAACCTGGATCTGGGGGATACCTTCTTAGAAAGTAGCAACAAGGCTGTGAGGGAACTGTGCGGGGTATACCGACATGGTTGAAACAGTCTGCTACGTTGATGTGGCACTTTGGTGTGTACCGGTAACCCTTGAGTTCAGTCAAGGAGAGTACGGGGCCTCCGCGTGGTGTCGTGAAGCATCAACAGACCTTAGGAACCTTAATTGAACTATCTTGGCCTCTTTAGGGTAGTGAGATAACTGACTTTGGTGCAGTCCGAGGTTGGTTGATACTCGATACTACACTCAATTGAGGGTTGCTTTCCTGGAATATTTCGGTCGCCAGTTCAGTGGCTAAATCGAAACGATGAACAATGAAAGCAATCCCGTGATATTGGGAACCTTAGAACCCGGTTACTTCTGATAGGACAGGTTGAGCCCACCAACTTCAAGAGGGTAATACCCAGACCCCATGCTGGCCTAAACTCTAAGGGCTCTCTTGTGTGACTTGTGTGCCTTCCAACTTGACTATTTGCATGCTTGTTATCTGACACTTGAGTTTCTTGCAGGTTTTGGTTACAGTCCTTAATAAGGACTCACAATAGGGTTTATTCATATCACCCCATGCATCATGACATCATACCATTGCATACATCCTAACCCATTTCAAGGATCTCAAGGGCTTGTGATGCAGGTCATAATGAATCAAGCATCTAGCAAGGGGCAAAGAGGATTTATTTTCCTCTAGCTAAGGTTGTCAGGGGCTATGACCCACTGGATATGGTGAGCCTTTGACCCTTGACGAAGGACTCTCAACAACATGAAGTACCTTCAATCAAGTTACCAGTTTTCAACTCTAACAAGTTTCTCTGTTTACCCCGCGAGATCCTTGAAATCATTGCATGCATATCATACATCTCATTGCATTACAGGTACCCCTTTGACAGGTTGCTTACCCTTCTTCGCTGTTTATTTCAGCCGATCGTCATGAATCCTGAATCATCAGCTGAGCAGTCTATCAAGGCCCTCCAGGCTCAGAATGCCCAGTTCCAAGGGCTGATTATGAATTTGACCCAGGGGCAACAAGATCTGAAAGCTCTCCTCTTGAAGAAGGAAAAGAAGAAGAAGAGGACTGTTTTGTTCAGCCCTAGACGCATATCTGGGAATACACCGCAGACTGAAACTGAGAGGACTACTCCATCTGTGAGGGAAAGCAGTCACCATGAGAGAGAGGTTCCTAGTCCAGTGGTCTCCGACAACGAGACATATTTCAACGACGAGCAATACCCTCCGGCTGAGGACAAGTACAAGCAGTTGGAAGACCGTTTGAAGGCTATGGAGATCCAACAAGTACCTGGGCTGGATTTTGGAGATCTGGGTTTGTCAACTGGTGTGATCATCCCTCGGAAGTTCAAAGCATCATCATTCACTAAATATGACGGGGCGTCTTGTCCCAAGCTACATCTCAGGTCTTATGTTCGGAAAATCCAACCATACTCAGCAGATAAGAACTTGTGGATCCACTTCTTCCAGGAAAGTCTTTCAGGGACTCACCTCGAATGGTTCTATCAACTGGATGGGACCAAAGTTCGTAACTGGGAGGAGTTGGCGACTGCTTTCTATAAGCAGTACCAGTACAATGCCGACCTTGCTCCCACACGTACCCAACTCCAGGGTATGTCGTTGGGGTCAAGTGAAGGTTTCAAGGAGTACGCACAAAGATGGAGAGACCTTGCTGGAAGGGTGCAACCTCCCTTAACTGACCGGGAGCTCGTTGATATGTTCTTGGGGACCCTATCCGGGCCGTTCTTCAATCACCTCATTGGTAATTCATCTGCTGGATTTACCGACCTCATCCTGACTGGCGAAAGAATTGAAGCTGGTATCAAGAGTGGGAAAATTCAAGAGGCCATACCTTCTGATATTCATAAAAAGCCTTACACGGGAAAGAAGGAATCTAATGCTGCATACAGTCAAAAGAGTCGCCGTGATCAACATGCAGAGGCAGTCATGATCTCTGGTTCTGCACCACGCCGTCAACCACAAAAGGGAAACCAGCAAAGGCCGGACGGGCCTAAAAGGCAATTCACCAACATTAACATGCCATGGTCACAAGCATTGCAACACATGTTGAAGATGAACCTGATTGCAGTGATCAACCCTCCTGCCAATCCTAAGACCTCCTCTCCTAGCTACAATCCAGAAGCAAGGTGTGCTTATCATTCCGATAGCCCGGGGCACGATACTGAGGACTGTTGGGCACTGAAGTACAAAATTCAGAACATGATCGATGCCAAAGAGATAGAGTTCGAGCCTGCCGAGACCCCCAACGTGATCACTGCTCCCTTGCCAAAACATGGCTAGGCTTGAGAGATTTTTGTTCATTTGAATTCAAGTTGTATTTTTCTTTTCTTGTTCAGATAAACAATTATCATGTTAAACTCTTTTATTTCATGAATGCATTACACATGTCTGTCTTGATTTAATTATGTTTACTATACTTAAAACTGCTTTCATATTTTGTGATGATCAACTCTCGACTGAAAATTCTAAACCTCTTGAGGGAGGATGACGAAAACGATACTACGATCTTTACAGTATGCTTTTGAACAGACCCCGCTGATGAGGTACATGCATTGTTTCAATCCCTAAACATTGGAGTTACAAGGATGATAATCCCTCGTCAACCCCTTTGAGCCAAAGAAGTCGGAGTTTTTCTTTTCGAAATTTAAAACCCTTAATCATAACCTGGGGCAGGGTAGTCTCTCAGTTGATCCAAGTGCATAACGAATGGCACCAAAAAGATCCTTACAAAACAAAGAAAGACAGTGATGGTTCCGAATAATCAATAAGGACAGGCAGTCATTATATCTCTCAAAATAAAAATGCCCAATAGGTCAAAAAACCTATGAAGGAGACTTACAAAACTGGGGCATCCCGCTGACTGTAATTCCAAAAAAGGAAACAGTTCAGGCAAAAAAAGAAAGGGATAACAAAAATCAAAAAAAAGAAAGAGGTCCTACAAACCCTCAACAAAAACAAAAATGACTGCCTAGTCAGAATAAATCATCAATGTCCGAACTATCACTGGAAAATCAGAGCAAAGACTCAAACAAGGTCTAACGTATGGTCAACTGAGTTTAGGTTTGGAGAACATCACGAAGAGCGGGTGGGTACAAATAATTTGAGCCTTTATCCTTTGTTTCTTAAACCGTGAACCGGGCCACGATATAACCCTTAAAAGTCCTAGCTGAAGCATGGGTTAGTTCGAAAGTATACTGTTACGAAGGTATCCTGACTCCTGAAGGTTTGCTGTAAAATCTTGAGTTGACACCGCACGGTATTACAAAAAATGCATTTTCAAAATTCAAGACAGACATAGGCTTTTGCATTCTTAAAATAACCTTGTTTGCATATGACTATTTGTTTGAACAGCAGGGAAATTCGCACGATGAATACCTTGTGAACAGAAGTACCTCTAATCAAGGGGCACAGTAGGAGCATTGCCCATTATCTGGGGCAGGATAAAATACTTCCAACAGGGGCAACTCCCTACATTCTGAGAGCGTGGACATAGTCGAAAAAATACTACGCATAATCAAAGACCCGCTAGGTTGACACACCTAGGCAAAAATAAGGGCTTCCCGGCGAACCAAAAGGGTTCGGGCAAAAAGAAGGGATGAAATGAAAAAAACATGTACACCCGCAAGTCGAAAACCTGAAAAGGCGGCTTGGGCAAAAATGGGTATCCCGGTGGACTGAAAACCCGAAAGGGCGGTTCAGGCAAAAGTTAGGGATCAAAGCGTACGACTATGTTCCGGTATCTCGTCACTTGTCTACCCGAAGATTTGTCAATCACCCACACAGGTATCCTCTTCCCTCACCTCCGAAACAGGGGCAATAATGAGTTATCCAGGCGATCCAATTGCTCTGTCAACCAAAGTACAAAGGACAGATCAACATAAGGATGATTACCATCTACCTTTACAAATTCCAGATCATGGGTTAATATCCGAAACCAAACAGGACAATCATCCACTTAATCAAAATCATGCAACCCTACACCGGTTCCTTCTCAATTTTCATCCAGAAGTTTTTACACGAACTTATCCAAGGCAACCTAACCCCGGTTCCTCCAGAAATCTCACATGGATTTACCCCAAGGTAACCTAACCCCGGTTCCTCCAGAAGTCTTACATGGACCTATCTCAAGATGACCTAACCCCGGTTCATCAAGAAGTTTTTACACAAACTTATCCAAGTAACCTAACCCCGGTTCCTCCAGAAGTCTCACATGGACCTATCTCAAGATGACCTAACCCCGGTTCATCAAGAAGTTTTTACACAAACTTATCCAAGTAACCTAACCCCGGTTCCTCCAGAAGTCTTACATGGACCTACCTCAAGATGACCTAACCCCGGTTCATCAAAAAGTTTTTACACAAACTCATCAAGTAACCTTACCCCGGTTCCTCTAGAAATCTTACATGGGTTTATCTCAAGCAACCTTACCCCGGTTCATCCAGAAGTTTTACACGAACTTATCCCGAAGCAACCTTACCCCGGTTCGTCAAGAAATCTCACACGGATCTATCTCAAGGTAACCTAACCCTGGTTCCCCTAGAAGTCTCACATGGACTCGTCTCCAGTAACCTTACCCCGGTTCGTCAAGAAATCTCACATGGATTTACCCCAAGGTAACCTAACCCCGGTTCCTCCAGAAGTCTTACATGGACCTATCTTAAGATGACCTAACCCCGGTTCATCAAGAAGTTTTTACACAAACTTATCCAAGTAACCTAACCCCGGTTCCTCCAGAAGTCTTACATGGACCTATCTCAAGATGTCCTAACCCCGGCTCATCAAGAAGTTTTTACACAAACTTATCCAAGCAACCTAACCCCGGTTCCTCCAGAAGTCTTACATGGACCTATCTCAAGATGACCTAACCCCGGTTCATCAAGAAGTTTTTACACGAACTTATCCTGCGGCAACCTAACCCCGGTTCCCCCATAAGTCTTACATGGATTTAGCTCAAGATAACCTCACCCCGGTTCATCAAGAAGTTTTACATGGACTCGTCACCCAGAAACCCTACGCAGGTTCTCCCTTTCCAAAAAACGAAGTTTTACACGAACTCATCATCAAAGTAACCCTACCCAGGTTCCTTCTCCATTTCAGATACGGTTTTACACAAACTCATCAGCAGGCAACCCTACATAGGTTCCCCCTTTCAACTTACAAAATTACATTCCAAAACTCCCCAAAGAGTCCAATCCAGTTTCCCCAGGAAAATTGGAACTCATATCCCCAAGCAGTAAGCTTATCCCCAGTAAATTCTGGAAGCTTACCCCCTCGCAGAGCACGAACGCATCGTCCGGCTTGATTTAAAGAGTTATTTCCTCGACAGGATATAATTGGGTTATCCTCAGCCAAAAGCCACGGAAAGAGCGTCGTCGACAAAGTCTTTCTATCCCCAGCAAATTACTACTAACAACACTTAGTAAGGCATCCTCCCACAGAGTATTGCTTCCCAGCATGGTCGCTAGAGCATCTTTTCTCCCCGCAGAATCTTCCATTTGCCAAGTTTATTCCGCAACGGAGTCATCTTCTCCTACCGGTATTCTTGCAGTTATCATCCCTAGCGGAAGCGAAGGCTTATTCCTCAACATCAGCCCAGGATACGACTTCCCGACACCCGTCAAGGATTCACTTTCCTAGACGAAAACATTCATAAAACATCACATACATCATTATAGCATGCATAGACGCATCATATCATACAAATCTCATTTATGTTGAGAACATCATTGCTTGATCCATATCATGCATTGCATATGACTGACCTTTACCTTTCAGGAAAGACGCAGTTGAAATTCTCAAACATATTTCAAGACCTTCTCTAGTCCAGCTAAATCGATTCCCAACAGATTTTTCGGATAAAGACTCAATAGAAGTTATGGTTCCCTCTCCGACGGTGTGTGAGGTGGTAAGTCCTTTTCAGATGTTTCCCTCTCCGACGATGAGTGTGAGGTGATAGTCTCCTATGGTTCCCTCTCCGACGGTGTGTGAGGTGGTAAGTCCTTTTCAGATGTTTCCCTCTCCGACGATGAGTGTGAGGTGATAGTCTCTTATGGTTCCCTCTCCGACGGTGTGTGAGGTGGTAAGTCCTTTTCAGATGTTTCCCTCTCCGACGGTGAGTGAGGTGATCATTCCTGTTAGATTATAATGGCCTATGGTTCTCGTTCCGATCCTGCGAAGATGGTATTTCCCACCAAGATTTTCTCAACGAGCGTTGTTGAAGTTAAAATCACCCAAGGTTCTCTTACCATTCATACTAAGGCAGTAACCATACCTGGTTCATTCATCGCCGTTTGAAGCTCCAGACTCAGCCCCTGTAACCAGTCAGGACATATCTATACCAAGCATCTAAAATCAGCTCCTGCAACGTGTCAGGTACTCATTTTTTCTTTTGCAGGTATGCAGGTTCTCGCCAAGGAATCTCTTACGCAATCAACATCCAGATGGCATCTATAAGCCCATCATCCTATCCAGCAACCTCCCAATGGCATCTATAAGCCCATTCCACCATCACTGTTACTATGTGAGCGCAAATTTCTAGGCACTCTAGTGTCCAATCATCTTCTACCCTCGGATTACGAAAGGCACGTCCGCCAATCTGCATCCTCGGGTCTAAGAAGATTGAACAGGGGCAACTGTTGTACCCCAAAATTTGCCCTCCCATATTCTCCAAGAAATTACCAAGCCAAGTCACAAAATTCCCCAAGGGTTGCCCAGTGCAAAGGTCTCCTATACAGTTAAAACTAGGGTTTGTGTTCTGATCAAGAAAATGAAGTTTCCAAAGGCCCAATCAAGTCTCATATGCCTACAAATATGGTCAAGTATCCTCATATCAAGTTTCAAGGCATTCAGCTCAAAATTGCACAGTCAAAACCCTAAATTGCACTACAGTCAACTGTAGGGGCAAAATAGTCATTTGACAGTCAAAAGTTCAAATTTTTGGTCAACATATCATTTTGAAGCCACAAACATCATTTGATCAATGCTTGATCATGATTCTCAAAATTTGGCTCAGAAAATCATCAAGATGCAAAAGTTTCCTTATTTGGACAACTGAAAAAGTCAACTGAAATTGACCAGGGCATAACTTTCACATGGATTATCAGAAAAATTCCATCCAAAGCTCATTTTGAAGAGAAAGACATTTCCTACAACTCATCTTCATACTTCAAGTCCAAGAAATGCTCTCACAAAAAGTTATCAATTTCAACATTATAGGTCATTTTCAAAAAGTCAACAAAAAGGGACTTTAAGTCAAAGGCCATAACTTGAGATTGGTAAATCAAAATGACATGGGACCAAAGGAATTGGTTAGAGGACTCAAAGACCTTTCCAAAATGTCCAAGAACATGAGAAAAGCTTAAAAATTGAGCAAGTTATGCCTTGTGGAATTTGGGAAATTTTTGGATATTTTGAAAAGTCAACTTTGATCCAAAGGACCTAAAATTGCTAATGGGCCCATTTTTCTTCCATGATTCATCATTCTAAGCATGTGCACGACCACTTGGCCCAAAGGGAAGTATTTTCTCATTTTTTATTTATTTATTTGAATTATTATTCATATTAATTCATTTTAAATTATTTAAATACATGAAAAATATCTAACTTGACCTAATAAATCTTTTCATGCATGTTTTGCCATCAGGATTTCGTGCACATTCAAATGTGGAAAGATTTGGCTTGATTGGATGCTAATTGATACAAAAACCATGTGAAAAAGATTGAAAACATAATGGAAGAAAATCAAATATTCAATCAATGATTGCAAGAGATTTTTATCAATTTTTTTGACCTAATTTGCTCCATACAAATACATGAACACAACCCTAATGACCATGGACACTGGAAGCTGCGCAGAAGCCATTAACAAACTTGCAAATTTTGTCCAAAAGTTCAAAACTGAAAACCACGTTTTAAGTCGATTCAAAGCATAATATTGGTTTCAATAGCTTCCTAGGACATCACTGAGCACAACTGGATAGGTTTCCATACGCATAGCCTTCGGAATTGGTATACAGAAACCAAGTTTCTTCTCATTTTTCTTGTAATCGTATTTTGATATTCAAGCATTTTTACTGCATTTTTTCCATGGATTCATACTTATTAGATCATCCTAGAACTAACCGCATGATTTAATTGAATTCTTATGCACTATTGGAGAATCTGCCATTGATACTTCTTAGGGTTTGCAGAGCTTCAATTTAGGGTCTTTCGTTTAAAGAAAAATTGGCATCCAAGACTTGTATCATTGAATCAAGCGTTGTTGGACGATCATGAACATATACTCGCGCCTAATTTATGTTTAGAGATGAGCTAATCGCTATTTTCTCAAAACGCCCTTAAAACCACGCTTAAGAAACCGTTGCCATATGTTTTTGTTTTCAGGAACGCGTGGAGAAGATGGAGTCGTGGCAGTGTATGATACGCTAATTTGAATCTCGCGCGTTTTTAACCCACTAACATCATGTTTTTGTTTATTATATTTATATGTTATTATATGTTAAATGTACAAGCGATGGTTCAGTGGCAAATGCGTTGTTGGGAACGGTACATGACCTGGGTTCGAGCCCCAGGTCTTACAAGTTTCCATATTATTTTTCAAAAGCAATTCCTATGTGCTTCAAGGCTGCAGACGCATCATGTTCCTTCATCATCTACCCATACACGCGTCTAGCATATTCAGATCCAAGGCTGGGAATTGATGAACACCATGAGGATGAGTCAACCGTCCCACACGCGTGCATCAAAGTCAACAAGGCCATGATACAAATGGGCCTGAATTGCTGAGCCCATACCTCCTAAATTGGGACTTCCACCCCCCCTGGTTTGCCTTCTCTACATTTTTTTATTTTTAATTATTGTTTTATTTGTTTTATTAATTTAATTAATTATTTTTTACAAAATATGAAATACCTAAAAATCAGAAAAGATAAAAAACATAAATATTTTATTTTCAATATTTTCTTGTAAATAAATTTGCATGTAAAATTAGTCTTAAATTAGGTCACAATTTAAATTCTTTTCATAACAAAAATCCAAAAAATATAGAATTAGGTTTAATAAACGTTTTATTCCTTTTAATTTTTCTTTTTACCATAATATTATTTATTTATTTATTTTCGTAATTAAAATTGTACATAAATAATTTAGGTTTAATTTAGGTTAAATATTAATACTTTCATAATAAATTTAAAAGCCATTAGAATTAGGGTTTGCATCGTACTTTGATTAAATCTTTTTCTATTAAATCTTAAAAAAACATAAAAATACCAAAATACATTCTTTTTTTAATTTTAATTTTAATTCCTTATTAATTTTAATTTTGCAAAAGGGTCCAACGCCCATATTTTTAATTGTTTAATTTGCGTATTTATTTTATTGCTTAAATAATTATGTATCTCTCCCAAAGCGTTGTAACTTAAACTTCTCGCACTTTTCAATTTCGTTATTTACTTTGCTTTATTTATTTTCTGTCAAATCGGGTCCGGTTTAATTTTGGCGATGTGGACCCGCGCCATTTATAATAGCTTTAGATTTACTTTTTCTCGCAACTTTTAATTGTTAAACAAAGCATGCAAGAATGAATGGCCATAATAAAAACAAGCGTAGAACACCATAACATGACAAGACAAATACAAATGAAAACGACACACGAATCGCACACACCACCCCTAGGGTACGCCTCACTGTTGCCTTGCCTTCGAAAGGTGATCGTCGAGTAGAGGATGTCTTAGTAAGTCCTCATGATCCGGGAACCTGGCATGAGGGTAGCTTCTAAGGTGTCTTCCCATTTCTCTGGTGATCACCATGTCCCGAACCTCGAATAGACCCGAACACCTCCAACGGTGGTGCTACCTACCTCTCAATGGTGGGATGGTACTACTTTAAAGGACATTTACACAGACGAATTCCTTGGGGTAGGTAGACGACTCTAGATACTTGCTCTAAATTTCAAAACAAATCAAAAATACTTTTCACACCGACACTTTTCAAAAGCTTTCAAAGCAATTTTTCAAACACTCTGACACAAGAGTCAATCTGAAACTTTCAAAGAAACTTTTTTAAACCCACATTGAAAAGCAAACAAACCATTTTTGAAAACACAATGAGCAAGTATCTAAGAGCCCATGGATAACCATGGATAAAAAGGGTGCTAACACCTTCCCTTTCTATAACCTACCTCCCGAACCGAGAGCAATCTCTTTAAGGAATTTTTCTGTGCTTTTGTCCTTTCCATTTGGAGAAAATAAAAGACGGTGGTGACTCTTGCTTCCGCGACATTTCGCGAACCAGCGTTAAACAGTCAGTTCCAGATCCACCGATCACACATAGCATTTTCAATAATCATTTCAAGGATCTCGAGGGTCTTTTGATGCAGGGTCACGTTGAACCAGACATCTACCAAAAGTCAAGAGGTTTCATTTCCCTCTAAACAAACGCTGTCAAAGATCAAGTGCAACAACTTGAATCAGGGGCTATGACCCACTCGACATGGTGAGCTTGATTCTCGTGGAAAGACATTCACCATTACAAAGTTCTCCAATCAAAGATGTTGATCAAAGTTCAACCTCTAACATTTTCTTGTGTTTACCCCGAGAGATCCTTGAAAACATGCATCCACATATCATGCATTGTATCATAACATGTTTTCCTTTTCAGGTTTCCTTATTGTGATCGGTGGATCTGGAACTGACTGTTTAACGCTGGTTCGCGAAATGTCGCGGTAAGCAAGAGTCGCCACCGTCTTTTATTTTCTCCAAATGGAAAGGACAAAAGCACAGAAAAATTCCTTAAAGAGATTGCTCTCGGTTCGGGAGGTAGGTTATAGAAAGGGAAGGTGTTAGCACCCTTTCTATCCATGGTTATCCATGGGCTCTTAGATACTTGCTCAATGTGTTTTCAAAAAGGTTTGTTTGCTTTTCAATGTGGGTTTTAAAAAGTTTCTTTGAAAAATTTCAGTTCGACTCTTGTATCAGTCCTCAAGAGTGTTTGAAAATTTGCTTTCGAAAGGTTTTTGAAAATGTGTCGGTGTGAAAAGTATTTTTGAATTTGTTTTGAAATTTAGAGCAAGTATCTAGAGTCGTCTACCTACCCTAAGGAATTCGTCTGTGTAAATGTCCTTTAAAGTAGTGCCATCCCACCATTGAGAGGTAGGTAGCACCACCGTTGGAGGTGTTCGGGTCAATTCGAGGTTCGGGACATGGTGATCACCAGAGCAATGGGAAGACACCTTAGAAGCTACCCTCATGCCAGGTTCCCGGATCATGAGGACTTACTAAGACGTCCTCTACTCGACGATCACCTTTCGAGGCAAGGCAACAGTGAGGCGTACCCTAGGGGTGGTGTGTGCGATTCGTGTGTCGTTTTCATTGATTTTTGTCTTGTCACGTTCATTGGTGTTCTACGCTTGATTTTATTTAAGTCCATACATTCTTTCATGCTTGGTTAACAGTTAAAATATTTGCGGGAAAATAAATCTAAACTATTACAAATGGCGCGGGTCCACATCGCCAAAATTAAACCGGACCCGATTTGACAGAAAAGTAAATAAAGTGAAAGAAATAAAAGTGCGAGAAGTAAATGTTACAACGCTTTGGGAGAGATACATAATTATTTAAGCGAAACAAAATAAATATGCGAAATTAAATAAATTTAAGAACATGGGCGTTGGACCCTTTTGCAAAATTAAATTAAAAATTAAAAATTAAAAGAAAATGTTTTTGGGTATTTTTAGTATTTTGGGAATTTAATGAGAAAAAGAGAATTAATTAAAATTAAAATAAAACGTCAAACCCTAATTCTAATGGCTTTTAAATTTATTATGAAAGTATTAAATTGAAACCTAAATTAAACCTAATTTTTTTATGTACAATTAATTATAAAAATAAATAAATAATATTATTAGAAAGAAAAAAGAAAACAAAAAAAGGAATAAAAAGTTATTAAACCTAATTCTATATTTTTGGATTTTTAGTTATTAAAAAAGAATTAAAATTAAAACCTATTTAATACTAAATTTATTTACGAGCAATTATTTACAAGAAAAATATGAAAATTAAATATTTTATTATGTTTTTATCTTTTTTTTCTTATTTTTATGAAGTTTTTATATTTTGTAGAAAAATAATTAATTAATTTATAACAACAAAGCAAATAAAATAACAACTAAAAAATAAAATATAAAAAATAGAGAGGGCAAACCAGGGGGGGTTCAGGCCCCAATTGTGAGGTCTTTTGTTAGCAACTCAGGCCCATTAAGAATGGCCTGGTGGACCTTTTTGAGTCACATGTAGTGCGTTGACTAAGGCATAACGTGTTCGTTGAATCCACGCCTTTGATCTGGTTCTAACATGCACGTGGATGGATAGATGAGGAGGACGTATGGTAGTCCTTAAGATTGTGCCTGCATAGGAATTTGGATTGAAAAATATTATGAAGGTTATACAGACCTGGGGTTCGAACCCAGGTCTTGGATGTTGAAGCCACAAGCATTTGCCAGCTGAGCCACTGAACGCGTGTTATATATGTTAGACAAACAAATAATAAAAAAAGAAACAACGCATTAGTGACTGAAGCGCGCGAAATTTAAAAACAGCGTATCATGGGTTGACAGCACATCATCTTCTTCCTTACCCTGTAAAACAAAACACAATAGCAACGGTTTTCTGGGCGTGGCTTAAGGCAGGCTATTGGAAAATAGCGAATAGGGCTATGATGTCCATAAATTGATCGCGAATGGTGTTTCCTGTTCGTCCAGGCTTGCTGAGTACAACCATCATGGTCTTGAGGGCTAATTTTACTTGGTCTTAAAAGCCCTAATTTCTCATCCTGAAAACCCTAGAAATCAAGTATGGTATAACCTCATATAACACAGAAAAACGCAATTAAAGGTATTGGTTAGCTTCAAAACTTTGTTATGAATATGAATCAAGTAATATATTTCACAAATAACGCATAGAATGGAATGTATGATTATGCAATTTGTTTGATACAGTTCCGGTTCTAGGTACCGATTCTTGAAGTTTTGATGGTGGTTTCTGATTGGAATACCCTCAATAGACCTTGATCAAGCTATATGAATGGGAATTAGGCTTTGAATCGTCCTCCAAAGTGGTTTTCAGTATTTGAGTTTTTAGAGAAAAATTCAATGTTGTAATGGTGTATTATGCGCAGCTTAAAGTGTAGCACGATTAGGTTTGTGTTCCTGGCTTTGTAGTGAAGCTATTAGGTCAACAAAACTCCATCAAATCTCTTGCCATAATGATTTTTGATAATTGATTTCCTAAGGATCTTTTTGAATCTTTTTCATGTGTTCTTTGTATCAATTAGCTCAAATCAGACCAAATCTTTCCTAGTTTGCCTTTACACGAAATATTGACCTTAAAACATGTATAAAAAGATTTTTTAGGTCAAGTTATATATTTTCCACATATTTAAATGATTTAAATGAATTAATATTAATAATAATTCAAATAAATAAATAAAAAATGAGAAAATACTTCCCTTTGGGCCAAGTGGTCGTGCACATGCTTAGAATGATGAATCATGGAAGAAAAATGGGCCCATTAGCATTTTTAGGTCATTTGAAGTAATGTTGACTTTTCAAAATATCCAAAAATTTCCCAACTTCCACAAGGCATAACTTGCTCAATTTTTAAGCTTTTCTCATGTTCTTGGACATTTTGGAAAGGTCTTTGAGTCCTCTAACCAATGCCTTTGGTCCCATGTCATTTTGATTTACCAATCTCAAGTTATGGCCTTTGACTTAAAGTCCCTTTTTGTTGACCTTTGAAAATGACCTATAATGTTGAAATTGATAACTTTTTGTGAGAGCATTCTTGGACTTGAAGTATGAAGATGAGTTGTAGGAAATGTCTTTCTCTTCAAAATGAGCTTTGGATGGAATTTTTCTGATAATCCATGTGAAAGTTATGCCCTGGTCAATTTCAGTTGACTTTTTTCAGCTGTCCAAATATAGTAACTTTTGCATCTTGATGATTTTCTGAGCCAAATTTTGAGAATCATGATCAAGCATTGATCAAATGATGTTTTTGGCTTCAAAATGATATGTTGACCAAAAATTTGAACTTTTGACTGCCAAATGACCATTTTGCCCCTACAATTGATTGTAGTGCAATTTAGGGTTTTGACTGTGCAATTTTGAGCTGAGTGCCTTGGAACTTGATATGAGGATGCTTGACCATATTTGTAGGCATATGAGACTTGATTGGGCCTTTGAAACCTTCAATTTCTTGATCAGAACACAAACCCTAGTTTTGACTGTATAGGAGACAGTTGGACTGTGCAACCCTTGGGGAATTTTGTGACTTGGCTTGGCCATTTCTTGAAGAATATGGGAGGGCAAATTTTGGGGTACAACAGTTGCCCCTGTTCAATCTTCTTAGACCCGAGGATGCAGATTGGCTGACGTGCCTTTCGTAATCCGAGGGTAGAAGATGATTGGACACTAAAGTGCCCAGAAATTTGCGCTCACATAGTGGCAGTGTGGTGGGAATGGGCTTATAGATGCCATTTAGAGGTTGATGAAATAGGATGATGGGCTTATAGATGCCATCTGAATGTTGATTGCGTAGGAGATTCCTTAGCGAGAACCTGCATACCTGCAAAAGAACAAATGAGTACCTGACACGTTGCAGGAGTTGGTTTTCAGATACTTGGCATAGATATGTCCTGACTGGTTACAGGAGCTGAGTCTGGAGCTTCAAACGCTGATGAATGAACCAGGGATGGTTACTGCCTTAGTATGAGTGGTAAGAGAACCTTGGGTGATTTTAACTTCAACAACGCTCGTTGAGAAAATCTTGGTGGGAGATACCATCTTCGCAGGATCGGAATGAGACCCATAGGCCCTTATAATCTAACAGGGAATCACCTCACTCGCCGTCAGAGAGGGGAATCATAGGAAAAGGAATTGTCACCTCACGCACTGTCGGAGAGGGAACCATAAGAGACTATCACCTCACACTCATCGTCGAAGAGGGAAACATCTGAAAAGGACTTACCACCTCACACACCGTCGGAGAGGGAACCATAGGAGACTATCACCTCACACTCATCGTCGGAGAGGGAAACATCTGAAAAGGACTTACCACCTCACACACCGTCGGAGAGGGAACCATAGGAGACTATCACCTCACACTCATCGTCGGAGAGGGAAACATCTGAAAAAGGAATTACCACCTCACGCGCTTGTCGGAGAGGGGACCATAGGAGACTATCACCTCACACTCATCGTCGGAGAGGGAAACATCTGAAGAAGGAATTACCACCTCACACTCACCGTCGGAGAGGGGACCATAGGAGACTATCACCTCACACTCATCGTCGGAGAGGGAAACATCTGAAGAAGGAATTACCACCTCACGCACTTGTCAGAGAGGGGACCATAACTTCTGCTTAGTCTTTATCAGAAAAATCTGTTGGGAGTCGATTTAGCTTGGACTAGAGAAGGCTTTGAAATATGTTTGAGAATTTCAACTGCGTCTTTCCTGAAAGGTAAAGGTCAATCATATGCAATGCATGATATGGATCAAGCGATGATGTTCTCAACATAAATGAGATTTGTATGATATGATGCATTATGCATGCTATAATGATGTATGTGATGTTTTATGTATGCTTTCGTCTAGGAAAGTAAATCCTTGACGGGTGCCGGGAAGTCATATCCTGGGCTGATGTTGAAGAATAAATTTTGCTTCCGCTGGGGATGATAACTGCAAGAATACCAATAGGAGGAAGATGACTCCGTTGAGGAATAAACTTAGCAGATGGAAGGTTCTGCGGGGAGAAAAGATACTCTAGTGACCATGCTGGGAAGCAATACTCTGTGGGAGGAGGGATGCCTTGCTGCGTGTAGATAATAATTTGCTGGGGATAGGAAGACTTTGTCGACGACGCTCTTTCCGTGGCTTTTGGCTGAGGATAACCCAGTTATATCCTGTTAAGGAAATAACTCTTTAAATCAAGCCGGGCGCCGCGTTCGTGTTATGCGAGGGGATAAGCTTCCAGAATCTACTGGGGATAAGTTTACGGCTTGGGGATATGAATTCCAACTTTCCTGGGGAAACTGGATTGGACTCTTCTGGGGAGTTTTGAACTATGTCGGGGAAGGGATTCCTTTGAATGTTGATATATCTCCGGGGAAACAATCTTTAGGCTAAGCCTGCCGGGGATGCTTGTTATGAATACATGCTGCTGGGGAAGTATTGAGATCTACGGGAGGATACTAAACTTCCTTGAGATTTGATAATTTTGCTTGGAGAGGAATGTAATGTTTTGCTGAACCACTCTCTGGGGAATTAAGGTATCTGGTTATGTTCTTTAGCTGAACTCACCTTGATACCTTGGTGGACAGAGCGATTAGATTGTTTGGACAACTCATCATTGCCCCTGTTTCTGAGGTGGAGAAGAAGACCTGGGAGATGCTGATAGCTTGCTGATGGACAGACCTACTTCTGGTAGGCAGGTGATAAGATGACAGGACATAGTCGTACGCTTTTGATCCCTAAATTTTGCCTGGACCGCCCTTTCGGGTTTTCAGTCCACCGGGATACCCATTTTTGCCCAAGCCGCCTTTTCAGGTTTTCGACTTGCCGGGTGTATAGATTTTTCATTTCATCCCTTCATTTTGCCCGAACCCTTTTGGTTCGCCGGGAAGCCCTTATTTTTGCCTAGGTGTGTCAACCTAGCGGGTCTTTGATTTTGTGTAGTACTTTTCGACTATGTCCACGCTCTTAGAATGCAGGTAGGTGCCCCTGGCTGCTTGTGTTGCCATATTACTAGAAGGTGTCTGATCGTGCAAGATTCGTTGCTGGAATGCCCCAAGTGACTCAGGCAGAGATTTGCCCTAGGCTTTTTGGCCTTTTGAGAGATTCTCTGGATCTTGACTTAACTGCCCCAGATGGTAGACCATGATCATGCCGTGCCCCTTGATTGGAAGTGCTTTGGTTCATTAGGCATTCATCGTGCGAATTTCTCTGCTGTTTAAACAAAAAGTCATATACAAACAAGGTTATGTCAAAAATGCAAAGCTTATGTCTGTCTTGAAGATTTTGAAAATGCATTCTTTTTTTCATAAAACAAATGATTGTTTGTAAAACGTGATGTCAACTCGTTATTTTATTGCGAGCCTTAAGGAGTCAGGATACCTTTCGTAACAGTATGCTTTCGAACTAACCCATGCTTCAGCTAGGACTTTTAAGGGTTGTAACGTGGCCTGGTTCACGGTTTAAGAAACAAAGGATAAAGGCTCAAATTTTATTTGTACCCACCCGCTCTTCGTGATGTTCTCCAAACCTAAACTCAGCTGATTATACGTTAGACCTTGTTTGAGTCTTTGCTCTGATTTTCCAGTGATGATTCGGATGTTGATAACTTATTTTGAATAGGCAGTCATTTTTTGTTGAGGGTTTGTAGGACCTCTTTCTTTTTGCTTTCGTTATCCCTTTCCTTTTTTTTTTTGCCTGAACTGTTTCCTTTTTGGAATTACAGTCAGCGGGATGCCTCAGTTTTGTAAGTCTCCTTCATGGGTTTTGACTTCTTGGGCTTTTCATTTTTTGAGATAATGACTGCCTTTCTTTATTGATTATTCGGAACCATCATGGTTTTTCTTTGTTTTGTAAGGACCTCTTTGGTGCCATTCGTTATGCACTCGGATCAACTGAGAGACTACCCTTCCCCAGGTTATGATAAAGGGTTTTAATTTTCGAAAAGAAAGACTCCTACTTCTTTGGCTCAGAGGGGTTGACGAGGGATTATCATCCTTATAACTCCAGTGTTTAGGAATTGAAACAATGCCTGTACCTCATCAGCGGGGTCTGTTCAAAAGCATACTGTAATGATCGCGGTATCGTTTTCGTCATCCTCCCTCAAGAGGCTTAGAATTAACGAGAGTTGACATCAGAAAAAATATGAAAATAATTTGCATATAGTGAATGCGAATATATTGATTCAAAATAGACATAAGCGATGCATTAATGGAATAACAATGTTTTAACATGAATAAATGTTTGAAAGGTCAAAAGAAAAACATAACTTGAACATTCGAATGAACAAAAGTTTCCTAGTCTCGGAGCTTGTCACTTCAACTGGTGAGCCTTGGAGGAATGGTAGAAAAATTCAGCCTGTCTATCTTGTGTGAACTCCAATGCCCCTTCATCGATTAGGTCCTGGATTTTGTTCCTCAGATCCCAACATTCATTGGTATCATGTCCTGGGCTAGCAGAGTGGTAGGCACACCTCTTATTGGGATCATAGGCAGAAGATGCTGTGTTGGGGTTCCGGGGATGAGCCCTTAGTGTGATCAGATTCAACCTCAATAGGCGTTGCAAAGCTTGAAACAGCGACATGTTGAGCTGGGTGAATTGCCTCTTGGGCTTGCTTGGCTGAAGCTGGTGAAGTTGCTGCTGAGTTTGTGGCCCTGAAGCCATTTGAGGAGCTTTCCCCTTATCCTCTTGTCTCGAGGATGATTGGATGATGAATGGCTTTTTACCCTTAGATGTTTGCCCCAGTTGGTTACCCTGAAGCAGTTGGTTGACGAGAAACCGGAGCTCATCTTGTCTTTGAGCTAAACCTTGAATGGCATTCCTCTGCCCCAGCATCTGGGCTTTCATTGCATCCATCTCCGCTTGTAGGTGTTTTAGCCCTTCATTCTCAGCACTGTCCCTGACTAGAGTCTCCATGAGAAGTGTCTTTAGCTCCTCCTGCCCCTTGGATAGATTCAGGAGGATTTCCCCGAACCGAGTCTCTTGAGTCAGAAGGTCCTGGTTATCTGGTTGGAAAGCCATTGCTGAAATAAACAGCGGGAAAGGTAAGTAACCTGCAACAAGGGTACCTGTTATGCAATGATAGGTATGACATGCATGTAATGTTTTCAAGGACCTCGCGGGGTAAACAAGAAATTTGTTAAAATTTGAAACCGATAGCTTGACTGAAGGCACTGCATATTGTTGAGAGTCCTTCTTCAAGGGTCAAAGGCTCACCATATCCAGTGGGTCATAGCCCCTGACTTTAGTCATCACATCTGGTTTTGATTTCCAAACAACCTTGGTTGGGGGAACCTTCTTCAGGAGTCAGAGCTCACCATATCAAGTGGGTCATAGCCTCTGACGACCTTGGCTAGAGGAAAATAAATCCTCTTTGCCCCTTGCTAGATGTTTGATTCATCATGACCTGCATCACAAGCCCTTGAGATCCTTGAAATGGGTTAGTATGTATGCAATGTTATGATGTCATGATGCATGGGGTGATATGAATAAACCCTGTTATGAGTCCTTATTAAGGACTGCAAACCAAAACCTGCAAGAAAACTTGGTAAACCCTGTTATGAGTCCTAATTAAGGACTAAAAAACAAAACCTGCAAGAAACTCGGTAAACCCTGTTATGAGTCCTAATTAAGGACTGCAAACCAAAACCTGTAAGAAACTTAGTATACCCTGTTATGAGTCCCGATTAAGGACTATAAACAAAACCTGCAAGTAGTTCATGTGTCAGGTAACAAGCATGCAAGTAGTCAAGTACGAAGGCACACAAGTCACACCGGACAAGCCCTTAGAGTTTAGGCCAGCATGGGGTCTGGGTATTACCCTCTTTCAGTTCGTTGGTTCATACCTGTCCTAATCAAAAGTAACCGGGTTCTTAGAGGATCCCAATATCATTGACTAACCTCAATCGGTCATAACTCCAGCATCGCAATCTTTTCTTGCGGCCAGAACCATCACGAGAGTTTAGCCTCAATGGGCGTAGCATACTGCTACTGTTCTAATGGCCAAGTTGTGTCATTTAAGGTTCTAAGGTCTGTTGGTGCTTAATGACTCCTTGGAAGACCCATATTCTCCCCGTTTCAACACGAGGGATATCGGTACAGACCAAGGCGCCACACCAACGTAGCCACTGCTTCACCCATGTCGGTATACGCCGGACAGGTCCCTCACAGCTTATGCTACCTAAACAGGGTATCCCCAGATCCGGGTTAGGATCTATGTAACTCCGATACAACCCACAATAGTAAAGCAAGCAAAGAAGACAATTGAAAACACAGTTATGAACTAACCCTAAGGTACACCTCACTTTATAAAGGTATCCCCAGCAGAGTCGCCAGTTCTGTGATCGGTGGATCTGGAACTGACTGTTTAACGCTGGTTCGCGAAATGTCGCGGTAAGCAAGAGTCGCCACCGTCTTTTATTTTCTCCAAATGGAAAGGACAAAAGCACAGAAAAATTCCTTAAAGAGATTGCTCTCGGTTCGGGAGGTAGGTTATAGAAAGGGAAGGTGTTAGCACCCTTTCTATCCATGGTTATCCATGGGCTCTTAGATACTTGCTCAATGTGTTTTCAAAAAGGTTTGTTTGCTTTTCAATGTGGGTTTTAAAAAGTTTCTTTGAAAAATTTCAGTTCGACTCTTGTATCAGTCCTCAAGAGTGTTTGAAAATTTGCTTTCGAAAGGTTTTTGAAAATGTGTCGGTGTGAAAAGTATTTTTGAATTTGTTTTGAAATTTAGAGCAAGTATCTAGAGTCGTCTACCTACCCTAAGGAATTCGTCTGTGTAAATGTCCTTTAAAGTAGTGCCATCCCACCATTGAGAGGTAGGTAGCACCACCGTTGGAGGTGTTCGGGTCAATTCGAGGTTCGGGACATGGTGATCACCAGAGCAATGGGAAGACACCTTAGAAGCTACCCTCATGCCAGGTTCCCGAATCATGAGGACTTACTAAGACGTCCTCTACTCGACGATCACCTTTCGAGGCAAGGCAACAGTGAGGCGTACCCTAGGGGTGGTGTGTGCGATTCGTGTGTCGTTTTCATTGATTTTTGTCTTGTCACGTTCATTGGTGTTCTACGCTTGATTTTATTTAAGTCCATACATTCTTTCATGCTTGGTTAACAGTTAAAATATTTGCGGGAAAATAAATCTAAACTATTACAAATGGCGCGGGTCCACATCGCCAAAATTAAACCGGACCCGATTTGACAGAAAAGTAAATAAAGTGAAAGAAATAAAAGTGCGAGAAGTAAATGTTACAACGCTTTGGGAGAGATACATAATTATTTAAGCGAAACAAAATAAATATGCGAAATTAAATAAATTTAAGAACATGGGCGTTGGACCCTTTTGCAAAATTAAATTAAAAATTAAAAATTAAAAGAAAATGTTTTTGGGTATTTTTAGTATTTTGGGAATTTAATGAGAAAAAGAGAATTAATTAAAATTAAAATAAAACGTCAAACCCTAATTCTAATGGCTTTTAAATTTATTATGAAAGTATTAAATTGAAACCTAAATTAAACCTAATTTTTTTATGTACAATTAATTATAAAAATAAATAAATAATATTATTAGAAAGAAAAAAGAAAACAAAAAAAGGAATAAAAAGTTATTAAACCTAATTCTATATTTTTGGATTTTTAGTTATTAAAAAAGAATTAAAATTAAAACCTATTTAATACTAAATTTATTTACGAGCAATTATTTACAAGAAAAATATGAAAATTAAATATTTTATTATGTTTTTATCTTTTTTTCTGATTTTTATGAAGTTTTTATATTTTGTAGAAAAATAATTAATTAATTTATAACAACAAAGCAAATAAAATAACAACTAAAAAATAAAATATAAAAAATAGAGAGGGCAAACCAGGGGGGGTTCAGGCCCCAATTGTGAGGTCTTTTGTTAGCAACTCAGGCCCATTAAGAATGGCCTGGTGGACCTTTTTGAGTCACATGTAGTGCGTTGACTAAGGCATAACGTGTTCGTTGAATCCACGCCTTTGATCTGGTTCTAACATGCACGTGGATGGATAGATGAGGAGGACGTATGGTAGTCCTTAAGATTGTGCCTGCATAGGAATTTGGATTGAAAAATATTATGAAGGTTATACAGACCTGGGGTTCGAACCCAGGTCTTGGATGTTGAAGCCACAAGCATTTGCCAGCTGAGCCACTGAACGCGTGTTATATATGTTAGACAAACAAATAATAAAAAAAGAAACAACGCATTAATGACTGAAGCGCGCGAAATTTAAAAACAGCGTATCATGGGTTGACAGCACATCATCTTCTTCCTCACCCTGTAAAACAAAACACAATAGCAACGGTTTTCTGGGCGTGGCTTAAGGCAGGCTATTGGAAAATAGCGAATAGGGCTATGATGTCCATAAATTGATCGCGAATGGTGTTTCCTGTTCGTCCAGGCTTGCTGAGTACAACCATCATGGTCTTGAGGGCTAATTTTACTTGGTCTTAAAAGCCCTAATTTCTCATCCTGAAAACCCTAGAAATCAAGTATGGTATAACCTCATATAACACAGAAAAACGCAATTAAAGGTATTGGTTAGCTTCAAAACTTTGTTATGAATATGAATCAAGTAATATATTTCACAAATAACGCATAGAATGGAATGTATGATTATGCAATTTGTTTGATACAGTTCCGGTTCTAGGTACCGATTCTTGAAGTTTTGATGGTGGTTTCTGATTGGAATACCCTCAATAGACCTTGAGCAAGCTATATGAATGAGAATTAGGCTTTGAATCGTCCTCCAAAGTGGTTTTCAGTATTTGAGTTTTTAGAGAAAAATTCAATGTTGTAATGGTGTATTCTGCGCAGCTTAAAGTGTAGCACGATTAGGTTTGTGTTCCTGGCTTTGTAGTGAAGCTATTAGGTCAACAAAACTCCATCAAATCTCTTGCCATAATGATTTTTGATAATTGATTTCCTAAGGATCTTTTTGAATCTTTTTCATGTGTTCTTTGTATCAATTAGCTCAAATCAGACCAAATCTTTCCTAGTTTGCCTTTACACGAAATATTGACCTTAAAACCTGTATAAAAAGATTTTTTAGGTCAAGTTATATATTTTCCACATATTTAAATGATTTAAATGAATTAATATTAATAATAATTCAAATAAATAAATAAAAAATGAGAAAATACTTCCCTTTGGGCCAAGTGGTCGTGCACATGCTTAGAATGATGAATCATGGAAGAAAAATGGGCCCATTAGCATTTTTAGGTCATTTGAAGTAATGTTGACTTTTCAAAATATCCAAAAATTTCCCAACTTCCACAAGGCATAACTTGCTCAATTTTTAAGCTTTTCTCATATTCTTGGACATTTTGGAAAGGTCTTTGAGTCCTCTAACCAATGCCTTTGGTCCCATGTCATTTTGATTTACCAATATCAAGTTATGGCCTTTGACTTAAAGTCCCTTTTTGTTGACCTTTGAAAATGACCTATAATGTTGAAATTGATAACTTTTTGTGAGAGCATTTCTTGGACTTGAAGTATGAAGATGAGTTGTAGGAAATGTCTTTCTCTTCAAAATGAGCTTTGGATGGAATTTTTCTGATAATCCATGTGAAAGTTATGCCCTGGTCAATTTCAGTTGACTTTTTTCAGCTGTCCAAATATAGTAACTTTTGCATCTTGATGATTTTCTGAGCCAAATTTTGAGAATCATGATCAAGCATTGATCAAATGATGTTTGTGGCTTCAAAATGATATGTTGACCAAAAATTTGAACTTTTGACTGCCAAATGACCATTTTGCCCCTACAATTGACTGTAGTGCAATTTAGGGTTTTGACTGTGCAATTTTGAGCTGAATGCCTTGGAACTTGATATGAGGATGCTTGACCATATTTGTAGGCATATGAGACTTGATTGGGCCTTTGAAACCTTCAATTTCTTGATCAGAACACAAACCCTAGTTTTGACTGTATAGGAGACAGTTGGACTGTGCAACCCTTGGGGAATTTTGTGACTTGGCTTGGCCATTTCTTGAAGAATATGGGAGGGCAAATTTTGGGGTACAACACTTATTCTCCTACTGTTTATTTCAATAGAGATGGATCTAGAGAGGACTGTCAAAGATATCCAGGATCAAAATGCTCAACTTTAAGAAATGTTCTTGAACCTGTCCCAGGGGCAAGAAAAAGTGAAAGCTCTCCTCACAAGGGGCATGGTCCTGGGGAATTCAGGCAGTGTCAGGAATGATCAGATAGAGGAACTACAGTTTGAGCTGGCAACAATGAAGATCCAGATGATGGGACAACTGGTGGGCCAGATGGCTCTCATCCAAGACCTGGCTCAAAGACAAGAAGAGCTCAGGGTTCTCGTCAACAAACTGCTTCGAGATAACCAAGTGGGGCAAACAACTAGGGTTGAAGACCAAGTCATCATTCAACCTCCTTTGAGACAAGAAGACAAGGGAAAAGCTCCTCAACTTGCTTCAGGGTCACAAGCCCGGCAACAACCTCGCCAGCATCAACAGGGTAATCAGCGTAAGAAAAATACGTCTGGAAGACATTTCTCTGAGACTGATATACCATCATCTCTAATATTGAAACGCTTGTTGGAGATCAACCTGCTTGCTTTTAGGGATCCTATTCAGAATCCCAATACCTCTACTCCTAGCTATTACCCCGACGCATTTTGTGTATACCACTCCCATAGCCCTGGGCATGACACCGATGACTGTTGGGCTTTGAAAAATAAGATCCAAGACTTGATTGACGAAGGATGCTGGAATTCATGCCGGATGGCGAGATGAAAATATTCCGCTAAGGGTTCTCCATTTGAAATGACAAGGCTCGAACTGAGAGACTTTTGTTCCATTTGAATTTTCAAGTTGTAATTTCTTTTGTTATTCAAACAATTATCTGTTGATGTCAAACTCTGTTTCATTAATGCATTGCATATGTTTGTCTTGAATTCATCCATTCGTTTTCACTATTCTTAAGCTATGCTTTCTACTTTCTTTATGATATTTAACTCTTGATAAAAATCTACAAGCCTTTAGAGGGAGGATGACGAAATAATACCGTAATCTTATACAGTATGCTTTTGAATAGACCTTGCTGACGATGTACATGCGTTTCTTTCAAATCCTAAACACTGGAGTTATAAGGAAGATAATCCCTAGTCAACCCCTTCGAGCCAAAGAAGTAGGAGTTTTCTGTTTTAAAATAAAATGAAACCTTTGATTTAAACCTGGGGCAGGGTAGTCTTTCAGTTAATTAAAAAAAAAAAGAGATGCGCATTAAAGTCGCAAACTCTCAGTTCATAATATAACGAATGACATCAAAAGCATTCCTATGGAATAAAAAGACAGTGATGGTTCCTTATCTCATAGGCAATCATTACCTCTCAAAATAAAAAAAGCCCACTAAGCCAAAACCTATAAAGGAGGCTTAAGAAAGCTGGGGCATCCCGCTGACAGTAATCTCGAAAACAAGAACAGTCAGGCAAAAATTAGGGATAACGAATCAAAAGAAGGAGGTCATTATAAATCCTTAATAAACATGAAAAATGTTGCAAAAAATGATGACTGCCTTCCATAAAATTCAACTGGTGTGAACCATCACCAAAATGTCGTTCCAAACTCGAATAGAGTTCGACGCACAATTAACTGAGTTTAGGACTGAAGGACATCACGAAGAGCGGGTGGGAACAAATATACTTTGAGCCTTTATCCTTTGTTTCTTAAACCGTGAACCAAGCCACGTTACAACCCTTCAAATGTCCTAATTGAAGCATGGGTTAGTTAGAAAGCATACTGTTACAAAAGGTATCCTGACTCCTGTAAGGCTTTGCCCTAAAATCTTGTGTTGAATTTGTCTTATAAAAAGTTTTCTGCTAAAAAACGCATTTTTCAAAACTTCGAGACAAGCATAAACTTTGCATTATTTGAATATCGTTGTTTGCACATGGTTTACTTGTTTAACAACAAAGAAATTCACAACAGTGAATGTTCGGAGGAACGGAAACTCTCTCAGTAAATAAAATCACTTCAAGTGGGATGAAACTTCCGTTACAAAAATCTCCCATCAACAAAAGGGGATTTGATATGGTATTGTCCAGTAAACCTGGGGGCAGTCCAGTCAAGATTTCAACAAATCTTTCAAAGCTCAGTGAACCTGGGGCAGTCCAGTCAAGATTTCAAGAAATCTCTCAATTGAGGGATAACCTGGGGCAAGTCTCCGTCACCGTCACTTGGGGCATTTAAACGTCAATCTCATCAAAGGGTTACGAACAATCTAAGTTTCCTGACAATGCCACAAGCATCTGATACTAGAGGAGTGATGAAACCTCTCCGAAATCTTTCTGAAAAAGAAATTCAAGCGTCCTTAAGAAGTTTATCACCTCCCTATCAGACAAGCAGTCATGGGTTTATTTCCCCAACATTTGTCAAGGATTTATTCTCCAAAACAAAAGTACATTTCAAATCGATCGATAGTTAAAAAAATTCCTTCATCACCTGTTGGAAGTTACAACCACCAACAGAATAGCAGGACAGCGGAAGCTCCTAAAAATCTGTTTCTCCTAAGAATGAAGATTCTCATTCTCGAGGTGGCATATAAACTCCTGACCTTACACCAGCAACTTGATTCTCTCCAGTGCAATCGCCACGGAAGTCATTCTCTCACTTATTCAGATCCCAGTTACAATTTCAGATACACTCTAGACACGGAAGTCATTCTGCTACTCATACAGATCTCAACTTCAGATACAGTCCAGATACGCTCCAGACACAGTTGCCATTCTGTCACTTATTCAGATCCCAGTTATAGTTTCAGATACACTCTAGACACGGAAGTCATTCTGCTACTCATACAGATCTTAACTTCAGATACAATCCAGATACGCTCCAGACACGGTTGCCATTCTGTCACTTATTCAGATCCCAGTTACAGTTTCAGATACACTCTAGACACGGAAGTCATTCTGCTACTCATACAGATCTCAAACTTCAGATACAGTCCAGATATGCTCCAGACACGGTTGCCATTCTGTCACTTATTCAGATCCCAGTTACAGTTTCAGATACACTCCAGACACAGAAGTTATTCTGCTACTCATACAGATCTCAAACTTCAGATATAGTCCAGATACGCTCCAGACACGGTTGCCATTCTGTCACTTATTCAGATCCCAGTTACAGTTTCAGATACACTCCAGACACGGAAGTCATTATGCTACTCATACAGATCTCAACTTCAGATACAATCCAGATACGCTCCAGACACGGTTGTCATTCTGTCACTTATTCAGATCCCAGTTACAGTTTCAGATACACTCTAGACACGGAAGTCATTCTGCTACTCATACAGATCTCAACTTCAGATACAATCCAGATATGCTCCAGACACAGTTGCCATTCTGTCACTTATTCAGATCCCAGTTACAGTTTCAGATACACTCTAGACATGGAAGTCATTCTGCTACTCATACAGATCTCAACTTCAGATACAGTCCAGATACGCTTCAGACACGATTGCCATTCTGTCACTTATTCAGAATTTATCCTCAGCCTAGAGATGCTCCAAACGCATATACCTTCCTACTTCTCATCCTTTCACCTATAACATACAATTCAACTTCCTGATATTCCCGACAGAATGAAGTTTCTCATTCTTAAAGCGGCATACAACCTAAACCTGAACTTCTTCCAGACAGGAATAAGCTTTTCCCAGAGTCCTGAGTTTTTACTCTCCAACAGGATAGCCATTCCGCAACAGTATGGCTATTCCCCACAGAATTCTTATTCCCCAAGCAGAATGAAGACTCTCATTCTCAACTCCTCACAGAGTATTCAGATCTCCTCAAAACAGGGATCCCCAGTAGATTGGCATACAACACAAACTCCTGATTCCCCAACAGTGGTCCCGAGACTTCTCATTTTTAACGATCAAAGGACTTGCAATCCCCTGCAGCAGTCAAGGATTTACTTTCCCTGGCAGCAGTCAAAGATTTCATTATCCAGGATTTATGTTCTTCAAGCAAGACAGCTATTCAGCTTACATGCGCATCCATTTCATTCATATATCATAAATATTGATGAAACACAATTCATTGCATCATATATACCATGCAGCATAACTTGGTGTTTTAGCTAACATTTTACCCTTTTCAGGATAAGATTAAAAGGCTTTTGTTAATGATTATTCAGATACAGTACGGATACACCCCAGACACGGCGGTCATTCTATTACTCTTTCAGACTTCAACAATCCGATACATGCTAGATACGCCCCATACACAGCGGCCATTCTATCCCTCATTTAGATTCAACTATCAACCTCAAAGTTCATATACGCGCCAGACACAGATGCCATTTTGTCCTTTACACCAGCTGTTTGATTCTCTGCAGTGCAATCGCCACGGAAGTCATTCTACTACTCATACAGACTTCAACTTTTGAAAACAGTTTATGGATGCCTCCAAACACGGATGTTAATCTATCACTTATTCAACTTCAACTTCTGAAAACAGTTTACAGATACACTCCAAACACGGATGTCAATCTAATGCTTATTCAGACCCCCAGTTCAGAGATGTTCCAAACATGGATACCTTTCTGATACTCACCCACTCACCAACGACATACAGTTCAACAAACATTCTCCAGATGGCATCTTTAAGCCCATCTCCGACAAGATTCTGTCACATCTCCAAATGGCATCTTTAAGCCCATTCCCTCAACTACGATTTGACGAGTGCAAATTTTTTGGGCACTCTAGTGTCCAATCTTCTTTTACCTTCGAGTCGCGAACGACAAAACTGCCAATCTAACTCTTCAGGTTCAAGAAGATTGAACAGGGGCAACTGTTATACCCCAAAATTTGCCTTCCCTTTTCCACAAGAAATCACAGCTTCGGGGTTTTCCCTGATTTTTCAGATTGGCTCAAGAATCGGTCAAACAGACTTTTCTTGTCAGTCCATCCAAAGTTAGAGTTTCCATTGATTTTGAATCAGTCAAACAGATTTTTCTTATCAGTCTATCCAAAATTAGGGTTTCTTTTGATTTTGTTGAGTTTGGCTCAGGAATTGATCAAGCAGACTTTTCTTTGACGGTAAATCTGGAATTAGGATTTTTCACTCGTATTTCTCAAAAGAACTTGAATCCACAGTGTTTCAAATTAATTGTTGCATTGTTTACGCTTGTTCAAGATTGCTGTTTGTTTCTCAAAATCTAAACATTTGGGCTAGGACCTGAGGTTTTTGATTGAAAGCTTGAAGCATTGGTTTGATTAGTGAAGTGAAAGGTGTATGGATGTTTGTTTGTTTAACTGTGCAAAGCATATGATTAACTAGAATGTCGGGCGTATGGTGGTTAATGCAAGGTTGTGAGACTGCAACGTTTGTTGATTATTTATTTTATCTGAATAAAAATAATTGGGATGCATTTCCAGTCATTTTAATTCAAGAGATTTGAATAGTTAAATAAACAGTGCAGAAGAAATAAAGAATTATCTGACAAAGATTTTTATTTATTTTTAATTGTTGTTACAAATGTTATTTGGATACTGTAAATTTATTTACAATATTTACAATGATATTTATTACAATAATTGAAAATAAAATAAATCTAAAATCTAAAGTCTCTAGAAGTCTTCTATCTTCTACTGCTGCTTCCATTATCCCAACTGGTATTTACCTACAAAGACAGAAGAAAGAAATCAGTACAGTTAAATTGAAAAGCAGTTTTGAACAGATAAATAAAAAACTCTTCATTAAAGATTGTTGGCCGGAATCAGATCGTTTTGGTTTCATCATGTTTTACTCGTCCTCTTTGCAAATCACAAGAAGATTTCTCTTCTTGGTTCACAAAGAGGAAAAGTAAAATTAATTTTGCAAGCTTATAAATCAATTAAATAGAAGGCACAAGGCTGCATATAATACAAGGCACAAAGCTGCACAAGTTCAAACTAAGCAAATCAAATTGCAATGTCAAACAAAGCAAACCAAGTTGCATAAAAGCAAACCAAGTTATCAAGAAGCTGTCAAGAAACTGTCAACCAAGCTGTCAAAACAGAAAAACTGCATACAAGCTATCAAAAAGAACAATGCAGAAAATCTGGAAGAAAGTACAGAATGCAGAGGAAAACCAAGATGCAAGCAAGCAACTTTTCATCATTTTCCTGGCCAACAATAACTTTTCAGAATAAAGATATATTAAGCAATTAAATATGCTTTTTTATGGAGAGAGAAAGAGAGAGTGAAGTAGGCTTTGCAGTTTGGCAGGCTATACAGAGCAGGAAGAAAGAAAATAAATATAACATTGTTCTAACAGTTCAAAGGGGGGAAGAGAGCACAGGGAGAAAAAACCACAAGCTGTAAGGGAAAGCAAAACCTGCAAGTTGTAAAACCTGCAAACTGCTTGCATAGCAAGCCACAACAAACCCATTCAAACTTGTTAAAACACAAGCCTTCAAGCCAAAACTCAGTAGCCTGTCTAAAACTACACAAGCCTTGAAGCCTGTTTCCTCCAAACCTGCCTCAAAGAAATAACAAACAACAGAAGCACAAGCCTGCCTGTACCAAAACAAGCAAACTCAAACCTTCTAACCTGCATCAAAACCTCCAAACAACAAATCCAGACCTGCATCAAAAAACAAATACAACAGCCTGCCTGTATCAAAAGCAAACTCAATCCAAACCTGCATCAAAGCTTTCAAAAAACCAGAAGCAAAGCTGCAAGTTATCAACTTGTCAAAGCCTGTACAAAAAACAAGCCTATTCAAAACCTGTTTCAAACTGCAAGCAGGACAACCTGCATAACTGCAAGTTCTCACACTTGCAAAACCTGTAAAGACAAGCAAAACTGCAAGATTATCACAACCTGCCAACAAGCTCAAGCCTTTCATACCAAGCATCCTCAGAAACAGGTTGTCCATCATCAAATACCAAACAAGCAAATTCAAACAAGTAGCCCTTTTACAAATCACACAAACTTGCCTTCAAAGAAAAATAACTCAGAAGCAAGTGTTCTCGAAACTCAAACAAATCCAAACACCAAGTCCACAACAACAACAACAAGTATTCTCAGAACAGAGTTCATCACAGAATCAACAAAGCCCAAAGAAGAGTGAAAAGTCAGAAGCAAACAAGCATTCTCAAAACAAAGTTCATCACAGAATCAACAAAGCCCAAAGAAGAGGGAAAAGTCAGAAGCAAATAAGCAAGTCTCAGAATTTATCATCAGAATCAACATAGCCAAAACCAAAGAACAACAAGCATCTCAGAAGAATATCATCATTGACAAAGAAAAAGAAGAGGAAGAAGTCAGAAAGGAAGTCAACAATAAGCAAAATTCAGAAGAAGCTCATCATCATTAAGCAATATTTCAGAAATACAAAATTATTATCAAAAGCCAACGTTCAAATAAGAAGAAGAAAGAACTCAACATTCAAGTGTTTTCAGAAATCTCATCACAAAACAATTCGAAGAGAAAGGTACAAATACCAGAAAGCAAGCAGTGTCATCACAGTTCTCCCTCCTCCAACCACCTGAGAGCGCCGCCGTCCAACCTTCCGTCTCCTCTCCAGAAACAAAACCCCCAAGGTATAAATTACCCTCTTTCTGTCTTGCACACATCACAAACCCAAATATCAATGATCAAAATTCTGTGAAGCAATAACATGCAAAGAGTAAAATCTAAATCTAAAACGCGTCAAGAACAAAGGAAGACAATACCCTTTTTTTAAAAATCGCCGCCTTGTACAAATCACGAGGAGGAGAGGTTGGAGGTGGCTTTCTGGTGGCCTAAAGAGAGGAGAAGACATCAGTTTGTTCTTGATTTGAGAACGATGAAGAGGACGAAGACGAGAGAGGAGAGCGACACCGTTCACACTCCAAACCCTAAATTCTGAAAGCACAATACAAACCCTAAAAAATTTGTTAAGCACTGCGCTTGGGCCTGCCCCATAAACTAAACCCTTAAGCCCATTTACCTTCAACGCCTGCACCCCCCTTTAGCCTGACCATGTTCTTTTAATTTTGGGCCAAGTGCATAAAACCCTCAGGCCCATTTACTTTTTAATTCCATTTGTTTTGCTTTAAAACTAATATATTCTCTTTTCACTAATTCTTTTCTTTTCTTTTGTTAAATAAAAGAATATAATTTTTTATATATAAAATTTTCTTAATAATTTTCATTACCTTAAAAAAATCAAAAATACATAAATAATAGATTTTTTTATTTAAACAATTCTTTCTTTAAAACGTTTGTTTATAACATTAACAAAAATACATAAAATAGAATTTATTAAGTTAAATAATTTTCTCTTTAAAACCCTTTTTGTTTATATAAAAATAACAAAAACACAAAAATAATAATAAACACTTAATTTTCATTAGGATATTATTTTTATCATTTGTAAATAACCATATGCATCATACAATACTTTTGATTCTCTTTGATTCTTATATCTTGTTATATTTTTACATTGAGAATGCGACGATTCGATTTGGTTGTAAATATAATATTTGGACATTACTATTCTGACAAGACTCATCCCCATTTGTAAACATTTGTACCCCCATCCCCTGATACTTATTTGTAATAATTTAGACTTTAAATTCCCGCAATTTATCGCTTTCCATATACTGTATAGTAATTAGGGTTTGTATGCGAAGATTCAAAATCAACTGCTAGATAACCTAACACAAAGATAAATGCATGAAAATCAATACACAATTCACACTTGCACCTCTAAGGTAACCTCGCTTGTTGCCTTGGAAAATGCAATCATGTTCCTCGTGTATGAGACACTCTAGCAAATTTCCCTTCGATAAACAAAGATCGTAGTCCCTCGATGACCCTCGATGTTGCCTTCGATAAAACGATCTCGTCCCTTACAAAAATTGCTAGAGCGTCTCACAAGTTGCCTTCAATGATTGTATACGATGACCCGCGCCTGTCCCATTTAACATCCTAACACAAGGTTGTTCATCAAACACAATGGTGAAACAACACTGTTAAAAGGGTTAAAACACAAGAAAATCTTTGAGTAAAATAGGGTAGACAAACTCTTAGTTACTTGATCAAAAATCTTGCAAAACATCCTTTCCATTTTTCAAACACACTTCAAAAACTACTTTCAAAACATTGAATTATCTTTTCAAAAAGACACACACCTTTGTATATATTCAAACAAGAATCATTACAAAGGTTGCCTAGACAAGGCATCTTTTTCAAAATATTTTCAAAACCACACACACAAAGCACCATTTCAAACAATTAAAAAGCAAAGGCAAGTGATCTAAAACAAGTAACTAAGAGCCCATGGATAACCATGGATGTAAAGGGTGCTAGCACCTTTCCTTTTCATAATCTACCCCCTGAACCCACGAAAATATCTCAAAGGTCTTTCCTGTGCTTTTTGACATTTCCTTAGGATAAAATAAAAAGTCGGTGGCGACTCTTGCTAAACCGAACAAGTGCGAAAACAAACGCAAATCCCAAGTCAGTTCTCCCACCGTATCACAGAGGGACCTGGCCAGTAGGGTTCAACCAACTTTGACTGATAGGGAGCACATTGATATGTTTATGGGCACTTTATCTGGTCCATTTTTCAACTTGTTGGTTGGTTATTCTTTGTCCGGTTTCACCGAGCTAATCTTAACCGGTGAAAGGGTTAAAAAAGGCATCAAAAGCGGGAAGATTCCCATAGCATCTGCCTCCACCTCCAATCCCGTAAAGAAACCTTTTACCGGGAAGAAATAAATCAATGTTGTGTGTGGGGCAAGGGCCCGTACCAAGAAGGATGACCGCCAGTCCGTTAATGTTGTCCGGATTTCCAATCCAACTCCTGCTCAAAGACCACCTGCCAACCTTCAACGGTTTGATACTCTGCGAAGACAATTCACAAGGATAGGCATGTCACTATCCCAAGCCTTAAAACACCTGCTAAAGGCTAATTTGGTGACACTGCATGATCCTCCGGCCAATCCAGATACCTCTTTACCTAAATACAATCTGAATACCAAGTGTGCATATCACTCAAATAGTCCCGGGCATGAGACTAACCAATGTTGGGCACTGAAGAATAAAATTCAAGACTTAATAGACAACAAGACCATTGAATTTGATCCTCCTCCAACTTCGAATGTAATCACCGCGCATATGACAAACCATGGCAAGGGTGTCAATGTTATTGAAGATACCATTTTTGTTTCCTCCGTCGAAGACTTGACTACTCCATTAACCACTATAAAAAAGAATCTATTGAAAGCCGGATTTTCCCCTGGCTATTTGAAGGATTGTGTTTGATGTGCCAAACAACTCAATGGATGCACATGGTTGAAGGAAGGCATTCAACGCCTGATGAATAACCATGAGATCCTATTTGAGAAGACTCTGTTCGCCAAAAGTTTGACCAATAAGATTGAAGATCTCTCCATCATAACTTTATCAAACAAGCCTCTTAGGATCTCCTTTAAGGGTCCTATCAGGATTTCAAATGAACCAATTATTCCTCCTCTGATAATTACCGCTCCCTGACCAATTCGTAATCTTCCAACAAAGTAGAGCCATGGAGCTATGGTGCTGAGGTGTTTTACCATGGGATAAAGCAAGATGCTTGGATTGAAGAAAAAAAGCTGATGACATTGGTAACATTACTGGCTCTAGTAAGGTGACCCGAACTGGGAGAATCTTTTCACTCAATATCTCACCACCAACTGTTACAAAGGCACATATCTGCATCACCGCTGTTAAGCCAAGTGTTGATACAAGGGGAAAAGAGAAAGTTGTTGAGCCTGTCGAGACAGAAATACCCGCAAAAGACATTGCTGATGGAGAACCTTTCGCTCGAGAAATGGATGAGATCTTGAAAATTATAAAAAGGAGTGATTTCAAGATTGTGGAGAAGTTGGGGCAAACCCCTTCCAAGATTTCCATGTTATCTTTGCTACTTTGTTCTGACGCTAATGCTCGGGCATTAATCAAATTCTTGAAGAAGGCTCATGTCCCTCATGAGACCACAACTGACCAGTTTGAAAATTGTGTGGCAAGCTTGACGGCCGACAATGGTTTGGGGTTCTCGGATGCTGATCTGACACCACTTGGAAAGAACCATAACAAAGCTTTGCACGTTTCTGTTGAATGTAAGGGGACTACCCTAGCACATGTTCTGGTTGACACCGCCTCTTCTTTAAACGTACTACCCAAGGTTGCTTTGGACCATTTAGACTATGAAGGACTAGTTTTAAAACCAAGTGATATTATTGTGAGGACTTTTGATGGGTCCAAAAGGATAGTTCATGGAGAGGTGGATCTCCTGATCAAGGTGGGCTCACAGATTTTTAACTCTACTTTCTACATCATGGATATTCGTCCTGCTTACTCTTGTTTGTTGGGTCGCCCTTGAATCCACAGAGCAGGGGCAGTAACGTCAACTCTTCATCAAAAGCTCAAGTATCCGGTCAAAGAAAGAATCATTACTGTATGTGGTGAGGAAGAGTTCATGGTAAGCCACCTCAAATCTTTAAAATATGTGGAGATGGATGGAGAATTTATAGAAACCCCGTGTCAAGCTTTTGAAGTTGTACCACCAATGGTTGCTACTGCCAAATGTTCTTCTGATGTGTCAAAAGTTGTTAAGGCCGTGTCAAAGATGGTTTCATTTAAAAATGCTCATGCTGCAGTCGAAGAAGGAAGTTGTGATAATTAGGGGAAACTCCTCGAGATCCCATTCAAAGAAGACAAATTTGGTTTAGGTTTCACTATCAAGGCTCAGAATAAAGTGAGGCACACTCGTGCAGGGAAAACCTCTCTCCGTATTGGAATTCATGAAGTTAATGTTGTAGGTGAATCTGATGATGAATGTGCATTTGAAGATTGGATATATCCTACTACAATGGAGCTCAACAATTGGTAAGAAAATGACTTTATTCTCATCTCCTTCATTGAGGAGTAATCAATTGTTTATTGCTTTCTTTTAATTCAAGAACATTTTGTATGTAATATTAAACAATGACTTTTAACCCATGTGTCTGGCCCGAGGAACTATGGTCCATTTGTCAAGGGTTTTATTTATGTTCATTTTATCATATGATCATTCAATACAAATCATTGGACTTTTGCATTCAAATCTTTATGCTCATTATCTTTCTTTTTCTTCAAATAGGTTTTTCAAAATAGCCATGTATCTTACATGCACATACACACACACTCTTGCAGGTCCTCATCCACTCTAGATCTCATTGCCAATGACTCTACTATTATTGACTATGACTTTAAACGTCCAATTAACCAAGCCGAAGACGAAGGCGAGGAAGATTGTGAAATACTGAGAGAACTAGCCAGACTTCTATTACAAGAGGAAAAAGATATCCAGCCGCACGAAGAGTTAGTTGAAGTCATCAATCTGGGTACTGAGACAGACAAGAAAGAGGTCAAGATCGACACTAACCTGGAAAGCAGTGTCAAAAGTAGATTGGTTCAGATGTTGCATGACTATGTGGAAGTGTTTGCTTGGTCGTATGAAGATATGCCAGGGTTGGATACCGATATCTTAGTTCATCGTCTACCGTCAAAGGAAGATTGTCCTCTTGTCAAACAAAAAGTTCGTCCCAAGAGGCCTGACATGTCTGAAAAGATAAAAGCTGAAGTGATGAAACAATTTGATGCAGGATTCTTAGCTGTGACATCTTATCCCCAATGGGTTGCAAATGTGGTGCCAGTACCGAAGAAAGATGGAAAAGTTTACATGTGCGTAGATTATAGGGATCTGAATAGGGCAAGCCCCAATGATGACTTCCCTCTACCTCATATTAATGTCTTAGTCGATAACACTGCTCAACATAAGATCTTCTATTTCATGTATGGTTTCTCAGGCTATAATTAAATTAGGATGGCTCCCGAAGACATGGAGAAGACCATTTTCATTACGCAATGGGGCACCTTTTGCTACAAGGTTATGTCGTTCGGATTAAAGAATGCAGGGGAAACATATCAAAGGGATATGGTAGCTTTGTTTCATGATATGATCCATCATGAAATAGAGGTATATGTAGATGATATGATTGCAAGATCACAAACTGAAGAGGAACATCTCAGTTACCTGTACAAGCTATTCGAGAGGCTGAAAAAGTACAAGTTGAGGTTGAACCCTGATAAGTGCACATTTGGAGTACAATCTGGAAAGCTTCTAGGTTTTGTTGTCAGTGGTAAAGGCATTTGCGAAGGTAAAGGCCATCCAAGAAATACCAGTCCCCCACTCTGAAAATGAAGTTAGAGGATTCTTGGGTCGTCTAAACTACATCGCCCGCTTCATATCTTACTTAATTGCTACTTGTGAGCCAATCTTCAAACTCTTGAAGAAAGATCAAGTAGTCAGATGGAATGATGAATGCCAAGCTGCCTTCAACAAAATCAAAGAATATTTGTAAGAACCTCCTATTCTCATGCCTCCGGTTGAAGGAAAACCCTTGATCATGTATTTCACGGTACTAGAGAACTCTATGGGGTGTGTTTTGGGCCAACATGATGAGTCTGGCCGAAAAGAGCATGCTATTTACTACTTGAGCAAAAAGTTTACCGACTTGAAACCATATATTCACTGCTTGAGAAAACTTGTTGCACTCTGGCATGGGCTGCTCGTCAGCTAAGACAGTATATGTTAACTCATACCACTCTGTTGATTTCTAAGATGGACCATATCAAGTACATCTTCGAGAAACCTGCTCTTTCCGGACGAATAGCTAAATGGCAAATGATCTTGACTGAACACGACATCTAATACGTAATGCAAAAGGCCATCAATGGAAGCGTATTAGCAGATCATTTGGCCCATCAAGCTGTTGATGATTATCAGTCTATGAACTTTGACTTCCCAGATGAGAACATCATGCTAGTGACTGACTGCGTGAAACCTGAACCGTATGATGGACCTGAACAAGGATCGCGATGGACTATGGTCTTCGATGGGGTTTCCAATGCCTTGGGTAACAAGATTGGTGTTGTGATCATATCCTCTGAAGGTTGCCACACTCCTTTCACTGCCAGATTATGCTTTGATTGCACGAACAATATGGCTGAGTACGAAGCATGCATTTTGGGTCTGAAGGCTGCCATTGAATTGAGGATCAAGCATTTGAATGTATTTGGGGATTCCGCTCTAGTGATTAGCCAAGTAAAAAGATATTGGAACACTAAACACCCTAATATCATTCCTTACAAGGAGCTAGTGCTATCTCTGATTCCTTACTTCGAAGAGGTCACATTTGAACATTTCCCTAGGGAGGAAAATCAGCTGGCTGATGCCTTGGCCATAACGTCTTCTATGTTCAAGGTCAAATGGGACAATGAAGCTCCTATGATTACAATTGAGAGATTAGATGAACCTAGGCATTTTTGTGAGCTTGACACTGACACAGAAAAGCCTTGGCACCATGAGTGAAGAGATACCTTAAAGCACAAGAGTATCTCGAAGGAGCATCCATCAATGACAGAAAGTTCTTACGAAGATTTGCAACCAAATTTTTCCGAAGTAACGAAATCTTGTACAAACTAAACCATGATTATACTCTACTCCGATGTGTGGACAAGAAGGAGGCAGAGGAAATTATGGAAGACATGCACGATGGTCTCTTTTGGACTCACTCAAGCGGACATACTATGGCCAAGAAAATCCTGAGAGCTGGTTACTATTGGTCAACAATGGAGACTGATTGCCATCAACATTCAAGAACTTGCCGTAAATGCTAAATCTATGCTGACAAGGTCCATGTGCCTCCTATCCCTCTGAACATCATGACTGCTCCTTGGCCATTTGCAATGTGGGACATTGATATGATTGTAGAGATCAAACCCACCGCTACCAATGGACATTACTTCATTCTGGTTGCTATCAATTATTTTACCAAGTGGGTCAAAGCCGCCTCAGTCACCAAGAACACGGTAGCCAGATTCATCAAACATAACCTCATCTTCTGATATGGCATCCTCGAAAGGATCATCACCAACAATGGGACTAACCCCAACAATGCTATGATTACCAAACTTTGCACTCAGTTCAAAATCAAGCATCACAATTCTTCTCCTTATAGACCTAAAATGAATGGCGCAGTGGAAGTGGCCAATAAAAACATTAAGAAGATTGTGCAGAAGATGGTAGTGACCTACAAGGACTGGCATGAGATGTTACCGTTTGCTCTTCATGGCTACCGTACTTCAACTAGAACATTAACTGGGGCAACTCCCTTTTCTTTGGTCTATGACATGGAAGATATTTTGCCAGTGGAAGTTCAGATTCCCTCACTAAGGATTATGAATGAGGCAAGCCTAGGCAAAGACGAGTGGATTCAGACAAGATTGGATCAGTTGAACTTGATCGATGAAAAACTATTGGCTGTTGTTTGCCATGGTCAGATATACCAAAAATGCATGATCAAGGCTTTCAACAAAAAGGTCAAGCCTCGAGTATATCAAGCTGGTGACTTGGTGATAAAGCGCATCATTCTTCTATAAGGCGACCCCAGGGGAAAATGGACTCCCACCTAGGAAGGGCCATTTGTTGTCAAGAGAGTTTTCTCTGGTGGTGCCATGATGCTGACTACCATGGATGGTGAATACTTCCTGCATCCTGTGAACACAGACATAGTTAAAAAATACTACGCATAAAGGACCGCTAGGTTGACACACCTAGGCAAAAATAAGGGCATCTCGACAAACCAAAAGGTTTGGGCAAAAATTAGGGATATATGCAAAATATTATACACCCGGCAAGTTGAAAACCCGAAAGGGAGACTTGGGCAAAAATGAGTATCCTGGTGGGCTGAAAACCCGAAAGGGAGGTCCAGGAAAAAGTTAAGAATTAAAAGTGTATGACTATGTCCCATGGAATCACCACCATTGACTTTATTACCAAGGTCCGAGTTCAAACGGTCCAAGATCAATCCAATCAACTTTTGTCAACAGCAAGGGGCATTCGAAGACATTGGGGCAATAGTAGAGATGAAATGCAATGAGATCATTTCCACATGGCTATTTGTTTTTGTTTTCAATTTTTGTTTTCCTTTCGACGATTTCCTCTTACTAGGATCTCTGTCTCTTTGTACAAAAATGCCTATTCATGGGCAAAATATCAATACAAATATACTTTGAAGTGTAAACTTTTTGTTTTTGTTTTGAATGCAAAAAATGTCCAATGACTAAAATTGAATGAACATATGCATGTGAACATAATTAAAGCTATTTGGCACATTTTATCCTACTAAGTAGCAACAAGCATCCCTTTAATGTATATGGAATATCCCCATATAGTTGTCTTATTAGCATTATCCCTACAAGGACGGCTACAATAAACCTTTCCCCAATGGAGTTTCCCACAAAATCTCTTTGCATAGGTTGATTCCCAGCCAGGGTCTCAATCTCTTGGCAGCTCTCTCCCCAGCTAAGTTAATCCTAAAAGAAGAAGCCTTATGGATATTTTCCTAAAAGAACTCACCTCGTCAGCAGTTCATCAAATATTCATCAACATGGTTTATTTCCCCAACAAACAACATACAACAATAAATAAATAGGAAAATTCCCCGGCATAGTCTATCATCTCTATCTTGATTTTGTCTTTAAAACTATTACAAATCATAGGGCCACAACCCATAATCCCCAGTAATGTCGCCAACAAAGTCATTGTTATCTCCAAAAGTTATTGTGAAGCCTGGAATCCGACCAGATAATAATTTTAACTCCAGCAAGTTGTTGTGAAGCCTGGATCCAACCAGATAACATTTAACTTCATTCATTCGAATACTATGAAGCCTGGGCCCGACCAGATAATAATATTACTTTCAGTCACTATGAAACCTGGACTCGACCAGATAATAGTTAACTTTTCAAATATTATGAAGCTTAGACCCGACCAGATAATAGTTAACTTCTCAAGACACTATAAAGCCTGGACCCGACCAGATAATAGTGTAACTTCTCCAAGTACTTTGAAGCCTGGACCTGACCAGATAAAAGTTTAACTCCTCAAGATATTGAAGAACCTAGACTCATCCAGACAAGGGTTTAACTTCTTTTCCCCAGTAGAGTTTGCCTCTACCCCAGTAAGTTACTATGAAGCCTGGACCCAACCAGGTATCATTTCAACTTCATCATTTCAGTAAGTCATTGAGAAGCCTACAGCCGACCAAATAGAAATTAACTTCATCCATCTCAAAAATCTGCGAAGCCTAGATCCAACCAGATATCAGTTCAACTTCGTTTATTCAAGCAAGTTATTATGAAGCATAGAGTCCGACCAGATAACAACTAGCTACAATCCCCAACAAGTCACTATGAAGCCTGGACCCGGCCAGATAATAATATAACTTTTCAAAGAAAAACTACGAAGCCTGGACCCGACCAGATAGTAGTTATAACTTCAACTAACGGTAAAGCCTGGATCCAACCAGATAATAGTTCAATTTCAAGAAATTTTATGCGAAGCCTGGAATCCGACCAGATAATAGTTAATTTTTTTCTGTCCCAGTAAGTTACTGTAAAACTTGGAATCCGACCAGATAACAGTTGACTTCTTCATCCTCAACAAGTTGTTGTGAAGCCTGGACTCGACCAGATAACAGCTAGCATTCAAGAGATAATCCCTGGCAGAAGCATACTGTCAACAAAGTTTGAAGATATGTATATTCTTCATCCCCAACACTGTAGCGGTAGAAATGTTCAAGACTAAGCCATTGGATCGACTAGACTTTATACAAATCAAAATAAAGATCGCCACCGCGCTTTATTGTTTCCAAAGGAATAGGAAAAGAGAGAATAACCCAAAAAAGAAGGGGAAAGATTCAAGGTAAGGGGGTTGGTTATGCAAAGGGAAGGTATTAACACCCTAAACATCTACGGTACTGCGCAAGAGCCTCTTTGTAAAATCTGTATATTTTGGCTATAAAAAATGTTGTATAAAAATGGATGGTGGAGGTGAGAAAAGAAATATATTTATTTTATGATTTTTGCACCCGCCGTGGTTGCGAACCTTTAGTGCCTATGTACTAAATTTTCGTGCAATAAGGGATCAGGGTACACGTAGTTCCTCTTTTAAAAATTTGAAACACCAATGTGTTGGTTAATTTTATGAGATAAAATATCATCGTCATTGTCCGTGTGGAAAACATACTTACTACCCACAATTATGAGAAATGAGAATTTGCATCATCTTAAAATGGAGGATATGGCTTGGATTTTAAAATCAACAATGCCTCACTCAACACCTAAGTGGAAAATATCTCTCTTCACTACATATTGTAGAAGTATAGTTGTTTGCATCACTACAAGGATTGACAAGAGTTCAATCTTTTTTTGAGAAAAATTTAAACATAAAAGCCAAAGTGGAAAAATGGTTTGAAATGAGATTGATTGACTTTTAACCTTCTCACAAAAAATGTCAAGGTATTATTAAGTTGATTGGAGTTTATTTATGAAAATGTTTTGAAAATGCATGGACATAAGTCCAAGTTTATTATGAAAGTGGTTTAAGTTTTAAAAAAACAATAAGAGTTTTCAAAAGTAGGAAGAATATTTTTGAAATTAAAGAAGATGGGAGGAGAAGAAGGGGCTATCCTAAAGGATAAGGTAAAAGCTATGGATAAGAACCATCTAACTAACAAGAAGCCAATACTTGACATTATGATCCAAGATAGAATTCCCATTCCTTGGATTGAAACTAATCGAGAAAAAAATACTAGACCTCTTGAGATAACCAAACTTCAAGTGTATTAAGTCTTCACAAAAATTGGACAGAGTAACGGTTGTTGTGATACAGTGGGAGAACTGACTTGGGATTTTGCGTTTGTGTTCACAAATGTTTCGGTTTAGCAAGAGTCGCTACCGACTTTTTATTTTATCCTAAGGAAAGGTCAAAAAGCACAGGAAAGACCTTTGAGATGTTTTCTTGGGTTCGGGGAGTAGATTATAGAAAGGGAAGGTATTAGCACCCTTTTTATCCATGGTTATCCACGGGCTCTTAGTTACTTGTTTAGATCACTTGCTTTGCTTTTCAATTGTTTGAAATGGTGCTTTGTGTGTGATTTTGAAAGATGTTTTGAAAAGAGGCCATCGTTGTGGCAACCTTTGTAATGATTCTTGTTTGAATGTATACAAAGGTGTTTTTATCTTTTAAAAAGTTTCAATGTTTTGAAAGTAGGGTTTTGAAATTGTGTTGTGAAGTGTGTTTTGAAGATAGCAAGGATGTTTTTTGCAAGCTTTGATCAAGTAACTAAGAGTTGTCTACCCTATCTACTCAAAGGTCTTTCTTATGTTTTTAACCCTTTTAACAGTGTTGTTTCACCATTGTATTTGGTGAACAACCTTGTGTTAGGATGTTAAACGGGACAGGCGCGGGTCATCGTATAGACCATGATAGCAATAATGTCAAGTATTTTTGGCAATTTTCTTGAGGGACTTGATCATTTTATTTAGGCAACTCAGATAGCGTCATCGAGGGGCTATGATCTTTTGTTTTGTTTTTGTTTTACCAAAGTACTTGACATGCATACTGTGATCGGTGGAAATAGAACTGACTGTTTTGGAATGCTGGTTCGCGTTTGCGTTTCGCAAAATGTCGCGGTAAGCAAGAGTCGCCACCGTCTTTTATTTTCTCCAACAAGGAAAGGACAAAAGCACAGCAAAATTCCTTTTCGAGATGTTTCTCGGGTTCGGGAGGTAGATTATAGAAAGGGAAGGTGTTAGCACCCTTTCTATCCGTGGTTATCCACGGGCTCTTAGGTACTTGCTCATTGTGTTTTCAAAAGGTTTTGCTTTTATTGTGTTTGTGGGTTTTGAAAAGAGTTTTGTTTGAAAACTTCAATTTAACTCTTGTATCTGTCCTCAAGAGTGTATGAAGTGTTGTTTGAAAACTTTTGTCAGAAAAGTGTAGGTGCGAAAAGTATTTTTGTTTTGAAAGAGCGAGTATCTAAGAACCTATACCTACTCAAAAGAAATTAAGCTGTGTAAATGTCCTTTAGACAATACTATCCCACTATTGAGAAGTAGGTAGCACCGTCGTCGGAGTTTTTGGGTCAATTCGATTTTAGGGACATGTGGTCACTAAAGCAATAGTAGGACGCCTTAGCGGTAACCCTAATGTCTTAGATCATTTTTTATCGAGGCAACTGTTTCGAGGCAACTTTGATCTTTAGACAAGAGGACGACCTCTAAAACACCCTATACTCAATGACCACGTCGAGGCAACCAAGTGAGGCGTACCCTAAGAGTGGCATGTGCGAGTGTGTCAGGTTTCAGTTATGTTATCTTTGTACATGTTATGGTGAGCTACGGGTTGATTTTAATTTAAGAGAGTCTTGTCATGCATAGCCTAGTTAACATACATCTAGCAGTTAATAGTTGCGGAAAATAAAGCTAAACTATTACAAGGCGTCGGGTATTTACATCGCCAAAAACAAACCCTTGAAAAGTAAATTGCGGGAAATTAAATAAAAGCGATAAAAAGGGTCCTAATTAAATCTATTACATCCTCGGAGCAGATACAATTATATGGATCAAACTATGAATCAACAAAAATCACGCGCGCGAGAAAAATTGGATCGGAGAGTTTTTTAGGGTTTTGACCCTTTTTGAGAAAGAAAGAGATTTTTGTATTATTTTGCATTTAATTAAATCTAAACTAATTAATTAATTAAAAGAAATATTTTTTGAGTTTTTTTTATGTTTTTTACCTCCCTCTCAGGTGGCAATTCACTAACGTCTTCCGGAAACACCTCTGGAAATTCATTCACCACTGGCAATCCATCACTCTTTGCTTTTCCCTCCGCTTCTATTGCAGAATACAACATAAATACCACAGCACCATCTTTCACAGCTAGGTTCATCTGTTTAACCGACATAGTCACATCTTCGACACCAACCTCTTTAGGAAAAATAACCGTCTTCGCAAAACAGTTGATATGAACCTGGTTGAATTCCAACCAGTTCATTCAAAGGATGATATCAAGTTGTTCTAACGGTAGGCACACTAAATCCATACCGAAACCCCTACCAAAAATCACAATAGGACAATTCCTACAAACATACGAAGTAGTCACTGAACCCGACGCAGGAGTATCAATAACCATACTTCCATCCATATTAGAAATTTCCAAATTCAATCTTTTAGCACAATCCAAAGCAATAAAAGAATGCGTAGCTCCAGTATCAATAATCGCAATCAAAGGTATGTCATTAATAAAACATGTACCTTTAATCAGCCGATCATCTGGCTTAGTCTCTGACCCAGACAATGCAAACACTTTACCACCCGCTTGCTCCTTCTTGGGTTTTGTACACTGAGGACGAGTATGACCTTCTTCACCACAGTTGTAACAAGTCACCACTCTTACTCTGCAATCATTGGCCACATGGCCGAGTTTTCCACACTTGAAACACTTCTTATCATTACTTTTTCAATCCACCATACGATGTCCTGTCTCACCACACTTGTAGCACTTAATGGAAGAACTAGAATCTCCTCCACCAAACTTCTTCCAACCACCGGGTCTCTGATTACTTCTATCATAAGGCTTACCACGATCCATCTGTTGCTTACCCTTCCTATCAACATACCCTCGAGCATTCGACTTAGTGCTAGCAAGATCCTCCTCTAAAATCCTACTACAGTCAACCAGATTAGGAAATCTTCGGATACGCTGATACCGAATACCCTGCTTAATCTCATCACGAAGACCATTCTCAAACTTGATACATTTGGAAAATTCTCCATCTGCATCGTTAGTATAATGAGCATAATACTTCGCTAACTCAGTAAACTTTGAAGCATACTCACTGACAGTCTTGTTACCCTGCTTGAGTTCCAGAAACTCAATCTCCTTCTTGCCTCTGATGTCCTCAGGAAAGTACCTCCTCAGAAAAGCCCTCCTAAACACAGCCCAAGTCAATGTAATACCATCTTCTTCTATTTCAGTTCTGGTAGCAACCCACCAGTCATCAGCTTCATCTGCTAACATGTGAGTTCCGTATCTCACCTTCAGCCCTTCAGCACATTCAATTACTCTGAAGATCCTCTCGATCTCCTTCAACCACTTCTGAGCACCTTCGGGATCATGTGCACCCTTGAACAACGGAGGATTATTCCTCTGAAAATTCCCCAATCGTCGGTCAGCACCAATCACAGCTCCCTGCTAGTTCCCTCTGAGTACTCCAACCAACATTCCCAATGCTTCAGCAATAGCATCGTCGTTTCTTCCGTTACCTCTTCCGGCCATTGTTCTGTAACATTACAAAACAACCTCACCAGCATACAAGTATCGACAGTGTCATCTTACACTAGTCGCATACAAAAGGGATAACGACACAAGACAAGACCGACTATGCTCTGATACCACTATTGTAACACCCCTTCTAAAATACCCCGAATAATATTAATTATATCAATGATTAAAGCCATATTCCATCAGAGTTAACACGGAACAAGGGATGTCACAATTATGAAATAAATAAAACTTCCAATAAAACAGTAGTCATGCTACACTGAGGGTCATTATTCAAATAATTCGATCAAATTAAGACCATGTCTTACACAGCGGAAAAATACCATAACCAAAACGGAATAAACCAAAACATAATTATTCCCAATGAAATTCAAAGAAACAATTGAATAATGACTAATTCCTCAACTAAACGTTCCCCAGTGTTACAACCTATCAGAGCACGACACTGACACGCGGACTTAAAGTAACATAGCTCTAGAGCCATCCTCTCCAACTCCTGAGCTGCTAACTTTAATCTGAAATTGTTAAAGTAAGGGTGAGATTTCTCATAATTAACATGCATTATAAGCTTCTCAATCAACATTATATAACAAGCATATTATTTCACCCATTTTAGCATAAATTCAGATTCAACACGCAGTTCCAATCATACAAGTCATTATGCACAAATCAATAATCAACCAAAGAATTGTAACACTGGAAGACATCCTAACATGTTACAATTCCATGCAAACACAAATGCAGACACAATGCATGTGGTACCAACACGTGACCAAGTCACCCAACACTGATCCATCATCAACCGAATACAGCAACCATCGATTCGTCCATAAACACCCGGACACGAATCCAGCCTAACCACCCATCATCATCCGGGTATCGGTTAACGGCAATACAAGTCAAATTCCACATAATGGGAATTAACTTCACCAAAACAATGCATATGCACGCACATCACTAGCATGCAACATCAAATCAGTCTATGAAATACATCAGTTTATCATAACTGAACCAAAACCAAAAACATTATATCTCAACGATCATGCACACCATCATTAGCAACATAAACATGCCTTCCATTCACACAATACTAATACATCCATCCATCACAGGTTCACTGCTACATACACACCCATGTGCGTTAGCCAATAATCACTTATTCCGGGATTTGACTCATTTTCAAAATAATTTCAGGTTTTATGAAATCTTTTCATTTTATAAAATAGAGCATTAAATTTAAGAAATAACATCCAAAACGGCACTCAAAACGGACTTACGGTTTGAAAGTTATAAATTTTCAAAGTTTAATATTTTTCAAAAGTTACAGCAGAACCCGGTTCCTACATATGCAGGAACCGGTTCCTGCGAAGTTCAAAAATCACGCTTCTGGAAAAATGTATGGGAACCCGGTTCCTACCTATACAGGAACCGGTTCCTACGTGCATTTTTGCCAGTTTTTATAAATTCACACAGTGGAACCCGGTTCCTCCACACTGGGAACCGGTTCCCACGACCTGCAGAGTCAAATTCTGCACTTTTGACAGCATTTATTCATTCTAAACCAATTCCAAACATACCCATACGAATTGCAATATGAGAAACACCAAAACACATCCATTTTGCACCATTATAACATTAAACAACATTATTTCATCATTCCTTTTTATCATCTGACACCCTAATGGTTTTCAACCTACAATTCGACGCAATAGGGACAATTCTACGGAACCCTAGAATTCCAAACCGGGATTCCCTAACATACTATAATCCATACTATTGAATATCTAAACCGATAATATGAATTAAATAATCAAAATCACCCCTTACCTTGTGGGTTCTTCGAATTCTGACGCTTCCGGTTTTCTCCTTCTTTTTTCCTCTTCTCAAATGCACGTATGATGAATATTCTAAAATAACTCTCTTTCTCTTCTTTTTCCTTTTAATACTCCTTTTATTATTCCAATAAAATAATTAAATTAGTAATTAGTAAAAGTAGAGTATTTTACCCCTCACACCCTCTAATCATTCTTCACACCACCAATACTTCTTTCCTTTAATTAATTAAATTAATTCCAATAATCCAAAAATACCAATAATTAAATTTCCAATTAAATTAATAATTAAAAATTATAATTATTTAATAATCGGATTATTTGGGGTGTCACACTTTTCAAATAAGCCAATGAGGTATCAACACATCATCATCTTCTTCGTTTGTCCTGCATAATCAGAATCAAATAGCGGGGGTTTTTAACCCCCACTACTTCCTGCAAGGAAAAATAGCGATTAGAAATCTAGCAAGCATAAATATTTCGCGAGGTATGGGTTGTGTTCGTCTTGGCCTCACGATTTCAACTATGTATCTTGTTAGTCCCAATTTTCCCTGGATTGAAAAGCCCCATTTAAAAGCTCAAGAACCCTAGAAATTTGATCATGGTATCTTTCGATTCAGGGCGTTACAGTTCAATTCAATCATGCCATTAGCTTTGTATGGTCCCTAGCAATGCAAAACAATCACTAAAACATGTTAAATGCGCATGAATTAGGATATATAGTTTTGAATCAAAAGTGCAAACCGTGGGACTGTATGTGACGATTCTTTGAGCTTTAATGCACGAGTTTGATTGCAAAACACTCATGGGACCTCCTGCAATGTACTTGAATGAACAAAAACCCTTGAATCGACCTAGAATGCAAGAACAGGTTTTTAATTTTCTTGGAAATTCTTGAATTTGCTATGGCAGTTTCTGCAGCTTTTCAATCGTGTGCTAGGGTATGGTTAGCTTGCATACATATAGGAGAATCAAATTAGGTCAAAGTTTTGGATCCAATCCATGTGCATTGATGTTTAAATCTTTGATTGAAAATCAAATATTCTTGATTTTTCATGATTGAACAATGTTGCCAAATTTGGATTTTTTTGTATCTTTGACTTGTGCACGAATTTGCCAGCATGTTTTGATCATATTTGCTTCACAAATTGATTTAAAAAACAAATCTTCTATTTTCTTATGATTTAAATTAATTAAATGGATTAATATTAATTAAAAATCCAATTAATCAATAAAAATAAGAAAATAAATCCCATTTAGCTTGATGGGTCGTGCATAGGTCATGGGTGAAGTTTCAAGAAGAGATTTGAGGCCTGTTGTACCCCAAAATTTACCCTCCCTTTCTTCAGGAAACCATCTTAGATTTTTCAAAGTCCCCTGAAACAAATCCAAGTCCTGGGTTATCCTTTTACCCAAGCAAGCCACTTACAAGAGCAAGATGGTCTCACAAACTCCGGAAACAACGCTTTCATCTTGAGGAAAATTAAATTCTAAGTGCTTCTTTAAAATAAGTGTTTTTTAGAAAAATCAGCGCTTCAGAACTTCTGGACCCATTCCAGATGAAGACGGTCAGAAGTTGCAAGCTTGGCTCAGCGTGGTCAGAAGTTGGCTCTTCAGCAGCTACATCAGTTCAATCAGAAGTTGTAAACGTGGTTCAGAGTGTAAGCCTCAAACAGAACATACCCCTTCAGCAGTTATACAAGCTCAGTCAGAATTTGCTAAAGGAATGCAAGGGAAACAGGAAAGTATGAAGACTCCTTCAGAACAGGTTGAAATCAGAAGATGAAAGGTCAGAAGGATAGGTGTCACAATTGATACAGAATCTCTAAGTCCAGAAGTAGATCCAAGGAACGCACCAGAAAACCAGGAGAATCTCCAGAGCTTGCTAAGACAGCAGGTAGCCAAGGCCAGAGCATGGTTTATGCTGCTGATTCAACGCTGATTTCCATTACCAGAATGTTGGTATTGACAGGTCTTGTCACCATTTAATGCCCATTAATGCTTCCAACCACTCCTGAGCATTCACGTGTGGCTTGGAGAATGCTTTTGCACAGATTCTGGCATGGGTCTTCACGCCACCGCCCACTTCAGAGGTCACTTCCCCCAATCTACGCCTGCTGCTGCTACCTAGGCTGAAAGATAGCTGTTATCACAACTTCCCAGGAATTTCTGTCAAAGAACAAATTCAAACTCTGTTGGCGCCTTAAATGTTCAAGGCATCCACAAGAACTTTGCCTATAAATAGAGAGCTTTCACCACTGCAAAAGACGTTGAAGAAAAGAAACAGAAAAACTGCTAAGAGAGAAACGAAACTCCTAGCAACATAACATTCTGAAACTCTGCCAAAATCTCCAGCTTTGTTTCATAACTTTAAGTTTTTCACCTTCAACTTCATCAAACATCCAGCTCTTTTCTGTAAATCAAAAACGCTCTTTCCAAACTTCTGACCCTATACACGTATACACCTTCACTTCCCCTTTTCCAAATCTGTCCAGAACACCACCAGAACCAAAAGTTAACTTTCACCCACCACTTTCCAAACAGTCAGGTAAGCACCTGCTGACCCTCACCACACTGTTAAGCATCATCAGCTGTGCATATTCAAGTAACATAATGTAAATATTCATGTTATTGCTATTTATGTTCTGAGGACTCTCATCCCTCAGAACGTTCTGAGCCAGTATAGGACTTGCCTGTGACCTTGGTGATTCTGACCTCTGAAACATTTTTGCTGTTTTGCTGGATCTGTTCCAAATATGTTTCCTGTTTTGTGGAGTAATAACAGAATTGCAGATGTTCTGATTAGTACAGGGAAAAGCCAAATGCTGACTTTGACGTTAGCACATCTGAAGCCTGTTTTGCTGTCAATGACATCAGAACCTCTGAGAGTTATTGCCTTTTCAGCAGAATCAGAACTTCTGGTTTCTCCACTAACAAACTTCTGTCTTGCAGCGCAGGGAAATCAGAACTTTTGATTTCCCCACTAACAAGGTTCTGTTTTGCAGGTTCTGGAGTCAGAAGTTCTGACTCATCCAGTTTCACCAACAGGTTGATCATCTGACAGCGGATCTGGGTCAGAACTTCTGATAGCTTCCCAACAGCGCGCAGGCTCCCTCTCTCTCTCTATATATCTTGTTTTCCGCTATTTTCTTTTTTGTCTATTTTTCTCGTTGAACCCCCCATGTACAAATATGTATCCCCCTCCCCTAATTATTGTAATAGCGTAGGATTTTACATTTCCGCTTCTTATTGCTAGTAATTAGGACGTGTATGGCAAGATAAAATCAATGAAATAGAAAAACCTAATTCAAAGAAAAACTCTTGTATGCAATAAAACACACTTACACACCAACACCCCTAGGGTACTCCACTTTGTTGCCTTCAAATAAATGGACCATATTGTATGTTGAACTTCTTTGGGCAAAGCAGACAATTTGAATGATCATAGTCCCTCGATAAAACTTTTCAAAAACAAACACATGATCAAGTCCCTTAAAGAAAATTGCCCAAAGACATTTAACGCCGTTACAATTGTGGTTTAAACGATGACCCGCGCCTGTCCCTTTCACATCCTAACACAAGATTGTCCACCAAATACAATGGTGGAACGAACTTGTTAAAAGGGTTAAAACATAGCAATAATCTTTTGAGAAATTTAGGAGTAGACAACCTCTTAGTTACTTGAATCAAACTTGCAAAACAAAACACTTGCCTAATTTCAAAAATCACACATCACTACACTTTCAAAACAACTTTCAAAAACAAATGAAAACTTTTTCAAAAGACATACATCTTTGTATACATCCCCACATGGATCATTACAAAGATTGCCACCACATTGGCCTCTTTTCAAAATAACTTTCAAAAACAAATGAAAACTTTTTCAAAAGACATACATCTTTGTATACATCCCCACATGGATCATTACAAAGATTGCCACCACATTGGCCTTTTTTCAAAACATTTTCAAAAAGCACCCACACACACACACACCATCTTCAAAGCAATCGAAAAACAAGGCAAGTGATCTAAAAACCAAGTAACTAAGATCCCATGGATAACCATGGATAGAAAGGGTGCTAATACCTTCCCTTTCTATAATCTACTCCCCGAACCCAAGAAAACATCTCAAAAGGTTTTTTGCTGTGCTTTTTAACCTTTCCTTAGGATAAAATAAAAAGTCGGTGGCGACTCTTGCTAACCGCAACATTTGCGAAAACAAACGCAAAACCTCAAGTCAGTTCTCCCACCGTATCACAGAACTGGCGACTCTGCTGGGGATGGCTTTAAAAGTGGAGTAACCTTAGGGTTTAGATCACCTTTGTTTTCAAATTGATTGCTTTGTTTGCTTTACATTTGTGGGCTTTGTATCGGAGTTTTATAGATCCTAACCCGGATCTGGGGATACCTTCTTAGAAAGTAGCAACAAGGCTGTGAGGGAACTGTGCGGGGTATACCGACATGGTTGAAGCAGTCTGCTACGTTGATGTGGCACTTTGGTGTGTACCGGTAACCCTTGAGTTCAGTCAAGGAGAGTACGGGGCCGCCGCGTGGTGTCGTGAAGCATCAACTGACCTTAGGAACCTTAATCAAACCATCTTGGCCTTTTTAGGGTAGTGAGATAACTGACTTTGGTGCAGTCCGAGGTTGGTTGATACTCGATACTACACTCAATTGAGGGTTGCTTTCCTGGAATATTTCGGTCGCCAGTTCAGTGGCTAAATCGAAACGATGAACAGTGAAAGTAATCCAGTGATATTGGGACCTTTAGAACCCGGTTACTTCTAATAAGACAGGTTGAGCCCACCAAACTTCAAGAGGGTAATACCCAGACCTCATGCAGGCCTAAACTCTAAGGGTTTGTCTTGTGTGACTTGTGTGCCTTACCATGTTTACCTTTGTGAATATTTGTGGTGTATCATAACATCATAACATCATACAACATCATGAGCATTGACTAACCATTTCAAGGGTTTCGAATCTTCATCTTTGTTCTTGTTTTATAGGACATGGAAACTGCTCGCAGAAAGACAATTCAGATTAGCCTTGTAAAGATCCCTCCTCAGCTCAAGGAACTTCTGTCCAGGATTCACGAAGGTTCTTCATTCAGTGAGAGACATGGAAGACTCATCAGCTTGGTCAACACCAACATTGAGGAGGATTTGATAAAAGTCCTGTTCCAGTTTTTTGACCCTCTGCATCACTGTTTCACTTTTCCGGATTATCAATTGGTGCCTACATTGGAAGAGTTCTCCCGACTCCTGAAGGTCCCTATCCTTGATCGACTACCCTACAACGGTACGGAAAAGGAACCCAAGCTTGAAGAGATTGCTAAAGCCTTGCACCTACAGTCATCTGACCTCAAGGGACATTGGGAAGTTAGAAGTGGTATCAAGGGTTTCTTAGCCAGGTTCCTGTTCGAGAAGGCCCAAGAATGTTGGAACTCCCTTGACCTACGAGCTTTTGAAGAAGTTCTGGCCCTCCTTGTCTATGGTTTGGTGTTATTCCCTAACCCAAATCAGCTTATTGATATCAGTGCTGTCCAGATCTTCATGACCAAGAATCCTATACCTACGTTGCTGGGGGACATCCTTCACTCATGTTACACTCGAACCATGAGAAGAAGGGGCGTCCTTATGTGTTGCACTCCTCTCTTGGGAAGGTGGTTTATTTCGCACCTTCCACAAACAGTTTTAAAGAACGAGCGGGGTTTGAGGTGGTCACAACGGTTAATGACTCTCACGCATGCAGATATACATTGGTGCCCTAGGTCTAGGGAAGACATCACTATCATTGATCGTTGTGGGGAGTACCCTAATGTTCCTTTATTTGGAATCAAAGGAGGTATTACTTACAACCCATGCCTGGCTTGGAGACAGTTTGGTTATGCTCGGAGGGATGGCCCTCATGACATGTTAATTCCTAACATAGTTTTTGACTTCGACAACGATACTCAAGGACTTCGCCAGAGATTTATCAGAGCTTGGAGTATGCCAAGTAGGATAGACAGCAAGACACTGGGGCACAGGAACTCCATCCCGTTGGAACCTTATCTCAAATGGGTACGAGCCCGCTCCCAGAAGTTAATAATGCCTTATCCTCATATGCTCCATGTGATCAAAGAACCAGTCTTGGAAGGAGAGGCATCCTACACCATTCGACATCCCGACATGCCCACCTCCTGGGAAGAAATGCAGAAGAGCTGGGTCCAGCTTAAGGAAGAACGGAATTCTCTTGAAACCAGTCTATATGCTAGTGAAAAGAAGGTCCTGGAACTCACCCGCCTGCTGCACGAGGAGAGGAATCTCAACACCTACATCGCACCAAAGAGGATGCGCAATGTTTTTCTGCCTTGAGGAGTCATTTTGTAATATTTGGCCCATGGGGCATTTATGTACTAACGAATTTCTCCTTATTAATGATGTGCGTTCTTTTTTTTGTCTACAACAAATTTTGAATATTCTAAATCCTTGAATGCATTGCATACATACGCATTCCATTGCACCATATGCATGGCAGGTACCCTTTTTCACAGGTTGCTTAATTTTCTTCGCTGTTTGTGTGAACAGTCAGTCATCATGAATCCAGACTCCTCCAGTGAGCAAGCAATCAAGGCCCTTCAGGCCCAAAGTGCACAGTTTCAAGAGGTGGTCCTAAGCCTAGCCCAAGGTCAGCAAGAGTTGAAGACTCTACTCCTGAAGAAGAAGAAGAAAAAGAGAACTGCATTGTTCAACACCGGACGCAGATTTGGGAACACACTCCACAATGAAGCTGATCCAACTACTTCTTCTGCTGAGAAAAACAGTCCCCAAGGGGGAGGAGCTCCTAGTCCCGCAGTCTCCGACAACGAGACGGACTATAACGACGAACAATACCCACCTGCTGCTGACAGATACAAGCAATTGGAGGATCGCTTGAGCGCCATGGAAATTCAGAATGTGCCGGGACTGGATTTCGGAGATTTGGGGTTATCTTCTGGAGTAGTAATTCCACACAAGTTTAAGGCACCTGCCTTCGCCAAGTATGATGGGGTCTCCTGCCCAAAGCTGCATCTAAGGTCGTACGTAAGGAAAATCCAACCTTACACGGCAGATAAGAACCTCTGGATTCACTTCTTCCAAGATAGCCTCTCGGGGTCACAACTTGAATGGTTTTATCAATTGGATGGAGCTAGCATCCGACACTGGGAAGATTTGGCAACCGCATTCTACAGACAATACCAATACAATTCTGATCTCGCTCCTACGCGTACCCAACTTCAGGGTATGTCTCTAGGAACGGGTGAAGGGTTCAAAGAGTACACTCAAAAATGGAGAGATTTGGCTGGCAGGGTGCAGCCTCCATTGACTGATCATGAGCTGGTTGATATGTTCCTTGGGACATTGTCTGGTCCATTTTTCAATCATTTGGTTGGTAACTCCTCCGCTGGGTTTACAGATTTGATATTGACAGGAGAAAGAATTGAAGCTGGCATCAGGTCAGGCAAAATACAAAAGACTGCCTCCACAAGTGCTGAGAAGAGGCCGTTTAAGAAAGAAGCAAGTGCCGTCTTTGGTCCTAGAAGACAGGTCAAGCCCGAAAGTCGCCAAGCCGTCAATGCTTTGGTCATCTCCAAACCTGTTGCTGCTCCTCAGCAGTACAATCAACAAAGAAGCGAAAGGCCCAAGAGGCAGTATACCCGACTGAGTATGACCTTATCTCAAATTTTACCCCAACTGTTATCCACCAACCTGGTGACCCTCAAAGAAGCTCCTAAGGTTGTCAACACTGCGTCTCCTAAGTATAACCCAAATGCCCGGTGTGCTTATCATTCTGATAGTCCCGGGCACACTACTGATGATTGCTGGGCCTTGAGAAACAAAGTGCAAGATCTGATCGATGCAAAGGAAATTCAGTTTGAAGCGCCAGAAAGACCAAATGTTGTAACTGCTCCTATGCCCCAGCATAGAGTAAATGCCATTGAGGAAGAAATGTATGCTGTTTTGGTAGATGAAGTTGTTACCCCTTTGAAGACCGTTAAGAAGAACCTACTGCGGGCCGGTTTATTTCCGGGTTGCAGTGAAGGTTGCCTGTTCTGTGCTGTTTCCCTATCTGGTTGTCCCTTGCTGAGGTTAGGCGTCCAAGGCCTAATGGATAGCAAGGAAATTCTATTCAAAAAGTCTGCTGTTCAGTTGGTTCCGATAAAAGAAGTTTCTGTGGTTACCATCTTCAAAAATCCAATCAAGGCTCCCCCCAAGAAGCCTGTTCAAATCATGACTGTTGCACCTGTGATTATTACTGTCCCGGGGCCTCTCCCCTACATATCTGATAAAGCTGTCCCCTGGCATTATGGGGCAGACGTGTATGTAAATGGAATCAAACAAGAATTCGACACTGGCGCCAGTATCTGCGATATCACTGGTCCAGCCAAAGTCACCCGCAGTGGCATGCTCTTCTCCCCTGACATTGCGCCGCCCGCTATTCGAAAACCCCTCCTTATAAAACCTACAAGTTTACCTGTTCCTGTTGCTGATCAAGTTGTGTCCCCTGCTGCCGAGTCATCAAATGCTCGGGGCAAAGGGATTGAAGAAGAGCCTGCCCGGATGGAGGCACCAATACCCATAAATGCTGAGGCCTCCCGACAAGAAATGGAGGAGATACTGAAAATAATAAAGAAGAGTGATTTTAATGTTGTCGAGCAGCTGGGGCATACGCCCTCCAAGATCTCTCTGCTCTCCTTATTGCTATGCTCCGAGGCCCATGCTAAGGCCTTGATCTCTTTTCTCAAGACGGCCCATGTGCCGCAGGAGACGTCTGCAGTCCAGTTCACTGATTGCGTAGCAAGTCTGACAGCAGACAATGGTTTGGGTTTTTCAGATGCTGACCTGACTGCGAAGGGAAGAGACCACAATGATGCTCTGCATGTCTCTATCGAATGCAGGGGCACTACTCTGGCACATGTATTGGTGGATACTGGTTCTTCTTTGAATGTTCTACCGAAAAAGGCTTTAGACCGCCTAGATTATGAAGGCCTGGAATTGAAGCCCAGCAATATCATCGTCAGGGCCTTTGACGGTTCCAAAAGGATGGTTCATGGAGAGGTTAACATCCCTATTCGTGTGGGCCCTCAAGTGTTTGACTCTACCTTTTATGTGATGGATATACGTCCATCATACTCTTGTCTGCTGGGTCGACCTTGGATCCATAAAGCTGGGGCAGTGACCTCCACCTTGCACCAGAAGCTGAAGTATCCCGTCAGGGGGAAGATCGTCACTGTGCAAGGAGAAGAGGAGTATATGGTGATCCATTTGAATTCCTTCAGATACATTGAGATGGACGGGGAGTTTATTGAGACCCCCTTTCAGCATTTCGAGGAGGTGCATCCAATTTCAGCAGCAGCAGAAACAATAGTCGAAGAGAATGTTTCCTTGAAGATGGCTTCCCTAAGGGATGCCCGGGCTGTGGTTCAGAAAGGCAATTGTGCAAACTGGGGTCAGCTTCCTGACTTCACTCAGAAGAATGACAAGTTTGGGCTAGGCTTTACTGCAGAGGCTCAGAAGGCTGTGCGCAAAGAGAAGATCAAAAAGGCTTCGGTGTTTATCTCCAGCTCAAGGGTGAATGCTATCGAGGAGGATGTGGAGGAAGCAGAGTTTGACAGTTGGATCTACCCGACTAACAACAACGGACCAAGCAACTGGACGGCAAAGGATTTTACCCCTATCACATTTGTCACGCAGTAATTAATTTCTTTTGATTCCCAATTTGTAACAAACAATATGTTAAAACTTTGTTGGCTCGGTGTCCTACCCGGGGCATCGTAGCTCCATTTGTGAGGGCTTTTTGTATGACATTTTCATATATCATCAATCAAAACATTGGACGTTTGTTGCATTTCAAATCTTGTGCTCTTTTCCTTTCTGTGTTATATATATTGCAAAACAGCTATATTTACACACACTCACTTATACAGGTTTCAATCTACTCTGGATCTTACTGGTAACAGCTCTGCTACCGCCAGTTATGACTTCGAAAATCCGATCAACTTGGCCGAAGACGAAGGTGAAGATGATTGCGAAGTGCCTGGTGAACTTGCAAGACTGCTACTCCAGGAAGAGAGAGCTATTCAACCACATGAAGAGCTGGTAGAGACAATTAACCTGGGTACTGAGACGGATAGGAAAGAGGTCAAGATTAGTGCCAATCTAGAGCTCGGCGTGAAGCAACGATTGATCCAAATGCTACAAGATTACATGGAGATTTTTGCTTGGTCCTATGAAGATATGCCTGGGTTGGATGCCGACATTGTAGTTCACCATCTGCCAACCAAGGAAGATTGCCCTCCGGTAAAGCAAAAGGTCCGACGGATGCGTCCAGAGATGTCCGAAAAGATCAAGGCCGAGGTTATGAAACAGTTTGATGCCGGGTTCCTTGCAGTGACTTCTTACCCTCAGTGGGTTGCCAATGTGGTACCAGTACTGAAGAAGGACGGTAAAGTCAGAATGTGTGTTGATTACAGGGATCTGAACAGGGCCAGTCCCAAGGATGACTTCCCCCTACCTCACATTGACGTCCTTGTTGACAATACAGCTCAACACAAGGTGTTCTCCTTCATGGATGGTTTTTCAGGATATAATCAGATCAAGATGGCTCCAGAGGATATGGAGAAGACTACATTTGTGACTCAGTGGGGCACCTTCAGTTATAAGGTCATGCCATTCGGATTGAAAAATGCTGGGGCAACCTATCAACGTGCCATGGTTGCTTTATTTCATGATATGATCCATCATGAGATTGAGGTATACGTTGATGACATGATTGCAAAGTCTCAAACTGAGGAGGAGCACCTTGACCATCTGAGGAAGTTGTTTGACCGACTCAAGTTATACAAGCTGAGGTTGAATCCCAACAAATGCACCTTTGGGGTAAGGTCCGGAAAATTGCTAGGTTTCATTGTAAGTGATGAAGGTATTCAGGTGGACCCTGCCAAGGTAAAAGCCATACAAGAGATGCCAACTCCAAAGACAGAGAAAGAAGTCAGAGGCTTCCTGGGACGACTGAATTACATTGCCCGATTCATCTCACATCTGACCGCTACTTGTGAGCCAATCTTCAAATTACTGAAGAAAGATCAAGTAATGCGCTGGAATGATGAATGTCAGGCCGCCTTTGAAAGAATAAAGGAGTACCTCCAAGAGCCACCCATTCTTATGCCACCGGTGGAAGGAAGACCTCTAATACTATACTTGACAATACTTGACAATTCAATGGGGTGCGTGCTGGGGCAGCATGACGAGTCTGGCCGAAAAGAGCACGCTATTTATTACTTGAGCAAAAAGTTTACCGACTGTGAGTCTCGTTACTCCCTGCTTGAGAAAACTTGCTGCGCTCTTGTATGGGCTGCTCGCCGGCTGAGACAGTATATGCTGACTCACACTACCTTATTGATTTCAAAAATGGATCCTATCAAGTACATATTTGAAAAGCCCGCTCTGTCTGGAAGAATAGCGAGATGGCAAATGATCTTGACAGAATATGACTCAGAAAGCAATTAAAGGAAGTGTACTGGCCGATCATTTGGCACACCAACCTGTGGATGATTACCAATCGTTGAACTTTGATTTTCCGGACGAAGACATCATGGTGGTAACTGACTGTGAAGTACCTGGACCGGATGAAGGACCTGAGGAAGGATCCCGATGGTCTATGCATTTTGATGGAGCCTCCAATGCTTTGGGTAACGGCGTCGGCGCTGTAATCATATCCCCCAAGGGAACTCATACTCCACTCATCGCCCGATTATGTTTCAGCTGCACCAACAACATGGCAGAATATGAGGCATGTATCATGGGTTTACAAGCTGCAATCGACTTAAGGATCAAATTTCTAAGTGTTTTCGGAGATTCCGCTCTCGTGATCAATCAGATCAAAGGCGAGTGGGATACGAAACACCCGAATCTTATTCCTTACAAGGAGCATGTGTTGACCTTGCTTCCCCACTTTGAAGAGATAACTTTTGAGCATTTCCCTAGAGAGGAGAATCAGCTAGCGGATGCACTAGCCACGATGTCTTCAATGTTCAAAGTTAAATGGGACAATGAGGCTCCCCGAATTATTATCTGGAAGTTGGATGAACCGACATACTGCTGCGAGCTCGAGGCCGAGAAGGTTATTGAAAAACCCTGGTATCATGAGGTGAAGAGGTACTTGGAAGCCCAGGAATACCCTGAAGGTGCATTTGTCAATGATAAGAAGTTCATGAGGAGGTTTGCTGCAAAATTCTTCCTCAGCAACGACATTCTCTACAAACGGAATCATGATTCAACTCTGCTACGTTGTGTGGATAAGGCTGAAGCAGAGAAAATTATGATAGAACTACATGAAGGCACGTTTGGAACGCATTCCAGTGGACACACCATGGCTAAGAAAATCCTTCGGGCAGGATATTTCTGGTCCACAATGGAAGCCGATTGTTACCAACACTCCCGAACTTGTCATAAATGCCAGATCTATGCTGACAAGGTGCATATCCCTCCGGCTCCTTTGAATGTCCTGACGGCACCTTGGCCTTTCGCAATGTGGGGTATCGATATGATCGGTGAGATCCGACCGACGACATCCAATGGGCATCGCTTCATCTTGGTGGCGATCGATTACTTCACGAAATGGGTTGAGGCAGCTTCCTATGCCACAGTAACCAAGAGTGTCGTGGCACGTTTCATCCGGCATAATCTGATCTGTCGGTATGGCGTCCCAGAAAGAATCATTACGGACAATGGTACCAATCTCAATAACAAAATGATCACTGAACTCTGTGAACAATTCAAGATACAACACCACAATTCTTCTCCCTACCGGCCGAAGATGAATGGGGCTGTAGAGGCAGCTAATAAGAATATCAAGAAAATTGTGCAGAAGATGACAGTGACCTATAAAGATTGGCACGAGATGTTACCGTTCGCTCTTCACGGGTACCGTACCTCAGCCAGAACGTCAACCGGGGCAACTCCCTTCTCCTTGGTCTATGGCATGGAGGCAGTCTTGCCAATTGAAATCCAGATACCCTCTCTCCGGATAATGAAGGACGCAGACTTGAATGAAGATGATTGGATCCAGACTCGACTTGATCAATTAAATCTGATTGACGAGAAGAGGCTCACTGCTATCTGTCATGGTCAAACGTATCAGAAACGGATGATCAGAGCATTTAACAAGAGAGTCAGACCACAAGAGTATCAAGTTGGGGACCTGGTAATCAAACGCATCATCCTTCCTCAAAGTGATCCCCGAGGCAAATGGACCCATACATACGAGGGGCCATTTGTGGTTAAACGTGTGTTCTCAGGAGGAGCCATGATCCTAACCACCATGGATGGTGACGACCTTCCTCACCCCGCTAATGCAGACATAGTGAAAAAATACTACGCATAAAAGACCCGCTAGGTTGACATACCTAGGCAAAAATAAGGGCTTCCCGGCGAACCAAAAGGGTTCGGGCAAAAATAAGGGATGAAATGAATAAAAATCTGAACACCCGGCAAGTCGAAAACCTGAAAAGGCGGCTTGGGCAAAAATGGGTATCCCGGTGGACTGAAAACCCGAAAGGGCGGTCCAGGCAAAAGTTAGGGATAAAAGCGTAACACTATGTCTCATTGGATCACTTCGCATCTGGAATTCGGCATCAACTATCTGGCTCCAGATTTCGGCATTGACCAATCAGCTTCATCTTCGACCAGGCAGCAAAGCGATGAGACATTCAAAGACATAAAGGCGATAACAGAGTTGGAACCCAGTGGGATTGTTCACATAGCTGTTTTGTTTCCTTTTTCAAATTATAAACTCTATACTATTTGGCGATATCCTCTTACTAGGATGTCAGCCTCTTGTACAAAAACGCCTATTTACAGGCAAACTCAAAAATCAATACAAATTCACTTGTCCATACAAATGGCCACTGTTTTTCTTTTTTCTGTTTTGTTTTGCGAAGAACGTCCAATGTTCATTTTTGATATATGCATTTGACATTAAATTGCTAATTCATAAATATTTGCATATGAAACAAGAGATTGATTACAGGTGACACCAGAGACAGGGGCAATCGAAGTTGTCTAATGCATGTCTGGTTGTTTTGTCCGCCAAGGCACCAAGGTAGGTTCAACTGAAGAATGTGGCCAAATCATCTCAACGCCCCACAGAGTAAAACAAGGCTCAGTAGTGCTTTCCCCAAGCAGAGTTGGTTCCCCGTCGATCCTGAAAGGACACAACATTCCCCGGCGAGTCTTAAAGCTTATCCCCAGTAGATTCTGGAAGCTTGTTCCCTGCAGAATACGGACGTCTCTCCCTAACTTTATTCAGAGTTATTCCTCACGAGGGCTTATAACTGGGTTGTCCTCAGCTAATCGCCACGGAAGATCGCCCCCAACAAAGTTTTTTCAATCCCCAGCGGATTTTATCTTTGGTATCCCCAGCGGATTTTATCTTTGGTATCCCCAGCGGAGTTTATCTTTCAATCCCCAGCGGACTTTATCTTTGGCATCCCCAGCAGAGTTTATCATCATTATCCCCAGCGGGATCCATCATTAAAGTCCTCAGCAGGTCTCTCATCAAAACTTCGGCCAAATATCTCTCCCACAGGGCAACTCCTCGGCCGTTCGTCAAGGATTTATTTTCCTAAGACAAAATTACATTCATAAACATTTCACATTTTCATACATCTCGCTTACCTACATGATAAAGCGCATACAACACTATCTCATGTTGAACATCATGCATATCATACATCATGACATCGCATACAACTTATGCTCTTGCCTTTTCAGAAAAAAAGACAATCCCAAAAGAAAGCTACCTTCAACTACAACATTTCCAGACTCGATTCCTGTATCTAGCCAGGGCACGTCTGAAGAGTTTGAAGATTCGATTCCTGTATCCAGCCAGGGCACATCTATCAACTATAACATTTCCAGACTCGATTCCTGTATCTAGCCAGGGCACGTCTGAAGAGTTTGAAGATTCGATTCCTGTATCCAACCAGGGCACATCTATCAACTATAACATTTCCAAACTCGATTCCTGTATCTAGCCAGGGCACGTCTGAAGAGTTCAAAGATTCGATTCCTGTATCCAGCCAGGGCACATCTATCAACTATAACATTTCCAGACTCGATTCCTGTATCTAGCCAGGGCACGTCTGAAGGGTTCGAAGATTCGATTCCTGTATCCAGCCAGGGCACGTCTATTAACGACTATTTCCAGATTCGACTCCTGTATCCAGCCAGGGCACATCTGTGAGCAACCGATTGTAGATTCAATACCTGTATCCAGCCAGGGCATATCTGCATAAGGAGACTGAGGATCAAACACCTGTAACAAGCCAGGAAAACATCCGTCTTTCTCAAATATACAAATTTCTCGCTAAGGAATCTCTTATGCGATCGACACTTCCTAATGGCATCTATAAGTCCATTCCCGACAAGGTTCTGTCACGTCTCCGGATGGCATCTGTAAGCCCATCTCCCTATCTACCGCCTCTCCAAATGGCATCTGTAAGCCCATTCCCGCCATCACATCGCTGATACTCTACTAGGCAAGTGCAAATTTTCGGGCACTCTGGTGTCCAATCTCCTTTTACCCTCGAGTCGCGAAAGGCAAACTCGCCAATCTAACTCTTCAGGTTCAAGAAGATTAAACAGGGGCAACTGTTGTACCCCAAAATTTGCCCTCCCTTTCTTCAGGAAACCATCTTAGATTTTTCAAAGTCCCCTGAAACAAATCCAAGTCCCGGGTTATCCTTTTACCCAAGCAAGCCACTTACAAGAGCAAGATGGTCTCACAAACTCCGGAAACAACGCTTTTATCTTGAGGAAAATCAAATTCTAAGTGCTTCTTTAAAATAAGTGTTTTTTAGAAAAATCAGCGCTTCAGAACTTCTGGACCCATTCCAGATGAAGACGGTCAGAAGTTGCAAGCTTGGCTCAGCGTGGTCAGAAGTTGGCTCTTCAGCAGCTACATCAGTTCAATCAGAAGTTGTAAACGTGGTTCAGAGTGTAAGCCTCAAACAGAACATACCCCTTCAGCAGTTATACAAGCTCAGTCAGAATTTGCTAAAGGAATGCAAGGGAAACAGGAAAGTATGAAGACTCCTTCAGAACAGGTTGAAATCAGAAGATGAAAGGTCAGAAGGATAAGTGTCACAATTGATACAGAATCTCTAAGTCCAGAAGTAGATCCAAGGAACGCACCAGAAAACCAGGAGAATCTCCAGAGCTTGCTAAGACAGCAGGTAGCCAAGGCCAAAGCATGGTTTACGCTGCTGATTCAACGCTGATTTCCATTACCAGAATGTTGGTATTGACAGGTCTTGTCACCATTTAATGCCCATTAATGCTTCTAACCACTCCTGAGCATTCACGTGTGGCTTGGAGAATGCTTTTGCACAGATTCTGGCATGGGTCTTCACGCCACCGCCCACTTCAGAGGTCACTTCCCCCAATCTACGCCTGCTGCTGCTACCTAGGCTGAAAGATAGTTGTTATCACAACTTCCCAGGAATTTCTGTCAAAGAACAAATTCAAACTCTGTTGGCGCCTTAAATGTTCAAGGCATCCACAAGAACTTTGCCTATAAATAGAGAGCTTTCACCACTGCAAAAGACGTTGAAGAAAAGAAACAGAAAAACTGCTAAGAGAGAAACGAAACTCCTAGCAACATAACATTCTGAAACTCTGCCAAAATCTCCAGCTTTGTTTCATAACTTTAAGTTTTTCACCTTCAACTTCATCAAACATCCAGCTCTTTTCTGTAAATCAAAAATGCTCTTTCCAAACTTCTGACCCTATACACGTATACACCTTCACTTCCCCTTTTCCAAATCTGTCCAGAACACCACCAGAACCAAAAGTTAACTTTCACCCACCACTTTCCAAACAGTCAGGTAAGCACCTGCTGACCCTCACCACACTGTTAAGCATCATCAGCTGTGCATATTCAAGTAACATAATGTAAATATTCATGTTATTGCTGTTTATGTTCTGAGGACTCTCATCCCTCAGAACGTTCTGAGCCAGTATAGGACTTGCCTGTGACCTTGGTGATTCTGACCTCTGAAACATTTTTGCTGTTTTGCTGGATCTGTTCCAAATATGTTTCCTGTTTTGTGGAGTAATAACAGAATTGCAGATGTTCTGATTAGTACAGGGAAAAGCCAAATGCTGACTTTGACGTTAGCACATCTGAAGCCTGTTTTGCTGTCAATGACATCAGAACCTCTGAGAGTTATTGCCTTTTCAGCAGAATCAGAACTTCTGGTTTCTCCACTAACAAACTTCTGTCTTGCAGCGCAGGGAAATCAGAACTTTTGATTTCCCCACTAACAAGGTTCTGTTTTGCAGGTTCTGGAGTCAGAAGTTCTGACTCATCCAGTTTCACCAACGGGTTGATCATCTGACAGCGGATCTGGGTCAGAACTTCTGATAGCTTCCCAACAGCGCGCAGGCTCCCTCTCTCTCTCTATATATCTTGTTTTCCGCTATTTTCTTTTTTGTCTATTTTTCTCGTTGAACCCCCCATGTACAAATATGTATCCCCCTCCCCTAATTATTGTAATAGCGTAGGATTTTACATTTCCGCTTCTTATTGCTAGTAATTAGGACGTGTATGGCAAGATAAAATCAATGAAATAGAAAAACCTAATTCAAAGAAAAACTCTTGTATGCAATAAAACACACTTACACACCAACACCCCTAGGGTACTCCACTTTGTTGCCTTCAAATAAATGGACCATATTGTATGTTGAACTTCTTTGGGCAAAGCAGACAATTTGAATGATCATAGTCCCTCGATAAAACTTTTCAAAAACAAACACATGATCAAGTCCCTTAAAGAAAATTGCCCAAAGACATTTAACGCCGTTACAATTGTGGTTTAAACGATGACCCGCGCCTGTCCCTTTCACATCCTAACACAAGATTGTCCACCAAATACAATGGTGAAACGAACTTGTTAAAAGGGTTAAAACATAGCAATAATCTTTTGAGAAATTTAGGAGTAGACAACCTCTTAGTTACTTGAATCAAACTTGCAAAACAAAACACTTGCCTAATTTCAAAAATCACACATCACTACACTTTCAAAACAACTTTCAAAAACAAATGAAAACTTTTTCAAAAGACATACATCTTTGTATACATCCCCACATGGATCATTACAAAGATTGCCACCACATTGGCCTCTTTTCAAAACAACTTTCAAAAACAAATGAAAACTTTTTCAAAAGACATACATCTTTGTATACATCCCCACATGGATCATTACAAAGATTGCCATCACATTGGCCTCTTTTCAAAACATTTTCAAAAAGCACCCACACACACACACACCATCTTCAAAGAAATCGAAAAACAAGGCAAGTGATCTAAAAACCAAGTAATTAAGAGCCCATGGATAACCATGGATAGAAAGGGTGCTAATACCTTCCCTTTCTATAATCTACTCCCCGAACCCAAGAAAACATCTCAAAAGGTTTTTTGCTGTGCTTTTTAACCTTTCCTTAGGATAAAATAAAAAGTCGGTGGCGACTCTTGCTAACCGCAACATTTGCGAAAACAAACGCAAAACCTCAAGTCAGTTCTCCCACCGTATCACAAGGCCCATTAGCAAAAAGAAGGTGTTTTGAGCAAAGTTGATTTTTGCAAATTCATGAAAATTTCCCAACTTCTCCAATGCACAACTTGCTCAATTTTGATCATATGACCATGTTCTTGGACATTTTGGAAAGCTCTTGAAGTCCTCTAACCAATTCCTTTGGTCACATGTCATTTGTATTTACCAATCTCAAGTTATGACCTTTGACTCAAAGTGTACTTTTGTTGACTTTTGAAATTGACCTATAATGTAAAAATTGGTAACTTCTTGTGAGTGCATTTCTTGATCTTGGAGTGTGAAGATGGATTGTAGGATATTGCATCCCCTTAAAAATGAGCATTGGATGGGATTTTTCTGATAAACCATGAAAGAGTTATGCCCTGGTCAAGGTACAGTTGACTTTTCTGCTGTCCAAAAATAGTAACTTTTTGCACCTTGATGATTTTTGAGCTATTCTTGTGGAATCTTGATCAAGACTTGATCAAATGATGATTGTGGACTCAAAATAAGATGTTGACCAAAAATTCTGCCTTTTGACTGCAAAATGACCATTTTGCCCTTGCAGTTGACTGTGGATCAAATTGGGCTTTTGACTGTGCAAATTGGCACTGTGAGTCTTGAGACTTGGCATGTAGGTGCTTGAGAATGTATATAGGCCTATGAGACTTGATTGAACCATTGAAAACCCCAAATTCCTTGAAAGAACCAAAACCCTAATTTCAGCTGTCCTAGGAAGTGATTTGACTGTACAATCCTTGAGCAATCTTGAGCAATTTGAGGATCATTCTTGACAAATCTTGAGGAATATGGGAGGGCAAATTTTGGGGTACAACACATACCATGGCCCATTTTTGAAGACAACAAGTGGATTGTAACCCTAGGGGTGCAAGTGTGCATTGTGTTTGTTTTTCATGTATTTTTGTCTTTGATTAGGTCAAACTATTTGTTGGTTTTGATTTTGCATACAAACCCTAACTCTAATCATGGCATAATTGAAAGCATTTAAATGTGAGAATTTAAATTCTAAACTATTACAACATGATATAGGGAGGGGGTGCAAATTTGAATAGGGGATTATTTTGCAAGAAATTAAACCCTAAATTATTACAACCAAATTGAATTTGCAAGGCATAATATTTAAATGTACAATATTTAAATAAAATACAATAAATAAATATTAGATAAAATGTATTATGCAAAAAAAATGGTTTTTTTATGTATGTAGAGTATCTTTAAATGGAAATAAATGTAAAGAAATAAATAAAATAAAAAGTCAATTTTAATTATTTTTAGGGTAAACCCTAATTCCTTAAAGAAATGGTATTATTTAATATTTATGTACAAAAATGTATCAATATGTACAAAAAATAAAAGTATATTAAAAAAAAGTATTTTTTAATATAAAATATCAATAAAAATAAAATGTATTATTTTTGTGTTTTTATTCTATGCTTTTAATAAAATAAAGTATATATATATATATATATATATATATATATATATATATATATATATATATATATATATATATATATATATATATATATATATATATATATATATATATATATATATATATATATATATATATATATATATATATATATATATATATATATATATATATATATATATATATATATATATATATATATATATATATATATATATATATATATATATATATATATATATATATATATATATATATATATATATATATATATATATATATATATATATATATATATATATATATATATATATATATATATATATATATATATATATATATATATATATATATATATATATATATATATATATATTAAGTGTGTAAAAAATAAAATAAATTATTTACAAAAATGTATATATTTCAAGAAAATATTTTCAAATGTGAATAAAAATAATAAATGAAAATAAAAGTATTTTTTACATTATTTTTTTAAGTTTAAACAAAATAATATAAAGTATTTAAACATTTTAATGTTAGAAATAATTAAGATAAATACCAAATAAATATAAAAATTTATGAAAATATTTTTTAGGCATTTTTTATGTTTGGAAATAAAATAATAAAGTCAGAAATGAAATTAAAATGCAAAAATAATAAATATATAAAGAAATGGGCCAGGGGGTGTGATATTGAAAATGCAAGTGTTAGAAGCAAAAACAAGCCAGCCCAGCCCATCAACTTCATCTTCTTCCTCCAGATTTTGAAAAAACGCGTGCTTGCTACACAAACTTGTATCTCTTGTATTTGTGATCTTTTGACAAAACTCAAAACATGAAACTTGTAGAGCATCAAATCATGAATCTAACCATATAAAAAACTTGATCTAACTCTCAAAGACCAGAGAGAATTTCTCTGGCCCTAATTTCTAACCTAGTTTTTTCAGAAAGTTCATGGATGAAATTCTCTTAGCACGATTGATATAAATGAAAACTGAGCATATGTATGGTTTCAGGGCAATGAGTACAACATCTTTCATTCACAAACCTAAGTCTAAATGTTCCTAAATAGAGAGATAGAAGTTCATGAAATACCTGTTTCAGTTGAGTTCGAGCTGGGCAATGCAGCAACTTTCAATGGGGCCTGAGGTTCTTTTGAGCTTGCTTGATGTCCCCTGAACCTTTCCCAATTCTTAGTTTGTTTTGAAGTGGCCTGAATCGTGCTACAAAACTCAACCTGCAAAGCTTCCAAACAAAAATGGTGATGTGTGTAAATGAAGTGATTTTGGACAAAACGCACGAGGGGATTTGATTGTGCCTTTTGATTTGCAGAACTGACCCTGTTTTGCAAGAAAATGTGGTTTTTGAGTATGAGGAGGTTTGAGAGGTCAAGGGCTCGTGCTTCTGGCTTGCAAGGATGTGAGAAACTTGTTTGAAAACTTTGCTTGAGTTGATTTTATCAGATGTGTGAGTTATGAGCTTTTGGCCATTTGACTTGTTTTGAAAGCAAAGTTTGAAGTGAAATGAGATAGGCCTGTACAGGCTATCTCCAAGCATGCACTAACTTCTTGTACCTTTGCCTATGTTTATGGAACTTGTTTGCTGCAAAGAAAGAAGTTCAAAGCTCAATAAAGACAACTTTGCAAAAGTTATGCTTTATGAAAATGGAAGTGTGATCTTTATGCCCAAAATGGAATTATTCAATGTACAATGCTCCCTTGATCAGGAAAATGCCTCTAACCAATGTATTTGCATTCAATTTTTGAGTTTTGAAGGGTTTAGAGACCTGTAATTATGTACTAAGCTAGTTTGGTCAGATTTGCAACTTGGTATGAACATGTATTGGCCATGGTTACAAAGTGAGTTTTTGCCAACTTCAAGCATTCGATTCTCCCTAACCACAAATGTGTTTGAGGAGTTCTTAGACAATTTGGAAAGCTTACAACTTGTACTATAATCCGTCTTTGAAATGCAACTTAATAATCCAAGTGGAACTATGTGAAAAATGGCCAAGAAGATGGGTCAAAATCTTGCCTAAACTAGGGCAAAATTTCTCTAAGTTAAAAGTTTTAGGTACCCTTGTTCCAAAAATCATAACTTGAGATCCAAGCTTCTTTTGAGAAAACTTTGTGAATCAAATTTGTATACTTTGTGATGGACTACAACTTTCATGTTGTAAGTTTTGATTGAATCCCTTTGCATCTTGGTGTAAATGTGGGGCAAAGTTAGGAAAAAATAAGAAAATTTCTAAGTTATGAAATTTTTCCATTTTAAACCCTAATTTGCAATTTTGGGTTTCTTGATGAACAAGTTTCATAATTTTACATGTCTTGATGAAAAATGACCCTTGGCACTTGATTTTGACCAAAAAGTCAAAGTTTGACTTTTCAGTGTATAGTCAAATTTTGATTAGTTGACTGAAAAATTCATCTGTCAATCCTATGCACTTGAGATCTTTTGAACTTGTTGAATGGGTCAAGATGATGTCATTGAGTCCTTGAGTCCATGTTTAAGCTTTATTTGCCATTGGTTAGGTCAAACAGTCAAAAATTGCCTTTGCACAGTCAAAACCCTAAAAATGGCCATTTTACCCTTTTGGTGATCTGATCAAATTTCTTGTGGAATTGTGATCCAAACTTGATAAAATGGTTCATATGCATTCATAATGTTGATGTGGGTCAAAATTCATGAGGTTTGACTGTCAATTGGCCACAGTTGACTTTTTTCCCCAATACAACTAATTTCTAGGTCAACTGTCCAATTGACTGGGCAAAAATTTGATTCAAGGCTTGAAACTTGGTATGGGAAAACTTATGAGTCCAACATGAAGTATGAAAGTCACTTTGGGCATTGTGGTTCAAAATATCCATTTGCAAACTCAAACCCTAATTTAGGTCAACAGTGCAAGGAGGTGTCTTGAGCAGAGCAAACCCTAGCTTGATCTTGAGTTCCAAAAGTCTTGTGATGAGAAATGTTGGTGAAATGGGAGGGCAAATTTTGGGGTACAACAGTTTCCCCTGTTCAATCTTCTTGAACCTGAAGAGTTACATTGGCAAGTTTGCCTTTCGCGACTCGAAGGTAAAAGAGGATTGGACACTAGAGTGCCCGTAAATTTGCACTAGTCAAAATATAGCTGAGGAAATGGGCTTAAAGATGCCATTTGAAGATGGTAGAAACTGGCTGGAGATGGGATTAAAGATGCCATCCAAGAATGTTTGTTGAATTGCAATGTTGTAGGTCAGAAGAATAAGCATAAAAAAGGTATCTGTGTCTGGAATGCATTTGAACTGTATCTGGAGACTGAGTCTGTATGAGCAAAAGAATGGCATCCGTGTCTGGAGCGTATCTGAGCTGTAACTATATTTGAACTTCGAATAAATATTAGAATGACTGCCGTGTCTAGAGTGGATCTGTATTGTATCTGAAGTTGAGATCTGTATGAGTAGCAGAATGACTTCCGTGTTCAAAGTGTATCTGAGACTGTAACTGGGATCTGAATAAGTGACAAAATGACTTCCGTGGCGACTGCACTAGGGACAATCAAAATTCTGGTGTAAGGGCCAGAATGGCATCAGGGCATCAGTGTCTGGAGTGTATCTGAACTTGTAGTTGATAGTTGAATCTAAATGAGAGATAGAATGGCTGCCGTGTTTGGAGCGTATCTAGTCTGTATCGGATTGCTGAAGTTTGAATGAGTAGTAGAATGACCGCCATGTATGGGGTGTATCCGTACTGTATTTTGACTTGAAGTTTTGAATGAGTAATAGAATGACCGCCGTGTCTGGGGTGTATCCATACTGTATCTGAATAATTGTTAATGATAGCCTTTTAATCTTATCCTGAAAAGGGTAAAATGTTAGCTAAAACACAAAGTTATGTTGCATGATATGTATGATGCAATGAACTTTGTTTCATCAATATTTATGATATATGAATGTAATGGATGTGCATGTAAGCTGAGTGGTTGTCTTGCTGAGGAAAATAAATCCTTGATAACTGGAGATAATGAAATCTTTGACTGCTGCTGAGGAAAGTAAATCCTTGACCGATGTTGAGGATTCAAAACTCTTTGACTGCTGAAGATGAGAGATCCTTGCTGACTGCTCGGGGATTAAAGATCTATATTTGTTTGAGAAGGAGAAATCCTGGGACCACTGTTGGAGATTGAAAATCCTTGGCGATTTGTGGGGATTAACAAGGCCTTTGACAACTTCTGTTGGGAATAAGAATCCTTCATGAGTTTCCCGGGAAGTAAGGAAAACTCCGAAAATCTTTACTGGGGAGTTAAAACCTGGGAGGCTTCTGCTTGGAGAAATGAGACCGAGAATCTTCGATCTCGCTGGGAGATAACTCTGTGGGGAGAATATTTACTCGGCCGGTGAAATCAGGAGCTTTGGGTTGTATGCCAAACTACTGGGAAAGTATCCTAGTTGGGGATAAGCTAAGAAGTTAACTGTTATTTGCTTGGTTCTCAGACTTTTAAGATAGCCTGCTGGGGAAATTGGGGGAAGTTGAACAGTTCCCACCGGGGGTTGGTGTTTGGAAATTTGACTTCGCTGGGGAAGAAGGTTTAGAATATTCTGGTTCCGCTGGGGATAGGTATTTCAGGGTTTTCGGGCTCCGCTGGGGATCTTGAAGTTTAACTCCGCTGGGGACACATACTTTAAGACTTTGGCTTTGTTGAAGATCTGAACAATGTATTGCAGGGGATTTCTTCTGGAATGACACAAAGATATCTTCCTACACCTTCAACCTATCAGTAATTATCCTTTCTCAATTTTGTTTTATTTGTAAGCAGTGATTATATTCAAATGCATATGCCTATTTAACAAAACTTTGGACGTTTTCAAATAAAAACATAAGTGTAAAAAAAGAAAGAAAGGCATGCAAATTTCTGCATTTTGAACTATCTTTGTATTAACTTTTGTGAGTATCTTTGTACAAAGGAGACAGACATCCTAGTAAGAGAATGTTGTCATAAAAATTGAAAATTTTTATACAAAAGAAAGATGGCTATGTGTAACAATTCCATGGGATTCCCATTCTGCTATGACCTTCACAACTTTGAGTATCTTGTCCATTCGCTGCTTCGTCCGCCGGGAAACCCTTTTTTGCCCAAGTCGCCCTTTCGGGTTTTCAACTTGCCGGGTGTACAATTTTTTTTGTTTTATCCCTAATTTTTGCCTGAACCGCCCTTTCGGGTTTTCGATTCACCGGGATGCCTATTTTTGCCCAAGTCGCCCTTTCGGGTTTTCAACTTGTCGGATCGTTTTATGTATAGTATCTTTTGACTATGTATGCGTTCGCAGGGTGCGGCATATCGTCGCCATCCATGGTGGTCAGAATCATTGCCCCACCAGAAAAGATGCTCTTGATCACAAATGGTCCTTCGTAAGTAGGAGTCCATTTGCCCCTGGGATCACTTTGCGGCAAGATGATCCACTTGATTACAAGATCTCTGACTTGATATACCTGACGCCTGACTTTCTTGTTGAAAGCCTTGATCATCCGTTTTTGATACGTCTGACCATGACAAACAGCAGTAAGTCGCTTCTCGTCGATCAAGTTAAGTTGATCAAGCCGGGTCTGAATCCAATCGTCTTCACTCAAACCGACATCCTTCATAATCCTCAAGGAAGGAATCTGAACCTCCATAGGTAAAACAACTTCCATGCCATATACCAACGAAAAGGGAGTTGCCTCCGTTGAAGTACGTGACGTGGTACGATATCCATGCAGAGCAAACGGTAACATCTCATGCCAGTCCTTGTAGGTGACTGTCATTTTTTGAATGATCTTCTTGATATTTTTGTTCGCGGCTTCAACAACACTATTCATCTTCGGCCGGTAGGGAGATGAATTGTGATGATAAATCTTGAATTGTTCGCATAGAGCGGTGATCATAGTGTTGTTCAAATTTGTACCGTTGTCCGTGATAATCCTGTCGGGGATACCATACCGGCATATGAGGTTCTGCTTGATGAAACAGGCAACCACATTCTTTGTAACAGAGGCATAAGAAGCTGCTTCGACCCACTTGGTGAAGTAGTCAATAGCCACCAGGATGAAGCGATGTCCATTGGATGCCGTAGGCTTGATCTCTCCAATCATGTCAATGCCCCACATTGCGAATGGCCAAGGAGCTGTCAGAATGTTGAGAGGAACAAGAGGAATATGTACCTTGTCGGCATAGACTTGGCATTTGTGACAAGTGCGGGAATGTTGATGACAATCAGCTTCCATGGTAGACCAGTAGTAGCCTTCCCTTAGAATCTTCTTAGGCATCGTATGTCCGCTCAAGTGGGTGCCAAATGTGCCACTATGTATTTCGGTCATGATCAACTCTGCTTCAACCTTGTCCACACAACGAAGTAGAACACAATCATGGCTGCGCTTATAAAGGATACCATTGCTTAGGAAGAACTTGGCAGCAAATCTCCTTAAGAACTTTTTGTCATTGACGGAAGCTCCTTCAGGGTATTCTCGAGTCTGGAGATACCTTTTGATTTCATGAAACCAGGGTTATTCCACTACTTCTTCGGTGTTAATCTCGTGACAGTGTGCAGGTTCGTCCATTCACTCGATGGTGATTTGGGGAGCCTCATTATCCCAGTTGAGTTTAAACATGGAAGACATTATAGCCAGAGCATCGGCAAACTGATTTTCTTCTCGCGGGAAATGCTCGAAGGTAATCTGCTCGAAATGAGGCAACAATGTCAAGACATGTTCTTTGTATGGGATAAGATTAGGATGTTTGGTGTCCCACTCTCCTTTGACTTGACTGATAACCAAAGCCGAGTCCTCAAATACGACCAAAGATTTGATTCCCAAGTCTATAACAGCCTTGAGACCGAAGATGTAAGCTTCATAGTCAACCATGTTGTTGGTACAGCTGAAGCAAAGTCGGGCAGTGAAGGGTGTATGGCAACCTTCCGGAGAAATGAGTACCGCACCGATACCGTTGCCAAGTGCATTTGAAGCACCATCAAAGTACAAGGTCCATCGGGATCCTTGTTCAGGTCCGTCATACGGTCTGTTACCTTCAATGTTGTCCAATGTCATGATATCCTCGTCAGGGAAGTCGAATCTCATAGATTGGTAATCTTCGACGGCTTGATGAGCTAGATGGTCAGCTAGTACACTCCCCTTTATAGCTTTTTGGGTAGTATACTGGATATCATACTTAGTCAGGATCATCTGCCATCTAGCGATTCTTCCAGATAAAGCAGGCTTCTAGAAGATATACTTGATCTGGTCCATCTTGGAAATCAGCAGAGTGGTATGAGTCAACATATACTGCCTTAGCCGGTGAGCAGCCCATACCAAAGCGCAATAAGTTTTCTCGAGCAGTGAGTAGCGAGTCTCACAGTCGGTAAACTTTTTACTAAGGTAATAAATGGCATGCTCTTTTCGGCCAGACTCATCATGTTGTCCCAGTACGCACCCCATTGAGTTATCCAAAACAGTCAGATACATGATTAACGACCTTCCTTCGACGGGTGGTATCAAGATAGGAGGTTCCAGCAAATACTCCTTGATCTTATCAAAAGCAACTTGACAATCATTGTTCCATTCAACCACCTGATCCTTCTTCAACAGCTTGAAGATTGGCTCACAGGTAGATGTTAGGTGAGATATAAACCTCGCAATATAGTTTAAGCGTCCCAAGAAACCTTTAACCTCCTTTTCAGTGCGGGGGGCAGGCATTTCTTGTATAGCCTTTACTTTAGCTGGATCAACCTCAATGCCTTTGTTGCTGACAATAAATCCCAAAAGTTTACCAGACCTAAATCTAAAAGTGCACTTGCTTGGGTTCAGTCTGAGCTTATACTCCTTCAACCTGACAAACAACTTTTGCAAATGATCAAGGTGTTCTTCTTCTGTGTGTGATCGAGCTATCATGTCGTCTACGTAAACTTTTATCTCATGATGTATCATATCATGAAACAAAGCTACCATGGCGCGTTGATAGGTTGCCTCTGCATTCTTCAGTCTGAATGACATCACTTTGTAGCAGAAGGTACCCCATTGCGTGACAAAAGTAGTTTTCTCCATGTCCTCGGGGGCCATTTTGATCTGGTTGTATCCCGAGAATCCATCCATGAAGGAAAATACCTTGTGTTGAGCTGTGTTGTCAACCAAGATGTCGATATGTGGCAGTGGAAAATCATCCTTGGGGCTAGCCCTGTTTAAATCCCGATAGTCCACACACATTCTGACTTTGCCGTCCTTCTTAGGCATGGGCACAATGTTAGCAACCCTTGTGGATATGAAGTAACAGCCAGAAAGCCAGTGTTGAATTGCTTCATTACCTCAGCTTTGATCTTCTCAGACATGTCGGGACTCATTCGGCGGACCTTTTACTTGACCGGTGGACAGTCTTCTCTTGTAGGGAGACGGTGGACCACGATATCTGTGTCTAGTCCCGACATGTCTTCATAGGACCAGGCGAAGATTTCAACATATTCGTTCAACAACTGCACTAAGCGCTCTTTGAAACTTGGTTCCAGGTTGGCACCCACTTTTACCTCTTTCTTGTCTTCCTCTGTTCCCAAGTTGATGGTTTTTAGCAACTCTTCATGAGGCAGAATAGCCCTCTCTTCTTGTTGCAAAAGTCTGGCTAACTCTCTCGGCACTTCACAGTCTTCGTCAACTTCGTACTCAACATGATTGACCAAATCTTCAGAGTTACCGAAGGCTAAAGCAGAATAGTCACCCATGGAATCCGGAGTGGATGGATACCTGCATTTGTGAGTGTGGGTATGTGTAAGGGATAGCCATCCTTAAACAAAACATAATGCAAAAGGAAAGAAAATGAACACAACCGTTTATTGATGAAGACGTCCAATGATTCATTAAAACATGGCATATGATAATGAAGAAAATCAAGCCCTTACAAATGGACCTACATGCCCCGGGCAAGGCATGAGGTGAAAATAGTGTACGAATTGTTTAGTTATTACAGACCAAAAATGGGAAATTGTTCAAAGATAAATTTACTGGTTGATGAAGGTGATGGGAATAAAATCCTTTGCTTCCCAGTTGCTTAAACCCCCTTCGACGGTTGGAAAGATCCAATCTTCGAAGTTGTTCTCTTCATCCTCATCTTCTACGGCATTGATTCCATGGTAGGTGATTTTTATGGGTGGTCTTCCAGTCTTAGAGCGGCGCATAGCTTTTTGTCCTGCAGGAGTAAACCCTAATCCAAACTTGTCCATCTTATGGGGAAAATTAGGCAGTTTCCCCCACACCGTGCTCTTTCCTTCTTTGATTACCGCCTCTGCGTCCTTGAGAGATACCATCCTAGATACATGCTTGGGAATGATAGGCACCTCAACCATTGTCTTTGCAACTGCGATCTCAGGAGAAACTTCCTCAAAATGTTGGAAAGGCGTTTCGATGGATTCGCCATCCAACTCCACATAGAGGAAGGAGTTAAGGTGACTTATCATGTACTCTTCCTCGCCGTGCACCATTATAATCTTACCCTTAACATGATATTTCAGCATTTGGTGTAAAGAGGAGGTAACTGCCCCAACACAATGGATCCACGGTCTTCCCAACAAACACGAATACGAAGGACAAATGTCCATCACATAAAAGGTGGAGTTGAAAACTTCTGTGCCCACTTTGATAGGAATGTCAACCTCTCAGTGAACCATTCTTTTGGACCCATCAAAGGCCCTAACAATGATGTTACTGGGTTTGAGGGTCAATCCTTCGCAGTCCAAACGGTCCAACGCTTTCTTCGGCAGCACATTCAAGGAAGAACCAATATCAACTAAGACATGGGCGAGGGTGGTTCCCCTGCATTCAACTGAGACATGTAGCGCGTCGTTGTGTTTCCTTCCCTTGGGAGTCAAATCAGCATCAGAAAAGACAAGACCATTATCAGCAGTAAGACTGGCCACACACTCCTGAAACTGGTCAGCCGAAGTTTCTTGGGGCACGTGTGCCGTCTTTAAAAATTTGATTAAGGCCTTAGCATGGGCCTCAGAGCAGAGTAGAAGAGCCAACATGGATATTTTAGAAGGGGTCTGCCCTAGCTGTTCCACGACGTCGAAATTGCTCCTTTTGATTATTTTCAAGATTTCCTCCATTTCTTTCTGGGTGGTTTCGGGGATAACCACAGTATGAGCCTTCGTCCTGACAGGCGCTTCTAGTATCCCCTTACCCTTATCGGTAGTATCAACAGATGGTCTTACTTCAGGAGTATCCAATTCTTCAATTATCGGGTCTTGCACAGATGGCTTAACAGGTACAAAAGCTTTGAGGGTCCGAAAACTGCTCGGGGGGGAGCAATCTCCGGAGAAAAGATCCGGCTGCTGCGGGTTATCTTGCTTGTTCCCGCAATGTTCCCTATATCAGGGGTTTCCTCTTCAGAATTCTCTTGGACTGATTCAATCTGTTTGATGCCATGATAGAAGATTTCTCCTCCGTAGTTCCATGGTATCGTTTTGTTAGATTGATACGGGACAGACCCCGGCATGGTGATTTTTAATGGTACAAATTCAGGATCAGGTGTAATCTTGACAGGCCTTTTGCAAGCCTTGGGAAGATTGTCGGATATGGTTATTATTGCAATGTCGTTGGTTGAAGTAGAAGAAGTAGCAGGAGTAAAGGTATCAACAGGGGTCTTTTGGAAAAGTATCTCTTGGGTATCCATCAGGCGTTGGATACCTGATTTCAACATTGGGCAGTCAGCTCGTATGTTTAAACAAAAGTAGCAGTCTTTTTCACAGCCTGGGAATATCCCGGCTCTCATCAAATTCTCTTTAATCACTAGTAAGGGAGTCAAAAGGTCAGCAACATCGGTAACATGAAGGTCTTCCATAACGGCATGAACATTATGACCGTGCTTGGGCATCAGAGAAGATATCACGTTGGGCTTCTCAGGAGCATCAAATTCTACTTCCTTGGCGTCAATCAGGTCTTGGATTTTGTTCTTAAGCGCCCAACAGTTGTTGGTATCATTCCCTGCACTATCAGAGTGGTAAGCACACTTGGCATTAGAGTGGTAGTATGGAGAGGAGGTATTAGGGTTCTTTGGCGCTTCCTTCAAACTGGTAAGATTCAGCTTTAACAAACGAGGGAGTACTTGAGTTGGCGTCATGTTGATTCGGGTGAACTGCCGTTGTGGCCTTTCTACCCGTTGTTGATTAGGTCTTGGCTGTTTGCCGCGAGGTTGATCATTTGAAGAGTTTTGAATCATCACAGCCCCTACAGTTGGTCGGTGCTCGGTTCTTCCTTGACTTTTCTGAGAATAAACAGCAGAGGCTTCCTTCTTAGCTGGGAAGGTTTTCTTAACAACGGTGGATGCGGAGGCATCTTTCTGAATCTTACCACTTTTAATACCGGCCTCGACCCTTTCGCCGATCAAAATTAGTTCGGTAATCCTGCGGAGGAACTCCCAATTAAATGATTGAAGAAAGGGCCAGACAGGGTCCCCAGAAACATGTCAACTAGCTCTCTATCCGACAATGGTGGCTGCACCCTTCCAGCCAGATCACGCCACTTCTGGGCATACTCTTTAAATCCTTCATTGGAAGCCATCCCCATACTTTGTAGCTGAGTACGAGTGGGCGCCAAATCAGCATTGTATTGGTATTGACGGTAAAAAGCAGCAGCTAAGTCTTCCCAGTTATGAACCTCAGATCTCTCAAGTTGATAGAACCAGTCCAATTGTGTGCCTGACAAACTATCTTGGAAAAAGTGTACCCAGAGGTCTTTATCAGATGAGTGGGGTTGGATCTTTCTGACATAGGATCTCAGATGCATCTTTGGGCAGGACAGACCGTCATACTTAGCAAATGTTGGTACTTTGAACTTGGGAGGAATGACGATCCCAACGACCAACCCTAGTTCTTCAAAATCTAAACCAGGTACCCTTTGCAACTCCATGGCTGCCAATCTATCCTCAAGATTTTTATATTTATCATCTGCCAGGGGATATTGCTGTTCGGAGTAGTCTTCGTCTTCTTCCTCTTCCTCCTCTTCAACTTCAGATTCAGAAGGTCCCGCATCTCCTTTTCCTTTACCAACCCCTTCATCAAACGTTGAGGGGAACTCGAGAACTTTTCTAGCATTGCTTTCAAACCTTCTTCCAAAAGTGGCTACTCCAGGCCTTTTCTTCTTTTTCTCTTTATTTTTCTCCAACAGTGCTTTAAGGCCCTCTTGACCCTTTTCTAAGGTCATGAGGAGTTGCTGGAATTGAGAATTCTGTGCTTGCAGATCCTTAACCGTCTGCTCCAAATCCATCTTGCTGAAATAAACAGCAGAAAGATAAGGAAACCTGGTGTGAAGACCTGTTTATGCATATTATGAATGGTATGTTATTCATGTAATGCATTCAAGGATTTAGAAATTCAAATTTGTTGCAAACAAAAAGGAACACACGTCATATTAAGAAGAAATTGTTAGTACATAAGTGCCCCATGGGCAAAATATTACAAAATTCTTAATGTAAAAAGACATTGCGCATCCTCTTTGGTGCGATGTAAGTGTTGAGAGTTTCCTTCTCATGCAGTCGGCGGGTAAGTTCCAAAACCTTCTTCTCACTGGCATAGAAGCTGGCTTCAAAAGTATTCCGTTCTTCCTTGAGTTGGATCCAACTCTTTTGCAATTCTTCCCACGATGTTGGCATGTCAGGATGTAGGAGGATGTATGGAACCTCTCCTTCCATAACAGGCTCTTTGATCAAGGGGAGAATGTGAGGATATGACATCATAAGATTCTGGGCGTGAGTTCGTACCCACTTGAGATAAGTCTCAAGGGGGATGGAATTCTTGTGCCCCAGTGTCTTACTATCCACCTTGTTGGGCATCCTCCAAGCTCTGTTGAACCTTTGTCGAAGTCCTTGTGCATCATTGTCGAAGTCAAAAACTAGGTCAGGAATCAGCATGTCATGAGGGCCATCCCTCCGAGCGTATCCAAACTGTCTTAGAGCTAAACAAGGGTTGTAGGTAATGCCTCCCCTAATGCCAAGTAGTGGGACATTAGGGAATTCCCCACAATGATCAATGATGATGATGTTTTCTCTGGACCGAGAACACCAATGTACATCAGAATGTGTGAGGGTCATCAACTGTTGTGACCACCTTAAACCCTGCCCATTCTTCAAAACTGATTATGGAAGGTGAGAAATAAACCACCTTGCTAGGAGAGGAGTAAAACACATGATAACACCTCTTTCCCTCATTGTTCGTGTGTAAAATGAGTGTAGGATGTCCCCAAGCAATGTGGGTATAGGATTCCGGGACATGAAAATCTTGACAGCACTCACATCTATAAGATGATCAGGGTTTTGGAACAGGACCAACCCATAGATGAGGAGTGCCACAATCTCTTAAATGGCTTGTAGATCTAGAGAATTCCAGCAGTCTTGTGCCTTCTCAAACAGAAACTTTGCCAAGAAACCCTTGACACCACTTCTGGTCTCCCAATGTCCTTTGATGTCAGATGGTTGCAAGTGTAATGCTTGAGCAACATCTTCAGGCTTTGGTTCTTTTTCTGTACCGTTGTAGGGTAGTTGATGAAGAATAGGAATTCTCAGGAGTTGAGAAAATTCCTCCAAAGTAGGTACTAGTTTGTAATCAGGGAATGTGAAACAATGGTGTAGGGGGTCAAAGAACTGGAAGAGAACTTTCACCATGTCTTCTTCAATGTTGGAGTTGACCAAGTTGAGAAGCCTACCATGTATTTCACTGAAGAGAGAATTCTCTGGGATCCTGGAAGTGAGCTTCTTGAGTTGAGGAGGGATTCTCATAAGGTTGACTTGAATTGTTTTCCTGCGAAGAGATTCCATGACTTATAAAACAAGAACAAAGATGAAGATCCAAAACCTTGAAATGGTTAGTGGATGCATATTGTGATACGGTGGGAGAACTGACTTGGGATTTTGCGTTTGTGTTTGCAAATGTTTCGGTTTAGCAAGAGTCGCCACCAACTTTTTATTTTATCCTAAGGAAATGTCAAAAAGCACAGGAAAGACCTTTAAGATGTTTTCTTGGGTTCGGGGAGTAGATTATAGAAAGGGAAGGTATTAGCACCCTTCCTATCCATGGTTATCCATAGGCTCTTAGTTACTTGTTTAGATCACTTGCTTTGCTTTTCAATTGTTTGAAATGGTGTTTTTCAATTGTTTGAAATGGTGCTTTGTGTGTGGTTTTGAAAGATGTTTTGAAAAGAGGCCATCGTTGTGGCAACCTTTGTAATGATTCTTGTTTGAATGTATACAAAGGTGTTTTTGTCTTTTGAAAAGTTTTCAATGTTTGAAAGTAGGGTTTTGAAATTGTGTGGTGAAGTGTGTTTTGAAGATAGCAAGGATATTTTTTTTTGCAAGCTTTGATCAAGTAACTAAGAGTTGTCTACCCTATTTTACTTAAAAATCTTTCTTATGTTTTTAAACCTTTTAACAGTGTTGCTTCAGCATTGTATTTGGTGAACAACCTTGTGTTAGGATGTTAAACGGGACAGGCGCGGGTCATCGTATAGACCATGATAGCAATTGTGTCAAGTATTTTTGGCAATTTTCTTGAGGGACTTGATCATTTTGTTTAGGCAACTCAGATAGCGTCATCGAGGGACTATGATCTTTTGTTTTGTTTTTGTTTTGTCAAAGTACTTGACATGCATACCATGGCCCATTTTTGAAGGCAACAAGTGGATTAAAACCCTAGGGGTGCAAGTGTGCACTGTGTTTGTTTTTCATGCATTTTTGTCTTTGATTAGGTCAAACTATTTGTTGGTTTTGATTTTGCATACAAACCCTAATTCTCTAATCATGGCATAATTGAAAGCTTAAAGGTGCAAGAATTTAAGTTCTACACTATTACAACATGATATAGGGAGGGGGGTACAAATTTGAATAGGGGATTATTTTGCAAGAAATTAAACCCTAAATTATTACAACCAAATTGAATTTTCAAGGCATAATATTTAAATGTACAATATTTAAATAAAATACAATAAATAAATATTAGACAAAATGTATTATGCAAAAAAAAAAGGTTTTTTATTTATTCATGTATGCAAAAAGTATTTTTAATATAAAAGGTATAAAGAAATAAATAAAGATTATTTTTATTTGTTTTTAAGGCAAAAACCCTAATTTCTTAAGAAATGGTATTATTTAATATTTATATACAAAAATGTATCAATATGTACAAAAATAAAAGGATATTGAAAAAAAGTATTTTTTAGTATAAAATATCAATAAAAATAAAAATGTATTATTTTTGTGTTTTTTATTCTATGCTTTTAATAAAATAAAGTATATATGGATATATATACTTTTTATATATTAAGTGTGTAAAAAAAATAAAATAAATTATTTACAAAAATGTATATATTTCAAGAAAATATTTTCAAATGCGAATAAAAATAATAAATGAAAATAAAAGTATTTTTTTACATTATTTTTAAGTTTAAACAAAATAATATAAAGTATTTAAACATTGTTTATATTAGAAAAATTAAAATAAAATATCTAATAAATAAAAAAAATTGTGAAAATATTTTTGGAATATTTTTTATATTTGAAAATAAAATATCAAAGTCAGAAAAGAAATAAAAATGCAAAAATAATGAAAATACAAAGAAATGGGCCAGGGGGTGCTGAAAGTAAACTGGGAGGTGTTGGAAGCAAAGAAATCCAGGCCCAACCCAGACTTCATCTTCAACCTCCAGAAGTTTGAAAAAATGCGCGTATGCCTGTACAATTTGTATCTCCTGTATTTGTGATCTTTTGACAAAACTCAAAACATGAAACTTGTAGAGCATCAAATCACGAATCTAACCATATAAAAAACTTAAGCTAACTCTCAAAGACCAGAGAGAATTTCTCTGGCCCTAATTTCTAACCTAGTTTTTTCAGAAAGTTCATGGATGAAATTCTCCTAGCACGATTAATATAAATGAAAACTAAGCACATGTATGGTTTCAGGGCAATGAATACAACATCTTTCATTCACAAACCTAAGTCTAAATATTCCTAAATAGAGAGATAGAAGTTCATGAAATACCTGTTTCAGTTGAGTTCGAGCTGGACAATGCAACAACTTTCAATGGGGCATGAGGTTCTTTTGAGCTTGCTTGATGTCCCCTGAACCTTTCCCAATGCTTAGTTTGTTTTGAAGTGGCCTGAATCGTGCTACAACTCAACCTGCAAAGCTTCCAAACAAAAATGGTGATGTGTGTTAATCGAGTTACAACAACTTGTGAATGGTCTGGACAGCTTAGTTATATGGTTTGGAACGTGTTTGAAGTGATTTTAGACAAAACGCACGAGGGGATTTGATTGTGGCTTGTGATTTGCAGAACTGGCCATGTTTTGCAAGAAAATGTGGTTTTTGAGTATGAGGAGGTTTGAGAGGTCTAAGGCTCGTGCTTCTGGCTTGCAAGGATGTTAGAAAACTTGTTTCAAAACTTTGCTTGAGTTTAATATAACAGATGTGTGAGTTATGGGCTTTTGGCCATGGTTACAAAGTGAGTTTTTGCCAACTTCAAGCATTCGATTCTCCCTAACCACAAAGGTGTTTGAGGAGTTCTTGGACAATTTGGAAAGCTTGAAACATGTACTATAATCCATATTTGAAATGCAACTTAAGACTCCAAGTGGAACTATGTGAAAAATGGCCAAGAAGATGGGTCAAAATCCTGCCTAAACTAGGGCAAAATTTCTCTACGTTAAAAGTTTTAGGTACCCTTGTTCCAAAAATCATAACTTGATATACAAGCTTCTTTAGAGAAAACTTTGTGAATCAAAGTTGTAGAATTTGTGATGGACTACAACTTTCATGTTGTAAGTTTTGTTTGAATCCGTTTGCATCTTGGTGGAAATGTGGGGCAAAGTTAGGAAAAAATAAGAAAATTTTATAACTTAGAAAATTTCTAAGTTATGAAATTTTTCCATTTTAAACCCTAATTTGCAATTTTGGGTTTCTTGATGAACAATTTTCATAATTTGACATGTATTGATGAAAAATGACCCTTGGCACTTGATTTTGACCAAAAAGTCAAAGTTTGACTTTTCAGTGTACAGTCAAATTTTGATCAGTTGACTGAAAAATTCATCCGTCAATCCTATGCATTTGAGATCTTTTGAACATGTTGGATGGGTCAAGACAATTTCATTGAGTCCTTGTGTCCGTGGTTGAGCTTGCTTTGCCATTGGTTAGGTCAAACAGTCAAAAATTGCCTTTGCACAGTCAAAACCCTAAAAATGACCATTTTCCCCTTTTGGTGATCTGATCAAATTTCTTGTGGAATTGTGATCCAAACTTGATCAAATGGTTCATATGAGTTCATAATGTTGATGTGGGTCAAAATTAATGAGGTTTGACTGTCAATTGGCCATAATTGACTTTTTCCCCAATACAGCTGATTTCTAGATCAACTGTCCAATTGACTGGGCAAAAATTTGAATCAAGGCTTGAAACTTGGTATGAACAAACTTGTGAGTCCAACATGAAGTATTAAAGTCACTTTGGGAATTTTAGGTCAAAACATCCCTGTGAAAACTCAAACCCTAATTTAAGTCAACAGTGCAAGGAGGTGTCTTGAGCAGAGCAAACCCTAGTTTGATCTTGAGTTCCAAGAGTCTTGTGATGAGAAATGTTGATGAAATGGGAGGGAAAATTTTGAGGTACAACACATATGATGCTTTATGATGTTCATGATGTATGCACAAACACATGTACAAGCAAGTCACACAAAACCCTAGTTTCAGCCTTGCATGAGGTTTCATAGGTAAATACCCTCTTGATTTTAGTTGGCTCAAAACCTGTCCTATAAATAGTAACCGGGTTCTAAGGAGCTCAATATCCCTGAATTATTTTCTATGTTCATTGTTTTGGTTTAGCCACTTAACTAGCGACCAATATATTTTAAGAAAACAACCCTCAATGAGTGTAGTATCGAGTATCTACCAACTTCGGACTACACCAAAGCCGGTCATCTCACTACCCCTAATAAAAGGCCAAGATGGTCAAGTAAGGTTCTAAGAGTTCATTAGTGCTTTATGACATCACTCAGCGGCCCCGTATTCTCTTTGATTGACTCAAAGGCTACCGGTACTCACAAATATGTCGCACTAATATAGCTATTGCTTCAACCATGTCGGTATACCCCGCACAATTTCCACAACGTATTGCTATTTACCTATGAATGTTTCCCAAATCCGGATGGAGGATTTCAAGCCCAAATAAGAGAACCAAATGTAAAGCAATCAAAGCAAACAATATAATCATGCAAAGGGTGATCTAAGCCCTAAGGTTACTCCACTTTTAAAGTTATCCACAACAGAGTCGCCAGTTCTGTGATACGGTGGGAGAACTGACTTAGGATTTTGCATTTGTGTTTGCAAATGTTTCAGTTTAGCAAGAGTCGCCACCGACTTTTTATTTTATCCTAAGGAAAGGTAAAAAAGCACAGGAAAGACCTTTGAGATGTTTTCTTGGGTTCAGGGAGTAGATTATAGAAAGGGAAGGTATTAGCACCCTTTCTATCCATGGTTATCCATGGGCTCTTAGTTACTTGTTTAGATCACTTGCTTTGCTTTTCAATTGTTTGAAATGGTGCTTTGTGTGTGATTTTGAAAGATGTTTTGAAAAGAGGCCATCGTTGTGGCAACCTTTGTAATGATTCTTGTTTGAATGTATACAAAGGTGTTTTTGTCTTTTGAAAAGTTTTCAATGTTTTGAAAGTAGGGTTTTGAAATTGTGTTGTGAAGTGTGTTTTGAAGATAGCAAGGATGTTTTTTGCAAGCTTTGATCAAGTAACTAAGAGTTGTCTACCCTATCTACTCAAAGGTCTTTTTTATGTTTTTAACCCTTTTAACAGTGTTGTTTCACCATTGTATTTGGTGAATAACCTTGTGTTAGGATGTTAAACAGGATAGGCGCGAGTCATCGTATAGACCATGATAGCAATAATGTCAAGTATTTTTGGCAATTTTCTTGAGGGACTTGATCATTTTGTTTAGGCAACTCAGATAGCGTCATCGAGGGGCTATTATCTTTTGTTTTGTTTTTGTTTTGCCAAAGTACTTGACATGCATACCATGGCCCATTTTTGAAGGCAACGAGTGGATTGTAACCCTAGGGGTGCAAGTGTGCATTGTGTCTGTTTTTCATGCATTTTTGTCTTTGATTAGGTCAAACTATTTGTTGGTTTCGATTTTGCATACAAACCCTAACTCTAATCATGGCATAATTGAAAGCATTTAAATGCGAGAATTTAAATTCTAAACTATTACAACATGATATAGGGAGGGGGTACAAATTTGAATAGGGGATTATTTTGCAAGAAATTAAACCCTAAATTATTACAACCAAATTGAATTTGCAAGACATAATATTTAAATGTACAATATTTAAATAAAATACAATAAATAAATATTAGATAAAATGTATTATGCAAAAAAAAGATTTTTTTATGTATGTAAAGTATCTTTAAATGGAAAGAAATGTAAAGAAATAAATAAAATAAAAAGTCAATTTTAATTATTTTTAGGGTAAACCCTAATTCCTTAAAGAAATGGTATTATTTAATATTTATGTACAAAAATGTATCAATATGTACAAAAAATAAAAGTATATTGAAAAAAAGTATTTTTTAACATAAAATATCAATAAAAATAAAATGTATTATTTGTGTGTTTATATATATATATATATATATATATAAATTAAGTGTGTAAAAAATAAAATAAATTATTTACAAAAATGTATATATTTCAAGAAAATATTTTCAAATGTGAATAAAAATAATAAATGAAAATAAAAGTATTTTTTACATTATTTTTTTAAGTTTAAACAAAATAATATAAAGTATTTAAACATTTTAATGTTAGAAATAATTAAAATAAATACCAAATAAATATAAAAATTTATGAAAATATTTTTTAGGCATTTTTTATGTTTGGAAATAAAATAATAAAGTCAGAAATGAAATTAAAATGCAAAAATAATAAATATACAAAGAAATGGGCCAGGGGGTGTGATACTGAAAATGCAAGTGTTAGAAGCAAAAACAAGCCAGCCCAGCCCATCAACTTCATCTCCTTCCTCCAGATTTTGAAAAAACACGCGCTTGCTACACAAACTTGTATCTCCTGTATTTGTGATCTTTTGACAAAACTCAAAACATGAAACTTGTAGAGCATCAAATCACGAATCTAACCATATAAAAAACTTGATCTAACTCTCAAAGACCAAAGAGAATTTCTCTGGCCCTAATTTCTAACCTAGTTTTTTCCAGAAAGTTCATGGATGAAATTCTCTTAGCACGATTGATATAAATGAAAACTGAGCATATGTATGGTTTCAGGGCAATGAGTACAACATCTTTCATTCACAAACCTAAGTCTAAATGTTCCTAAATAAAGAGATATAAGTTCATGAAATACCTGTTTCAGTTGAGTTTGAGCTGGGCATTGCAGCAACTTTTAATGGGGCCTGAGGTTCTTTTGAGCTTGCTTGATGTCCCCTGAACCTTTCCCAATGCTTAGTTTGTTTTGAAGTGGCCTGAATCGTGCTACAGAACTCAACCTACAAAGCTTCCAAACAAAAATGGTGATGTGTGTAAATGGAGTTACAACAACTTGTGAATGGTATGGACAACTTAGGTATATTGTTTAGAATCGGTTTGAAGTGATTTTGGACAAAACGCACGAGGGGATTTGATTGTGGCTTGTGATTTGCAGAACTGACCATGTTTTGCAAGAAAATGTGGTTTTTGAGTATGAGGAGGTTTGAGAGTTCAAGGGCTCGTGCTTCTGGCTTGCAAGGATGTGATAAACTTGTTTGAAAACTTTGGTTGAGTTGATTTTATCATATGTGTGAGTTATGAGCTTTTGGCCATTTGACTTGTTTTGAAAGCAAAGTTTGAAGTGAAATGAGATAGGCCTGTACAGGCTATCTCCAAGCATGCACCAACTTCTTGTACCTTTGCCTAAGTTTGTGGAACTTGTTTGCTGCAAAGAAAGAAGTTCAAAGCTCAAGAAAGACAACTTTGCAAAAGTTATGCTTTATGAAAATGGAAGTGTGATCTTTATGCCCAAAATGGAATTATTCAATGTACAATGCTCCCTTGATCAGGACAATGCCTCTAACCAATCTATTTGCATTTAATTTTTGAGTGTTGAAGGGTTTAGAGACCTGTAATTATGTACTAAGCTAGTTTGGTTAGATTTGCAACTTGGTATGAACATGTATTGGCCATGGTTACAAAGTGAGTTTTTGCCAACTTCAAGCATTCGATTCTCCCTAACCACAAATGTGTTTGAGGAGTTCTTAGACAATTTGGAAAGCTTGCAACATGTATTATAATACATCTTTGAAATGCAACTTAATAATCCAAGTGGAACTATGTGAAAAATGGCCAAGAAGATGGGTCAAAATCTTGCCTAAACTAGGGCAAAATTTCTCTAAGTTAAAAGTTTTAGGTACCCTTGTTCCAAAAATCATAACTTGAGATCCAAGCTTCTTTTGAGAAAACTTTGTGAATCAAAGTTGTAGACTTTGTGATGGACTACAACTTTCATTTTTTAATTTTTGATTTAATCCATTTGCATCTTGGTGAAAATGTGGGGCAAAGTTAGGAAAAAATAAGAAAATTTTATAAATTAGAAAATTTCTAAGTTATGAAATTTTTCCATTTTAAACCCTAATTTGCAATTTTGGGTTTCTTGATGAACAAGTTTCATAATATGACATGTCTTGAAGAAAAATGACCCTTGGCACTTGATTTTGACCAAAAAGTCAAAGTTTGACTTTTCAGTGTACAGTCAAATTTTGATCAGTTGACTGAAAAATTCATCTGTCAATCCTATGCACTTGAGATCTTTTGAACTTGTTGAATGGGTGAAGATGATTTCATTGAGTACTTAAGTCCATGGTTAAGCTTGATTTTCCATTGGTTAGGTCAAACAGTCAAAAATTGCCTTTGCACAGTCAAAACCCTAAAAATGACCATTTTGCCCTTTTGGTGATCTGATCAAATTTCTTGTGGAATTGTGATCCAAACTTGATCAAATGGTTTATATGAGTTCATAATGTTGATGTGGGTAAAAATTTATGAGGTTTGACTGTCAATTGGCCACAATTGACTTTTTCCCCAATACAACTGATTTCTAGGTCAACTGTCCAATTGATTGGGCAAAAATTTGATTCAAGGCTTGAAACTTGGTATGGGAAAACTTATGAGTCCAACATGAAGTATGAAAGTAACTTTGGGTATTGTGGGTCAAAACATCCCTGTGCAAACTCAAACCCTAATTTAGGTCAACAATGCAAGGAGGTGTCTTGAGCAGAGCAAACCCTAGCTTGATCTTGAGTTCCAAAAGTCTTGTGATGAGAAATGTTGGTGAAATGGGAGGGCAAATTTTGGGGTACAACAGTTGTATACGGGTGAATTCCAGATTACAAAAATGGTGTAATCACAAAAACCTACACACAAAAACAAACAAGCAACCCAATGTCTTGAGGTAAACCTCAAGAACTCCAGACAAAATAATCAGATAAGATTACAAGGTTTCCAAGGTAGGCCAAAGTTTCTAATCCTAAGTCCAAGAAAAGTCCCATGCTCCATAATGACAAGGATAGTAACCAAATAGTCCAAGTACCATTAAAATTGTGTTTAAGGTTTATGTTGATTATTAAGTATCTTAAGAAAGGAAAAGAAAAGCTCAAGTGAGCAAAGTAAAAATGACAAGAAAGTAAATGCTCAAATGAGCAAAGATGAAAATGGCATGAAATGTAAATGCTAAAAGTAAATGGTATATAAAGCATAAAAAAGAATAAAATTATAAAGTAAGGCAAGTCAATAATTAGTGGTTAGCTGGATGACCATCTTAAAGCTTGCATTTGGAACTCATTAGAGGATTGATAGAACCAAAGCCTCCACACAACAAGTTGCATTTGCTTTTTGTCAAGTATATCATCCATTTGGAATTCTCATAAGTACCATTTAATGATCCAAAATCTAACCCAAGATCAACCAGAAAATAGTCACAAAATAATATCACATATAATATACACACAAGGGTAAAAAAATGTAAAAAAAAAATAGAAAATGAAGAGAAAAATATCAACTATGTTCAAATTAATCAAGAAATGAAAAGTAAGGCCATAGAAAAATCAAAAAAAGGCTCAAATATTTTTACAAATTTTTTTGGTAATTTTTTTAAAGTTAGAAACTATTTTTAAAATTAAAATAAATGGGTAAAATAAAAAAAATGGTAAAAAATAGTAAAGTCATAAACAAAAATAAAATAAGGTCACCAATATTTGTAACAATATCATTTGATCATTCCATAATTTTTTCAGAATTTAAAAATGTATAAAAGTATTTTTAAACATTTAAAACAAATCAAATAAGTGTAAAATTTATTAAAAAAATACCAAAACACAAAATAAAATTATTAAAAAATAAAAATCAGAAAGAGAATATCAAAAATATTTTTCGTAATTTTTTTCAGATTTTTTGGACTAAAATGAATTTTCTATGATTTTTTGAAATTTAAAATAATTAAAATATAAAAATCAGAAAAAGAAAATAAAATTAAAATATGTGGACCATTGGATGAGAGTCAAAACGCGTTAGTAATCAAATCCAAGGGATCTGGCGCGTTGTGCATATCATGGTCATTAGTGAATATTGTACAGAATCATTAATTAAATCAAAATTTAAAAAAAAAAACAGATGGCGCGCCTTCATTGGTTGGAAGATGACACGTTGGTCATCTTCAACCTCCAGCCATCACGGATTGCAGGTCTCTCAAACTGTAAAATCAGTAGCGCAGACCTATGTCATTCGCTTCGTCTCTTCAAGACGAAGACAACCACACCCTCGCGCCAAATTTATATAAATTGTAGCTCAAGCAATTTGGAAGGAAAGTTTTGAAAAGGGATTTGAAATTTCATGGTCAAAACGTGTTTCCAGTAAAAGGTAAGTGTTCCAACTAGAACCAGGGCAATGAGAGTAACACAATGATATCAAAGTTTTGAAGAATTGATGAAGGAATCTACCTATTGAAGTTGAGTTGCAGAGCTCTGAAACTGGACTTCTATGGAGCAGTATAGGGCACGATTCTTGAATGTAATTATGTGGTTAGCTTCAGGGAAGATCAAGGAAGGTGAATTGATGGAAAAATTGGATTGAAAAAGGCTCGAGAATGGATTTTGAAGTTACTGAATTATGAGTTGTGAAACAAGTTTGACAGGGTGATTCTGGCTATTCAAGCTTGGGAAAATGAATGGGATAGTTCATGTATTTATAGGAGAAACGAATGGGATAAAAAAGAAGAGTGAATGATGCGTTTTGGAGGGAGTTCGTGCAAACCTAATGGACGAGTGAAGTGTGATCCAAACTTCACCAAAACTCATCCAATTCTTGCGTTTTGATGCACTAATCCACTTGGGAAAGTTAGCTAATCATGTTTAGACCCAAAACGCGTGTTAATTTGAGGTTTAGAGGTTGTAACATGAAATTCAAATTCTGACTTGCAAGGAAACTTCAATTCCAAGTTACCATTTTTGAAATAATGGCATTCTCAGCTCAAGGGGTCTTAAGGCATGATTCTTGATGCTTTAGAAATATGAGGTTACAAGCTTTGCAATAGAAAAAGAATGGAGTTAAATGGATGCATGAGGTGAAAGTTGCATTGAGTCAAAGTTGGGGAAAAAGGGTTGACTTTCCATACTTAGAAATATTCCAAATTCTTCTTCAAAAATGACCTATAATATCTTGCATCCAAACATGGCCTTCCACTTGGAATTTGCTCTTGACCAAAAAAGATGGCATAAATTAGATCTCTTGAATGAAATTTTGAAACTTGAATCATTCAAAATCTCCAAAATTTGAGCAAGTTATGACTTGTTGAAGTTGCAAAAAATCATGAAATGACCTATAATCTTTTGCATCTTTAAGGCAACTTCCATCCCTTTTCTAACTTTGCACATAAAAGAAGGCATAAATTTCACATCTTCAAGATCATTATGGAAAAATAATGGACTCAAGGTGATAAAAATTGACCAAGTTATGACCATTTGAAGTCACATATGGAAGATTGGGGACTCATTTGGAGGACTTGTAATCTTACTTCCTCATCAAGTCTCTTCTTCATGAAAACTCCTTGGAACCTTTGAAGTGATTTGTTAATAAACCTTTGAAGGGAATGATGTCTTTGGAATCACTCAAATATACCAGAAGGTGAGCAAGATATACTCCTTTGAAGTTCAAAACCCTAGCTCCTAGATCAAGAAAATGCTTTAAAGAACTTTGACAAGCTTGAACAAACTTCTTGTACCAACATTCTTGCTTTATGAATAGAAGTTGTTGAGGATGATAATGAGGACTCATAACCACCAAAACCACTTCCATATCTTGAAATTTGAGAGAAATATGCTCTTGTGACCAATAGGAAGAAGGCCTTGTCCAAACATGACAACTTCTCCAATCAACCCCTTGTACTTTTGAGTCAAATCTAATAACCTTGAAATGTGATGAATCAAAGAAACTTTGCCATGCCAATTCTTCTAAAAACAATCCAATGGTGAGGTTTGAACTTCTCAAGCTTTATTGACTAGGGCATGGAAATAAACTCATGAACCCATGGGGTAACTTATTAAATCTCATTGCCTTTACCTACATGGATAACAAGCAAGACAAACCAACATTGCATTTTATTAGTTAAATGAAGAAATCAAAACAATATTCATGATCACAAAAGGAACATAAGTCAAGGTGCTTGGTAATCCCTCAAAAAGGGATAAACTAAATGTAGGGAGGGGAACCAAGAATCCTAGTGTGATCTTGTTGTGAATAAATCAACATGGTATGATGAAGGGATCTTAGGGGAAAAAATTGGGGTACAACAACTGCCCTTATTTTAGTTTCTTCTATTCGGAGATACGAAGGTTAAAAATATTCATGTCGACACGATCAAAGATACTTAAATATAAAACAAACCCTATTTTTGGCCCTAAGATGCCATGCAAATGCTTATGATCATGAATGCATAAGAACAGGACCAAAGAGATGCAAAACATCACTGGGGATGTAACTATAATAAAGATACAAAGGAGCAACCCCACCAGGAAAATAAATCACTGGTGGATCAAAAGACCTGAATCAAAGAGGATGGTAGAATGGTAAAAGGATACACCAACTTCTACCGAAGGCGAAGCTACCAACGTTTACTGAAGGCAGAGAGAAAGATAACAAACATCGACGTTCACTGTCGATGTCCTACCAACTTTCACTGAAGGTAGAAAGAGAATATCATATCACCGCTATTAACTGATGATGAACTACCAACGTTCACTGAAGGTAGCAAAAAGATAACAAGTATCGACGTTCACTGCCGATGGTCTACCAACTTTCACTGAAGGTAGAAAGAGAATACCATAGCATCATCGTTCACTGACGATGAACTACCAACGTTCACTGAAGGTAGCAAAAAGATAACAAACATTGACGTTCACTGCCGATGGTCTACCAACCTTCACTGAAGGTAGAAAGAGAATATCATAGCACCGCCGTTCACTAACGATGAACTACCAACGTTCACTGAAGGTAGCAAAAAGATAATAAGCATCGACGTTCACTGCCGATGGTCTACCAACTTTCACAGAAGGTAGAAAGAGAATATCATAACACCGCCGTTCATTGACGATGAACTACAAACGTTCACTGAGGGTAGCAAAAAGATAACAAGCATCGACGTTCACTGCCGATGGTCTACCAACTTTCACTGAAGGTAGAAAGAGAATATCATAGCACCACCGTTCACTGACGAAGAACTACCAACGTTCACTGAAGGTAGCAAAAAGATAACAAACATCGATGTTCACTGCCGATGGTCTACCAAATTCCACTGAAGGTAGAAAGAGAATATCATATCACCTCCATTCACTGATGATGAACTACCAACATTCACTTAAGGTAGCAAAAAGATAACAAGCATCGACGTTCACTGCCGATGGTCTACCAACTTTCACTGAAGGTAGAAAGAGAATATCATAACACCGCCGTTCACTGACGATGAAGTGCCAACGTTCATTGGAGGTAGCAAAAAGATAACAAGTTTCCCCGAGATTCTGGTGTTTCACCTAGAACGGGTCTCAACTTCTTCTTTAACCAAGTCACTCCGCCTGAAAAGGATAATATATAAGTTGTCTCAAATAAAGAGACTTGCTACTTGTTATCACGGAGGATTGTAAAAAAAAAAAGACTTTTTGGGAAGGAGGTATGACTTCCTGGGGAGATGCCATGATATTCTTGCTGAGAAGATAAAGTCTTCTTATGCAAAATAAATGCACAAACCAAAACTCGAAGCTATCTAGAGTAAATAATATTATCGTGGAGCCACATATTCAAACCAGAAATAAACTGGAATGAAACAGTCAACCAAAATACATCCTTTGAGAAATAAACTCAAGAGGGAAGACCAAATCCATCCAAACAAGGAGCTATACCGGAAGGCTAAAGCAAAAATCTTCTATGAGGGAGAACTCAGTAGGGAAATCGAAAGAATATATGCTTTCTGCTTAAGACCAATACTCTATTGAAAAGAGGGCAACATAACTTGCCTGCTTTAACTTTACTGAGGAGAAGCATGATCCGGAGGTAGATAAATCAAAGTGATGAAATAGTACAGATACAGGGATAGAACATCCTTCTTCAGGCTTCACCGGGGAAACAAGTGTTTTTTCAAAAGTAACATTCCTACTGGAGATTGCAAAACCAGTCTCAAGCAAAGGAGACTGACACCAAAACATCCAAACATTCATTGGGGAATTCAGACCTACTTCATTGGTGAGGTTAACATCACATCCACAAAGGGAAAACCATAATACGTCCTTCACTTAGAGAAATCAAGGACCTCTGTTCTTCAAGAGCGGGTATGATACCAACTTCTCTGGAAAAAAGAATTCTATTGGGCCAAATGAGAACTTCACTAGAGAAAATATGGATTGAAACTTCACATCATGAAAACTCAGTAAAGAGGAGAAATGAATCCAAACTTGACCGAGGATACCAGAATCACAAACCCAATATGGTGAAAACATCCTGAATAGACCTTCCCGAGGGGAACAAAAACTTCTCAAAACAACTGGAGTTTGTCCATTCTTGGGATCACCATTTTTGTTGTCATTGTTTTATCATAAATCTCAAAATAAAAGAAGATTGTAAAATATCTTTTTGAAAAATAAATTTTGTTATTTAATCTTTTTTGCTTTGAAAGTTATTATCAATAATAAATGTAGTCTTTGCAAACTAAATAAGATGAGAAATACAAAGAATTGGGTAAAAGCTCAAATTCCATTAATAGAATGGTAGTCTGCGAATGGCAAGACTCTATAGATGATTACAAAGTTCAGAAAATGGTAATATATAATAGAAAATATATATTGAGATACAATGACCACTATCCCCTCTAACAACTTTTGAAATCCTGAGCAGCACCTTCTGTTGAAGTATGGTGAGGATCCGAGAAGATTTTTACTTCAACGATCAAGTCTTGTCTGACGTAGTTACTTGCCAAGAAAATCCCTAACTTTTGCCTAAGCTGCCCTTGCAGGTTTTCAACTCAGCGGGAAACTTATTCTGTTTATGTCTCTAATTTTTTCCTAGACCGCCCTTTCGGGTTTTCGGCCTACCGAGACGCTCCTTTTTTTCCTAAGTCGCCCTTTCAGGTTTTCAACTTAGCAAGTTGTTCTTTTATTTCTTCAGGCAAAGTATTTCTTGACTGCATCAGCGTTCATGGGACGTGGGAACTCCTCGCCATCCATAGTTTCAAGAATTAATGCACCGCCAGAGAAGGCTTTCTTGACAACATATAGGCCTTCAAAATTGGGAGTCCACTTGCCCCTAGAATCAACGTTGAAAGACATGATCTTCCTGAGCACGAGGTCGCCTTCTTTGAATTCACGAGGTTTGACCTTTTTATCAAAAGCTTTCTTCATTCTTCTCTGATATAACTGACCATGACACAAAGTTGTCATTCTATTCTCCTCAATAAAATTCAATTGGTCAAACCTGTTCTGGACCCATTCAGCCTCTGTCAACTTGGTTTCTATCATCACACGCAACGAGGGAATCTCTACCTCGACTGGGAGTATAGCTTCCATTCCACACACTAGGGAGAACGAGGTTGCTCCTGTTGAAGTGCGGACAAATGTTCGATATCCATGCAGAGAAAAAGGGAGCATTTCATGCCAATCCTTATAAGTAATAACCATTTTCTGGATAATTGTCTTGATATTCTTATTAGCAGCTTCAACGGCCTCATTCATCTTTGGCCTATATGGAGATGAATTATGATGGACAATCTTGAATTCTTCACACAATTCTGTCATCATCTCGTTGTTCAAATTCAAGCCATTGTCAGTGATAATTCTGCTCGGCACACCATACCGACATATAAGGTTATTCTTAATGAAGCGCACAACCACCTGCTTAGTAACATTGGCATATGAAGCAGCCTCCACCCATTTGGTGAAGTAGTTAATTGCTACCAAGATAAAACGGTGCCCATTCGAAGCTTTGGGTTCTATCATCCCAATCATGTCAATACCCCACATAGAGAAAGGCCACAAGGAGGAAATCACATTGAGAAGTGTCAGAGACACATGGACCTTGTCTGCATAAATTTGGAATTTATGGTACTTCTTTGCAAATTTGTAACAGTCAGACTCCATTGTCAGCCAATAATAACCTTCCCTTAGCATCTTTTTAGCCTCGAATGTCCATTGGCATGAGTGTCAAATGAACCTTCATGAATCTCATGCATCAACATGTCCGCTTCGTGTCTATCCACGCATCTGAGCAAGACCATGTCATAATTTCTCTTGTATAACACATTTTCACTAAGGAAGAAACTGCCTGCCAATCTTCTCAATGTCTTTCTATCTTTCTTCGACACACCAATTGGGTATTCCTGAGTCTGAAGAAAATGCTTGATATCATAATACCAAGGTTTTTCATCTGCTACCTCATCTGTTGTAAACACATGAGCAGGCCTATCCAGCCGTCGAACCGTAATTCGGGGTATATCATTCCAAGTATTCACTTGGTACATAGAGGCCAGAGTTTCCAGAGCATCCGCCATTTGATTTTCATATCTAGGGATGTGATGGAATTTAACTATATTGAAGAATGGTAATAATCTTCTAGCATCATCTTTGTAAGGGATCAAGCCGGGGTGATGAGTATCCCATTCTCCTTTAATTTGATTTATTACCAAAGCTGAATCACCATACACATCTAGAATTTTAATTCTGAGATCAATAGCTTCTTCGAGACCCATGATGCAAGCCTCGTATTCTGCCATATTGTTAGTACAATTGAATGTTAACCTTGTAGTAAAAGGAATGTGCGGTCCATGAGGAGTGACAATCACAACACCAATTCCTTTACCATAAGCATTCGCAACTCCATCAAATATCATACTCCAACGAGATTCAGGGTCAGGACCTTCCTCAGGCAATGGCTCATCACAATCCTTCACTTTAAGGAACATCACATCCTCATAGGGGAATTCATATTCTATAGACTGGTGATCCTCCACTGGTTGGTGAGCAAGATAATCTGCCAACACACTACTTTTAATGGCCTTTTGAGTGCGGTATTCGATATCATATTCAGATAACAACATCTGCCAGCGTGCAATTCTCCCAGTAAGAGCAGGCTTTTCAAAAATGTACTTGAATGGATCCATTTTGGAGATCAACCAAGTAGTGTGATTCAACATATACTGCCGCAAACGATTTTCCGCCCAGGCCAAAGCACAACATGTTTTTTCCAACATGGAATACCGCGACTCACAATCAGTGAATTTTTTACTGAGATAATAAATGGTGAACTCCTTCTTCCCTGTTTCATCCTGTTGTCCCAGAATACAACCCATGGATTTATCTAGTATTGTCATATACATAATCAACGGTCTTCCTTCTACAAGAGGGAGCAAGATAGGAGGTTCAAGCAGATATTCTTTAATACTTTCAAATGCCCTTTGGAAGTCATCCGTCCAAACATAACCTTGACCTTTCTTTAACAACTTAAAGATCGGTTCGCATGTTGCAGTCATGTGGGAAATGAATCTGGAAATATAATTCAAACGCCCGAGGAAACCTCTGACTTGCTTTTCAGTTCTTGGTGTTGGCATTTCTTGAATTGATTTGACTTTATCAGGGTCAACTTCAATTCCTTTCTGGCTAACAATGAAACCCAACAACTTCCCTGATCAAACACCGAAGGTGCATTTATTTGGATTCAAGCGGAGACGATACTTCCTCAAATGCTGAAACAACTTCAACAAATCTTCTATATGCCCTTCTTCAGTCTGGGATTTGGCAATCATATCATCAACATATAATTCAATTTCCTTGTGCATCAGATCATGGAATAGGGTTGTCATAGCCCTTTGGTACGTTGCACTAGCATTCTTCAACCCTAAGGGCATTACTCTGTAACAGAATGTTCCCCAGGGTGTGATAAACATTATTTTTTCCCATGTCCTCTGGAGCCATTCTTATTTGATTATACCCGGAAAATCCGTCCATGAACGAGAATACTTTGAATTTTGCTGTGCTATCCACTAACATGTCGATGTGTGGCAATGGAAAATCATCTTTTGTACTAGCTTTATTTAGATCTCTGTAATCTACGCACATGCAGACTTTTCCATATTTTTTCGGTACTGGGAAAATATTGGCAATCCATTGAGGATACACTGACGTCATAAGAAAACCAGCATTAATCTGCTTTAGAACCTCCTCTTTGATCTTGACTTCCATATCTGGGTGAGTTTTTCTCAACTTCTGTTTGATTGGCGGACATTCTGGCTTCAACGATAAACGATGCTCGACAATATCTGTATCTAGACCAGGCATATCTTGGTAAGACCAAGCAAAAATATCCACATACTCTTCCAATAGCTCAATCAACCTTCTCTTCACATCGGGATGCAGCGATGCTCCAATCTTTACTTCCTTTGGATCTTTTTCTGAACCCAAATTGATTACCTCCAAACGCTTTTTATATGGCTGAATGGTATTTTCCTTGTGCTCAAGCAACCGTGAGACCTCTTCTGGAATCTCATCATAATCTTCTTCTTCAGCCCCATACACAGGACATTCAAAGTTGGGAGAGGGTGCAGGGTCATTGTATTCAATGGGTTTTTTAATTAATCTGCACATATGATTTGTGATTGCATTTAGAATCTGACACATATAACAAGTGATCATGCAAATTGAATTTCAGTTATTATTTATTTTGAAAGTTTTTTTAATTACCATTTTCCAAGAAAAAGCAGAAAATAAAGACATAATTTGGGAAGCAAAGACAACATTTATTATTGATCTTAAAAGTCACAACAAACAGATAAACCCTACACCATTAATTCTTCCACCTTGGCCAGAGTGAAAGCTTTTAAAAAAAAGATTAACAAATAAAATTACTTTGAAACATGTATGCAAGAGGGAACATCAATGGTGATCCAGTTCTGAACCCTGACTCTGTGCGTCACATAATTCGGCATTTCCTGCTTTGCTTCATCTTCCACAATGGTGTTAATCCTAGAAATAGTCGGATGAAGATAGCCTCTGCTACGGAAAACATCTTGATACCTGCCTGCAGCAGACTTCGGCTTCATGCCCTTTCCTTTGTCATTATTTGAAGAGAACCCCAAGCCAGTTCTATTCTTGTTCACAGGTGGATCCATAATTCATCCCCAAACTTCACTATGACCATTACGCATAACCTGCTGCGCATCCTTCAGCGAAACCATGGAATTCTCATTTCCTCTTATGTTATCAATGGATAAGGCTTGGAACTGGGTTCCAACAGCAGCTTCATCCGCTTCTACAATATTGAAAGAGGACAAATGAGATATCAACAATGCCTGCTCTCCATTTATGATCACCACCTTCCCTTCACGCACAAACTTTAGCTTCTGGTGTAAAGTTGAAGTGACAACCCCTGCTTCATGTATCCACAACCTTCATAGCAAACAACTATAAGCGGGAACAATATCCATGACCTGGAAGGTTATCTGAAACAAATGTGGTCCTATATGGATAGGTAAACCCACTTCACCGATGACATATTTCCTTGACCCATCAAACACTTTCACAATGATGCCACTAGGGTGCATAGGAGTTCCTTGATATTTCAAATTCATGAGAGTACTCCTTGGTATAACATTCAACGCGGATCCATTATCAATCAGTACATTGGATAGTGAATCATGCTTGCAATTCATAGAGATGTGGAGGGCCAGGTTATGATTCCTCCCTTCATCTGGCAATTCATCATCGTAGAAACTCAGGTTATTATATGACATAATGTTTCCTATTACGCTGCTGAATTGATCTATTGTCATATCACTCTCCACAAAATCTTGGTCTAGTATCCTCATCAAGGATTCTCTATGAGCAGAGAAGTTCATCAATAAAGCCAAGATAAATATTTTTGAAGGAGTCTACAGTAGATGATATACAATTATGTAGTCGCTCATCTTAATCATCTTCAAAATATCATCCACTTCTTTTTCTAACGTAGCTCCACTAGTCTCACCCGTAGTCTTCTTTGGTTCATCATTCTCAACAATTTTCTTTCCAGCATCAACATCTCTCCGAACAACCGGCGCAAACACACGACTGCTACGGGTCACCCTGCTATTTTCAGCTATATTTCCAACATCATGCATTGGCTGAATGGGAACTTCCACTCCATCTTCTAAGATTGTAGCGTTGTATTTGTAAGGCACAACCTTATCTGATTTGTAGGGGATAGGACCTGGAAAACTAATCACCAATGGGGTAATAATTGTCTTGCTATGATACTCCACTTCAAAATGGGCGGGTGCACCAAAACAAGGCACAATGACGTTTACCCCTTCTTCAACGCAATCAGTAATTAATAAGTCATTTCTGGAAAACAAATCTTCGTTTGAAGAGAAATACTCATCTGCGGAGGCATACTCTTCCTCTGACTCTTCTTCCGTTAAACAAACCTCAACCATATCAACTTCATGGTAATCGTCCCTCTGACCTGTGATCTTGATAGTTCCATTGTCTAACAACAACTGAACACCCTTCTTCCCAATTGAACATCCTCGGGGGTCTCGACAGCAAACTAGGAAAGATCCATATTGGTGTTCCACCTAACCAGCCGTATGGCAGAAGGTAGCGTGCAACTGCACGAGTTCCTCATTCATATACTCCACATTAAAATTCTGAATTCACCAGGACATCCATAAACCATGTTCACTTCCTTTTCATACTCTTCCCTAGGCCTGATTATGTGGATGAGGCCCTCATCCATCATCTCCTGTAAACCAGCCTTTATCTTCTCGCAACCCTGTATGTTTGTACTGCAAATAGCACAACCAGAATGGTCATGCGTATAGTATCTAAATTCATAGAGGTCTGCATGCATTTTCACCAAATCTCCTCTAACCAAATTAATATCAAAAATCTGGAAGTCGCCTGGACAACCAGCCACCATATTTACAGCATTTACTCAGTCGTGCTTAGGTAGGGGATTATCTTTCACGTTAGGTCCCACATCTTTGAAATATAGAACACCAAACTTTACCAATTTCTGTACCTCAGTCTTCAAAGGATAACAATTTTCAACATTATGCCCTTGTGCTCCCTGATGAAAAGCACATGTTTGGTCTGCCTTGTAATACCAGGGCAATGGTGACGGTACGGCGGGAGGTGGTCGGGTTTAAACCAACTTCTTCTGAATCAATGCCGGTAGTATCTCTGTATAGCTCATGGGAATAGGGTCATAACTCTCCCTTCTCTGATTATACCCTTGATTCCCCTGTTGGGACGGTCTCTGATAAGCAACGGTAGTTGGAGCAACATTCATAACAGGAGTAACTAAGGCGACTTGCTGATTACGTTGATAATTCCTTCTAGGAGTGTTTACCCTCCTCTCTTGTATAACAGCATTTGCATCTCCTTCTTTCTTCTTGGTAAACCCATAAGATGGCTTCTTCACACCTCCAGATCCTTCACTCTTCGTCAAACTAACTTCTCTTATAGCCTCTTCTAAGCGGATACCCATTCCTACCATCTCAGTAAAGTCACTTGGCGCGCTTGCTACCATCCTCTCATAGTAAAAAGCACCCATCGTCTTCAATAAAATCTTAGTCATCTCCTTATCTTCCATGGAAGGAACCACTTGGGCGGCTACCTCACGCTATCTCTGCGCATACTCTTTGAACGATTCCCTGTCTTTCTGAACCATGGCCCTAAGTTGATCATGGTCAGGCGCCATGTCCACGTTGTACTTGTATTGTTTGATGAATGCTTCTCCCAAATCATTAAAAGTATGGATATTAGCGCTGTTCGAACTCATATACCACTTCAACACAACACCGGTCAAACTATCCTGAAAAAAGTGAATCAGCAGATGCTGATCATCAATATGGGTAGACATTCTCCTCATGTACATTACCAGGTGAGCACGAGGGCAAGTGTTGCCCTTATACTTCTCAAATTCCGGGACCTTGAACTTAGCAGGTATCTTAACATTCGGGACCAAACATAGCTCATTCACATTCTGCCCAAATAGCTCTTTTCCCCTGAGGGCCTTCATCTCTCTTTGCATCTTGTCAAAATGCTCTTGAAAATCATCCATTCTGTCATAAAGACCCAAGTCTTCACTCGGTGGAGGGAAAAGATGACACACATCATCATTAACAAACATAACCATATTTATCGAAGGAGGCGCAACAGGGGCAACATGCACCACAGGAGGTGCCGAAGTAACAATAGTCTGAACAGTCGGAGTATCTTGAGGATCAAGATTGAAACCTTCAGGTGCAAAATTCTCTGGAATTCCCCATGGATAACCTTGGGGCATGCGATTCTGAATAACAACTGGAGTAGCAGATACGGGATCAGTCGGAGCTTCAGTAGTTTCCCTTGTTGGTTGAGGTTGAACACTCAGTGGCTGATTCTGAGTAGCCACCAGAGCTTCCATCAGAGTAGTCAGATTGGCCATGCCGGCCTTCAAAGCAGAAACTTCCTCGCACAGCTCGCGATTCTCTTGTTCTAAGTTGTCCATCTTCTTTTTGAAATTAGTCCGAGTATTATAGTGATGAGTCAGCTTGTTGAACGAAGTAAAGAAGCTTGGTAAGACACCTGGATATGCATAACAAATTCAAGAAATATGTGCAATATGATGCATGATATGCAATGCACATGATTATTTTTACTTTATTATTTAATATTTCAAGGGATTTATAGATTTATAGACATATTGCAAACATCAAAATAATAACGCTTTTGAAATACTAAATTTTTTATTATTATAATAACTCCAAAATGAATTATAAGTTTCAATGATCCCAAGTACAAGATGAAAATAAAATCTAAAACCCTGAGAAAATGAACTGATGGAGATCACTCTATACGCTGGCGCTTCCCCGTGAGCCTGGCAATTTGAGCCTTCAACCTCTGGTTTTCTTCCACATGTCTGATGGTAACTGTGATCGGTGGATCTGGAACTGACTGTTTAAAGCTGGTTCGCGAAATGTCGCGGAAGCAAGAGTCGCCACCGTCTTTTATTTTCTCCAAATGGAAAGGACAAAAGCACAGAAAAATTCCTTATAGAGATTGCTCTCGGTTCGGGAGGTAGATTATAGAAAGGGAAGGTGTTAGCACCCTTTCTATCCATGGTTATCCATGGGCTCTTAGATACTTGCTCATTTGTGTTTTCAAAAGTGTTTGTTTGCTTTTCAACTGTGGGTTTTAAAAAAGTTTCTTTGAAAATTTCAGTTCGACTCTTGTATCGGTCCTCAAGAGTGTTTGAAAAGTTGCTTTCGAAAGCTTTTTGAAAAGGTGTCGGTGTGAAAAGTATTTTTTTGATTTGTTTTGAAATTAGAGCAAGTATCTAGAGTCGTCTACCTACCCTAAGGAATTCGTCTGTGTAGATGTCCTTTAAAGTAGTGCCATCCCACCATTGAGAGGTAGGTAGCACCACCGTTGGAGGTGTTCGGGTCAATTCGAGGTTCGGGACATAGTGATCACCGGAGCAATAGGAAGACACCTTAGAAGCTACCCTCATGCCAGGTTCCCGGATCATGAGGACTTACTAAGACATCCTCTATTCGACGATCACCTTTCGAGGCAAGGCAACAGTGAGGCGTACCCTAGGGGTGGTGTGTGATTTGTGTGTCATGTTCGTTTATTTTTGTCTCGTCATGGTATAGGTGATCTACGCATTTGTTTTTATTTTAGGTCATTCATTCTTGCATGCATTTATTTAACAGTTAAAAATATTGCGGGAAAAGTAAAAGATTCTAAGCTATTACAAAAGGCGCGGGTCCACATCGCCAAAATTAACCAGGACCCGATTTGACAGAAAAATAAATAAATAAGGTAAAAGAATTTAAAGTGCGAAAAATTGAAAGGTTACATGGCCTTGGGAGAGATACATAATTATTTAAGCGAAAATAAAAGAAATATGCGAATTAAGAATTAAACCAAAACGAGGGCGTTGGACCCTTTTGCAAAAATTAAATTAATGATGGAGTTAATTAATTAAAAAAAGAAAGAACTTGTATTTGGTATTTTTTTAGTATTTATGATTTAAATGAAAAAGAATTAACTAAAATTAAAATAAGATGCAAACCCTAATCCTAATTATTTTTAATTTATTAAGAAAATATTGAAGTTTTTTAACCTAAATTAAACCTAAGTTATTTTCATGCAATTTAATTATAAAAATAAATATTTAATTATTTTAATTATTATGAAAGAAAAAATAAAAAGATGAAAATTAATCAAACCTAATTCTATTGTTTTTTTTAAATTTATTATGAAAATATTAAATTAAACCTAATTTACACTAAATTTAATTATATGCAAATTTATTTACAAAATATTAATTAATTAAATATATTTAATTTTTGGTCTTTTCTGATTTTTTTATGGTATTTTGTGATTTTATGAAAATAAATAAATCAAAGAAATAAATGAAATTAATTAAAATAAAAAAAGAAAAATATAAGAAAAGAATAGAGAAAGCAAACCCTAGGGGGTTCAGTCCCACATTGGGAGGTAAAGTCCATGTGATTAGGCCTATTATGTCTTGGCCCTTCTGACTTTTGCGTTGGCATGTGAGACGGTTGACTGGGACTCACCGTGTACTTCAATCCATGGCCTTTGATCTGATGAAGCTGGACGCGTGGACGTTGGATTTGGAAGGAGTATGATGGTCCTTGGTATTGAATCTGCATGTGATTGTAAATTGAAAAATAATATTGAAACAATGAAGACCTGGGACTCGAACCCAGGTCATGAGGATTAACACCACTACGCCTTGCCAGCTGAGCCAGTTTACACATGTTAATATAGAATAACTAATAAACATTATAAAAGAAACAAGCGTTAGTGGGGCCTCTGCGCGCGAACTTTTAAACTGGCCAATCCATTGACGCCACGAGGTCGTCTTCTTCCTCATCCCTGAAACACAAAACATTAAACAACGGTTTTTCACGTGTTCTCCTAGGCCGGTTTTGGAAAAATAGCGACTAGCCCTAGGGGCTCCATAAATTAGGCGCGGGGGTATGTTTGAGATCGTCCAGACGCGCTGGTTTGAATAGTTAAGGTCCCAAGTCTCAATTTTTCCTTATTTGAAAAGCCCTAATCCAAGGTCCTGTAAACCCTAGAAATTGACAATGGCATATTGGCACACAACGCATAAAAATACAATTGATTCATTGGGTTAGCTTCAGAATTGCATGAGGAGTATGAATTACATATTAAAACTTATTAAAAGTGCATGAATGAAGATGCACGATTGTAAATTTTATTTGAAACAGTTGGACTCCACTGTACCAATTCCGGGCGTTTTGATGAATGCTTTTGATTGAGAATCGTTCAGTGAACCTCCAGGAAGGTGTTTGAATAGCTATTAAGCCTTGAATCAACCTGCAAAAGGGTTTTCAGTTTTGAGTTTCTTGCCAAAAAAATTCAAGTTTGATAATGGTTTCTGCGCAGCTTTTATGGTCCCCGAGATTAGGTTTATGTTTATGCTTATGTACTGAATGAATTAGGTTAAAGAAACCACTCCAAATCTCTTGCATTCATGATTTTAGAAATTTGATTTTCAAGATCTTTTTTCAAATATTTTTCATGCAATTTTGTATCAATTATGATCTAATCAATCCAAATCTTTCCTTATTTAGCCAGGCACGAAATATTGATGATATAATGTGCACAAAAAGATTGAAGAAATTAGGTTAAGCATTTTTCATATATTTAATTTGATTTAAATGAATTATTATAAATAAAAATTCAAATAAATAAATAAAAAATGAATAAAGACTTCCCTTTGGGCCAAGTAGTCGTGCATATTCCATGGATGATGAATTATGGAAGAAAAATGGGCCCATTAGCAATTTTAGGTCATTTGAATCAATGTTGACATTTCAAAATATCCAAACATTTCCCAACTTCCACAAGGCATAACTTGCTCAATTTTTAAGCTTTTCTCATGTTCTTGGACATTTTGGAAAGGTATTTGAGTCCTCTAACCAATGTCTTTGGTCCCATGTCATTTTGATTTACCAATATCAAGTTATGGCCTTTGACTTAAAGTCCCTTTTTGTTGACTTTTGAAAATGACCTATAATGTTGAAATTGATAACTTTTTGTGAGAGCATTTCTTGGACTTGAAGTATGAAGATGAGTTGTAGGAAATGTCTTTCTCTTAAAAATGAGATTTGGATGGATTTTTTCTGATAATCCATGTGAAAGTTATGCCCTGGTCAATTTACAGTTGACTTTTTCAACTGTCCAAATAAGGAAACTTTTGCATTTTGATGATTTTTGAGCCAAGCTTTGAGAATCATGATCAAGCATTGATCAAATGATGTTTGTGGCTTCAAAATGATATGTTGACCAAAAATTTGAACTTTTGACTGTCAAATGACCATTTTGCCCCTACAGTTGACTGTAGTGCAATTAGGGTTTTTGACTGTGCAATATTGTGCTGAAGGTCTTGAAACTTGGTATGAGGATGCTTGACCATGTTTATAGGCATGTGAGACTTGATTGGACCTTTGGAAACTTCATTTTCTTGATCAGAAGCAAAACCCTAGTTTTGACTGCTTAGGAGGCCCTTACACTGTGCAACCCTTGGAGAATTTTGAAGCTTTGACTTGGCAATTTCTTGAAGAATATGGGAGGGCAAATTTTGGGGTACAACAGTTGCCCCTGTTAAATCTTCTTAGACCTGAGGATGCAGATTGGCTGACGTGCCTTTCGTAATCCGAGGGTAGAAGATGATTGAACACTAGAGTGCCCAGAAATTTGCGCTCACATAGTAACAGTATGATGGGAATGGGCTTTCAGATGCCATTTGATGAATAGAGTGATGGGCTTATAGATTCCATCTGGATGTTGATCGCATAAGAGATTCCTTAGCGAGAACCTGCATACCTGCAAAAGAAGAATGAGTACCTGACACGTTGCAGGAGCTGGTTTTCAGATGCTTGGTATAGATGTGTCCTGCCTGGTTACAGGAGCTGAGTCTGGAGCTTTACAAGATGATGAATGAACTAGGGATGGTTACTACCTTAGCATGAATGGTAAGAGAACCTTGGATGACTTTAACTTCAACAACGCTTGTTGAGATAATCTTGGTGGGAATTACCATCTTTGCAGTATCGGGAATAGAACCAAAGGAAACTATAATCTGAAAGGGAATTACATCTCACGCACCGTCGGGGAGAGGACCAAAGGAAATTATAACCTAAAAGGGAATTACATCTCACGCACCGTCGGGGAGAGGACTACAGGAAATCATAGCCTAAAAGGGAATTACATCTCACGCACCGTCGGGGAGAGGACCACGGGAAATCATAACCTAAAGGGGAATTACATCTCACGCACCGTCGGGGAGAGGACCACAGGAAATCATAACCTAAAAGGGAATTACATCTCACGCACCGTCGGGGAGAGGGCCACAGGAAATCATAACCTAAAAGGGAATTACATCTCACGCACCGTCGGGGAGAGGACCACAGGAAATCATAACCTAAAAGGGAATTACATCTCACGCACCGTCGGGGAGAGGACCACAGGAAATCATAACCTACAAGGGAATTACATCTCACGCACCGTCGGGGAGAGGACCACAGGAAATCATAACCTAAAAGGGAATTACATCTCACGCACCGTCGGGGAGAGGACCATAGGGAATTATAATCTCAAAAGGAATCACCTCACGCACCGTCGGGGAGGGAACCATAGGGAATTATAATCTCAAAAGGAATCACCTCACGAACCGTCGGGGAGGGAACCATAGGGAATTATAATCTCAAAAGGAATCACCTCACGCACCGTCGGGGAGAGGACCACAGGAAATCATAACCTAAAAGGGAATTACATCTCACGCACCGTCGGGGAGAGGACCATAGGGAATTATAATCTCAAAAGGAATCACCTCACGCACCGTCGGGGAGGGAACCATAGGGAATTATAATCTCAAAAGGAATCACCTCACGCACCGTCGGGGAGGGAACCATAGGGAATTATAATCTCAAAAGGAATCACCTCACGCACCGTCGGGGAGGGAACCATAGGAAATTATAACCCGGATAACTTCTACTGAGTCTTCATCAGAAAAATCTGTTGGGAGTCGATTTAGCTGGACTAGAGAAGGCCTTGGACTGGATAAGAAATCTTTGGAGTTGATTAACTGAACCGGTCTAGGTCTTGAAATATGATGGAGAATTTAGCTGAATCCTTCCTGAAAGGTAAAGATCAGTCATATGTAATGCATGATATGGATCAAGCAATGATGTTCTCAACATAAATGAGATTTGTATGATATGATGCGTCTATGCATGCTATAATGATGTATGTGATGTTTTATGTATGCTTTCGTCTAGGAAAGTAAATCCTTGACGGGTGCCGGGAAGTCACTCCTGGGCTGAAATAGATTTCGCTTCCGCTGGGGATAATAGCTGCAAGAATACCGATAGGAGAAGATAACTCCGTTGGGGAATAAACTTGGCGAAGGGAAGATTCTGCAGGGAGAAAAAACACTCTAGCAACCATGCTGGGGAGTGATACTCTGTGGGGAGAGAGATACTCTGCTGAATTGTTGAGAATGACTTGCTGAGGATATCTTTGCTGTATTGGAAGTGCTAATAGACTTCGCTGGGGGTAAGAAGACTTTGTCGACGACGATCTTTCCATGGCTTTTGGCTGAGGATAACCCAGTTATATCCTGTTAAGGAAATAACTCTTTAAATAAAGCCAGACGACGCGTTCGGGCTCTGCGAGGGATAAGCTTCTAGAATCTACTGGGGATAAGCTTACTGCTTGGGGAGATAAATTCCAATTTTCCTGGGGAACTGGATTGGATTCTCCTGGGGAAGTTTTGCTATGCCGGGGAAGTGATTCCTTTGAATGTTTGTACGCCACCGGGGAACAATCTTTAGAGCAAGACTGCCGGGGATGCTTGTTAAGAATATGTATATATGCTGCTGGGGAGACGTTGAGATCTACTGGAGGATACTCAACTTCCTTGAGACTTGTTAACTCTGCTTGGAGAAAGTGTACTGTCTTGCTGGCTTACTCTCTGGGGAATTAAGATGTACTGGTCATGTTCTTTAGCTGAACCTACCTTGGTACCTTGGAGGACAGAACAATTAGATTGCTCAGACAACTCTTCATTGCCCCTGTTTCTAGTGTCACCTGTTAATTAATCCTTTGTTTCGTATGCAAATATTTATGAGTTAGCATATTATTGTCAATGCATATATCACAGATTGAACCTTGGACGTTCTTCGCAAGACAAAACAGAAAAAGAAAAACAATTGACACATTTTAACTGAAAAGTATATTTGTATTGATTTTGCATGGCCTGAAAATAGGCGTTTTGTGTACAAGAGGCTGACGTCCTAGTAAGAGAACGCCGCCGAGCCAAAGAGTTTATACAGATTTTGTACAAAAGAAAATAAAACAGCTGTGTGAAATATGAACGATCCCACTGGGTTTCAACTCTTGTTGTACCCCAAAATTTGCCCTCGCATTTTGCTACAAACAATCTCAGCTTCAGAACATTTCCTGACTTTCCAAACTGGCGCAAGAATCGGACAAACGGACTTTTCTTGACATTCAAGCAAAATTAGGGTTTTTTACTGATGTTCAGAGCTCTGGTTTGTCTCATACAGTTGGCTTAGGGTCGGGATGATTTTTGGTTCAATTCTGATCAGGCAAGCGTTATCTAGCATTTAATCAGAAGTTAAGGTTTTATAGGCGTATTCTCAGAAGAATTTAAATTCCACCGCACTTTGCAGTTTGTTCCGAGATTCGGATTAAAATTCGCGTTATCTTGATTTAATCAGTAAATGAGGCAGTCGGTTGAAATTCACCAGTCAGAAGGGATATGTGCGATGTGGAGTTGCAGTGCTTGATAAAAGAATCAGCAAAGAAAGAAGGGGAATTGCATCTGATTAAGTTTTTGTGTTCGAATAATGGATATGGCGAATTCATTTATTTTGATCATTGAAGGTTTAGTGGATTATTTATGATTCTAAGAATTAAAATATTTGAAGTTAAACCTTCATTTTATTTTATTTCAAGGGACTATAAATAATAATTGAACAATTAAAGAAGAGAATTAAATATCAAATGAATTTTTATTTCACATTTAATAATTGTTACAATTGTTATTATTTGAATATTTATTACAAAGTATTTAAATGATAATAACGTACAAGAATTAAAATAAAAATAAAAATTCTATCCTATTTTTAAATTCTTCATTCTCCACTTCATGCCAATGCTCCATTTTTTTTTTATCTGCAAAAAGAAAGAGGAAGTCAGAAGACAATTAATTAAAAGAGACAGTTAATTTGTTCATCATTAGGGGCCACTGACTGGGATCAGTTGCCCTCTCTGCAAATCACGAGATTTCTCCCGGTTCACAAAGAGGGAAGATTTTTTTTGTTCATGGAATGCAAATGCATAATTCTTAAAAATTCAAGGCTGCATAAGAATCTCAATGTCCAATTCAAATCAAACCGAAAAAAATTCATTTCCAACTTTCTATCCAAAGCAAAAAGGAAGTTGCTGTCAAAATGCCTAAGGATTACCCAAAAGCACACTTGCTGCAAGGTCAAAATGCCAAGATATCAAAGAAGTGCAAAGCTGTCAAAAGGATGCAGAGAAATATATGCAAGCAATTCAATCTTTTTCATCATTTCCCAGCATGAGAGAGGGCCCCTTCAGAACCATATGACAATACAAATCATATAATAATTCTGAGTTGTACTATGAACGAGAAAAAGAGAGATAAAAGAGCATAGGCAGAGTTCAGGTTAGGCATAGGCAGTAGGACAGCAGAAATATATACAAAAAAGAAGACACAATTCAGCATGGCTTAAAACTACACAACATGGACAATTACTAAAGATGGAAAAGATGCCAAAAAATTGTGTCAAACTACCCAGCCAGCATGAATCAGAAGAAAGCCAAATTTTGAAATATGGTTAGGCGCCAAAGACCAATGGCAAAAGGACGAAATAATGCAAGAAAAGAGACTGATTGAGCCAAGCACCAATATCATATAACTCAGAACTGAACCAAGAAAAAGGAGAAGCTCATACCTGCCTAACAAGATAGAAATTATCAAAAACATAATCAAACCTCTTGTCAACGGAGAACCAGCAAGCTCAGTTGTCTCAAGCCAATACACCACCCAAACCATCACACCCAAAAACCCTCCAAGAAACCAGAAAACACAACAAAACTCAGAACCTGAACCAGCATAATCCCACCCCCTGTCAATTTCTTTTCATCTTTGAAAATAATACCATAACTTGCAACCTGTCCTAACCTCACAAAAACCTGAACCTGTGGAACATACAAACACACAAATTGAACTACCAAGAACCAAACTCAAACCATTACTGTCATAACCAAAGCCATCAAGCTGAAGCAAACAAAGACCAACATAACACATCTCAGAACTATGAACCAAAATCACAAAGCCTGTCAATAAAGCCATCAAACACACAGTTCAATACCAACATCCTGTCATACCAGTACCAAACCTCTCAAACAGGTACCAACAACCATACTCATCATCAAAAAATGCAAGCAAGCGAGGCAACCAGAAGAAGGAGATAAAGCAATATCAACATAGGCAAAAGCAACATACAGAATTCCCAAGGCAACAACAAGAAGCATAGTCAGGGCAACGTAGGCAACCTAGACCCTCAGACCTTTGAGGTCATCACAGGGTGATACGAGAAAATATACAGTGCTCAAGAGAAAAGAAAGAGGTGAACTCAGTGAAACACATCATGGGGTAAGCTCAAGGCAGCATCTCAGGCAACATACAAATCCAAAGGGCAACACATAGTGGAAGAAGAAGATAAAAAGAGTGAATTTTAAGAGGGGTTTTCAGGCAAATCCAGCATACATCATCAAACCCTAAAGATAGCAAAGAACGAAGTTACCAGGAAGGCATCAAAAGCAAGCATCTAGCTTCGTCACAGAAACGCCGCTCCGGCCTCCTAAGCATCACACTCCTCCGCCTCTCCTCCATCTCCCAAAATCAGGTAGCAATCTTCTTCCCCTTCACCTCATAAAAAACGAAAAAATAAAGAACTCAGTTTAAAACAAATCCGAACCACGCGAATCCAGAATCAGAAAAGATAAAGACATAAAACGATTAGAACCAACCTTGTTTCAAGAAGATGTGGAGACCGTGCTAGGGAAGGAAGAAAGGTATGGAGGCTGATGCTGGTGGCCGGAAAGAGAAGCATTGATCAGAAGAAACGAAGAAGACGAAATTCAAGTGAACGGCGCCGTCCCAAACCCTAAGCTGTCGTTCTGAACAAAAACGCCTAACCCTAAAATTCATTTCAGAATTGATATGGGCCTGACCCGTTTCACCCCCCTAGAGCCCATCAAAAATGCTTTTCTTCTTTTTCTTTACAACATTAAATACTAATCTCATTTTTATACATAAACAATACTTACTTCCTTTTTTTTTATATATAAAACACTAACCATTCTTTTTATTTTATAAAAGCAATACTTTTTTTTATTCCTTGAAAAAATACTAACTTAATTAAAATGCCTTTTTTATTATCATAAGGTTAAGACATTTTTTTAGATAATATATTTTGTACATACATTTTAAAATACATTTGTATATATTATCTTTTCTTTTTTTATATATACATAATTAAATTAAAAATACTTTTTAATTGAAATATATATTTGTACATATTATACATTTTTCATAATATAATTAAAATTGAAAACTTTCTTTTTATTAACATACACATTTGTACAAAATTAACATGTAAATCAAAAATACAAGATTAAAACATATATCTAGGTCAAAACCCTAATACGATTCAACTTCATATCACACTTGTACATAATTACACAATTCATATACATATACGTCTCACATTTGCACTTACACAATATATTGCCCTACACACTTCTCATCTTATATTTATACATTCGATATTTATATTTTGATTGTGACATTCGATTTGGTTGTAAATACTATAAGTCTCATCCCCTTGTACATTTATATCCCCACTCCCTGACACCATTTTGTAATAGCGTAGATTTACATTCCGCAATTTACAGTTTTCCAATTATACCATGATTAGACCTAGGGTTTGTATGTACATAAAATCAAACGTTAGATAACCTAATACAAAGCAAATGCATGTAATCAATACATAATCACACTTGCACCCTCTAAGGTAATCCTACATGATGCCTTCCAAAATGGGCCATGCTTGCACGTCGAGTATCTTTGGCAAAATAAAAATGATCATAAGTCCCTCGATGACGCTTTCGGATGTTGCCTAAATGGAATGATCAAGTCCCTTCAAGCAAATTGCCAAAGACACTTGGCACCATTTCACTCATGGTCTATGCGATGACCCGCGCCTGTCCCGAATAAACTTCCTAAATACAAGATTGCCTAACAATTTCAATGGTAGAACAAAATTGTCAAAGGGGTTAAAACACGACGAAAATCTTTGAGAAAGCTTTAGGGTAGATAAACTCTTAAGTACTTGTCAATTTGCAAAGAAAACACTTGCCTAATTTCAAAACCCACTTCACAAACACTTTTCAAAAATTAAACTTTTCAAACCCTTGAAACATCTTTTTAAAAGATAAAACACCTTTTGTAAAACATTCGAGTAAAGAATTGTTACAAGGTTAGCCTAGCGCAAGGCATCTTTTCAAAACATTTTCAAAACAATCCACAAAGCACCATTTCACACAATTGAAAACCAAGGCAAGATTGATCTAAACAAGTACCTAAGAGCCCATGGATAACCATGGATGAAAAGGGTGCTAATACCTTCCCTTTTCATAATCTACCCCCCGAACCCACGAAATATCTCAAAAAGGTTTTTGCTGTGCTTTTTTAACCTTTCCTTTAGGATAAAATAAAAAGTCGGTGGCGACTCTTGCTCAACCGCACAAGTGCGAATGCGAACGCAAAACACAAGTCAGTTCTCCCACCGTATCACAGAACTGGCGACTCTGCTGGGGAGAGCTTTTAAGTGGGGTTACCTTAGGGTCTAGATCACCTTCTTGCATGACTAATTGGTTGATTTGCTTGCTTTATACCTTGGCTCTATTGTTTGGGTTTATAATCCTCCACCCGGATTTTGGGAAACATTCATAGATAGCAATACGTTGTGGAAACTGTGCGGGGTATACCGACACGGTCTAAGCAATAGCTATATTAGTGCGACATATTTGTGGGTACCGGTAACCCTTGAGTTCAATCAAGGAGAGTACGGGGCCGCTGAGCGATGTCACTAAGCACTAATGACCTAGAACCTTACTTGACCATCTTGGCCTTTTATTAGGGGTAGTGAGATGACCGGCTTTGGTGCAGTCCGAAGTTGGTAGATACTCGATACTACACTCATTGAGGGTTGTTTTCTTGGAATATTTCGGTCGCCAGTTAAGTGGCTAAACCAAAACAATGAACAATGAAAATGATCCAGTGATATTGAGCTCCTTAGAACCCGGTTACTATTTATAGGACAGGTTTTTAAGCCAACTACACTCAAGAGGGTACTTACCTATGAAACCCCATGCAAGCCTGAAACTAGGGTTTGGTGTGATTTGCTTGTACACATGTTTTATGCATACATCATAAACATCATGAAACATCATATGCATTTACTAACCATTTCAAGGGTTTGGACCTTCATCATTGTTCTTGTTTTGTAGGTCATGGAAATACCTCGCCGAAACACCATTCAAGTCAACCTTGTGAGAATCTCTCCTCAACTCAAGGAGATCACTTCAAGAATTCCGGAAAATTCATCCTTCAGTGAAAGACATGGTGGACTGCTCAACCTAGTCAACACCAACATTGAAGAAGACATGATGAAAGTGCTATTTCAATTCTTTGACCCCCTTCACCATTGCTTCACTTTCCCGGATTATCAGTTGGTGCCCACTTTGGAGGAGTTTTCTCAACTCCTAAGAATCCCTATCCTTAATCAACTACCCTTCAACGGTACGGAGAAGGAACCAAAGCCTGAAGATGTCGCTCGAGCATTACATCTACAACCGTCTGAAATCAAGGGGCATTGGGAAACCAGAAGCGGTGTCAAAGGATTCTTAGCAAAGTTCTTGTTTGAGAAGGCGCAAGAATGTTGGAACTCATTGGACCTACAAGCATTTGAAGAAATTGTGGCACTCCTTATCTATGGGTTGGTCCTGTTCCCAAATCCTGACCAATTGGTAGATGTCAACGCTGTCAAAATCTTCTTGTCCAGAAATCCAATACCAACATTGCTTGGAGACATCCTTCACTCATTTTACACACGAACAATGAGAAGGAGGGGTGTTCTCATGTGCTGCACTCCTATCCTCGCAAGGTGGTTTATTTCGCACCTTCCACAATCTGTCTTGAAGAATGATCAAGGTATAAGGTGGTCCCAGCGATTGATGACTCTCACTCATGCTGATATACATTGGTGTTCTCGGTCTAGAGAAAATATCATCATCGTCGATCGTTGCGGAGAATTTCCTAATGTCCCCTTACTTGGAATTAGGGGAGGTATCACCTACAACCCTTGCCTAGCTTTGAGACAATTTGGGTACACACGGAGGGACGGCCCTCATGACATGCTGATTCCTAGCCTAGTTTTTGACTTCGACGACGATGCGCAAGGACTTCGCCAAAGGTTCATCAGAGCTTGGGGAAAACTCAACAAGATTGATAGCAAGACTCTGGGACACAAGAACTCCATCCCTCTTGAGCCCTACCTCAAGTGGGTGCGAGCCCGAGCTCAAAGTCTGATGATGCCTTATCCCCACGTACTCCCAGTGATTAAGGAGCCCGTCAATGAAGGAGAGGTCCCCTACACCATCCTACATCTAGACATGCCTACGTCGTGGGAGGAAATGCAGAGGAGTTGGATTCAGCTCAAGGAGGAACGGAACACTTTTGAAGCTAGCTACTACGCCAGTGAAAAGAAGGTTCTGGAGCTTACCCGCCGACTCCACGAGCAAGAGGCCCTCAATGCCTACATCGCACCAAAGAGGATGCGCAATGTCTTTCTGCCTTGAGAAGTTTATGTTGTAATATTTGGCCCATGGGGCATTTATGTACTAACAAATTTCTTCTTATTAATATGACGTGCGTTCTTCTTTGTCTGAAACAATTTTGAATATCCTAAATCCTTGAATGCATTGCATACATCAGCATACCATTCATCATGTGCATAAGCAAGTCTCGCTCCAGGTTTCCTTATCTATCTGCTGTTTATTTCAGTAGGATGGATCTCGAGCAAACGGTCAAAGACCTACAAGCCCAGAATGCACAATTCCAGCAACTCTTGACGACCTTGGTCAAGAGTCAAGAGGATATCAAGGCTCATCTGGAGAGCAAGGACCCAGTGAAGAAGAAAAAGAGGATCGGAGTGGCTACTTTGGGGAGAATATTTGACAGAGAAGCTCGGAGGGTGCTTGAATTTCCTCCTACTTCTGATGAGGGGACTAGTAAAAGAGATCGGGTTGCAGTGCCTTCCGAGTCTGATGCAGAGGAGGAAGAGGTTGAAGAGGACGAGGATTATTCGGACCAGCAGTATCCTCCAGCTGATGACAAGTACAAGGGTTTAGAAGACAGATTGGCTGCCATGGAATTGCAGAGAGTACCGGGTTTGGATTTTGAAGACATGGGCTTGGTCGCCGGAATTGTGATTCCTCCAAAGTTCAAGGTGCCAGCGTTTGTAAGGTATGACGGGCTGTCCTGCCCCAAAATGCATCTCAAGTCCTATGTGAGAAAGATTCAGCCCTATACAGCTGATAAAAATCTCTGGATTCATTTCTTTCAAGACAGTCTGTCGGGAGCCCAGTTGGAATGGTTTTATCAGTTAGAAGGAACCAGTGTCAGGAATTGGGAGGATTTGGCCACCGCTTTCTATAAACAATACCAGTATAATTCCGATCTTGCTCCTACCCGTACCCAACTTCAGGGTATGTCGCTAGGAACAAGTGAGGGATTCAAGGAATACGCACAGAAGTGGAGGGATTTGGCTGGAAGGGTGCAACCTCCTTTAACCGATCGTGAGCTCGTCGATATGTTTCTTGGGACCCTATCTGGGCCTTTCTTCAATCATTTAATCGGGAACTCTTCCGCGGGATTCACTGATTTGATCTTAACAGGCGAAAGAATCGAGGCCGGCATCAAGTCAGGGAAAATTCAGAAAGGTGTCGCTGCAGGTATGGAGAAGAAGCCGTTTAAGAAGGAGACAGCTATGGTATATTCTCAAAGGAGAGTGGGGAAGATGGAGCGTCGGCCGACTGTGGGGGCCGTAATGATTCAAAACACTCCGAGTGAGCAGCCTCGCTACAACCAATCCAGACCGAATCAGCAACGGGTGGAAAGGCCACAACGGCAGTTCACTCGTATTAATATGACCCCAGCGCAGGTGCTTCCCCATCTGTTGAAATTGAATCTTGCCTCTATCAAAGAGGCGCCAAAGAATGTAAATACATCCTCTCCACACTACCATGCCAATGCTAAGTGCGCCTATCATTCAGACAGTGTTGGGCATGACACCAACGATTGCTGGGCCCTCAAGCATAAGATCCAGGACTTGATAGACGCCAAGGAGGTAGAGTTTGACGCTCCAGAAAAACCCAATGTGATCTCTGCACCTATGCCGAAGCACGGTCGGAACGTCAACGCCATTGAGGAGGATCGGTATGTTGCTGACGTTAGTGATCTAACTACTCCACTGTTAACCATTAAGCTAAATTTGTTAAGGGCCGGGATCTTCCCGGGATGTAATAGAGACTGTTACTGTTGTCACTCTCTGCCGTTGGGTTGTCCGCTACTAAAGGAAGGCATCCAAGGCCTCATAGATAGCCGACAAATTTTGTTCGAAAAAGTTCCTGTTGTTCCAGTTCACGTTGAAAATATCTCAATCATAACCATTCACGCCAATCTTTCCGAGGCCGTCAAAAAGCCAGTTAAGATTACACCAGCTGCAAAGTCCATACCTTTGAAGATAACAAGGCCGGGGCCGGTTCCCTATGTCTCCGAGAAGTCGATACCTTGGAACTATGGTGGTGACATCTACTACCATGGTATCAAGCAAGTTGAAATAATTGAAGAAGATTCAGATGACGATGAAGCCAGCATTAGTAACATTGCGGGCACCAGCAAAATCACCAGGAGTGGGAGGATATTTTCTCCAGAGATTGCTCCTCCAAAAGCAGTCTTTGGACCCTCATCAGTAAAAGAAATCATCCCTGCACCAGCAAGGCTCTCTGCCAGAACTCCTTTGATCAAAGAAATTTTTGTTCCTAGCGCTGTCTCTCCTACCATCGCCGATAAAGGAAAAGGAATACAAGATGAGCCCGTCAGGACGAGGGCTCAACCCTTGGTGATTCCGGAAGCTTCCAAGAAAGAGATGGACGAAATTTTGAGGATAATCAGGAAAAGTGATTATGATGTGGTGGAACAGTTGGGGCAAACTCCCTCCAAGATCTCCATGTTGGCACTGTTGCTTTGCTCAGAAGCGCACGCTCAAGCTTTGATTAAGTTTCTAAAGGCAGCTCATGTGCCCCAAGAAACCTCCGCAGATCAATTTCAACATTGCGTGGCTAGCCTGACTGCAGACAATGGATTAGGCTTTTCTGATGCCGACCTGACCCCTAAAGGCCGAAATCACAATGATGCGTTGCATATCTCAATCGAGTGTCGCGGAACCACCCTTGCGCATGTTTTGGTTGATACCGGTTCGTCGCTGAATGTTTTGCCTAAGAAGGCCTTGGACCGGCTAGATTGCGAAGGGTTGGAATTGAAGCCAAGTGATATCGTCGTCAGAGCCTTCGATGGGTCGAAAAGAATGGTCCATGGAGAAGTTGAAATTCCTGTCAAGATAGGTACCGAGGTGTTCAAATCCACTTTCTATGTAATGGACATCCGTCCATCATACTCCTGCCTGCTGGGTAGACCTTGGATACACCATGCTGGGGCAGTCACCTCCTCCTTGCACCAAATGCTGAAATATCCTGTAAAGGGTAAAATCATTACTGTCCATGGCGAGGAAGAGTACATGATTAGCCATTTAAATTCTTTCCGGTACGTGGAAGTCGAAGGGGAGTTCATCGAGACACCGTTTCAACATTTCGTAGAAGTACTCCCTCAAATAGCAGTGGCGAAGTTGGCAGCTGAGACACCAAGACAGATGGCCAGGATGGCATCTCTGGAGGATGCAAGGGCTGCAGTTAAAGAAGGAAAGAATTCAGCGTGGGGGCAGCTACCCGACTTTCCGCATAAGGTTGATAAGCTTGGATTAGGTTTCACCACCGCTGGTCAGAAGGCCATGCGCCGGTCAAAGATTGAGAGAGCGCCAGTCAAGATTTCTCCTTACCAAATCAACACCCTGGGAGATGAAGACAAAGAAAGCAACTTTGAAGAGTGGATTCATCCGACGATCAGAGGAGGGCTGAACAATTGGGAGGCTAAAGACTTTGTCCCTGTCACTTTTATTCCTCAGTAATTTATCTATCAAACATTTTCTATTTTGGTCTGTAATATTTTACTTTCAAACAATCAGTACACTATCTTTCCGCCTCCTGCCTTACCCGGGGCATGTAGGCCCACTTGTAAGGGTTTTGACTATTTTTCATATTCATATGCCATGTTTAATGATTCATTGGACGTTTTTCATTTGATAAACTGCTTGTGTTCATTTTCTTTCCTTTTTGCATTTTTGTTTAAGGATGGCTACCCCTTACACACACCCACACTCACCAATGCAGGTACCCATCCACCCCGGATTCCATGGGTGACTATTCTGCTGTATCTTTCAATGACTCTGAAGACCTGGTCAATCTAGCCGAGTATGAGGACGACGAAGGTTGTGAAGTACCAGGGGAACTAGCCAGGCTCCTGCAACAAGAGGAAAGGGCCATCTTATCGCATAAAGAGCCGTTGGAAACTGTTAACTTGGGAACCGAGGAAAATCGGAAAGAGGTACAAATGGGTGCCAATCTGGAACCAGAGGTCAAGAAACGCTTGGTACAGTTACTGAATGAGTATGTTGAAATCTTCGCTTGGTCCTATGAAGACATGCCGGGCCTAGACACCGACATCGTGGTTCACCGTCTCCCCACAAGAGAAGACTGTCCACCGATCAAACAAAAAGTTCGCCGAATGAGGCCTGACATGTCCGAAAAAATCAAAGCAGAAGTGATGAAGCAGTTCAATGCTGGCTTTCTGGCTGTTACGTCCTATCCTCAATGGGTCGCTAATATTGTGCCAGTACCTAAGAAGGATGGCAAAGTCAGAATGTGTGTGGACTACAGGGATTTGAATAGGGCCAGCCCTAAGGATGATTTTCTGCTACCTCATATTGACATCCTGATTGACAATACAGCTCAGCATAAGGTGTTTTCTTTCATGGACGGATTCTCGGGCTACAATCAAATCAAAATGGCCCCCGAGGACATGGAGAAAACAACTTTTGTCACGCAATGGGGCACTTTCTGTTACAAAGTGATGCCGTTCGGGCTGAAGAACGCAGGAGCAACTTATCAACGCGCCATGGTAGCTCTATTTCATGACATGATACATCATGAGATTGAAGTTTACGTAGACGATATGATAGCTCGGTCACAAACAGAGGAAGAGCACCTTGAACATCTAGAAAAGCTGTTTGCCAGATTGAAAGAATACAAGCTCAGGCTAAATCCAAGTAAATGCACTTTTGGAGTTAGGTCCGGTAAACTCCTGGGATTCATTGTAAGCAACAAAGGCATTGAAGTCGATCCGGCAAAAGTAAAAGCAATACAAGAGATGCCTGCCCCTCGTACTGAAAGGGAAGTTAGAGGTTTCTTGGGGCGCATAAATTATATCGCCAGATTCATTTCACATCTGACTTCTACCTGTGAGCCAATTTTCAAACTCTTGAAGAAAGATCAGGTAATTGAATGGAACGACGACTGCCAAGCTGCTTTTGATAGAATCAAGGAATATTTGCTAGAACCTCCTATTCTGATGCCACCCGTCGAAGGAAGACCATTGATCATGTATTTGACCGTTTTGGACAATTCAATGGGGTGTGTTTTGGGCCAGCATGACGAGTCTGGTCGAAAAGAGCATGCTATTTATTACCTTAGCAAAAAGTTTACCGACTGTGAGACTCGCTACTCGCTGCTCGAGAAAACTTATTGCGCTTTGGTATGGGCTGCTCGCCGACTAAGACAGTATATGTTGACTCATACTACCTTGTTGATATCCAAAATGGACCCTATCAAGTATATCTTCGAAAAGCCCGCTTTATCAGGAAGGATAGCCAGATGGCAAATGATCTTGACCGAGTATGACATCCAATACACCACCCAAAAGGCTATAAAAGGGAGTGTGCTAGCTGACCATCTGGCTCATCAGGCTATCGAAGACTATCAATCCATGAGATTTGATTTCCCAGACGAGGACATCATGAGTTTGGACAACATTAAAGGTGACGGATCGTATGACGGACCCGAAAAGGGATCCCGATGGACCCTGTACTTTGATGGTGCCTCAAATGCACTTGGAAACGGCATTGGCGCGGTACTTATTTCTCCGGAAGGATGCCACACTCCTTTCACGGCCCGACTTTGTTTCAGCTGCACAAACAATATGGCGGAGTATGAAGCCTGCATCTTTGGTCTCAAGGCTGCCATAGACTTGGGGATCAAATCTCTGATCGTATTCGGGGACTCGGCTTTGGTCATTAGCCAAATCAAAGGAGACTGGGATACCAAGCATCCTAATCTTATTCCATACAAAGAACATGTTCTGACGTTGTTGCCTCACTTCGAGCAAATTACCTTCGAGCACTTTCCGCGAGAAGAGAATCAGCTAGCAGATGCTCTAGCCACAATGTCCTCCATGTTTAAACTCAACTGGGATAACGAGGCTCCCCAAATCACCATCGAGCGAATGGATGAACCAGCGCATTGTCACGAGATTAACACCGAAGAAGTAGTGGAACAACCTTGGTTCCATGAAATCAAAAGGTATCTCGAGACCCAAGATTATCCTGAAGGAGCTTCCGTGAATGACAAGAAGTTCTTAAGGAAATTCGCTGCTAAGTTCTTCCTGAGCAACGGCATCCTTTACAAACGAAGCCATGATTGTGTATTACTCCGATGTGTGGATAAGGCTGAAGCAGAATTGATCATGACTGATATACACAGCGGCCCATTTGGCACTCACTTGAGCGGGCATACAATGGCTAAGAAGATCCTAAGGGCAGGCTATTACTGGTCTACCCTGGAGGCTGACTGCCATCAACATTCCCGTACTTGTCACAAGTGTCAAGTCTATGCTGACAAAGTTCATATCCCTCCGGTTCCTCTCAACGTCCTAACTGCTCCATGGCCCTTTGCAATGTGGGGAATTGATATGATTGGAGAGATCAAACCCACGGCTTCCAACGGACATCGCTTCATCCTGGTTGCCATTGACTACTTCACTAAATGGGTCGAAGCAGCTTCCTTCGCCTCTGTTACTAAAAATGTGGTTGCCCGCTTTATCAAGCAAAATCTCATATGTCGGTATGGTGTTCCAGACAGGATCATCACAGACAACGGTACAAATCTGAATAACACAATGATCACCGCATTGTTCGAACAGTTCAAGATTTATCATCACAATTCATCTCCCTATCGGCCGAAGATGAACGGTGCTGTTGAAGCTGCGAACAAAAACATTAAGAAGATCATTCAGAAAATGACAGTCACTTACAAAGACTGGCATGAGATGCTACCGTTTGCTCTGCATGGATACCGTACGACGACACGTACTTCAACTGGGGCAACCCCATTTTCTCTGGTTTATGGCATGGAAGCCGTTTTGCCTATGGAAGTGCAGATCCCATCTCTAAGAATTATGAAGGACGCAGGCTTGAATGAAGATGATTGGATTCAGACCCGACTTGATCAACTCAATCTGATCGACGAAAAGCGACTTGCCGCTGTATGCCATGGTCAGACGTATCAAAAACGGATGATCAAAGCCTTCAATAAGAAAGTCAGACGTCAAGTGTATCAAGTCGGAGATCTAGTAGTCAAGCGGATTATCCTGCCGCAAAGTGATCCCAGGGGCAAATGGACTCCTACATACGAAGGGCCGTTTGTAATCAAGAGCGTATTTTCTGGTGGTGCGATGATTCTGACCACCATGGACGGCGACGATTTGCCGCACCCTGCGAACGCAGACATAGTCAAAAGATACTACGCATAAAATAACCCGACAAGTCGAAAACCCGAAAGGGCGGCTTGGGCAAAAATGGGCATCCCGGTGAACCGAAAACCCGAAAGGGCGGTTCAGGCAAAAATTAGGGATAAAAACAAAAAAAAAAATCTGTACACCCGGCAAGTCGAAAACCCGAAAGGGCGGCTTGGGCAAAAAGGGGTTTCCCGGTGGATCGAAAACCCGAAAGGGCGATTCAGGCAAAAGTTAGGGAATTAAAGCGTATGACTATGTCTCGTCAGATCACTTCAAAGACAGTCTCTTCATCAACCGGTTCCAGGTTTCTGATCAATCCAGCCATCGTCAAACGAAGCATTGAATGGACAGATGTTCGGAGTTGTGAAAGCTACAGCAGAGTGGAATCCCATGGAATTATTTCACATAGCCATCTTTGTTTTGTATAAATTTTTCAAATATTTACGACAAGATCCTCTTACTAGGACGATTGTCTCCTTTGTACAAATATACCCAAAGAAAATCAATACAAATACTCTTCCCAAAATTTGTGTCATTTCCCTTTTCCTTTTTCTCTTGCACTATTTGTTTTATTTTGAGAAACGTCCAATGTTTTGTTAAATAGGCATATGCATTTGAAACATGATTACTTCCTAATTGAACCTAAGAAAAGGATTACCGATGGGATGAAAGTACAGACGAATATTTCGACACCCTTCCAAAGGAAATCCCTCGAGATCTGTAATCCACGTCCCTAACCAACCTTGAGGTCTATCTCCAGCAGACCCCCGGAGCTTCTCCCCGTAAGATCCCGAAAGGTATTCTCCGCAGAGTACGGACGTCCCTTCCAAGTTTTATTCAAAGTTATTCTCACAAAGGCGTATAACTGAGCTATCCTTGACTAATCATCAGGAGAGGTCACACTCGCCAGAGTTCTTCCCATCCCCAGCGGAGTTCCTCAGAATTCCCCCAACAATAACTTATCAGTACTATCCCCGGAGAAGTTTATCCCCAGCAGATCAAAAGCTTCAAATGGTCAATCCCCAGCGAAGTCAGACTTTTAAATCTTCTCCCCACAGAGTTGTCAGGAGAAAAATCTTGCATTCCCCAGTAGAGTCAGTCTCCAGAGATACATCTCTCCCAGTTGAAGATTCTCAATCTGGCCTCCCCAACATTAAGTCTACTAGTTTGACACTCCCCTGTAGAAGACTTCAGGAATTCCCCAGAGGATTGGTATACAATCCAAGCTCCAAGCTCCCCAGCAATGACCCAGGATTTATTTTCTCCGGCAACAGTCAAGATACTTCTATCTCCCGATATCCCGGATTCATCTATCCTATGCAAGACAGCTCTCCAGCTTACATGCACATCCATTTACATTCATAAAACCATGATATACATTGTATCATGCATCATAGCATTGCATCCAACTAACTTTTTGCCTTTTTCAGGTAAGGTCAGTCGACAGAGTAAAATAATTCAACTTCAAGATTTCTGAAAACAGTTCACGGGTTCTCCAAGTAAACGGATGCTAACCTATCACTTGTTCAGATTCTTCTCAAGACTTCTGAAAACAGTTCATGGATTCCTCCCAAGTAACGGATGTTAATCTATCAGCTTGTTCAGATGCGACCTTCGAATTTAGTTTACGGACGCTTCCCAACAACGGATGCTGCTCTATTGCTAATTCCACTTCAAGATTTCTGAAAACAATTCACGGGTTCTCCAAGTAAACGGATGCTAACCTATCACTTGTTCAGATTCTTCTCAAGACTTCTGAAAACAGTTCATGGATTCCTCCCAAGTAACGGATGTTAATCTATCAGCTTGTTCAGATGCAACCTTCAAATTCAGTTTACGGAAGCTTCCCAACAACGGATGCTGCTCTATTGCTGATCCAATCTCAAGATTTCTGAAAACAGTTCACGGGTTCTCCAAGTAAACGGATGCTAACCTATCACTTGTTCAGATTCTTCTCAAGACTTCTGAAAACAGTTCATGGATTCCTCCCAAGTAACGGATGTTAATCTATCAGCTTGTTCAGATGCAACCTTCGAATTCAGTTTACGGAAGCTTCCCAACAACGGATGCTGCTCTATTGCTGATCCAATCTTAAGATTTCTGAAAACAGTTCACAGGTTCTCCAAGTAAACGGATGCTAACCTATCACTTGTTCAGTTTCTTCTTCCAGACTTCTGACAGCAGTTCATGGATTCTTCCCAAGTAACGGATGTTAATCTATCAACTTATTTAGATGCGACTTCCTGAAAAATGGCTTGTAGGTTCCCCTCAACCACAGATGTCAACCTATTGCCTGTTCAGACCCCCAGTTCAGAAATGGTCTAAAGCTCGGACGCTTTCCTAATGTTCCCTTCCAGATGGCATCTTTAAGCCCATCCCCGACAAGTTTCTGTCACTCCCCTAGATGGCATCGTTAAGCCCATCTCCAGATGGCATCTCTAAGCCCATTCCCACATCCAGTGCTTTGATGAGTGCAAATTTTCGGGCACTCTAGTGTCCAATCTCCTTTTACCTTCAAGTCGCGAAAGGCAAATTTGCCAATCTAACTCTTCAGGTCCAAGAAGATTGAACAGGGGCAACTGTTGTACCCCAAAATTTGCCCTCGCATTTTGCTACAAACAATCTCAGCTTCAGAACATTTCCTGACTTTCCAAACTGGCGCAAGAATCGGACAAACGGACTTTTCTTGACATTCAAGCAAAATTAGGGTTTTTTACTGATGTTCAGAGCTCTGGTTTGTCTCATACAGTTGGCTTAGGGTCGGGATGATTTTTGGTTCAATTCTGATCAGGCAAGCGTTATCTAGCATTTAATCAGAAGTTAAGGTTTTATAGGCGTATTCTCAGAAGAATTTAAATTCCACCGCACTTTGCAGTTTGTTCCGAGATTCGGATTAAAATTCGCGTTATCTTGATTTAATCAGTAAATGAGGCAGTCGGTTGAAATTCACCAGTCAGAAGGGATATGTGCGATGTGGAGTTGCAGTGCTTGATAAAAGAATCAGCAAAGAAAGAAGGGGAATTGCATCTGATTAAGTTTTTGTGTTCGAATAATGGATATGGCGAATTCATTTATTTTGATCATTGAAGGTTTAGTGGATTATTTATGATTCTAAGAATTAAAATATTTGAAGTTAAACCTTCATTTTATTTTATTTCAAGGGACTATAAATAATAATTGAACAATTAAAGAAGAGAATTAAATATCAAATGAATTTTTATTTCACATTTAATAATTGTTACAATTGTTATTATTTGAATATTTATTACAAAGTATTTAAATGATAATAACGTACAAGAATTAAAATAAAAATAAAAATTCTATCCTATTTTTAAATTCTTCATTCTCCACTTCATGCCAATGCTCCATTTTTTTTTTATCTGCAAAAAGAAAGAGGAAGTCAGAAGACAATTAATTAAAAGAGACAGTTAATTTGTTCATCATTAGGGGCCACTGACTGGGATCAGTTGCCCTCTCTGCAAATCACGGGATTTCTCCCGGTTCACAAAGAGGGAAGATTTTTTTTGTTCATGGAATGCAAATGCATAATTCTTAAAAATTCAAGGCTGCATAAGAATCTCAATGTCCAATTCAAATCAAACCGAAAAAATTCATTTCCAACTTTCTATCCAAAGCAAAAAGGAAGTTGCTGTCAAAATGCCTAAGGATTACCCAAAAGCACACTTGCTGCAATGTCAAAATGCCAAGATATCAAAGAAGTGCAAAGCTGTCAAAAGGATGCAGAGAAATATATGCAAGCAATTCAATCTTTTTCATCATTTCCCAGCATGAGAGAGGGCCCCTTCAGAACCATAGGACAATACAAATCATATAATAATTCTGAGTTGTACTATGAACGAGAAAAAGAGAGATAAAAGAGCATAGGCAGAGTTCAGGTTAGGCATAGGCAGTAGGACAACAGAAATATATACAAAAAAGAAGACACAATTCAGCATGGCTTAAAACTACACAGCATGGACAGTTACTAAAGATGGAAAAGATGCCAAAAAATTGTGTCAAACTACCCAGCCAGCATGAATCAGAAGAAAGCCAAATTTTGAAATATGGTTAGGCGCCAAAGACCAATGGAAAAAGGACGAAATAATGCAAGAAAAGAGACTGATTGAGCCAAGCACCAATATCATATAACTCAGAACTGAACCAAGAAAAAGGAGAAGCTCATACCTGCCTAACAAGATAGAAATTATCAAAAACATAATCAAACCTCTTGTCAACGGAGAACCAGCAAGCTCAGTTGTCTCAAGCCAATACACCACCCAAACCATCACACCCAAAAACCCTCCAAGAAACCAGAAAACACAACAAAACTCAGAACCTGAACCAGCATAATCCCACCCCCTGTCAATTTCTTTTCATCTTTGAAAATAATACCATAACTTGCAACCTGTCCTAACCTCACAAAAACCTGAACCTGTGGAACATACAAACACACAAATTGAACTACCAAGAACCAAACTCAAACCATTACTGTCATAACCAAAGCCATCAAGCTGAAGCAAACAAAGACCAACATAACACATCTCAGAACTATGAACCAAAATCACAAAGCCTGTCAATAAAGCCATCAAACACACAGTTCAATACCAACATCCTGTCATACCAGTACCAAACCTCTCAAACAGGTACCAACAACCATACTCATCATCAAAAAATGCAAGCAAGCGAGGCAACCAGAAGAAGGAGATAAAGCAATATCAACATAGGCAAAAGCAACATACAGAATTCCCAAGGCAACAACAAGAAGCATAGTCAGGGCAACGTAGGCAACCTAGACCCTCAGACCTTTGAGGTCATCACAGGGTGATACGAGAAAATATACAGTGCTCAAGAGAAAAGAAAGAGGTGAACTCAGTGAAACACATCATGGGGTAAGCTCAAGGCAGCATCTCAGGCAACATACAAATCCAAAGGGCAACACATAGTGGAAGAAGAAGATAAAAAGAGTGAATTTTAAGAGGGGTTTTCAGGCAAATCCAGCATACATCATCAAACCCTAAAGATAGCAAAGAACGAAGTTACCAGGAAGGCATCAAAAGCAAGCATCTAGCTTCGTCACAGAAACGCCGCTCCGGCCTCCTAAGCATCACACTCCTCCGCCTCTCCTCCATCTCCCAAAATCAGGTAGCAATCTTCTTCCCCTTCACCTCATAAAAAACGAAAAAATAAAGAACTCAGTTTAAAACAAATCCGAACCACGCGAATCCAGAATCAGAAAAGATAAAGACATAAAACGATTAGAACCAACCTTGTTTCAAGAAGATGTGGAGACCGTGCTAGGGAAGGAAGAAATGTATGGAGGCTGATGCTGGTGGCCAGAAAGAGAAGCATTGATCAGAAGAAACGAAGAAGACGAAATTCAAGTGAACGGCGCCGTCCCAAACCCTAAGCTGTCGTTCTGAACAAAAACGCCTAACCCTAAAATTCATTTCAGAATTGATATGGGCCTGACCCGTTTCACCCCCCTAGAGCCCATCAAAAATGCTTTTCTTCTTTTTCTTTACAACATTAAATACTAATCTCATTTTTATACATAAACAATACTTACTTCCTTTTTTTTTATATAAAACACTAACCATTCTTTTTATTTTATAAAAGCAATACTTTTTTTTATTCCTTGAAAAAATACTAACTTAATTAAAATGCCTTTTTTATTATCATAAGGTTAAGACATTTTTTTAGATAATATATTTTGTACATACATTTTAAAATACATTTGTATATATTATCTTTTCTTTTTTTATATATACATAATTAAATTAAAAATACTTTTTAATTGAAATATATATTTGTACATATTATACATTTTTCATAATATAATTAAAATTGAAAACTTTCTTTTTATTAACATACACATTTGTACAAAATTAACATGTAAATCAAAAATACAAGATTAAAACATATATCTAGGTCAAAACCCTAATACGATTCAACTTCATATCACACTTGTACATAATTACACAATTCATATACATATACGTCTCACATTTGCACTTACACAATATATTGCCCTACACACTTCTCATCTTATATTTATACATTCGATATTTATATTTTGATTGTGACATTCGATTTGGTTGTAAATACTATAAGTCTCATCCCCTTGTACATTTATATCCCCACTCCCTGACACCATTTTGTAATAGCGTAGATTTACATTCCGCAATTTACAGTTTTCCAATTATACCATGATTAGACCTAGGGTTTGTATGTACATAAAATCAAACGTTAGATAACCTAATACAAAGCAAATGCATGTAATCAATACATAATCACACTTGCACCCTCTAAGGTAATCCTACATGATGCCTTCCAAAATGGGCCATGCTTGCACGTCGAGTATCTTTGGCAAAATAAAAATGATCATAAGTCCCTCGATGACGCTTTCGGATGTTGCCTAAATGGAATGATCAAGTCCCTTCAAGCAAATTGCCAAAGACACTTGGCACCATTGCACTCATGGTCTATGCGATGACCCGCGCCTGTCCCGAATAAACTTCCTAAATACAAGATTGCCTACCAATTTCAATGGTAGAACAAAATTGTCAAAGGGGTTAAAACACGACGAAAATCTTTGAGAAAGCTTTAGGGTAGATAAACTCTTAAGTACTAGTCAATTTGCAAAGAAAACACTTGCCTAATTTCAAAACCCACTTCACAAACACTTTTCAAAAATTAAACTTTTCAAACCCTTGAAACATCTTTTTAAAAGATAAAACACCTTTTGTAAAACATTCGAGTAAAGAATTGTTACAAGGTTAGCCTAGCGCAAGGCATCTTTTCAAAACATTTTCAAAACAATCCACAAAGCACCATTTCACACAATTGAAAACCAAGGCAAGATTGATCTAAACAAGTACCTAAGAGCCCATGGATAACCATGGATGAAAATGGTGCTAATACCTTCCCTTTTCATAATCTACCCCCCGAACCCACGAAATATCTCAAAAAGGTTTTTGCTGTGCTTTTTTAACCTTTCCTTTAGGATAAAATAAAAAGTCGGTGGCGACTCTTGCTCAACCGCACAAGTGCGAATGCGAACGCAAAACACAAGTCAGTTCTCCCACCGTATCACAACTCTGTTATTGCCTTTATAACTCCGAGCGTCTCATCACTTGATGACCTTGGTTGAAGGTGAAGCTGACTAACCAATGCCGTCTGAATTTGCTGTAGATACCGGATTCTGGATGCAAAGTGATCAATGAGACATAGTATTACGCTTTTATCCCTAATTTTTGCCTGGACTGCCCTTTCGGGTTTTCAGTCCGTCGGGATACCCATTTTTGCCCAAGCCGCCTTTTCAGGTTTTCGACTTGCCGGGTTGTACGGATTTTTTCATTTTCATCCCTTCATTTTGCCCGAACCCTTTTGGTTCGACGGGAAGCCCTAATTTTTGCCTAGGCATGTCAGCCTAGCGGGTCTTTTTTCATGCGTAGTATCTTTTTACTATGTCTGCATTGGCGGGGTGAGGAAGGTCGTCACCATCCATGTTGGTTAGAATCATGGCTCCTCCTGAGAACACATGCTTCACCACAAATGGCCCTTCGTACGTAGGGGTCCATTTGCCCCTTGGATCACTCTGAGGAAGGATGATTCGCTTGATTACCAGATCCCCAACTCGATATTCCTGTGGTCTAACCTTTTTGTTAAATGCCCTGATCATCCGTTTCTGATACGTCTGACCATGACAGATAGCAGCAAGTCTCTTTTCATCAATGAGGTTGAGTTGATCAAGTCGCGTCTGGATCCAATCATCTTCGTTCAGATTTTCATCCTTCATTATCCGGAGAGAGGGTATTTGCACTTCGATCGGTAAGATTGCCTCCATACCATAAACCAGAGAGAAAGGAGTTGCCCCGATTGACGTCCTAGCTGAAGTACGGTACCCATGTAGAGCGAACGGTAACATCTCGTGCCAATCTTTATAGGTCACTGTCATCTTCTGCACGATTTTCTTGATGTTCTTATTTGCTGCTTCTACAGCCCCATTCATCTTCGGTCTGTAAGGAGAAGAATTGTGGTGCTGTATTTTGAACTGCTCGCAGAGCTCAGCGATCATCTTATTATTTAGATTGGTACCGTTGTCTGTAATAATTCGTTCGGGGACGCCGTACCGACAGATCAGATTATGTCGAATGAACCGTGCCACAACAGTCTTGGTTACCGTAGCATAGGATGCTGCCTCGACCCACTTCGTGAAATAATCAATCGCTACCAGGATGAAGCGATGCCCATTAGATGCCGTAGGTTTAATCTCGTCGATCATGTCTATGCCCCACATTGCAAACGACCAAGGCGCAGTCAGAACATTCAGGGGAACCGGAGGAACATGCACCTTGTCTGCATAAATCTGGCACTTATGGCATGTCCTGGAGTGTTGGTAGCAGTCAGCTTCCATTGTGGACCAGTAATACCCTGCCCGAAGGATCTTCTTAGCCATAGTATGTCCACTGGAATGTGTACCAAAGGTCCCTTCATGTAGCTCTTCCATGATCCTTTCTGCTTCAGTTTTATCCACACAACGCAGTAAGGTTGAATCATGGTTTCGCTTGTACAAGATGCCGTTGCTAAGGAAGAACTTGGCTGCGAACCTTCTCAAGAACTTCTTATCATTGATAGAGGCACCTTCAGGGTATTCCTGAGCTTCCAGATATCTCTTCACTTCATGGTACCAAGGCTTCTCAGTCACCAATTCAGTTTCGAGATCACAACAGTATGCCGGTTCGTCCAGTTTCCAGATGATGATCCGGGGAGCCTCATTATCCCATTTAACCTTGAACATAGAAGACATTGTGGCTAACGCGTCCGCCAGCTGATTCTCTTATCTTGGAAAATGCTCAAAGGTTATCTCTGTGAAGTGGGGGATCAAGGTCAACACACATTCTTTGTAAGGAATCAGGTTTGGGTGTTTCGTATCCCACTCTCATTTGATCTGATTGATCACGAGAGCGGAATCTCCGAAGACACTCAGAAATTTGATCCTCAGGTCGATCGCAGCTTGAAGACCCATGATGCACGCCTCATACTCCGCCATGTTGTTGGTACAGTTGAAACACAGCCGGGCAGTGAGTGGAGTATGAGTACCTTGAGGAGATATGATGATGGCGCCGATACCGTTACCCAAAGCATTGGAGGCTCCGTCAAAGTGCATAGACCATCGGGATCCTGGTTCAGGTCCTTCATCCGATCCAGGTACTTCACAATCTGTCACTATCATAATGCTTTCATCCGGAAACTCGAAGTTCATTGACTGATAGTCATCTACGACCTGATGTGCCAAGTGGTCTGCCAATACACTTCCCTTGATGGCTTTCTGGGTTGTGTACTGAATGTCGTATTCCGTCAAGATCATTTGCCATCTTGCAATTCTCCCAGACAGAGCAGGCTTTTCGAATATGTACTTTATAGGATCCATCTTTGAGATCAACAAGGTAGTGTGAGTCAACATATACTGTCTCAGCCGGCGAGCAGCCCATACCAAAGCGCAGCAAGTTTTCTCAAGCAGTGAGTATCGGGTCTCACAGTCGGTAAACTTTTTGCTAAGGTAATAAATGGCATGCTCTTTTCGGCCAGACTCGTCATGCTGCCCCAGCACACACCCCATTGAGTTGTCAAGTACTGTTAGATATAGTATCAGAGGTCTCCCTTCAACCGGTGGCATAAGGATAGGTGGTTCTTGGAGATACTCTTTGATTCTGTCAAAAGCAGCCTGACATTCATCATTCCAGCGTACTACCTGATCTTTCTTCAGCAGCTTGAAGATTGGTTCACAAGTAGCAGTTAGATGCGAGATGAACCGAGCGATGTAATTCAGACGTCCTAAAAAGCCTCTGACCTCCTTCTCTGTCTTGGGAACTGGCATTTCTTGAATAGCTTTGACCTTAGCAGGGTCCACTTGAATACCTTTATCACTGACCACGAAGCCTAGCAATTTCCCAGATCTTACCCCGAAGGTGCACTTGTTCGGGTTCAATCTCAGCTTGTATAGTTTCAACCGGTCAAACAACTTCTGCAGATGATCTAGGTGCTCTTCCTCAGTTTGGGACCTCGCGATCATGTCGTCAACATACACTTCTATCTCATGATGGATCATGTCATGAAACAAAGCAACCATGGCATGTTGGTAGGTTTCCCCAGCGTTCTTTAGTCCAAAAGGCATGACCTTGTAACAGAAGGTGCCCCACTGAGTAACAAATGTAGTCTTTTCCATGTCTTCAGGTGCCATCTTGATCTGATTGTAACCTGAGAAACCATCCATGAAAGAGAACACCTTATGCTGAGCCGTATTATCAACAAGGACATCAATGTGAGGTAAGGGGAAGTCATCCTTGGGGCTGGCCCTGTTCAGATCCCTGTAGTCGACACACATTCTGACCTTACCGTCCTTCTTGGGTACCGGCACCACATTAGCAACCCACTGAGGGTAAGAAGTCACTGCAAGGAACCCAGCATCAAACTGTTTCATAACCTCGGCCTTAATCTTCTCGGACATCTCTGGACGCATCCGACGGACCTTTTGCTTAACTGGAGGGCAGTCTTCCTTAGTTGGCAAGTGATGGACCACAATATCGGTATCCAACCCGGGCATGTCTTCGTAGGACCAAGCAAAGATCTCCATATAGTCATGTAACATCTTGGTTAACTGTTGCTTCACGCTGAGCTCTAGGTTGGCGCCAATCTTTACCTCTTTCCTGTCTGCCTCAGTACCCAAGTTTATGGTTTCCACCGGCTCTTCATGGGGTTGAATTGCCCTCTCTTCCTGAAGCAACAGTCTTGCAAGCTCACCAGGCACTTCGCAATCATCTTCACCTTCGTCCTCGGCTAAGTTGATCGGATTTTCGAAGTCATAACTGGCAGTAGCAGAGTCGTTACCAGTGAGATCCAGAGTGGATTGAAACCTGTATGAGTGAGTGTGTGTGTAAATACAGCTGTTTTGAAATATATGTAAAGGAAGAAAAGACAGAAAAGGAGCATAAGATTTGCAATGCGAGAAAACGTCCAAGTTTTTCATTCATGATATATGAAATGACAATTTATATGCCCTCACAAATGACACCACGGTGCCTCGGGTAAGACACCGGGCCAAAGAGTTTATTATTGTTTATTACAAAATAACGAAACAAAGAAATTTATTACTGCGTCACAAAGGTAACAGGAGTATGGTCTTTGGCAATCCAATTGTTCAACCCGCCTTCAGTTGTTGGATAGATCCAGCTATTGAATTCAGCCTCATCCACTTCATTGTCTTCTCCCACAGCATTTACTCCTGGGTTTGTAATGATCACAGGAGGTTATCCGGTCTTTGCTTTCCGCATAGCTTTCTGCCCCTCTGTAGTAAAACCCAGCCCAAATTTATCAGTCTTCTGAGTAAAATCTGGAAGCCTGCCCCAGTTAGCGCTTTCACCTTTTTGAACCACAGCCCGGGCGTCCTTTAGGGAAGCCATCTTCAAAGGAACACTTTCCTCCGTTGCTGTTTCTGATGTTGCTGTAATTGGAAGCACCTCCTCGAAATGCTGAAAGGGGGTTTCAATAAACTCCCCATCCATCTCAATGTATCTGAAGGAGTTCAGGTGGCTCACCATATATTCCTCCTCTCCTTGCACAGTGACGATCTTCCCTCTGACAGGGTACTTCAGCTTCTGGTGCAAGGTAGAGGTTACTGCCCCAACCTTATGTATCCAAGGTCGACCCAATAGACAAGAGTAAGATGGACGGATATCCATCACGTAAAATGTAGAGTCAAACACCTGAGAACCCACACGAATCGGAATGTCAACCTCTCCATGAACCATCCTCTTTGAACCGTCAAAGGCTCTGACGATGATATTGATGGGTTTCAATTCCAGGCCTTCACAATCTAAACGGTCCAAAGCCTTCTTGGGCAGCACATTCAAAGAAGAACCAGTATCCACCAACACATGTGCCAAGGTAGTGCCCCTGCATTCGATAGAGACATGCAGAGCATCATTATGGTCTCTTCCCTTCGTGGTCAAGTCAACATCTGAGAAACCCAAGCCATTGTCTGCTGTCAGATTTGCTACGCAATCAGTGAACTGGACTGCAGATGTCTCATGTGGCACATGGGCCGTCTTGAGGAACGAGATCAAGGCCTTAGCATGTGCCTCGGAGCACAGCAATAAAGAAAGCATGGAGATTTTGGAGGGCGTGTGCCCCAGCTGTTCCACAACATTAAAGTCACTCTTCTTTATAATTTTCAGAATCTCCTCCATCTCTTGTTGGGAGGCCTCAGTAGTTATAGGTACAGGTGCCTCCATCTGGGCCGGCTCAACTTCAACTCCTTTGCCCCGAGCATTGGATGACTCGGCAGCAGGAGAAACAATTGGATCAGCAGCAGGAACAGGTACACTTGTAGGAGTTATGAGAAGCGGTCTTCGAGCAGCAGGAGGTGCAATGTCAGGCGAGAAGAGCCTGCCACTGCGGGTAACCTTGGCTGGGCCAGTGATATCACAGATACTGGCACCAGCGTTGAACTCTTGTTTAATCCCATTCACATACACATCTGCCCCATAATGCCAGGGGACAGCTTTATCAGATACATAGGGCAGGGGCCCCGGAACAGTGATAATAACAGGTGCAATGGTCATTATTTGAACGGGCTTCTTCGGGAGAGTCGGGATTGGATTATTGAAGATAGTCACCACAGAAACTTCTTCCATCGGAACCAACTGAACAGCAGACTTCTTAAACAGAATCTCCTTGCTATCCATTAGGCTTTGGATGCCTAACTTCAGCAAGGGACAACCAGATAGGGACACAGCACAGAACAGGCAACCCTCACTACAACCCGGAAACAAACCGGCCAGCAGCAGGTTCTTCTTGACAATCTTCAGAGGAGTGGCTAGATCATCCACAGAAACAGCATAAACATCTTCGTCAACATCATTTACCCCATGCTGAGGCATAGGAGCAGTAACTACATTTGGCCTCTCAGGCGCTTCGAACTGTATCTCCTTCGCGTTGATAAGGTCTTGCACCTTACTCCTTAATGCCCAACAGTCATCGGTAGAATGCCCCGGGCTATCGGAATGGTAAGCACAACGAGCATTCGGGTTGTACTTGGGAGATGCAGTATTTGGGAACTTCGGCGCCTCTCGGACAGTCACTAAATTGGTTGATAGCAACTGTGGCAGGATCTGCGATAGGGTCATGCTTAACCGGGTGAACTCTCTCCGGGGTCTTTCAGCCCTTTGAGGATTAGTTGGCCGAGGAGCGGCAGCAGGCTTAGCAATCATTACCGCACTGACAGATTGGCGGCGCTCAGGTCTCTCCGATCTCTTGGAACCATACACGGCACTAGCTTCCTTCTTGAAGGGTTTCTTCTCGGAACTAGACGATGCACCTTTTGGGATCTTACCAGACTTTAACCCAGCTTCAATTCTCTCTCCAGTCAAAATCAAATCAGTGAACCCTGCAGACGAATTCCCAATGAGATGGTTGAAAAATGGCCCAGACAGGGTCCCTAAGAACATGTCTACCAACTCCCGATCGGTCAACGGTGGCTGCACCCTGCCAGCCATGTCTCTCCACTTCTGAGCGTACTCCTTAAAACCTTCACTTGAACCTAACGACATACCCTGGAGTTGGGTACGTGTAGGGGCAAGGTCGGCATTATATTGATACTGCTTATAGAAAGCAGTAGCCAACTCCTCCCAGTTACGAACCTTGGTCCCATCCAACTGATAGAACCATTCGAGATGAGTCCCTGAAAGACTCTCCTGGAAGAAGTGGATCCATAAATTCTTATCCGCAGAGTACGGTTGCATCTTCCGAACATAGGACCTGAGATGTAGCTTGGGACAAGACGCCCCGTCATATTTAGAGAAGGATGGTGCTTTGAACTTGTGAGGGATAATCACACCAGTAGACAAACCCAGATCTCCGAAATCCAGCCCAGGTACCTGTTGTATTTCCATAGCCTTCAACCTGTCTTCCAACTGCTTGTAACGGTCTTCTGTAGGAGGATACTGCTCTTCATCAAAATCAGTCTCGTTGTCGGAGACTACCGGGCTAGGGACCCTTGCTTCTGCCTGAGGACTACTCTTGCCGACAGAAGAACCAGCCTCTTCATGCTGCAGAGTATTGCCAAACCTTCGGCCCGAGTTGAACAGAACAGTTCTTCTATTCCTCTTCTTCTCCTTCTTCAGGAGCATAACCTTCAGCTCTTCTTGGCCTTGAGCCAGACCCTTGATTAATTCCTGGAATTGCGCATTCTGCGCCTGGAGAGCCTTGATGGATGTCTCAGTTGATGAAGAGTCGGGATTCATGATGCTGAAATAAACAGCGAAGAACTGTAAGCAACCTGAAAAGAGGAAAAACCTGCTATGCACATGATGAATGAGATGTGTTTATGCAATGCATTCAAGGGTTCGAAAATTCAACTTCGTTGTAGACAAAAAGGAACACACGTTATCATTAAGGAAATAACTGTTTTAGTACATCACATCCTCATGGGCAAAATAATACAAAAATCAAATCAATCCCAAAATATGCTACGCATCCTCTTTGGAGCTATATAAGTGTTGAGATTCCTCTCCTCATGCAACAGGCGGGTGAGCTCCAAGACCTTCTTTTCACTGGCATGTAGACTAGTCTCAAGAGAATTCCTTTCCTCCTTAAGCTGGACCCAGCTCTTCTGCATCTCTTCCCAGGACGTGGGCATATCAGGGTGCTGAATAGTGTAGGACACTTCTCCTTCCAAGACTGGTTCTTTGATTACTGGGAGCATATGGGGATAAGGCATTACCAACTTCTGGGAGCAGGCGCGTACCCACTTGAGATAAGATTCCAACAAGATGGAGTTCCTGTGCCCCAGTGTCTTGCTGTCTATCCTACTGGGCATCCTCCAGGCTCTGATAAATCTCTGGAGAAGTCCTTGAGTATCGTTGTCGAAGTCAAAAACTATGTCAGGAATTAACATGTCATGAGGACCATCCCTCCGAGCATAACCAAACTGTCTCCAAGCCAGGCATGGGCTGTAAGTAATACCTCCTATGATTCCAAGTAAAGGAACATTAGGGTACTCCCCGCAACGATAAATGATAGTGACATCTTCTCTGGACCTAGGGCACCAATGTATATCTGCATGTGTAAGAGTCATCAGCCGTTGTGACCATCTCAAACCCCGCTCATTCTTCAAAACTGATTGTGGAAGGTGCGAAATAAACCACCTTCCCAGGAGAGGAGTGCAACACATAAGGACACCTCTTTTCTCATGGTTCGAGTGTAACATGAGTGAAGGATGTCCCCCAACAGCGTAGGTATAGGATTCCTGGACATAAAGATCTGGACAACACTGATATCAATAAGCTAATCTGGGTTAGGGAATAACACCAAACCATAGACAAGGAGGGCCACAACCTCCTCAAAAGCTTGCAAGTCAAGGGAGTTCCAACATTCATGGGCCTTTTCAAACAGAAACCTGGCTAAGAACCCTTTGATACCACTTCTAACTTCCCAGTGTCCCTTGAGGTCAGATGACTGTAGGTGCAAGGCTTTAGCAATCTCTTCAAGCTTAGGTTCCTTTTCTGTACCGTTGAAGGGTAGCTAATCAAGGATAGGGATCTTCAGGAGCCGGGAGAACTCCTCCAATGTAGGTACCAACTGATAATCCAAGAAGGTGAAACAGTGATGCAGAGGGTCAAAGAATTGGAACAGGACCTTGATCATATCTTCCTCAATGTTGGTGTTGACCAAGCTGATGAGACTTCCATGTCTTTCACTGAATGAAGAGTTCTCGGGAATCCTGGATATAAGCTCATTAAGCTGAGGAGGGATCCTTACAAGACTGATTTGAACTGTCTTTCTACGAACAGTTTCCATGTCCTACAAAACAAGAACAAAGATGAAAATTCGAACCCCTGAAGTGGTTAGTCAATGCATATGATGCTGGATGATGTCATGATGCTATGATTAAACACACCACAGATATTTACAAAGACAAACATGTAAGGCACACAAGGCACACAAGACAAGCCCTTAAGGTTTAAGGCCAACATGGGGTCTGGGTAGTACCCTCTTGAAGTTGGTGGGTTCAACCTGTCCTATCAAAGTAACCGGGTTCTAAGGTTCCCAATATCACGGGATTGCTTTCATTGTTCATCGTTTTGATTTAGCCACTGAACTGGCGACCGAAATATTCCAGGAAAGCAACCCTCAATTGAGTGTAGTATCGAGTATCAACCAACCTCGGACTGCACCAAAGTCAGTTATCTCACTACCCTAAAGAGGCCAAGATAGTTCAATTAAGGTTCCTAAGGTCAGTTGATGCTTCACGACACCACGCGGAGGCCCCGTACTCTCCTTGACTGAACTCAAGGGTTACCGGTACACACCAAAGTGCCACATCAACGTAGCAGACTGTTTCAACCATGTCGGTATACCCCGCACAGTTCCCTCACAGCCTTGTTGCTACTTTCTAAGAAAGGTATCCCCCAGATCCGGGTTAGGATCTATAGAACTCCCAAGCAACCCACAATAATAAAGCAAACAAAGAAGACAATTGAAAACACAGTGATCTTAATCCTAAGGTACACCTCACTTTAAAGATAAGTTCCCCAGCAGAGTCGCCAGTTCTGTGATCGGTGGATCTGGAACTGACTGTTTAAAGCTGGTTCGCGAAATGTCGCGGAAGCAAGAGTCGCCACCGTCTTTTATTTTCTCCAAATGGAAAGGACAAAAGCACAGAAAAATTCCTTATAGAGATTGCTCTCGGTTCGGGAGGTAGATTATAGAAAGGGAAGGTGTTAGCACCCTTTCTATCCATGGTTATCCATGGGCTCTTAGATACTTGCTCATTTGTGTTTTCAAAAGTGTTTGTTTGCTTTTCAACTGTGGGTTTTAAAAAAGTTTCTTTGAAAATTTCAGTTCGACTCTTGTATCGGTCCTCAAGAGTGTTTGAAAAGTTGCTTTCGAAAGCTTTTTGAAAAGGTGTCGGTGTGAAAAGTATTTTTTTGATTTGTTTTGAAATTAGAGCAAGTATCTAGAGTCGTCTACCTACCCTAAGGAATTCGTCTGTGTAGATGTCCTTTAAAGTAGTGCCATCCCACCATTGAGAGGTAGGTAGCACCACCGTTGGAGGTGTTCGGGTCAATTCGAGGTTCGGGACATAGTGATCACCGGAGCAATAGGAAGACACCTTAGAAGCTACCCTCATGCCAGGTTCCCGGATCATGAGGACTTACTAAGACATCCTCTACTCGACGATCACCTTTCGAGGCAAGGCAACAGTGAGGCGTACCCTAGGGGTGGTGTGTGATTTGTGTGTCATGTTCGTTTATTTTTGTCTCGTCATGGTATAGGTGATCTACGCATTTGTTTTTATTTTAGGTCATTCATTCTTGCATGCATTTATTTAACAATTAAAAATATTGCGGGAAAAGTAAAAGATTCTAAGCTATTACAAAAGGCGCGGGTCCACATCGCCAAAATTAACCAGGACCCAATTTGACAGAAAAATAAATAAATAAGGTAAAAGAATTTAAAGTGCGAAAAATTGAAAGGTTACATGGCCTTGGGAGAGATACATAATTATTTAAACGAAAATAAAAGAAATATGCGAATTAAGAATTAAACCGAAACGAGGGCGTTGGACCCTTTTGCAAAAATTAAATTAATGATGGAGTTAATTAATTAAAAAAAGAAAGAACTTGTTTTTGGTATTTTTTTAGTATTTATGATTTAAATGAAAAAGAATTAACTAAAATTAAAATAAGATGCAAACCCTAATCCTAATTATTTTTAATTTATTAAGAAAATATTGAAGTTTTTTAACCTAAATTAAACCTAAGTTATTTTCATGCAATTTAATTATAAAAATAAATATTTAATTATTTTAATTATTATGAAAGAAAAAATAAAAAGATGAAAATTAATCAAACCTAATTCTATTGTTTTTTTTAAATTTATTATGAAAATATTAAATTAAACCTAATTTACACTAAATTTAATTATATGCAAATTTATTTACAAAATATTAATTAATTAAATATATTTAATTTTTGGTCTTTTCTGATTTTTTTATGGTATTTTGTGATTTTATGAAAATAAATAAATCAAAGAAATAAATGAAATTAATTAAAATAAAAAAAGAAAAATATAAGAAAAGAATAGAGAAAGCAAACCCTAGGGGGTTCAGTCCCACATTGGGAGGTAAAGTCCATGTGATTAGGCCCATTATGTCTTGGCCCTTCTGACTTTTGCGTTGGCATGTGAGACGGTTGACTGGGACTCACCGTGTACTTCAATCCATGGCCTTTGATCTGATGAAGCTGGACGTGTGGACGTTGGATTTGGAAGGAGTATGATGGTCCTTGGTATTGAATCTGCATGTGATTGTAAATTGAAAAATAATATTGAAACAATGAAGACCTAGGACTCGAACCCAGGTCATGAGGATTAACACCACTACGCCTTGCCAGCTGAGCCAGTTTACACATGTTAATATAGAATAACTAATAAACATTATAAAAGAAACAAGCGTTAGTGGGGCCTCTGTGCGCGAACTTTTAAACTGGCCAATCCATTGACGCCACGAGGTCGTCTTCTTCCTCATCCCTGAAACACAAAACATTAAACAACGGTTTTTCACGTGTTCTCCTAGGCCGGTTTTGGAAAAATAGCGACTAGCCCTAGGGGCTCCATAAATTAGGCGCGAGGGTATGTTTGAGATCGTCCAGTCGCGCTGGTTTGAATAGTCAAGGTCCCAAGTCTCAATTTTTCCTTATTTGAAAAGCCCTAATCCAAGGTCCTGTAAACCCTAGAAATTGACAATGGCATATTGGCACACAACGCATAAAAATACAATTGAATCATTGGGTTAGCTTCAGAATTGCATGAGGAGTATGAATTACATATTAAAACTTATTAAAAGTGCATGAATGAAGATGCACGATTGTAAATTTTATTTGAAACAGTTGGACTCCACTGTACCAATTCCGGGCGTTTTGATGAATGCTTTTGATTGAGAATCGTTCAGTGAACCTCCAAGAAGGTGTTTGAATAGCTATTAAGCCTTGAATCAACCTGCAAAAGGGTTTTCAGTTTTGAGTTTCTTGCCAAAAAAATTCAAGTTTGATAATGGTTTCTGCACAGCTTTTATGGTCCCCGAGATTAGGTTTATGTTTATGCTTATGTACTGAATGAATTAGGTTAAAGAAACCACTCCAAATCTCTTGCATTCATGATTTTGGAAATTTGATTTTCAAGATCTTTTTTCAAATATTTTTCACGCAATTTTGTATCAATTATGATCTAATCAATCCAAATCTTTCCTTATTTAGCCAGGCACGAAATATTGATGATATAATGTGCACAAAAAGATTGAAGAAATTAGGTTAAGCATTTTTCATATATTTAATTTGATTTAAATGAATTATTATAAATAAAAATTCAAATAAATAAATAAAAAATGAATAAAGACTTCCCTTTGGGCCAAGTAGTCGTGCATATGCCATGGATGATGAATTATGGAAGAAAAATGGGCCCATTAGCAATTTTAGGTCATTTGAATCAATGTTGACATTTCAAAATATCCAAACATTTCCCAACTTCCACAAGGCATAACTTGCTCAATTTTTAAGCTTTTCTCATGTTCTTGGACATTTTGGAAAGGTCTTTGAGTCCTCTAACCAATGTCTTTGGTCCCATGTCATTTTTTACCAATCTCAAGTTATGGCCTTTGACTTAAAGTCCCTTTTTGTTGACTTTTGAAAATGACCTATAATGTTGAAATTGATAACTTTTTGTGAGAGCATTTCTTGGACTTGAAGTATGAAGATGAGTTGTAGGAAATGTCTTTCTCTTCAAAATGAGCTTTGGATGTATTTTTTCTGATAATCCATGTGAAAGTTATGCCCTGGTCAATTTACAGTTGACTTTTTCAACTGTCCAAATAAGGAAACTTTTGCATTTTGATGATTTTTGAGCCAAGCTTTGAGAATCATGATCAAGCATTGATCAAATGATGTTTGTGGCTTAAAAATGATATGTTGACCAAAAATTTGAACTTTTGACTGTCAAATGACCATTTTGCCCCTACAGTTGACTGTAGTGCAATTAGGGTTTTTGATTGTGCAATTTTGTGCTAAAGGTCTTGAAACTTGGTATGAGGATGCTTGACCATGTTTATAGGCATGTGAGACTTGATTGGACCTTTGGAAACTTCATTTTCTTGATCAGAAGCAAAACCCTAGTTTTGACTGCTTAGGAGGCCCTTACATTGTGCAACCCTTGGAGAATTTTGAAGCTTTGACTTGGCAATTTCTTGAAGAATATGGGAGGGCAAATTTTGGGGTACAACAGTAACTGTTGTACCCCAAAATTTTCCCTCCCATATTCTTCAAGATTTGCAAAGAGCATGCTTCAAAATCTCCCCAAGGGTTGCACAGTTCAAGGGCCTCCTAACAGTCAAAAACTAGGGTTTTGGTTCTGGCAAAGAAATTGAAGTTTCCAAGGGTCCAATCAAGTCCCACATGCCTATAAACATGGTCAAGCATCCTCATACCAAGTTTCAAGACTTACAGCACAAAATGGCACAGTCAAAAACCCTAATTGCCCTACAGTCAACTGCAGGGGAAAAATGGTCATTTGACAGTCAAAAGTTCAAATTTTTGGTCAACATCTTATTTTGAAGCCACAAACATCATTTGATCAATTCTTGATCATGATTTTTAAGGCATGGCTCAAAAAGTCTCAAGATGCAAAAGTTTCCATATTTGGACAGTTGAAAAAGTCAACTGTAACTTGACCAAGGCATAACTTCCACATGGTTTATCAGAAAAATTCCATCCAAAGCTCATTTTTAAGAGAAAGATATTTCCTACAACTCCTCTTCACACTTCAAGTCCAAGAAATGCTCTCACAAAAAGTTATCAATTTCAACATTATAGGTCATTTTCAAAAGTCAACAAAAAGGCACTTTAAGTCAAAGACCATAACTTGAGATTGGTAAATCAAAATGACATGGTACCAAAGGCATTGGTTAGAGGACTTCAAGACCTTTCCAAAATGTCCAAGAACATGATCAAAGCTTAAAAATTGAGCAAGATATGCCTTATGGAAGTTGGGAAATTTTTGGGAATTTTGAAAAGTCAGCTTTACTTCAAATGCCTCAAAATTGCTAAAGGGCCACATTTTCTTCCAAGAATCATTATCCAAAGGCTATGCAAGACCATTTGGCCCAAAGGGGAATTATTTCATCATTTTTTATTATTTATTTGAATTTTTAATCACTATTAATTCATTTAATGAAATAAAATATGACAAAAATAGAAAACCATGTTTTTTAATCCCTTTTTGCAGCATATTCTCTCCATAAAACCTCAAGATTCGTGCACACCCAATTTGGAAAGGTTTGGCCATGATTGGTATCAAAAACACATGGAAAAGATTTGAAAAGATTTCATTAAAAATCAAATATTTGATTCATCAAAACATGGATCTTTTGGCTTGAATTCTTACCCTAATCCATTGGCATACATAAGCAGATGATAACCCTAATGCTCACAACCAGAAAGCTGCGCCTAAGAACCAAAACCAACTTTGCATTTTTCATCAAATTTTTCAAAACTGAAAACGATATTGCAGGGAGTTTCAAGGCGAAAGAACTATCCCAAAAGCTTTCCAAGGTTGCCAGGAATCGTTTCCAATCAGAATCACACTTCCATACTCAAAGAATTGGTAGATGGGAACATGACTTTCTTCTAAAAATTGCATATTCGTGTTTGAATTTATACATACTTTTCATGCATTTTAATGTTTGAACTATACTAATGTGATGATTCTAAAGCTAATGATGTGATTCAATTGGAGAATGGTGGTCTGAATAGGAAGTTGCCATGGAAGCTCTTTAGGGTTTCAGAGGTCAAAAATTAGGGCTTTGCGCTTGGGGAAAAATTGGCCAACAAGACCTGGACCACTGAACTCACGACCTTCATACGAATTCATTACACATATCGCGCTCAATTTATGAGCGACGGTGGCCTATTCACTATTTTCACGTTTACCATTTAGTGGGGGTTTAAAACCCCCGCTATCTCTTTTTATTTTGCAGGCAGCATGAAGAAGATGGAGGACGTGTCCATTGCTCATAGGCGCGTTTGAATTTCGCGCGAAAAACACCACTCATCATTGTTTTATATTATATTCTTTATTTTCCATATTATACACAAAACACGCTAATGGCTCAGTTGGCAGGCATATGGTTTGGTAAGCAATGGGACCTGGGTTCGATTCCCAGGTCCCCTCCCTTTCTCAATATTATTTTTCCTTCTATGTTTCCATGTAGCGTTCCCTCCAGAGTCCTACCATGCACCCAGCGCTGAAGCTTGCCACGCGTCTCAGGAGATTCATCTAATGGTCAGATCCCTTAGCCCACCGTGCATCCTCAGTCAACCCTGTGCATACAAGTCAGAGAAGTCAACGTGGCCAAGCTTCAAATGGGCCCAATTCCTGCTGATTTTACCTCCAGATTGGGGTCAACACCCCCCATTGGTTTGCATTTCATTTTCTTTCTCTTTATTTTTCTATTTATTTGTTTTATTTATTTTATTTAATTCATCAAAATTAATTTTCACAAAATATAAAAAAAAATCAGAAAGTCACAAAATAAAAATATATTTTATTTAATGTTATTTTGTAAATAAATTTTATTAATGGATTTAGTTTTAATTCTAGGTTTAATTTTAAATGTTTTTTTTAATAAACTAAAAAATGTAGAATTAGGGTTCTAAATACTTTTATTCTTTTTCTTTTCTTTTATCATTATTAAATATTAATTATTTTTATCAATAAATTGCCATGTAAATAATTAATTAAAACTAGGTCTAATTTAAACACTTTCTTAATAAATTAAAAATAGTAGAATTAGGTTTTTAATTAATTCTCTTAAATTCCATAAATACAAAAAACTCAAAAATGATTTCCTTTTCTCATTTAACTTAATTAATTTATTAATTGTAATTTAGTTTCCTTAAAAGGGTCCAACGCCCTCGCGCTCTCGATTTTACTTCTTCTCGCATTTTATTTTTATTTTTTGTGAATATAATGTAATTGCACCAAAGCCGTGTAATAGATTAATTAGACATTTATCTTTCCGCATTATTATTTTATCTCAAATCGGGTCTTGGATTAATTTGGCGATGTAGACCCGCGCCTTTGTAATAGTGTAGGACTTTTAATTCCGCATCTTTTTAACTGTTAATAATTTGCATGAAAGAATGAATGCCAAAAAAATAAAAACAAAGCGTAGATCACCAATGCATGAACAAGACAAAAATATCTGAAAACGACACACAAATCACACACCACCCCTAGGGTACGCCTCACTGTTGCCTTGCCCCTCGAAAGGTGGTCGTCGAGTAGAGGATGTTTTAGTAAGTCCTCATGTCCATGAACATGGCATGAGGGTAGCTTCTAAGGTGTCTTCCTATTGCTCTGGTGACCACAATGTCCCGAACCCTCGAATTGACCCGAACACCTCCAACGGTGGTGCTACCTACCTCTCAATGGTGGGATGGCACTACCTTAAGGACATTTACACAACTTAATTCCTTAGGGTAGGTAGAGAACTCGTAGATACTTGCTCTAATTTCAAAACAAATCAAGAACTTCTTTTCACACCGGCACCTTTCAAAAAGCTTTCAAAAGCAATTTTTCAAACACTCTTGAGGACTGATACAAGAGTCGAACTGAAATTTTCAAAGAAACTTTTTTTAAAACCCACAGTTGAAAAGCAAACAAACAATTTTGAAAACACAATGAGCAAGTATCTAAGAGCCCATGGATAACCATGGATAGAAAGGGTGCTAACACCTTCCCTTTCTATAAATCTACCTCCCGAACCGAGAGAAATCTCTATAAGGAATTTTTCTGTGCTTTTGTCCTTTCCATTTGGAGAAAATAAAAGATGGTGGCGACTCTTGCTTCCGCGACATTTCGCGATCCAGCGTTAAACAGTCAGTTCCAGATCCACCGATCACCAGAACTGGCGACTCTGCTGGGGACACTTATAAAGTGAGGTGTACCTTAGGACTAAGATCATTGTGTTTTCAATTGTATTGACTTGTTTGCTTTAAAATTGTGGGTTGCATGGGAGTTACATAGATCCTAACCCGGATCTGGGGATACCCTGTTTAGGTAGCATAAGCTGTGAGGGACCTGTCCGGCGTAGACCGACATGGGTGAAGCAGTGGCTACATTGGTGTGGCACCTTGGTCTATACCGATATCCCTTGTGTCGTAACGAGGAGAATATGGGTCTTCTAAGGAGTCATTAAGCACCAACAGACCTTAGAACCTTAAATGACACAACTTGGCCATTAGAACAGTAGCAGTAAGCTACGCCCATTGAGGCTAAACTCTCGTAATAGTTCTGGCCGCAAGAAAAGATTGCGATGCTGGAGTTATGACCGATTGAGGGTAGTCAATGATATTGGGATCCTCTAAGAACCCGGTTACTTTTGATAGGACAGGTATGAACCAACAAACTGAAAGAGGGTAATACCTAGACCTCATGCTGGCCTAAACTTTAAGGGCTTGTCTTGTGTGACTTGTGTGCCTTACCATGTGTGCCTTTGTAAATATTTGTGGTGTGCTTTATCATAACATCATAACATCATGAGCATTGCATGCATCCTGCATAAGGACTGACCATTTCAAAGACAAGAGGGTTTCACCTTTGCTTTGTTTTGTAGGATATCATGATGCCTGTGCGAAGGAATACTATCCGGTTCAACTTTGTTCACCCACCTGAGTTACTTGAAGAGTTGGTTAGCAGAATTCCAAATACCACTTCCTTCATCCAGAGGCATGGTTCTCTTCTCAGTTTAGTCACTGCAAAGCGGGATCAACAATTGATGAGTGTCCTGACCCAGTTCTATGACCCTCTGTACCAGTGCTTCACCTTTCAAGACTTCCAGCTAGTTCCTACCCTGGAAGAGTTCTCTGATTTGCTTGGCATCCCTATCTTGGATCAGACTCCCTTCACTAGTTGGGAAAAGACCCTCAGACTTGAGGAGGTTGCTGCAGCTCTTCCCTTTACACATCAAGAAGTAATGGACAACTGGGTGACTAGAAGTGGAGTAAGGGTTTCTTGGCCAAGTTTCTAGTTGGTAAAGCTAACAGTTTCTGGAATGACTTGGACTTTAGGGCATATGAAGACATCTTGGCTCTCTTGATCTATGGGCTAGTCTTGTTTCCTAATCCTGACAACTTCATCAATGTCACTGCCATAAGGATCTTTATGTCTCAGAATCCTGTGCCCACTCTCTTGGGTGACATCCTGCAACAACTTTATGCTCGTACTGCCCGAAGACGAGGAACTCTATGGTGTTGTATCCATTTGTTGGGGAGGTGGTTTATTTCGCACCTCCCTAAGTTCGTGCTGAAGAACCAAGAAGGAAGAGGTTGGGCTCATAGGTTAATGTCTCTCACTGATAAAGACATCATTTGGACTTTCAGAGGTTTGGATGAAGTAGCTGTTATTGATTGTTGCGGAGAATACCCTAATGTTCCTTTGATTGGTACTAAAGGAGGGATCTCTTACAATCCAAGTCTAGCGCTCCGTCAGTTTGGAAGATCCAGAAGAGCAGGGCCTCATGAGATGTTGGTGCCTCACATCAGTTTTGAGTTTCAGGTGGATAGTGACGAGCTGCGTCGTAGGTTCATCAAAGCTTGGGACAGAGTTCATAAGGCTGACCCACAAGAGTTGGGGCCAAAGACCTCTCTACTTATGGAAGCCTACTACAAATGGGTTCGCATCCGTGCTCAGAAGTTAGGTATGCCATACGAAGCTGTCAGACCCATCATTCTTGAGTATCCTGACAAAGATGGGGCTCCTCCAACTGTCCTCCCTCCTCAGATACCTACTGATTATGAGACATTAAAGAGGTCTTGGTCGCAACTGCGAGAAGAACGGGATTCTTATCGGGAAAAGTTCAACGAGCAGGAATTGAAGATCCAGAAGCTGACAAAGCAATTGGAGAATGAGCGAGCTCTGAATGACTACATCCGTACTGAGAAGAGGAGACCATGGGATCAATGAGGAGCTCTGGATGTTCTTTTGCAGTTTTATTTCCCTTTTCAATATTTCCCTTTTATGTAACGCCTAAGGGCAACCTGTTGAACAATTTAAGTTTCAAAGTTGAATCTAATGAAGTGTGTTCCTTTTGTTTACAAAGTTGATTCCCGATTGTCTTTGAAAACATAAATCATACACATATCATTCATCATGTGCATAGCAGGTATTCTTCTTTTCAGTTTGCTTACTGTTCTTCGCTGTTTATTTCAGCATCATGAACCCTGACTCATCATCAACCGAGATGTCTATCAAGGCCCTTCAGGCGCAGAACGCACAATTTCAAGAGCTGATCATGGTTTTGGCTCAAGGCCAAGAAGAGCTGAAGGCCTTACTCCTAAAGAAGGAGAAGAAGAAGAAGAGAACTGTTCTTTTCAACTCGGGCCGGAGGTTTGGCAACACTCTGCAGAATGAAGAGGCTGGTTCTTCTATAGGCAAGAGCAGTCCCCAAGGGGGAAAAGGTCCTAGTCCAGTAGTCTCTGACAACGAGACTGACTTCAATGAGGAACAGTATCCTCCTGCTGAAGACCGGTATAAGCAGTTGGAGGACAGACTGAATGCAATGGAGATCCAACAAGTGCCTGGGCTGGATTTCGGAGACTTGGGCTTATCTACTGGTGTGATCATTCCTCACAAGTTTAAGGCACCATCTTTCACCAAGTATGACGGGGCGTCTTGTCCCAAGCTACACCTCAGATCTTATGTGCGGAAGATTCAACCGTACTCAGTGGATAAGAACTTGTGGATCCACTTCTTCCAGGAGAGTCTTTCAGGGACTCATCTCGAATGGTTCTATCAGCTGGATGGGACCAAAGTTCGTAACTGGGAGGAGTTGGCTACTGCTTTTTATAAGCAGTATCAATATAACGCTGACCTTGCTCCTACACGTACCCAACTCCAGGGTATGTCGCTAGGATCAAGCGAAGGTTTTAAAGAGTATGCACAAAAGTGGAGGGATCTGGCTGGCAGGGTGCAGCCTCCGTTAACAGACCGTGAGCTGGTGGATATGTTCTTGGGGACCCTATCTGGGCCATTTTTCAATCATCTTATCGGGAACTCGTCTACAGGGTTCACTGATCTTATTCTGACTGGAGAGAGGATAGAGGCTGGAATGAAGTCCGGTAAAATTCAGAAAGGGGCATCGTCAAATTCAGAGAAGAAGCCCTTTAAGAAGGAGGCCAGTGCTGTATATGGGTCTAGAAGACATGATAAACCTGAACGCCGCCAATCTGTCAACGCGGTAATGATTGCTAAACCTGCTGCCGCTCCTCGGCAAACCAATCCACAAAGGGCTGAAAGACCCAGGAGAGAGTTTACCCGTTTGAGTATGACCCTATCGCAGATCTTGCCGCAGTTTCTATCCACCAATTTGGTGACTGTTAGAGAGGCCCCGAAGGTGGTGAATACGGCTTCTCCTAAGTATAATCCGGATGCCCGCTGTGCTTATCACTCCGATAGCCCGGGGCATTCCACTGATGACTGTTGGGCCTTAAGGAATAAGGTGCAAGACCTTATTGACGCAAAAGAGATACAATTTGAAGCGCCTGAGAGGCCAAATGTGGTGACTGCTTCTATGCCCCAGCATGGAGTGAATGCCGTTGATGATGGCGTATATGCCGTTTCTGTGAATGATGTAGTTACTCCCTTGATGACTGTTAAGAGGAACCTATTGCTGGCCGGTTTATTTCCGGGTTGTAGTAAAGGTTGCCTTTTCTGTGCTGTTTCCCTTTCTGGTTGTCCTTTGCTGAAGTTGGGCATCCAAAGCCTGATGGACAGCAAAGAGATTTTGTTCAAGAAGACTGCTGTTCAGTTTGTTCCGGTAGAAGAAGTTTCTGTTGTTACAATCTTTAATAATCCGATCAAGGCTCTCCCAAGGAAGCCGGTTAAAATCATGACTGTCGCACCCGTTGTTATTACTCTTCTGGGGCCTCTCCCCTATGAATCTGATAAGGCTGTCCCCTGGCACTATGAGGCAGACGTGTATGTACATCGAATCAAGCAAGAGTTCAACACTGGCACCAGCATCAGCAATATCACTGGTCCAACAAAAGTTACTCGCAGTGGCAGGCTCTTCTCGCCAGACATTGCACCACCAACTATTCAAAGACCCCTCACTATAACACCTGCAAGTGTACATGTTCCCAATTCTGATCAAGTTGTTTCCCCTGCTGCCGAGTCATCTAATGCTCGGGGCAAAGGGATTGAAGATGAGCCTGCCCGGATGGAGACACCAAAATCTGTGAATGCTGAGGCCTCCCAACAAGAGATGGAGGAAATTATGAAAATAATCAAGAAGAGTGACTTTAATGTTGTCGAGCAGCTGGGGCATACACCCTCCAAAATCTCTATGCTCTCCTTACTACTATGCTCAGAGGCCCATGCTAAGGCCTTGATTTCATTTCTCAAGACGGCCCATGTGCCACAGGAGACATCTGCAGTCCAGTTTACTGATTGTGTAGCCAATCTAACAGCAGACAATGGTTTGGGTTTCTCGGATGCTGACCTTACTGCTAAGGGAAAGGATCACAATGACGCCCTGCATGTCTCTATTGAATGCAGGGGCACTACTCTTGCGCACGTGTTGGTGGACATTGGTTCTTCCCTGAATGTGCTACCCAAGAAGGCCTTAGACTGTTTGGATTGTGAAGGCCTGGAGCTGAAACCTAGCAATATCATCGTCAGAGCCTTTGACGATTCTAAAAGGATGGTTCATGGAAAGGTAGACATTCCCATTCGTGTGGGTTCTCAAGTATTCGACTCTACTTTCTATGTGATGGATATCCGTCCATCGTATTCTTGTCTACTGGGTCGACCTTGGATCCACAAAGCTGGGGCAGTGACCTCTACCCTACACCAGAAGCTCAAGTACCCCGTCAGAGGGAAGATTGTCACTGTGCAGGGAGAGGAGGAGTATATGGTGAGCCATTTGAATTCCTTCAGGTATATTGAGATAGACGGGGAGTTTATTGAAACCCCCTTTCAGCATTTCGAAGAGGTACCTCCAACATTGGCAGCAGCGGAAGCAGTGGCTGAAGAGGATGTTCCTTTGAAGATGGCTTCCTTGAAGGATGCCCGGGCTGTGATCAAGAAAGAAGGTCAAAAGGCTGTGCGCAAGGCAAAGACCAGAAGACCTCCTGTGCTCATTACCAACCCAGGAGTGAATGCTATTGGGGACGAAGAGGAAGTGGAAGAGTCAGAGTTTGAAAGTTGGATCTACCCGACGACTGATGGTGGATTGACCAATTGGACTGCTAAAGATCATACTCCTGTTACTTTTGTTACGCAGTAATAAACTCCTTTGTTTTGTTATTTGTAATAAACAATAAATTAAAACTCTATGGCCCAGTGTCTTACCCGGGGCACCGTGGCTTCATTTGTGAGGGCATATTAATTGTCATTTCATATATCATGAATAAAGATCTTGGACGTTTTCTCGCATCTCAAATCTTATGCTCCTTTTCTTTCTTTCCTTTCTTTATACATTGCAAAACAGCTGTATTTACACACACTCACTCATACAGGTTTCAATCCACTCTGGATCTCACTGGTAACGACTCTGCTACTGCCAGTTATGACTTCGAAAATCCGATCAACTTAGCAGAAGATGAAGGTGAAGATGATTGCGAAGTGCCTGGCGAGCTTGCAAGACTGTTACTCCGGGAAGAGAGGGTGATTCAACCCCATGAAGAGCCGGTGGAAACGATAAATCTGGGTACTGATACGGACAGAAAGGAAGTCAAGATTGGTACCAACCTAGAGCTCAGCGTGAAGCAACGGTTGACTCAGATGCTACATGAGTATGTGGAGATCTTTGCCTGGTCCTACGAAGACATGCCCGGGTTGGATACTGACATTGTGGTCCACCACTTGCCTACCAAGGAAGACTGCCCTCCGGTTAAGCAAAAGGTCTGCCGTATGCGTCCAGAGATGTCTGAGAAGATCAAAGCCGAGGTTATGAAACAATTTGATGCTGGGTTCCTGGCAGTGACTTCTTATCCTCAGTGGGTTGTTAATGTGGTACCGGTACCAAAGAAGGATGGTAAGGTCAGACTGTGTGTTGATTACAGGGATCTGAACAGGGCTAGCCCCAAGGATGACTTCCCTCTACCTCACATTGATGTTCTTGTTGACAATACGGCTCAGCACAAGGTGTTCTCTTTCATGGATGGTTTTTCAGGCTATAATCAGATCAAGATGGCTCCGGAAGACATGGAAAAGACTACCTTTGTTACTCAGTGGGGCACCTTCTGCTACAAGGTCATGCCTTTTGGACTGAAGAACGCTGGGGCAACCTACCAACGTGCCATGGTTGCTTTATTTCATGACATGATCCATCATGAGATAGAAGTGTATGTTGACGACATGATCGCAAGGTCCCAGACTGAGGAAGAACACCTAGATCATCTGCAGAAATTGTTTGACCGACTGAAGTTGTACAAGCTGAGGTTGAACCCGAACAAGTGCACCTTCGGGGTTAGATCTGGAAAGTTGCTAGGCTTCGTCGTAAGTGACAAGGGTATTCAAGTGGACCCTGCCAAGGTTAAAGCCATTCAAGAGATGCCAGTTCCTAAGACAGAGAAAGAGGTCAGAGGCTTTTTAGGACGCCTGAATTACATTGCTCGATTCATCTCACACCTAACTGCTACTTGTGAACCAATCTTCAAGCTGCTGAAGAAAGATCAGGTCGTATGTTGGAACGATGAATGTCAGGCTGATTTTTACAAAATCAAAGAGTATCTCCAAGAACCACCTATCCTTATGCCACCGGTTGAAGGGAGACCTCTGATACTATACCTGACAGTTCTTGACAACTCAATGGGGTGTGTGCTGGGGCAGCATGACGAGTCTGGCCGAAAAGAGCACGCCATTTATTACCTTAGCAAAAAGTTTACCGACTGTGAGACCCGATACTCACTGCTCGAGAAAACTTGTTGCGCTTTGGTATGGGCTGCTCGCCGGCTGAGACAGTATATGCTGACTCACACTACTTTGTTGATTTCAAAGATGGATCCTATAAAGTACATATTTGAAAAGCCTGCTCTGTCTGGGAGAATAGCAAGATGGCAAATGATCTTGACAAAATACGACATCCAGTACACGACCCAGAAAGCCATCAAAGGAAGTGTATTGGCAGACCACTTGGCACATCAGGCAGTAGACGACTATCAGTCAATGAACTTTGAGTTTCCGGACGAGAGCATCATGATAGTGACTGATTGTGAAGTACCTGGACCGGATGAAGGAACTGAGGAAGGATCCCGATGGTCTATGCACTTTGACGGAGCCTCCAATGCTTTGGGTAACGGTATCGGTGCTGTGATAATATCCCCTCAAGGCACTCATACTCCACTCACTGCCCGGCTTTGTTTCAACTGCACCAACAACATGGCGGAGTATGAGGCATGCATCATGGGTCTTCAAGCTGCGATCGATCTAAGGATCAAGTTTCTGAGTGTCTTCGGAGATTCCGCTCTCGTGATCAATCAGATCAAAGGAGAGTGGGATACGAAACATCCGAATCTTATTCCTTACAAAGAATGTGTGTTGACCTTGATCCCCCACTTCACAGAGATAACCTTTGAACACTTTCCGAGAGAGGAGAATCAGTTGGCGGACGCGTTAGCTACGATGTCTTCTATGTTCAAGGTCAAATGGGACAATGAGGCTCCCCGGATCATTATCTGGAAACTGGACGAACCGGCATACTGTTGTGATCTTGAGACTTAATTGGTGACTGAGAAGCCTTGGTACCATGAGGTGAAGAGATATTTGGAAGCTCAGGAATACCCTGAAGGTGCATCTGTCAACGATAAGAAGTTTCTGAGAAGGTTCGCAGCGAAGTTCTTCCTTAGCAACGACATCCTGTATAAGCGAAACCATGATTCGACCTTACTGCGTTGTGTGGATAAGACAGAAGCAGAAAGGATCATGGCAGAGCTACATGAAGGGACCTTTGGAACACATTCCAGTGGACACACTATGGCAAAGAAAATCCTTCGGGCAGGGTATTTCTGGTCCACAATGGAAGCCGACTGTTACCAACACTCTCGGACATGCCATAAATGCCAGATTTACGCAGACAAGGTGCATGTTCCTCCAGTTCCTCTAAATGTCCTGACTGCGCCTTGGCCGTTTGCAATGTGGGGCATAGATATGATCGGCGAGATTAAACCTACAACATCCAATGGGCATCGCTTCATCCTGGTAGCGATTGATTACTTCACAAAGTGGGTTGAGGCAGCATCCTACGCTACAGTAACCAAGACTGTTGTGGCACGGTTCATTAGGCACAATCTGATCTATCGTTACGGCGTCCCGGAAAGGATCATTACAGACAACGGTACCAATCTTAATAACAAGATGATCACTGAGCTCTGCGAGCAGTTTAAGATACAGCACCACAACTCTTCTCCTTATCGACCGAAGATGAATGGGGCTGTAGAAGCAGCAAATAAAAACATTAAGAAAATTGTGCAGAAGATGACAGTGACTTATAAGGATTGGCACGAGATGTTACCGTTCTCTCTACATGGGTACCGTACCTCAGCCAGGACGTCAACCGGGGAAACTCCCTTCTCCTTGGTCTATGGTATGGAGGCAGTCTTACCGATCGAAGTGCAGATACCCTCTCTCCGGATAATGAAGGATGCAGATCTGAGTGAAGATGATTGGATCCAGACACGACTTGGCCATCTAAACCTTATTGACGAAAAGAGACTTGCTGCTATTTGTCATGGTCAAACGTACCAAAAACGGATGATCAGGGCATTTAAAAAAAAGGTCAGACCACAAGAATATCAAGTTGGGGATCTGGTAATCAAGCGCATCATCCTTCCTCAGAGTGATCCAAGGGGCAAATGGACCCCTACGTACGAAGGGCCATTTGTGGTTAAACATGTGTTCTCAGGAGGAGCCATGATTCTAACCAACATGGATGGTGACGACCTTCCTCACCTCGCCAATGCAGACATAGTAAAAAGATACTACGCATGATAAAGACCCGCTAGGTTGACATACCTAGGCAAAAATTAGGGCTTCCCGGCGAACCAAAAGGGTTCGGGCAAAATGAAGGGATGAAATGAAAAAAAAAACTGTACACCCGGCAAGTCGAAAACCTGAAAAGGCGGCTTGGGCAAAAATGGGTATCCCGGTGGACTGAAAACCCGAAAGGGCAGTCTAGGCAAAAGTTAGGGATAAAGCGTAATACTATGTCTCATTGGATCAGTTTGCATCCAGAATCCGGTATCAGCATCAATTTCAGACGGCATTGATCAATCAGCTTCATCCTCGACTAGGTCATCAAGTGATGAGACGCTCGGAGATATAAAGGCGATAGCAGAGTTGGAACCCAGTGCGATCATTCATTTCACACAACTGTTTTATATTCCTTTGTACAAATCTGTATAAACTCTTTTGTTCAGCGGCGTTCTCTTACTAGGACGTCAGCCTCCTGTGTATAAACGCCTATTTACAGGCAAATTCAAAAATCAATACAAAACCACTTTTCAGTCAAAATTGCCAATTGTTTATTTTTCCTTTTTCTGTTTTGTTTTGCGAAGAACGTCCAAGGTTCAATTTGTGATATATGCATTTGACACTAATTGTTAACTCATAAATATTTGCATACGAAACAAAGGATTAATTGCAGGTAACATTAGAAACAGGGGCAATAAAGAGTTGTCTAAGCGATCTAATTGTTCCGTCCACCAAGGTACCAAGGTGAGTTCAGCTGAAGAACATAACCAGTACATCCTAATTCCCCAGAGAGTGAGTCAGCAAGTTAATACACTCTCCCCAAGCAAAGTTACAGTCAACCTTAGGGAAGTTGGGTATCCTCCAGCATATCTCAACATTCCCCAGCAATATACATGCATTCTTAACAAGCATCCCCGACAGTCTTGACCTAAAAATCGTTCCCCGGCGGCATATCAAACATTCAATGGAGTCACTTCCCCGATACAGTTCAAAATTTCCCCAGGATAGTCCAATCCAGTTTCCCCAGGAAAGCTGGGATCCATCTCCCCAAGCAGTAAGCTTATCCCCAGTAGATTCTGGAAGCTTATCCCCGCAGAGCACGAACGCGTCTCCCGGCTTTATTCAAAGGTTATTTCCCTACCAGGATATAACTGGGTTATCCTCAGCCAAAAAAGCCACGGAAAGATCGTCCCCGATGAAGTCTTCTTATCCCCAGCGAAGTCTATTAACACTTCCAACATAACAATGGTATCCCCAGCGAAGTTACCATCAAACATTCCAGCAAAGTACCTCTCTCCCCACAGAGTATTGTTCCCCAGCAAGATCACTAGAGTAATTTTCTCCCCGCAGAGTAATCTATTCGCCAAGTTTACCCCCAACAGAGTTATCTTCTCCTACCGGTATTCTTGCAACTATCATCCCCAGCGGAAGCAAATATCTATTCTTCAACATCAGCCTAGGAGTGACTTCCCGGCACCCATCAAGGATTTATTTTCCTAAGACGAAAAAAAACACACATTCATAAACATCACATTTCCATACATTATAGCATGCATATATGCATCATATCTTACAAATCTCATTTATGAGAACATCATTGCTTGATTCATGTCATGCCTTGCATATGACTGACCTTTACCTTTCAGGAAAGATCTAGTTAAGTTCTCAGCTATATTCTAAGACTTTAGTCTGGTTCAGTTAAATCGACCCTAAGATTTCCCTGATTCTTATCCAACCAAAGGCCTTCTCTGGTTCAGTCAGATCGACCCTAAGATCTCCCTGATTCTTATCCAGTTGAAGATTTCAAGACCTTGTCCGGTTCAGTTAAACCGACCCTAAGGTTTTCCTGATTCTTATCCAGCCAAAGGCCTTCTCTGGTTCAGTCAGATCGACCCTAAGATCTCCCTGATTCTTATCCAGTTGAAGATTTCAAGACCTTGTCCGATTCAGTTAAATCGACCCTAAGGTTTTCCTGATTCTTATCCAGCCAAAGGCCTTCTCTGGTTCAGTCAGATCGACCCTAAGATCTCCCTGATTCTTATCCAGTTGAAGATATTCCAAGACCTTGTCCGGTTCAGTTAAATCGACCCTAAGATTTTCCTGATTCTTATCCATTCAAAGGCCTTCTCTGGTTCAGTCAGATCGACCCTAAGATCTCCCTGATTCTTATCCAGTTGAAGATTCCAAGACCTTGTCCGGTTCAGTTAAATCGACCCTAAGATTTTCCTGATTCTTATCCAGTCAAAGGCCTTCTCCGGTTCAGTCAGATCGACCCTAAGATCTCCCTGATTCTTATCCCGGTAGAAGACATCCAAGATTCTCTCAGCATTCCTGTTGAGGTAGTAATCGCCCCAAGATTCTCTCAGCGTTCCTGTTGAGGCAGTAATCGCCCCAAGATTCTCTCAGCGTTCCTGTTGAGGTAGTAATCGCCCAAGGTTCTCTCACCGTCCCGTTGAGATAGTAACCATCCCTGGTTCATTCATCACCTTTTTGAAGCTCCAGATTCAATTCCTGTAACCAGTCAGGGCGCATCTATACAAAGAGTTTGAAGACCAGCTCCTGTAACAGGCCAGGTAATCATTTTCTTTTTCAGGTACGCAAGTTCTCGCTAAGGAATCTCTTACGCGATCGACATCCAAATGGCATCTATAAGCCCATCATCCTATCCATCAATCTCCAAATGGCATCTATAAGCCCATTCCCACCATCACACTACTATGTGAGCGCAAATTTCTGGGCACTCTAGTGTTCAATCATCTTCCACCCTTGGATTACGAAAGGCACGCCAGCCAATCTACATCCTCAGGTCTAAGAAGATTGAACAGGGGCAACTGTTGTACCCCAAAATTTTCCCTCCCATATTCTTCAAGATTTGCAAAGAGCATGCTTCAAAATCTCCCCAAGGGTTGCACAGTTCAAGGGCCTCCTAACAGTCAAAAACTAGGGTTTTGGTTCTGGCAAAGAAATTGAAGTTTCCAAGGGTCCAATCAAGTCCCACATGCCTATAAACATGGTCAAGCATCCTCATACCAAGTTTCAAGACTTACAACACAAAATGGCACAGTCAAAAACCCTAATTGCCCTACAGTCAACTGCAGGGGCAAAATGGTCATTTGACAGTCAAAAGTTCAAATTTTTGGTAAACATCTTATTTTGAAGCCACAAACATCATTTGATCAATTCTTGATCATGATTTTTAAGGCATGGCTCAAAAAGTCTCAAGATGCAAAAGTTTCCATATTTGGACAGTTGAAAAAGTCAACTGTAACTTGACCAAGGCATAACTTCCACATGGTTTATCATAAAAATTCCATCCAAAGCTCATTTTGAAGAGAAAGATATTTCCTACAACTCCTCTTCACACTTCAAGTCCAAGAAATGCTCTCACAAAAATTTATCAATTTCAACATTATAGGTCATTTTCAAAAGTCAACAAAAAGGAACTTTAAGTCAAAGACCATAACTTGAGATTGGTAAATCAAAATGACATGGGACCAAAGGCATTGGTTAGAGGACTTCAAGAACTTTCCAAAATGTCAAAGAACATGATCAAAGCTTAAAAATTGAGCAAGATATGCCTTATGGAAGTTGGGAAATTTTTGGGAATTTTGAAAAGTCAGCTTTACTTCAAATGCCTCAAAATTGCTAAAGGGCCACATTTTCTTCCAAGAATCATTATCCAAAGGCTATGCACGACCATTTGGCCCAAAGGGGAATTATTTCATCATTTTTTATTATTTATTTGAATTTTTAATCACTATTAATTCATTTAATGAAATAAAATATGACAAAAATAGAAAACCATGTTTTTTAATCCCTTTTTGCAGTATATTCTCTCCATAAAACCTCAAGATTCGTGCACACCCAATTTGGAAAGGTTTGGCCATGATTGGTATCAAAAACACATGGAAAAGATTTGAAAAGATTTCATTAAAAATCAAATATTTGATTCATCAAAACATGGATCTTTTGGCTTGAATTCTTACCCTAATCCATTGGCATACATAAGCAGATGATAACCCTAATGCTCACAACCAGAAAGCTGCGCCTAAGAACCAAAACCAACTTTGCATTTTTCATCAAAATTTTCAAAACTGAAAACGATATTGCAGGGAGTTTCAAGGCGAAAGAACTATCCCAAAAGCTTTCCAAGGTTGCCAGGAATCGTTTCCAATCAGAATCACACTTCCATACTCAAAGAATTGGTAGATGGGAACATGACTTTCTTCTAAAAATTGCATATTCGTGTTTGAATTTATACATACTTTTCATGCATTTTAATGTTTGAACTATACTAATGTGATGATTCTAAAGCTAATGATGTGATTCAATTGGAGAATGGTGGTCTGAATAGGAAGTTGCCATGGAAGCTCTTTAGGGTTTCAGAGGTCAAAAATTAGGGCTTTGCGCTTGGGGAAAAATTGGCCAACAAGACCTGGACCACTGAACTCACGACCTTCATACGAATTCATTACACATATCGCGCTCTATTTATGAGCGACGGTGGCCTATTCGCTATTTTCACGTTTACCATTTAGTGGGGGTTTAAAACCCCCGCTATCTCTTTTTATTTTGCAGGCAGCATGAAGAAGATGGAGGACGTGTCCATTGCTCACAGGCGCGTTTGAATTTCGCGCGAAAAACACCACTCATCATTGTTTTATATTATATTCTTTATTTTCCATATTATACACAAAACGCGCTAATGGCTCAGTTGGCAGGCATATGGTTTGGTAAGAAATGGGACCTGGGTTCGATTCCCAGGTCCCCTCCCTTTCTCAATATTATTTTTCCTTCTATGTTTCCATGTAGCGTTCCCTCCAGAGTCCTACCATGCACCCAGCGCTGAAGCTTGCCACGCATCTCAGGAGATTCATCTAATGGTCAGATCCCTTAGCCCACCGTGCATCCTCAGTCAACCCTGTGCAAACAAGTCAGAGAAGTCAACATGGCCAAGCTTCAAATGGGCCCAATTCCTGCTGATTTTACCTCCAGATTGGGGTCAACACCCCCCATTGGTTTGCATTTCATTTTCTTTCTCTTTATTTTTCTATTTATTTGTTTTATTTATTTTATTTAATTCATCAAAATTAATTTTCACAAAATATAAAAAAAAAATCAGAAAGTCACAAAATAAAAATATATTTTATTTAATGTTATTTTGTAAATAAATTTTATTAATGAATTTAGTTTTAATTCTAGGTTTAATTTTAAATGTTTTTTTTAATAAACTAAAAAATGTAGAATTAGGGTTCTAAATACTTTTATTCTTTTTCTTTTCTTTTATCATTATTAAATATTAATTATTTTTATCAATAAATTGCCATGTAAATAATTAATTAAAACTAGGTCTAATTTAAACACTTTCATAATAAATTAAAAATAGTAGAATTAGGTTTTTAATTAATTCTCTTAAATTCCATAAATACAAAAAACTCAAAAATGATTTCCCTTTCTCATTTAACTTAATTAATTTATTAATTGTAATTTAGTTTCCTTAAAAGGGTCCAACGCCCTCGCGCTCTCGATTTTACTTCTTCTCGCATTTTATTTTTATTTTTTGTGAATATAATGTAATTGCCCCAAAGCCGTGTAATAGATTAATTAGACATTTATCTTTCCGCATTATTATTTTATCTCAAATCGGGTCTTGGATTAATTTGGCGATGTAGACCCGCGCCTTTGTAATAGTGTAGGACTTTTAATTCCGCATCTTTTTAACTGTTAATAATTTGCATGAAAGAATGAATGCCAAAAAATAAAAACAAAGCGTAGATCACCAATGCATGAACAAGACAAAAATATCTGAAAACGACACACAAATCACACACCACCCCTAGGGTACGCCTCACTGTTGCCTTGCCCCTCGAAAGGTGGTCGTCGAGTAGAGGATGTTTTAGTAAGTCCTCATGTCCATGAACATGGCATGAGGGTAGCTTCTAAGGTGTCTTCCTATTGCTCTGGTGACCACAATGTCCCGAACCCTCGAATTGACCCGAACACCTCCAACGGTGGTGCTACCTACCTCTCAATGGTGGGATGGCACTACCTTAAGGACATTTACACAGCTTAATTCCTTAGGGTAGGTAGAGAACTCGTAGATACTTGCTCTAATTTCAAAACAAATCAAGAACTTCTTTTCACACCGGCACCTTTCAAAAAGCTTTCAAAAGCAATTTTTCAAACACTCTTGAGGACTGATACAAGAGTCGAACTGAAATTTTCAAAGAAACTTTTTTTAAAACCCACAGTTGAAAAGCAAACAAACAATTTTGAAAACACAATGAGCAAGTATCTAAGAGCCCATGGATAACCATGGATAGAAAGGGTGCTAACACCTTCCCTTTCTATAAATCTACCTCCCGAACCGAGAGCAATCTCTATAAGGAATTTTTCTGTGCTTTTGTCCTTTCCATTTGGAGAAAATAAAAGACGGTGGCGACTCTTGCTTCCGCGACATTTCGTGATCCAGCGTTAAACAGTCAGTTCCAGATCCACCGATCACCAGAACTGGCGACTCTGCTGGGGACACTTATAAAGTGAGGTGTACCTTAGGACTAAGATCACTGTGTTTTCAATTGTATTGACTTGTTTGCTTTAAAATTGTGGGTTGCATGGGAGTTACATAGATCCTAACCCGGATCTGGGGATACCCTGTTTAGGTAGCATAAGCTGTGAGGGACCTGTCCGGCGTAGACCGACATGGGTGAAGCAGTGGCTATGTTGGTGTGGCACCTTGGTCTGTACCGATATCCCTTGTGTCGTAACGAGGAGAATATGGGTCTTCCAAGGAGTCATTAAGCACCAACAGACCTTAGAACCTTAAATGACACAACTTGGCCATTAGAACAGTAGCAGTATGCTACGCCCATTGAGGCTAAACTCTCGTGATGGTTCTGGCCGCAAGAAAAGATTGCGATGCTGGAGTTATGACCGATTGAGGGTAGTCAATGATATTGGGATCCTCTAAGAACCCGGTTACTTTTGATAGGACAGGTATGAACCAACAAACTGAAAGAGGGTAATACCTAGACCTCATGCTGGCCTAAACTTTAAGGGCTTGTCTTGTGTGACTTGTGTGCCTTACCATGTGTGCCTTTGTAAATATTTGTGGTGTGCTTTATCATAACATCATAACATCATGAGCATTGCATGCATCCTGCATAAGGACTGACCATTTCAAAGACAAGAGGGTTTCACCTTTGCTCTGTTTTGTAGGACATCATGATGCCTGTGCGAAGGAATACTATCCGGTTCAACTTTGTTCACCCACCTGAGTTACTTGAAGAGTTGGTTAGCAGAATTCCAAATACCACTTCCTTCATCCAGAGGCATGGTTCTCTTCTCAGTTTAGTCACTGCAAAGCGGGATCAACAGTTAATGAGTGTCCTGACCCAGTTCTATGACCCTCTGTACCAGTGCTTCACCTTTCAAGACTTTCAGCTAGTCCCTACCCTGGAAGAGTTCTCTGATTTGCTTGGCATCCCTATCTTGGATCAGACTCCCTTCACTGGTTGGGAAAAGACCCTCATACTTGAGGAGGTTGCTGCAGCTCTTCCCTTGACACATCAAGAAGTAATGGACAACTGGGTGACTAGAAGCGGAGTTAAGGGTTTCTTGGCCAAGTTTCTAGTTGGTAAAGCTAACAGTTTCTGGAATGACTTGGACTTTAGGGCATATGAAGACATCTTGGCTCTCTTGATCTATGCGCTAGTCTTGTTTCCTAATCCTGACAACTTCATCAATGTCACTGCCATAAGGATCTTTATGTCTCAGAATCCTGTGCCCACTCTCTTGGGTGACATCCTGCAACAACTTTATGCTCGTACTGCCCGAAGACGAGGAACTCTATGGTGTTGTATCCCTTTTTTGGGGAGGTGGTTTATTTCGCACCTCCCTAAGTTCGTGCTGAAGAACCAAGAAGGAAGAGGTTGGGCTCATAGGTTAATGTCTCTCACTGATAAAGACATCATTTGGACTTTCAGAGGTTTGGATGAAGTAGCTGTTATTGATCGTTGCGGAGAATACCCTAATGTTACTTTGATTGGTACTCAAGGAGGGATCTCTTACAGTCCAAGTCTAGCGCTCCGTCAGTTTGGAAGAGCCAAAAGAGCAGGTCCTCATGAGATGTTGGTGCCTCACATCAGTTTTGAGTTTCAGGTGGATAGTGACGAGCTGTGTCGTAGGTTCATCAAAGCTTGGGACAGAGTTCATAAGGCTGACCCACAAGAGTTGGGGCCAAAGACCTCTCTACCTATGGAATCCTACTACAAATGGGTTCGCATCCGTGCTCAGAAGTTAGGTATGCCATACGAAGCTGTCAGACCCATCATTCTTGAGTATCCTGACAAAGATGGGGCTCCTCCAACTGTCCTCCCTCCTCAGATACCTACTGATTATGAGACATTAAAGAGGTCTTGGTCGCAACTGCGAGAAGAACGGGATTCTTATCGGGAAAAGTTCAACGAGCAGGAATTGAAGATCCAGAAGCTGACAAAGCAATTGGAGAATGAGCGAGCTCTGAATGACTACATCCGTACTGAGAAGAGGAGACCATGGGATCAATGAGGAGCTCTGGATGTTCTTTTGCAGTTTTATTTCCCTTTTCAGTATTTCCCTTTTATGTAACGCCTAAGGGCAACCTGTTGAACAATTTAAGTTTCAAAGTTGAATCTAATGAAGTGTGTTCCTTTTGTTTACAAAGTTGATTCCCGATTGTCTTTGAAAACATAAATCATACACATATCATTCATCATGTGCATAGCAGGTATTCTTCTTTTCAGGTTGCTTACTGTTCTTCGCTGTTTATTTCAGCATCATGAACCCTGACTCATCATCAACCGAGATGTCTATCAAGGCCCTTCAGGCGCAGAACGCACAATTTCAAGAGCTGATCATGGGTTTGGCTCAAGGCCAAGAAGAGCTGAAGGCCTTACTCCTAAAGAAGGAGAAGAAGAAGAAGAGAACTGTTCTTTTCAACTCGGGCCGGAGGTTTGGCAACACTCTGCAGAATGAAGAGGCTGGTTCTTCTATAGGCAAGAGCAGTCCCCAAGGGGGAAAATGTCTTAGTCCATGAGTCTCTGACAACGAGACTAACTTCAATGAGGAACAGTATCCTCCTGCTGAAGACCGGTATAAGCAGTTGGAGGACAGACTGAATGCAATGGAGATCCAACAAGTGCCTGAGCTGGATTTCAGAGACTTGGGCTTATCTACTGGTGTGATCATTCCTCACAAGTTTAAGGCACCATCTTTCACCAAGTATGACGGGGCGTCTTGTCCCAAGCTACACCTTAGATCTTATGTGCGGAAGATTCAACCGTACTCAGTGGATAAGAACTTGTGGATCCACTTCTTCCAGGAGAGTCTTTCAGGGACTCATCTCGAATGGTTCTATCAGCTGGATGGGACCAAAGTTCGTAACTGGGAGGAGTTGCCTACTGCTTTTTATAAGCAGTATCAATATAACGCCGACCTTGCTCCTACACGTACCCAACACCAGGGTATGTCGCTAGGATCAAGCGAAGGTTTTAAAGAGTATGCACAGAAGTGGAGGGATCTGGCTGGCAGGGTGCAGCCTCCGTTAACAGACCGTGAGCTGGTGGATATGTTCTTGGGGACCCTATCTGGGCCATTTTTCAATCATCTTATCGGGAACTCGTCTGCAGGGTTCACTGATCTTATTCTGACTGGAGAGAGGATAGAGGCTGGAATGAAGTCCGGTAAAATTCAGAAAGGGGCATCGTCAAATTCAGAGAAGAAGCCCTTTAAGAAGGAGGCCAGTGTTGTATATGGGTCTAGAAGACATGATAAACCTGAACGCCGCCAATCTGTCAACGCGGTAATGATTGCTAAACCTGCTGCCGCTCCTCGTCAAACCAATCCACAAAGGGCTGAAAGACCCAGGAGAGAGTTTACCCGTTTGAGTATGACCCTATCGCAGATCTTGCCGCAGTTGCTATCCACCAATTTGGTGACTGTTAGAGAGGCCCCGAAGGTGGTGAATACGGCTTCTCCCAAGTATAATCTGGATGCCCGCTGTGCTTATCACTCCGATAGCCCGGGGCATTCCACTGATGACTGTTGGGCCTTAAGGAATAAGGTGCAAGACCTTATTGACGCAAAAGAGATACAATTTGAAGCGCCTGAGAGGCCAAATGTGGTGACTGCTCCTATGCCCCATCATGGAGTGAATGCCGTTGATGATGGCGTATATGCCGTTTCTGTGAATGATGTAGTTACTCCCTTGATGACTGTTAAGAGGAACCTATTGCTGGCCGGTTTATTTCCGGGTTGTAGTGAAGGTTGCCTTTTCTGTGCTGTTTCCCTTTCTGGTTGTCCTTTGCTGAAGTTGGGCATCCAAAGCCTGATGGACAGCAAAGAGATTCTGTTCAAGAAGACTGCTGTTCAGTTTGTTCCGGTGGAAGAAGTTTATGTTGTTACAATCTTTAATAATCCGATCAAGGCTCTCCCAAGGAAGCCGGTTAAAATCATGATTGTCGCACCCGTTGTTATTACTCTTCTGGGGCCTCTCCCCTATGAATCTGATAAGGCTGTCCCCTGGCACTATGGGGCAGACGTGTATGTACATGGAATCAAGAAAGAGTTCAACACTGGCACCAGCATCAGCAATATCACTGGTCCAACAAAAGTTACTCGCAGTGGCAGGCTCTTCTCGCCTGACATTGCACCACCAACTATTCAAAGACCCCTCACTATAACACCTGCAAGTGTACCTGTTCCTAGTTCTGATCAAGTTGTTTCCCCTGCTGCCGAGTCATCTAATGCTCGGGGCAAAGGGATTGAAGATGATCCTGCCCGGATGGAGACACCAAAATCTGTGAATGCTGAGGCCTCCCAACAAGAGATGGAGGAAATTATGAAAATAATCAAGAAGAGTGACTTTAATGTTGTCGAGCAGCTGGGGCATACACCCTCCAAAATCTCTATGCTCTCCTTACTACTATGCTCAGAGGCCCATGCTAAGGCCTTCATCTTCAGCTTCATGAGAGGAATAATGGATCCATACTTCTTCCGAAAGTCTGCAGAACACTCAATCTCGGGAATTAGACTGATCATCTCATCTATCTTGGGATCCTTGAAACTGTATTTCCCGGTCTTTCTCTTTCCAAAATCCATGGTTAGAAAGTACCTGAGATATTCACATATGGTCAACATTTAAACCCCTTGAAATATGGTTTCTTCAAAAGATGCTTATGAGTGCATGGATGCATGATGCAACAATCACACACAAGATCACACATATAGGGTTCATAGGTTCAACATCACGAGCATGAGGTCGAAGGTACTACCCATAAGGTATTGGTCTAAAATTTATCATCTGCCGAACAAGGTTCTAGAGGTTCCCAGAGTCTACATTATTCCTTCGGATATTACCAACTTCCCGATTAACTCGATAATTAGTAATATTCTCAAGAAATACTCGTCCGAGCATAGTATCGCGTGACAACTATTTCCGGATTACTCCGTCATAGCTTCCACACTACACCTAAAAGGTCAAGAGGGGTTAGGTATTCTACGGTCCTCAATTTCAGCAGGCTCCCAGGTCGAAAGCAGTACGTCTTCCCGATTACTCGGTAAACGACACTACAGTCAAAGGGGCCTCCACTGAGTGGGGGATCTCATGCCTCCTTTTTTGGGATTACTCCCTCAAAGTTAACATGACTATACCGCCCGTCATATCTTAAAGTTTTCCCAAGTCCGGGTATAGGACTTATGAGTAATCACTTAGCACCCTGAAAACCAGGAAAATCCAGACAAACATATATACAACATATAACACAAAACAAATAGTAATATCACATATACAGATATAAACAAAGATAGGCTTAACCCACTTAGGGATGGACCAGCAAGAGGTCAATCTTTCCCCAATGAAGTCGCTATTTTTCTGTAGCGGTTGAAATATTCAAGACAGAGCCATTGGATTGACTAGACTTTATACAAATCAAAATAAAGATCGCCACTGCGCTTTATTGTTTCCAAAGGAATGGGAAAAGAGCGAATAACCCAAAAAAGAAGGGGATAGATTCAAGGTAACGGGGTTGGTTATGAAAAGGGAAGGTATTAGCACCCTAAACATCTACGGTACTCCGCAGGAGCCTCTTTGTAAAATCTGTATATTTTGGCTATAAAAAATGTTGTATAAAAATGGATGGTGGAGGTGAGAAAAGAAATATATTTATTTTATGATTTTTGCACCCGTCGCGGTTGCGAATCTTTAGTGCCTACGTACCACCTTTTCGGGCAATAGGAGATCAGGGTACACGTAGTTCCTCTTTTAAAAATTTGAAACACCAATGTCTTGGTTAATTTTATGAGATAAAACATCATCGTCATTGTCCGTGTGGAAAACATACTTACTACCCACAATTATGAGAAATGAGAATTTGCATCATCTCAAAGTGGAGGATATGGCTTGGATTTTAAAATCAATAATGCCTCACTCAACACCTAAGTGGAAAATATATATCTTCACTATATATTGTAGAAGTATAGTTGTTTGCATGACTACAAGGATTGACAAGAGTTCAATCTTTTTTTGAGAAAAATTTAAAGATAAAAGCCAAAGTGGCAAAATGGTTTGAAACGAGATTGATTGACTTTTAACCTTCTCACAAAAAAATTCAAGGTATTATTAAGTTGATTGGAGTTTATTTATGAAAATGCATGGACATAAGTCCAAGTTTATTATGAAAGTGGTTTAAGTTTAAAAAAAACAAGAAGAGTTTTCAAAAGGAGGAAGAAGATTTTTGAAATTAAAGAAGATGAAAGGAGAAGAAGGGACTATCCTAAAGGATAAGGTAAAAGCTAGGGATAAGAACCATCAAACCAACAAGAAGCCAATACTTGAAATTATGAGCCAAGATAGAATTCCTGTTCCTTGGATTGAAACTAATCAAGCAAAAAATACTAGACCTCTTGAGATAACCAAAATTCAAGTGTATTAAGTCTTCACGAAAATTGGGCAGAGTAACGGCTGTATACGGGTGAATTCCAGATTACAAACAAAGGGTGTAATCACAAAAACCTGCACACAAAAACAAACAAGCAACCCAATGTCTTGAGGTAAACCTCAAGAACTCCAGACAAAATAATCAAATAAGATCACAAAGTTTCCAAGGTAGGCCAAGGTTTCTAATCCTAAGTCCAAGAAAAGTCCCATGCTCCATAATGCCAAGGATAGTAACCAAATAGTCCAAGTACCATTAAAGATTTTTTAGGGTTTATGTTGATTATTAAGTATCTTAAGAAAGGAAAGGAAAAGCTCAAGTGAGCAACGTAAAAATGACAAGAAAGTAAATGCTCAAATGAGCAAAGATGAAAATGGCATGAAATGTAAATGCTAAAAGTAAATGGTATATAAAGCATAAAAAAAGAATAAAAGCATAAAGTAAGGCAAGTCAATAATTAGTGGTTAGCTGGATGACCATCTTGAAGCTTGCATTTGGAACTCATTAGAGGATTGGTAGAACCAAAGCCTCCACACAACAAGTTGCATTTGCTTTTTGTCAAGTATATCATCCATTTGGAATTCTCATAAGTACCATTTAATGATCAACAATGTTTAAGTGATCCGCATTGACCAAAGATGTTGTAGATCCATTAGAGGATTGGTAGAACCAAAGCCTCCGTACAATGAATCTCAAGGTTATTGGATCAAAGAGATCAAATTAACATACTTGGGCTTGCAATCATAAGTTTGGGCCACAAATGATCATTTATTCGAATCGGGACAAAATTTAGCGCTATGTTAAGCAATCGTAAGTGGACTTATATAGAAGTCGCACCTATTTTGAGGTTGTTCAATAGCAATATATGCACCATTTGTTTTGAGACATGATATAGAGATCATGCTCCAATAACATTTAGTGCAATAAGAAAGGGATGAGATGAAGAGGGATGGGGAAAAAATATACAAACCACATTTGAATTAAATTTTAATCAAACTATTATTAAAATCATTCATCCATTTTTGTGGAGTTAAACTCAACACCATGGATCCAATGATGTTAATAAACTTCATGATCCAAAATCTAACCCAAGATCAACCAGAAAATAGTCACAAAATAATATCACATTTAATATACACACAAGGGTAAAACAAATGTTTAAAAAATAGAAAATGAAGAGAAAAATATCAACTATATTCAAATTAATCAAGAAATAAAAAGTAAGACCATAGAAAAATCAGAAAAAGGCTCAAATATTTTTACAAATTTTTTTGTTAATTTTTTTAAGGTCAGAAACTATTTTTAAAATTAAAATAAATGGGTAAAATAAACAAAAAATTGTAAAAAATAGTAAAGTCAGAAACAAAAATAAAACAAGGTCGTCAATATTTGTAACAATATCATTGGATCATTCCATAATTTTTTCAGAATTTAAAAATGTATAAAAGTATTTTTAGACATTTAAAACAAATCAAATAAGTGTAAAATTTATAAAAAAATACCAAAACAAAAAATTAAATTATGAAAAAATAAAAATCAGAAATAAAATAATCAAAAATATTTTTCATAATTTTTTTCAGATTTTTTGGATTAAAAATGAATTTTCTATGATTTTTTGAAATTTAAAACAATTAAAATATAAAAATTAGAAAAAGAAAATAAAAGTAAAATATGTGGACCATTGGATGAGAGTCAAAACGCGTTAGTAATCAAATCCAAGGGATCTGGCACGCTGTGCATATCATGGTCATTAGTGAATATTGTACAGAATCATTAATTAAATAAAGATTTGAAAAAAACAGATGGCGCGCCTTCATTGGTTGGAAGATGACACGTTGGTCATCTTCAACCTCCAACCATCAAGAATTGCAGGTCTCTCAAACTGTAAAATCAGTAGCTCAGACCCATGTGTGATACGGTGGGAGAACTGACTTGAGGTTTTGCGTTTTGTGTTCGCAAATGTTTCGGTTTAGAAAGAGTCGCCACCGACTTTTTATTTTTATCCTAAGGAAAGACCAAAAAGCACAGGAAAGACATTTGAGATGTTTTCTTGGGTTCGGGGAGTAGATTATGAAAAGGGAAGGTGCAAGCACCCTTTTCATCCATGGTTATCCATGGGCTCTTAGTTACTTGTTTAGATCACTTGCTTTGCTTTTCCAATTGTTTGAAATGGTGCTTTGTGTGTGGTTTTGAAAGATGTTTTTTGAAAAGAGGCCATCGTTGTGGCAACCTTTGTAATGATTCTTGTTTGAATGTATACAAAGGTGTTTTGGTCTTTTGAAAAGATTTCAATGTTTGACAGTTTGATTTGAGAAATGTTTTGAAATGTGTTGTGAAGTGTGTTTGAAAATAGCAAGGATGTTTTGCAAGCTTTTGATCAAGTAACTAAGAGCGATATACCCTATTTTACTTAAATATCTTTCCTAATGTTTTTAACCCTTTTGACAGTGTTGTTTCACCCTTGAATTTGGTGAACAACCTTGTGTTAGGATGTTAAACGGGACAGGCGCGGGTCATCGTATAGACCATGATAGCAATTGTGTCAAGTATCTTTGCCAATTTTTGAGGGGCTTGATCATTTTTGTTTAGGAAACCAAGATAGCGTCATCGAGGGACTATGATCTTTTGTTTTGTTTTTGTTTTGCCAAAGTACCCAACATGCATAACATGGCCCATTTTTTGAAGGCAACAAGTGGATTGTAACCCTAGGGGTGCAAGAGTGCATTGTGTTTGATTTTCATGCATTTTTGTCTTTGATTAGGTCAAGCTATTTGTTAATTTGGATTTTTGCATACAAACCCTAATTCTCTAATCATGGCATAATTGAAAGCATAAAGTGCGAGAATTTAAAATTCTAAGCTATTACAACATGATTATGGGGATGGGGGTACAATTTTGAATAGGGGGTATTTGATAAGAAATATAAACCCTAATTTACTATTACATCCGAATTAAATCACAATGCGTAAATATTTAAATGGACAATATTTAAATAAGCAAAAATAAATAAATGTGCCAAATAATATGAATTATGCAAAGAAAAGTTTTTATGTATGTAAAAAATATTTAATGCAAAAAATAAAGAAATAAATAAAAGGTTTCTTTTAATTGCCTAAGGGTAAAACCCTAATTTCTTTAAGAAAATAAACATATTGTATTATTTATATACATTAAAATATATTAATATGTACAAAATGAAATATACTTAGAAAAAGTATTTTTTAGTATAAATAATTAAAAAAATAAAAATGTAATATTTTGTACTTTTTTATTCTAGAGTATTTAGTAAAATAAAAAGTATATATATTTATATATGTATATTAATCAAATTAAATATGTAAAATATAAAATAAAATATGTACAAAAATAAAACTATTCAAGAAAATATTTTTAGTGTGAATAAAAATAAGAAATAAAAATAAAAGTATGATTTACATATTATTTCTAAGTTTAAATAAATAGTATAAAAGTATTTTAAAATGTTTTCTATATTAGAAAAATTAAAATAAAATGCCAAATAAATGTAAAAAAATATGAAAATATTTTTTAAGCATTTTTTATACTTGGAAATAAATAAACAAAATCAGAAAAGAAAACAAAAATGCAAAAATGCAAAAATGCAAGAAAATGGGCCAGGGGTGCAAAAATGAAAATGGGAGGTGTTAGAAGCAAGCCAGGCCAAGCCCAGCCTAAGCCAGCTTCATCTTCAACCTTCAGAATGAAAAACGCGCGCGCCCTGGTTCAAATGCTAGATCCTGTATACGTGATCTTTTGCAAAAACACACAACATCAAACTTGTGGAGAATTTCAATACGATTTTAACCATATAAACAACTAATCCTAACTCTCAAAGACCAGAGAGAATTTCTCTGGCCCTAAAATATGACCTAGTTTTTTTAGCATGTTCATGGTTGAAATTCTCCTAGCACACTTAATATAAATGAAAAATGAGCATATGTATGGCTTCCTGGCAATGAACACTACATGTTTTATTCACAAACCTAAGGCTAAATGTTCCTAAATAGAGAGATAGAAAGTGAAGAAAAACCTGTTTCAGTTGGATTCGTGTAGGGCAATGTAGTGTCTTTCACCAAGGTTTGAGATGTCTGGTAGCTTGCCTGAACTTCACTTGTCCTTCTCCAATAGCTAGCTTGCCTTGAATGTCCTTGAATCAGTCTATAGAACTCAACCTGCACAAGCTTGAAATGAAAATGGTGAACACTATAAATGGAGTTACAGTTGGTAATGGAGGTTTGGGATAGCTTGAGTGAGTTGAATGGAAGGTGTTTGAAGCAAAATGGGGCAAAACGCACGAGCCAAATGAGCTAGGGAACTCAAGTTGCAGCACTTGCCCTGTTTTGCCAAAGAAGTGTGATTTCTGGCTATGGGGTGTTTTGGGGCTTAAGCACTCATGTTTCTAGCTCAAAGAGTTGTGAGAGATATGTTTGAAATGTTTGTGTAAGTTGATCTTTGCTGGTTTTCAAGTTCTAAGCATTTGGACAAGTTTCTTGTTTTTGAAGCAAGAAAGTGGAAGTGAGGTTACAGTCCTGTACAGGCCATCTTATCCCCCTGCATACAATCCTCTTGGCCCCTATAGTTAGTGGATTTGTTTAGCTTCAAGAGATTTGTCTCTATTCTTAAGGATTAGTGGTTTGACATAAAGCAACCTTTTGCAAAAATGGAAATGTGCCTTTTACCATTTAGGGATTAATCTTGTGTACAATACCCTAATGACCAAGACAATGTATTAGCTAAATGGATTTGCATTAAATTATGGAGTATGAAGTGGTTTATAGGCCTTAAAACTAGTGTAAGGCATGCTGGTTTGAAAATGCAACTTGAGTGAACATGAATTTGCCATGGATACAAAGTGAGTTTTTACCAACTTCAAGCATTTGATTCTCCCTAACCACAAATGTGTTTGAGGAGTTCTTGGACAATTTGGAAAGCTTGTAACATGCTATATAATCCATCTTTGAAATGCAACTTGAGAATCCAAGTGAAACTATGTGAAAAATGGCCAAGAAGATAGGCCAAAATCCTGCCTAAACTAGGGCAAAATTTAACTAAGTTAAAAGTTTTAGGTACCCTTGTTCCAAAAATCATAACTTGAGATCCAAGCTTCTTTTGAGAAAACTTTGTGAATCAAAGTTGTAGACTTTGTGGAGGACTACAACTTTCATGTTGTAAGTTTTGTTTGAATCCATTTGAATCATGGTGAAAATGTGGGACAAAGTTAGGAAAAATTAAGAAAATTTCATAACTTAGAAAAATTCTAAGTTATGAAAATTTTCAATTTCAAACCCTAATTTTCAATTTTGGGTTTCTTGATGAACAAGTTTCATAATTTGACACATATTGATGAAAAATGACCCTTGGCCCTTGATTTTGACCAAAAAGTCAAAGTTTGACTTTTCAGTGTACAGTCAAATTTTGCTCAGTTGACTGAAAAATTCATCTGTCAATCCCATGCATTTGAGATCTTTTGAACTTGTTGAATAGGTCAAGATGATGACATTGAGTCCTTGAGTCCTTGGTTGAACCTAATTTGCCATTGTCTAGGTCAAAAAGTCAGAAATTGCCTTTGTATAGTCAAAACCCTAAAAATGACCATTTTGCCCTTTTGGTGATCTGATCAAATTTCTTGTGGAGTTGTGGTCCAAACTTGATCAAATGGTTCATATGAGTTCATAATGTTGATGTGGGTCAAAATTCATGAGGTTTGACTGTAAATTAGCCACAGTTGACTTTTTCCAGAATACAGCTGATTTCTAGGTCAACTGTCCAATTGACTGGGCAAAATTTTGATTCAAGGCTTGAAACTTGGTAGAGGAAATATTATAAGTCCAAAATGAAGTATGAAAGTCAATTTGAGCATTGAAGGTCCAAAAATCCTTGTGCAAACTCAAACCCTAATTTAGGTCATCAGTGCAAGGAGATGTCTTGAGCAGAGCAAACCCTAGCTTGATCTTGAGTTCCAAGAGCCTTGTGATGAGAAAAGTTGATAGAATGAGAGGGAAAATTTTGGGGTACAACAGTTTCCCCTATTCAATCTTCTTGAACCTGACGAGTTAGATTGGCAAGTTTTGCCTTTCGGGACTCGAAGGTAAAAGAAGGATTGGACACTAGAGTGCCCGTAAATTTACACTCGTCAAGAATGTAAATGAGGGAATGGGCTTAAAGATGCCATTTGGAGATGGTATAATCTTGCTGGAGATGGGCTTAAAGATGCCATCCAAGACTATTTGCTGAAAATCAGGAGAATGAACACCAGAATGGTATCCGTATCTGGAACGTATCTGAGTTGTATCTGGAGATTAGATTCGTATGAGCAAAGGAATTACGTTTGTGTCTGGAGCGTATCCGAGCTGTAACCGTATTTGATCCTTGAACGAATATCAGAATGACTTCCGTGTCTGGAGTGTATCTGTATTCTGAATGAGTGACAGAGAAACATCTGTGTATGAAGCATCTATATGTTGGGGACAAGTTCTGAATGAGTGACAAAATGGCAACCATGTCTGGAGCGTATCTGGACTGTATCTGAAGTTGAGATCTGTATGAGTAGCAGAATGACTTCCGTGTTTGGAGTGTATCTGTACTGTGACTAGGATCCGGACAAGTGATAGAATGACTTACGTATCTGGAGTGTATCTAAACTTGAAGTTGATAGTTGAATCTGAATGAGAAGCAGAATGGCTTCCGTGTCTGGAGCGTATCTAGTCTGTATCTGATTGCTGAAGTCTGAAGGAGTAATAGAATGACCGTTGTGTCTGGGGTGTATCCATACTGTATCTTGACTTGAAATTCTGAATGAGTAATAGAATGACCGCCGTGTCTGGGGTGTATCCATATTCTATCTGAAATCTCTGAATAGTTGTTAATGATAACTTTTTAATCTTATCCTGAAAAGGGTAGAATGTTAGCTAAAGCACAAAGTTATGTTGCATGATATGTATGATGCAATAAGATGTGTTCCATCAATGTTTATAATATATGAATGTAATGGATGTGCATGTAAGCTGATTAGCTGAGGAAAATAAATCCTTGATAGCTGGAGATAATGAAATCTTTGACTGCTGCCGGGGAAAGTAAATCCTTGACCAATGCTGGGGATTCCAAAAATCTTTGGTTGTTGAAGATGAGAGAACCTTGCTGATTACTGTTGGGGATAGAAAATCCTGGGCAACCTGCGGGGATTATCAAAACTTTGACAACTTCTGTGGGGATGTGAGAATCCTTCGTGGCTTTCCTGGGGGAAATAAGGAAAAATCCGACGACCTCTACTGGGGAATTAAAACCTGGGAGGCTTCAAATGGATAAACAGGAACTAGAATCTTCGCTCTGCCAAGAAATAACTCTGTGGGGAGAGTGTTTATTCTGCCGGGGAAATCAGGAGCTTGGGTTGTATGCCAATCTACTGGGGAATTATCTTAGTCGGGGATAAGACAAAAAGTTAACTGTTATCTGGTTGACTCTCCGACTTTTAAGATAACCTGCTGGGGAAATTAGGGAAAACTGAATGGTTCCTGTTGGGGATTGATAGTTGGAAATTTGAATCCGCTGGGGAAGAAGGTTTCATCTTTGATGAGGGTCTGTAGTTCAAAGTTTTTGGGCTCCACTGGGGATCAGGAGTTTAGAGACTCAACTCTGATGGGATTTTTGAAGCTTAACTCCGTTGGGGATATGCACTTCAAGGTTTTAGCTCTATTGAGGATCTGAATGACATACTGTAGGTGGATTTCTTCTGGAATAGCCTAAAGACGTTTTCCTATACTTTCAACCTATCAGTAATTATCCTTTCTTATTTTGTTTTATTTGTAAGCAGTGATTATATTCAAATGCATATGTCTATTTAACAAACAATTGGACATTTTCAAATAAAACATAAGTGTAAAAAGAAAAGAAAGGCAAGCAAATTTCTGCACTTTGAAGTATTTTCGTATTAACTTTTGTAAGTATTTTGTACAAAGGAGACAAACATCCTAGTAAGAGAATGTTGTCGTAAAAATTGAGAAAAAATTATACAAAAAGAAAGATGGCTATGTGTAGCAATTCCATGCGGTTCCCATTCTGCTATAGCCTTCACAACTCTGAGTATCTTGTCCATTCGTTTCTTCGTCCGAAGGTGATTGGATTGATCATGAGCCTGGAGTTTGGTCGTGAAGATATTGTCCTTAAAGTGACCCGACGAGACATAGTCATACGCTTTAATTCCCTAACTTTTGCCTGGACCGCCCTTTCGGGTTTTCAGTCCACCGGGAAACCTTTTTTTGCCCAAGTCGCCCTTTCGAGTTTTCAACTTGCCGGGTGTACAGATTTTTTTATTTATCCCTATTTTGCATGAACCGCCCTTTAGGGTTTTCGATTCACCGGGATGCCCATTTTTGCCCAAGTCGCCCTTTCAGGTTTTCAACTTGCCGGGTCATTTTTGCGTAGTATCTTTTGACTATGTCTGTGTTTGCAGGGTGCGGCAGGTCGTCGCCGTCCATAGTGGTCAGAATCATTGCCCCACCAGAAAAAATATTCTTGATCATAAATGGTCCTTCGTAAGTAGGAGTCCATTTGCCCCCGGGATCACTTTGCGGCAAGATGATCCGCTTGATTACAAGATCTCCGACTTGATATACCCGACGCCTGACTTTCTTGTTGAAAGCCTTGATCATTCGTTTTTGATACGTCTGACCATGACAAACAGCAGTAAGTCGCTTCTCGTCGATCAAATTAAGCTGATCAAGCCGGGTCTGAATCCAATCGTCTTCACTTAAACCAACATCTTTCATAATCCTCAAAGAAGGAATCTGAACTTCCATATGTAAAACAACCTCCATGCCATATACCAAAGAAAAATGGGGTTTCCCCAGTTGAAGTATGCGCCGTGGTACGATATCCGTGCAGAGCAAACAGTAACATCTCATGCCAGTCCTTGTAGGTGACTGTCATCTTTTGAATGATCTTCTTGATATTTTTGTTCGCAGCTTCAACAACAACGTTCATCTTCGGTCGGTAGGGAGATGAATTGTGATGTTGAATCTTGAACTGCTCGCAAAGAGCGGTGATCATAGTGTTATTCAGGTTTGTACCGTTGTCCGTGATGATCCTGTTAGGGATACCATACCGGCATATGAGGTTCTGCTTGATGAAGCGGGCAACCACATTCTTTGTAACGGAGGCGAAGGAAGATGCCTCGACCTACTTGGTAAAGTAATCAATAGCACCCAAGATGAAGCGATGTCCATTGAATGCTGTAGGCTTGATCTCTCCAATCATGTTGATTCCCCACATCGCGAATGGCCAAGGAGCTGTTAGAACGTTGAGAGGAACAGGAGGAATATGTACCTTGTCAGCATAGACCTGGAATTTGTGACAAGTACGGGAATATTGATAACAGTCAGCTTCCATGGTAGACCAGTAGTAGCCTGCCCTTAGAATCTTCTTAGCCATCGTATGTCCGCTCAAGTGGGTTCCAAATGTGCCACTATGTATTTCGGTCATGATCAACTCTGCTTCAACCTTGTCCACACAACGAAGTAGAACACAATCATGGTTGCGCTTATATAAGATACCATTGCTCAGGAAGAACTTGGCAGCAAATCTCCTTAAGAACTTTTTGTCATTGACTGAAGCTCCTTCAGGGTATTCTCGAGTTTGGAGATACCATTTGATTTCATGAAACCAGGGTTGTTCCACTACTTCTTCGGTATTAATCTCATGACAGTGCGCATGTTCGTTCATTCGCTCAATGGTGATTTGGGGAGCCTCATTATCCCAGTTGAGTTTAAACATGGAAGACATCGTAGCCAGAGCATCTGCTAGCTGATTTTCTTCTCGCAGAAAGTGCTCAAAGGTAATCTGCTCGAAATGAGGCAACAAGGTCAGGACATGTTCTTTGTATGGGATAAGATTAGGATGTTTAATGTCCCACTCTCCTTTGATTTGACTGATAACCAAAGCTGAGTCCCCAAATACGACCAAAGATTTGATTCCTAGGTCAATTGCAGCCTTGCGACCAAAGATACATGCTTCATATTCGGCCATGTTGTTGGTGCAGCTGAAGTAGAGTCTAGCAGTGAAAGGTGTATGGCAACCTTACAGAGAGATAAGTACCACATCGATACCGTTGCCAAGCGCATTTGAAGCACCATCAAAGTACAGAGTCCATCGGGATTCTTGTTCAGGTCCGTCATACGGTCCGTTACCTTTAATGTTATCCAATGTCATGATGTCCTCGTCAGGGAAGTCGAATCTCATAGATTGGTAATCTTCGATGGCTTGATGAGCTAGATGGTCAGCTAGTACACTCCCCTTTATAGCTTTTTGGGTTGTGTACTGGATATCATACTCAGTCAAGATCATCTGCCATCTAACGATCCTTCCGAATAAAGCAGGCTTCTCGAAGATGTACTTGATCGGATCCATCTTGGAAATCAGCAAAGTGGTATGTGCCAACATATACTGCCTTAGCCGGCGAGCAGCCCATACCAAAACGCAACAAGTTTTCTCGAGCAGTGAGTAGCGAGTCTCACAGTCGGTAAACTTCTGGCTAAGGTAATAAATGGCATGCTCTTTTCGGCCCGACTCGTCATGTTGGCCCAGTACGCACCCCATTGAATTATCCAAAACATTCAGATACATGATTAAAGGCCTCCCCTCGACGGGTGGCATCAAGATAAGAGGTTCCAGCAAATACTCCTTGATCTTATCAAAAGCAACTTGACAATCATAGTTCAATTTAACCACCTGATCTTTCTTCAATAGCTTAAAGATTGGCTCACAGGTAGATGTTAGGTGAGAGATGAACCTTGCAATATAGTTTAAGCGTCCCAAGAAACCTCTAACCTCCTTTTCAGTGCGGGGGGCAGGCATTTCTTGTATAGCTTTGACTTTAGCAGGATCAACCTTAATGCCTTTGTTGTTGACGATAAATCCCAAAAGTTTACCAGACCTGACTCCAAAAGTACACTTGCTAGGGTTCAGTCTGAGCTTATATTCCTTCAATCTGACAAACAACTTTTGTAGATGATCAAGGTGTTCTTCTTCTGTCTGTGAACGGGCTATCATGTCGTCTACGTAGACTTAAATCTCATGATGTATCATATTATGAAACAAAGCTACCATGGCTCGCTGATAGGTTGCCCCGACATTCTTCAGTCCGAATGGCATCACTTTATAGCAGAAAGTACCCCACTGCATGACAAAAGTAGTCTTCTCTATGTCTTCGGGGGCCATTTTGATTTGGTTGTATCCCGAGAATCCATCCATGAAGGAAAATACCTTGTGTTGAGCTGTGTTGTCAACCAAGATGTCAATGTGTGGTAGCGGGAAATCGTCTTTAGGGCTAGCCCTATTTAAGTCCCGATAGTCCATACACATTCTGACTATGTCGTCCTTCTTAGGCACGGGCATAATGTTAGCAACCCATTGTGGATAGGAAGTAACAGCCAGAAAGCCAGCATTGAATTGCTTCATCACCTCAGCTTTGATCTTTTCAGACATGTCGAGCCTCATCCGACAGACTTTTTGTTTGATCGGTGGATAATCTTCTCTTGTAGGGAGACGGTGAACCATAATATATGTATCTAGTCCCGACATGTCTTCATAGGACCAGGAAAAGATCTCAACATATTCGTTCAACAGCTGAACTAGATGCTCTTTGACACTTGGCTCCAGGATGGCACCCACCTTAACCTCTTTCTTGTCTTCCTCTGTTCCTAAATTGACAGTCTCCAGCAACTCTTCATGGGGCAGAATAGCCATTTCCTTTTGTTGCAAAAGTCTAGCTAACTCCCCAGGTACTTCACGGTCTTCATCACCTTCGTACTCGGCATGATTGACCAAATCTTCAGAGTCACTAAAGACCAAAGCAGAATAGTCACCCATGGAATCCAGAGTGGATGGGTACCTGCATTTTATGAGTGTGGGTGTGTGTAAGGGATAGCCATCCTTAAACAAAACAAAATGTAAAAGGAAAGAAAATGAACACAACAGTTTATAGATGAAAACGTCCAATGATTCATTAAAAATGGCATATGATAATGAAGAAATCAAGCCCTTACAAATGGACCTATATGCCCCGAGAAAGGCATAAGGCAAAAAAGAGAGTGTACGAATTGTTTAATTATTACAGACCAAAATAGGAAATTGTTCAAAGATAAATTACTGATTGATGAAAGTGATGGGAACGAAGTCTTTCGCTTCCCAGTTGCTTAATCCTCCTTCAACGGTTGGAAAGATCCAATCTTCAAAGTTGTCTTCTTCATCATCATCTTCTAAGGCATTAATTCCATGGTGAGTGATTTTTAAGGGTGGTCCTCCAGCCCGGGAGCGACACACAACTTTCTGGCTAACAACAGTAAAACCTAATCCGAACTTGTCCGTTTTGTGAGAAAAATCAGGCAGTTGCCCCCACACTGTACTCCTTCCTTCTTTGATTACGGCCTCCGCATCTTTGAGGGATGCCATCCTAGACAATGGCTTGGAAATGATAGGCACATCAGTCATTGTCTTTGCAACTGCGACTTCAGGAGAAACCTCCTCAAAGTGTTGGAAAGGCGATTCTATGAACTCGCCATCTAACTCCACATAGCAGAAGGAGTTAAGGTGACTTATCATATACTCTTCCTCCCCATGAACCGTTATGATCTTACCCTGGACCAGATACTTTAGCATTTGGTGCAGAGAGGAAGTAACTGCCCCAACATTGTGGATCCATGGCCTTCCCAACAAGCATGAATATGAAGGACGGATGTCCATCACATAAAAAGTAGAGTTGAAAATTTCTGTACCCACTTTGATTGGGATGTCCACTTCTCCGTGAACCATCCTCTTAGAACCGTCGAAGGCTCTAACAACGATGTTACTGGGCTTTAGGGTCAAACCTTCATAGTCCAATCTGTCTAACGCCTTCTTTGGTAGCACATTTAAAGATGAACTGGTGTCAACCAGAACATGGGCAAGTGTGGTCCCTCTGAATACTACCGAGACATGCAGTGCATCGTTATGCTTTCTTCCTTTAGGGGTAAAATCAGCATAAGAAAAACCAAGACCATTATCGGCGGTAAAGCTAGCCACGCACTCTTGAAACTAGTCCGCAGAAGTTTCTTGAGGCACATGAGCCGTCTTTAGAAACTTGATCAAGGATTTAGCATGAGCCTCAGAGCAGAGTAAGAGAGCCAACATGGAGATCTTCGAAGGGGTTTGCCCTAGCTGCTCCATGACATCATAGTCGCTCTTCTTGATTATCTTTAAGATTTCTTCCATCTCTTTTTGGGTGGTCTCGAGGACAACCACAGTCTGAGCCTTCGTCCTGACAGGCGCTTCTTGTATCCCCTTACCTTTATTGGAAGTAACATCAGAGGGTTTAGCTTCAGGAGCATCAAATTCTTCAATTACCGGGCTTTGCACAGATGGTTTGACAGGCACAAAAACTCTCGAGGGTCCGAAGACTGCCCGTGGAGGAGCAATCTCCGGAGAGAAGATCCTTCCGCTGCGAGTTATCTTGCTCGTTCCTGCAATATTCCCTATATCAGGGGTTTCATCATCGAAATTCTCTTGGACTGATTCAATCTGCTTGATACCATGGTAGAAGATTTCTCCTTCGTAGTTCCATGGTATCGTCTTGTTAGATTTATACGGGATAGCCCCCGGCATGGTGATTTTTAATGGCACAAACTTAGGATCAGGCGTAATCTTAATAGGCCTTTTGCAGGTCTTGGAAAGATCGTCGGAGATGGTTATTATAGCAATGTCATTGGTCGGAGTATCAAAGGTAACAGGAATAACATGAGTGATAGTATCAATAGGAGTCTTTTGAAAGAGGATCTCTTGGGTATCCATCAGGCGTTGGATGCCTGATTTCAATAGTGGGCAGTTAGCTTGCAAGTTTGAACAAAAGTAACAGTCTTTTCCACAGCCCGAGAATATCCCGACTTTCATCAAATTCACTTTAATCACTGGTAACAGAGTCAAAAGGTCATCAACAGTGGTAACATGAAGATCTTCCATAACGGCATGGACATTATGACTGTGCTTCGGCATTGGGGCAGAAATCACATTCAGCTTTTCGGGCGCATCGAATCCTACCTCCTTGGTGTCTATCAAGTCTTGGATTTTGTTTTTAAGAGCCCAACAGTTGTTGGTATCATGCCCTACACTTCAGAGTGGTATGAACATTTTGCATTGGAGTGATAATAAGGGGAAGATATATTAGGGTTTTTCGGCGCTTCTTTCAAGTTGGTAAGGTTCAGCTTTAACAGATGAGGGAGGACTTGAGCCGGTGTCATATTGATTCGGGTGAATTGCCGTTGTGGCCTTTCTACCCTTTGCTGATTAGCTCTTGGTTGATTGCTGCAAGGTTGATCGGTTGAAGAGTTCTGAATCATCACAGCCCCCACCGTTGGTCGACGCTCCGTTCTTCCTTGATTTCTCTGGGTGTGAACAGCAAAAACTTCCTTCTTAGCTGGGAAGGTCTTCTTAATTGCAGCGGAAGCGGAGGCATCCTTTTGAATTTTACCACTCTTAATGCCAGCTTCGACCCTTTCAACGATCAGAATTAATTCGGTGAACCCTGCAGATGAGATCCCGATCAAGTGATTGAAGAACAGACCAGACAGGGTCCCTAAAAACAAGTCAACCAACTCTCTATCCAACAGTGGCAGCTGCACCCTTCCAGCCAAATCCCGCCACTTCTGGGCATATTGCTTAAATCCCTCATTAGAGGCCATACCCATACTTTGTAGTTGAGTACGAGTAGGCGCTAAATCTGCATTGTATTGGTATTGTCGGTAGAAAGCAGCATCTAAGTCTTCCCAGTTATGAACATCAGATCTCTCAAGTTGATAGAACCAGTCCAATTGTGTACCTGATAAGCTATCTTGAAAAAAGTGGACCCAAATATCCTTATTAGAGGAGTGAGGTTGGATCTTTCTGACATAGGACCTCAAATGCATCTTTGGACAGGACAAACCATCATACTTAGCAAATGTAGGTACTTTGAACTTGGGAGGAATGACAATCCCAGCAACCAATCCTAGTTCTTCAAAATCTAAACCAGGTACCCTTTGCAACTCCATGGCTGGCAATCGATCCTCAAGATTTTTATACTTATCATCCGCCGGGGGATATTGCTAATCTGAGTAATCTTCGCCCTCTTCCTCTTCTTCTTCTTCAGCTTCAGATTCAGAAGACATTGCAACGCCTTTCCCTTTACCAACCCCTTCGTCAGACGTCGAGGGGAACTCCAGAACTCTCCTAGCCTGATGCTCAAATCTCCTTCCCATAGTGGCTACCCCAATTCTTTTCTTTTTCTTCCTTTCTGGTTCCTTCTCTTTCTCTAACAGTGCTTTAAGATCCTCTTGACCCTTTACTAAGGTCATGAGGAGTTGCTGGAATTGCGAATTCTGTGCTTGCAGATCTTTAACCGTCTGCTCCAAATCCATCTTGCTGAAATAAACAGCAGAAAGATAAAGAAACCTGGTGTGGAGACCTGTTTATGCATATGATGAATGATATGTTATTCATGTAATACATTCAAGGATTCAGAAATTCAAATTTATTGCAGACAAAAAGAACACACGTTATATTAATAAGAAGAAATTTGTTAGTATATAAATGCCCCATGGGAAAAATATTACAAAAATCTTAATGTAAAAAGACACTGCGCATCCTCTTTGGCGTGATGTAAGTGCTGAGAGTTTCCTCTTCGTGAAGTTGGCAGATAAGTTCCAAAACCTTCTTCTCACTGGCATAGAAGCTGGCTTCAAAAGTATTTCGTTCTTCTTTGAGTTGTATCCAACTCTTTTGTAATTCTTCCAATGATGTTGGCATGTCAGGATGTAGGAGGGTGTATGGAACCTCTCCTTCCATAACATGCTCTTTGATCACGGGGAGAATGTGAGGGTATAACATCATAAGACTCTGGGCGCGGGTTCGTGCCCACTTGAGGTAAGGCTCAAGAGGGATGGAATTCTTGTGCCCCAGTGTCTTACTATCCACTTTGTTAGGCATCCTCCAAGCTCAGATAAACCTTTGTCGAAGTCCTTGCGCATTGTTGTCGAAGTCAAAAACCAAGTCAGGGATCAGCATGTCATGAGGACCATCTCTCTGGGCATATCCAAATTGTCTTAGAGCTAAGCAGGGGTTGTAGGTGATGCCTCCCCTAATGCCAAGTAGTGGGAAATTAGGGAATTCCCCGCAACGATCAATGATGATGACATTTTCTCTGGACCGAGAACACCAATGAACATCAGAATGCGTGAGAGTCTTGTGACCACCTTAAACCCTTCTCATTCTTCAAAACTGATTGGGGTAGGTGAGAAATAAACCACCTTGCTAGAAGAGAAGTACAACACATGAGAACACCTCTTTTCCTCATTGTTTGTGATTAAAATGAGTGTAGGATGTCTCCAAGCAATGTAGGCACATGATTCCGAGATATGAAAATCTTGACAGCATTCACATCTATAAGATGATCAGGGTTTGGGAACAAGACCAACCCATAGATGAGAAGTGGTACAATCTCCTCAAAAGCTTGTAGATCTAGAGAATTCCAGCAGTCTTGTGCCTTCTCAAACAGAAACTTTGCCAAGAAACCCTTGACACCACTTCTGGTTTCCCAATGACCTTTGATATCAGATGGTTGCAAGTGTAAGGCTTGAGAAACATCTTCAGGCTTTGGTTCTCTTTCCGTACCGTTGTAGGGTAGTTGATGAAGAATAGGAATCCTCAGGAGTTGAGAAAATTCCTCCAAAGTAGGTACTAGTTGGTAATCAGGGAATGTGAAACAATGGTGTAGGGGGTCAAAGAACTGGAAGAGAACTTTCACCATGTCTTCCTCAAGGTTGGAGTTGACCAAGTTGAGAAGTCTACCATGTCTTTCACTGAAGAGAGAATTTTATGGAATCTTGGAAGCAAGCTCCTTGAGTTGAGTAGGGATTCTCACAAGGTTGACTTGGATTGTTTTCCTGCGAAGAGATTTCATGACCTACAAAAAAAGAACAAAGATGAAGATCCAAACCCTTGAAATGGTTAGTAGATGCATATGATGCTTTATGATGTTCATGATGTATGCACAAGCATATCTACAAACAAGTCACACAAGATCCTAGTTTCAGGCTTGCATAAGGTTTCATAGGTAAGTACCCTCTTGAAGTTATTTGGCTCAACCTGTCCTATAAATAGTAACCGAGTTCTAAGGAGCTCAATATCACTGGATTATTTTCTGTGTTCATTGTTTCAGTTTAGCCACTTTACTGGCGACCGAAATATTCCAAGAAAACAACCCTCAATGAGTGTAGTATCGAGTATCTACCAACTTCGGACTGCACCAAAGCCGGTCATCTCACTACCCCTAATAAGGCCAAGATGGTCAAGTAAGGTTCTAAGAGTTCATTAGTGCTTCATGATATCACTCAGCGGCCCCGTATTCTCTTTGATTGACTCAAAGGCTACCGGTACTCACAAATATGTCGCACTAATATAGCTATTGCTTCAACCATGTCGGTATACCCCACACAGTTTCCACAACGTATTACTATTTACCTATGAATGTTTCCCAAAAATTCGGGTGGAGGATTCAAAACCCAAACAAGAGAACCAAATGTAAAGCAAACAAAGCAAACAAGATAAGCATGCAAAGGTGATCTAAACCCTAAGGTTACTTCACTTTTAGATTTTCCCCATCAGAGTCGCCAGTTCTGTGATACGGTGGAAGAACTGACTTGAGGTTTTGCATTTTGTGTTCGCAAATGTTTCGGTTTAGCAAGAGTCGCCACCGACTTTTTATTTTTATCCTAAGGAAAGGTCAAAAAGCACAGGAAAGACCTTTGAGATGTTTTCTTGGGTTCGGGGAGTAGATTATGAAAAGGGAAGGTGCAAGCACCCTTTTCATCCATGGTTATCCATGGGCTCTTAGTTACTTATTTAGATCACTTGCTTTGCTTTTCCAATTGTTTGAAATGGTGCTTTGTGTGTGGTTTTGAAAGATGTTTTTTGAAAAGAGGCCATCGTTGTGGAAACCTTTGTAATGATTCTTGTTTGAATGTATAAAAAGGTGTTTTAGTCTTTTGAAAAGATTTCAATGTTTGAAAGTTTGATTTGGGAAATGTTTTGAAATGTGTTGTGAAGTGTGTTTGAAATTAACAAGGATGTTTTGCAAGCTTTTGATCAAGTAACTAAGAGCGGTCTACCCTATTTTACTCAAAGATCTTTCCTAATGTTTTTAACCCTTTTGACAGTGTTGTTTCACCATTGCATTTGGTGAACAACCTTGTGTTAGGATGTTAAACGGGACAGGCGCGGGTCATCGTATAGACCATGATAGCAATTGTGTAAAGTATCTTTGGCAATTTTTGAGGGGCTTGATCATTTTTGTTTAGGAAACCAAGATAGCGTCATCGAGGGACTATGATCTTTTGTTTTGTTTTTGTTTTGCCAAAGTACCCAACATGCATAACATGGCCCATTTTTTGAAGGCAACAAGTGGATTGTAACCCTAGGGGTGCAAGAGTGCATTGTGTTTGATTTTCATGCATTTTTGTCTTTGATTAGGTCAAGCTATTTGTTGATTTGGATTTTTGCATAAAACCCTAATTCTCTAATCATGGCATAATTGAAAGCATAAAGTGCGATAATTTAAAATTCTAAGCTATTACAACATGATTATGGGGATGGGGGTACAATTTTGAATGGGGGGTATTTGACAAGAAATATAAACCCTAATTTACTATTACATCCGAATTGAATCACAATGCGTAAATATTTAAATGGGCAATATTTAAATAAGCAAAAATAAATAAATGTGCCAAATAATATGAATTATGCAAAGAAAAGTTTTTATGTATGTAAAAAATATTTAATGCAAAAAATAAATAAATAAATAAAAGGTTTCTTTTAATTGCCTAAGGGTAAAACCCTAATTTCTTTAAGAAAATAAACATATTGTATTATTTATATACATTAAAATATATTAATATGTACAAAATGAAATATACTTAGAAAAAGTATTTTTTAGTATAAATAATAAAAAAAATAAAAATGTAATATTTTGTACTTTTTTATTCTAGAGTATTTAATAAAATAAAAAGTATATATTTATATATGTATATTAATCAAATTAAATATGTACAATATAAAATAAAATATGTACAAAAATAAAATTATTCAAGAAAATATTTTTAGTGTGAATAAAAATAAGAAATAAAAATAAAAGTATGATTTACATATTATTTCTAAGTTTAAATAAATAGTATAAAAGTATTTTAAAATGTTCTCTATATTAGAAAAATTAAAATAAAATGCCAAATAAATGTAAAAAAAATGAAAATAATTTTTAAGCATTTTTTATACTTGGAAATAAATAAACAAAATCAGAAAAGAAAACAAAAATGCAAAAATGCAAAAATGCAAGAAAATGGGCCAGGGGGTGCAAAAATGAAAATGAGAGGTGTTAGAAGCAAGCCAGGCCAAGCCCAGCCCAAGCCAACTTCATCTTCAACCTTCAGACTGAAAAACACGCGCGCCCTAGTTCAAATGCTAGATCCTGTATACGTGATCTTTTTCAAAAACATACAACATCAAACTTGTAGAGAATTTCAATACGATTCTAACCATATTAACAACTAATCTTAACTCTCAAAGACCAGAGAGAATTTCTCTGGCCCTAAAATATGACCTAGTTTTTTCAGCATGTTCATGGATGAAATTCTCCTAGCACACTTAATATAAATGAAAACTGAGCATATGTATGGCTTCCTGGAAATGAACACTACATGTTTTATTCACAAACCTAAGGCTAAATGTTCCTAAATAGAGAGATAAAAAGTGAAGAAAAACCCGTTTCAGTTGGATTCGTGTAGGGCAATGTAGTGTCTTTCAACAAGGTTTGAGATGTCTGGTAGCTTGCCTGAACTTCACTTGTCCTTCTCCAATAGCTAGCTTGCCTTGAATGTCCTTGAATCAGTCTATAGAACTCAACCTGCACAAGCTTGAAATGAAAATGGTGAACACTGTAAATGGAGTTACAGTTGGTAATGGAGGTTTGGGATAGCTTGAGTGAGTTGAATGGAAGGTGTTTGAAGAAAAATGGGGAAAAACGCACGAGCCAAATGAGCTAGGGAACTCAAGTTGTAGCACCTGCCCTATTTTGCCAAAGAAGTGTGATTTCTGGCTATGGGGTGTTTTGGGGATCAAGCACTCGTGTTTCTAGCTCAAAGGGTTATGAGAGAGATGTTTGAAATGTTTGTGTAAGTTGATCTTTGCTGGTTTTCAAGTTCTAAGCATTTGGACAAGTTTCTTGTTTTTGAAGCAAGAAAGTGGAAGTGAGGTTACAGTCATGTACAGGCCATCTTATCCCCCTGCATACAATCCTCTTGGCCCCTTTAATTAGTGAATTTGTTTAGCTGCAAGAGATTTGGCTCTATGCTCAAGGATTAGTGGTTTGACATAAAGTAACCTTTTGTAAAAATGGAAATGTGCCTTTTACCATTTAGGGATTAATCTTGTGTACAATACCCTAATGACCAAGACAATGTATTAGCTCAATGGATTTGCATTAAATTATGGAGTGTGAAGTGGTTTAGAGGCCTGAAAACTAGTGTAAGGCATGCTGGTTTGAAAATGCAACTTGAGTGAACATGAATTTGCCATGGATACAAAGTGAGTTTTTGCCAACTTCAAGCATTTGATTCTCCCTAACCACAAATGTGTTTGAGGAGTTCTTGGACAATTTGGAAAGATTGCAACATGATCTATAATCCATATTTGAAATGCAACTTGAGAATCCAAGTGGAACTATGTGAAAAATGTCCAAGAAGATAGGCCAAAATCCTGCCTAAACTAGGGCAAAATTTAACTAAGTTAAAAGTTTTAGGTACCCTTGTTCCAAAAATCATAACTTGAGATCCAAGCTTCTTTTGAGAAAACTTTGTGAGTCAAAGTTGTAGACTTTGTGGAGTAATACAACTTTTATGTTGTAAGTTTTGTTTGAATCCATTTGCATCATGGTGAAAATGTGGGACAAAGTTAGGAAAAATTAAGAAAATTTCATAACTTAGAAAAATTCTAAGTTATGAAAATTTTCAATTTCAAACCCTAATTTGCAATTTTGGGTTTCTTGATGAACAAGTTTAATAATTTGACACATCTTGATGAAAAATGACCCTTGACCCTTGATTTTAACCAAAAAGTCAAAGTTTGACTTTTCAGTGTACAGTCAAATTTTGCTCAGTTGACTGAAAAATTCATCTGTCAATCCCATGCATTTGAGATATTTTGAACTTGTTGAATAGGTCAAGATTATGCCATTGAGTCCTTGAGTCCTTGGTTGAACCTAATTTGCCATTGTCTAGGTCAAAAAGTCAGAAATTGCCTTTGTATAGTCAAAACCCTAAAAATGACCATTTTGCCCTTTTGGTGATCTGATCAAATTTCTTGTGGAGTTGTGGTCCAAACTTGATCAAATGGTTCATATGAGTTCATAATGTTGATGTGGGTCAAAATTCATGAGGTTTGACTGTAAATTGGCCACAGTTGACTTTTCCCCCAATACAACTGATTTCTAGGTCAACTGTCCAATTGACTGGGCAAAAATTTGATTCAAGGCTTGAAACTTGGTAGAGGCAATCTTATAAGTCCAAAATGAAGTATGAAAGTCAATTTGAGCATTAAAGGTCCAAAAATCCGTGTGCAAACTCAAACCCTAATTTAGGTCATCAGTGCAAGGAGATGTCTTGAGCAGAGCAAACCCTAGCTTGATCTTGAGTTCCATTAGCCTTGTGATGAGAAAAGTTGATAGAATGAGAGGGCAAATTTTGGGGTACAACACCATGCCATTCGCTTCATCTCTTCAAGACTAAGACAACCACACCCTCGCGCCAAATTTATATGAACTGTAGCTCAAGCAATTTGGAAGGAAAGTTTTGAAAAGGGATTTGAAATTTCATGGTCAAAACGTGTTTCCAGTAAAAAGTAAGTGTTGCGACTAGAACCAAGGCAATGAGAGAAACACAATGATATCATAGTTTTGAAGAATTGATGAAGGAATCTACCTATTGAAGTTGAGTTGCAGAGCTCTGAAACTGGACTTCTATGGAGCAGTATAGGGCACGATTCTTGAATGTAATTTTGTGGTTAGCTTCAGGGAAGATCAAGGAAGGTGAATTGATGGAAAAATTGGATTGAAAAAGGCTCGATAATGGATTTTGAAGTTACTGAATTCTGAGTTGTGAAACAAGTTTGACAGGGTGATTCTGGCTATTCAAGCTTGGGAAAATGAATGGGATAGTTCATGTATTTATAGGAGAAACGAATGGGATAAAAAAGAAGAGTGAATGATGCGTTTTGGAGGGAATTCATGCAAACCTGATGGACGAGTGAAGTATGATCCAAACTTCACCAAAACTCATCCAATTCTTGCGTTTTGATGCACTAATCCACTTGGGAAAGTTGGCTAATCATGTTTAGACCCAAAACGCGTGTTAATTTGAGGTTTAGAGGTTGTAACATGAAATTCAAATTCTGACTTGCAAGGAAACTTCAATTCTAAGTTACCATTTTTGAAACAATGGCATTCTCAACTCAAGGGGTCTTAAGGCATGATTCTTGATGCTTTATAAAGATGAGGTTATAAGCTTTGCAATAGAAAAAGAATAGAGTTAAATGGATGCTTGAGCTGAAAGTTGCATTGAGTCAAAGTTGGGGAAAAAGGGTTGACTTTCCATACTTAGAAATATTCCAAATTCTTCTTCAAAAATGACATATAATGTCTTGCATCCAAACATGGCCTTCCACTTGGAATTTGCTCTTGACCAAAAAAGATGGCATGAAGTAGATCTCTTGAATGACATTTTAAAACTTGAATGATTCAAAATATCCAAAATTTGAGCAAGTTATGACTTGTTGAAGTTGGCAAAAAATCATGAAATGACCTATAATCTTTTGCATCTTTAAGGCAACTTCCATCCCTTTTCTCACTTTGCACATAAAAGAAGGCATAAAGTTCACATCTTCAAGATAATTATGGAAAAAATAATGGACTCAAGGTGATAAAAATTGACCAAGTTATGACCATTTGAAGTCACATATGGAAGATTGGGGACTCATTTGGAGGACTTGTAATCTTACTTCCTCATCAAGTCTCTTCTTCATGAAAACTCCTTGGAACCTTTGAAGTGATTTGTTAATAACCCTTTGAAGGGAATGATGTATTTAGAATCACTCAAATATACCAGAAGGTGAGCAACATATACTCCTTTGAAGTTCAAAACCCTAGCTCCTAGATCAAGAAAATGCTTTGAAGAACTTTGACAAGCTTGAACAAACTTCTTGTACCAACATTCTTTCTTTGTGAATAGAAGTTGTTGAGGATGATAATGAGGACTCATAGCCACCAAAACCACTTCCATATCTTGAAATTTGAGAGAAATATGCTCTTGTGACCAATAGGAACAAGGCCTTGTCCAAACATGACAACTTCTCTGTTGTACCCCAAAATTTTCCCTCTCATTTTTTATAGAGAACACAACCCTAGGGTTTCTCAGATATTCAAGTTGGCTCAGGAATCGATCAGACAGATTTTCTCCTTTGGCAGTAAACCTGCAATTAGAGTTTTTCTTGCAATTTTCAAAAGAAATGAATTCTCAAAGATCCAATTGGCTTTCACATGTTTTCATGCTTTTTCAAGTTTACTGAAAGGTTAATGTTTGTTTTCAAGGCATGTTTGTTTAGGACAAGAGATGGAATCTAAGACTATCATTTGGGACATTCATGTTTTATTTGATCCAGGTTAACCAGATAATTTGCGCCTTTTAAAACATTTTCTTGTTTAGGAAATGCAATAGACAGTGCGTGTTTTGATTGGAATGCAGTTGCAAGATTACATAATTATTGGATTACTTGGAGTTTAAGTTATCAGATGGGAGCATTTCGTTTCAATTATCTTGATTGGGAATCTTTAAGAATTAGTTGGGATGCGAAGAGAAAATTACAAGTTCTTGACAGTAAAGGATTTCAATTAACACCAGAGTATTTCATAAGACTTTCTCCAATTATTTCAAACGTTGTTACAAAAAAATTTATTATTTAAATACTTTAGGTTTGACAACTTATCTTATTTGAAAATAAATTAGTACAACTATCGGTTACAATACAAGAATGTTTCTCTCTAAATTACAAAGAAAAGAAAATGAATCTATGCCTAAGGTTGACTGAGGTTCCTTTGCTTCCATGCTTGCCAAAAAGTCTCTTGCTTCCCCTGCTTTGTCCTCTCCATTGTGCTCACATGAAAATGAAAGACAGAAGAAAAAGTTAGTACAAATTAATTGGACATGAGCAAGAATTTTCAAAAAGAAAAAGTGTTCATCATTAAAGTTTGCAATTTGGAATCAGAAGGCTATTTTTAAATCATCACATTTTTATTTTTCTCTATTTGCAAATCACAAGAGAATTATTCCTCTTGGTTCACAAAAAGAAGAAACAGGAAATGCAAGCAAGCTATCCAAACAAGAAATGCAAGCAAGCTGTCCAAACAAGAAATGCAAGCAAGCTGTCCGAACAAGAAATGCAAGCAAGCAGCCAAACAAATATTGCAAACAACAGCGCATCACCAAGCAAATAGCAAAACTGTCCAAACAAGAGGCAAGCAAAACTGTCCAATTTGCAACAAACAGCAAAAACAAATAGCATCAATGCAAACGAAGCAACAAACAGCATAAGCTAGACAGCAGGCAACAAAAAGCAGAAGTATAACATATAATAACCAAGTCAAACAAGCAGAAACTTGTTGAATAAGCATTTTCATCATTTTTCATTTTTATTGCAAACTTTTCAGAAAAAGGCAAAAGAGCAATTGACTCTTAGGGGCATTGAGAGAGAAGAGAGGAAATAAGTCACCTAGGGATGCACAACCCTGCTGCCTTGATTATCACAATTGCATAAGAGTTGCTAGAAAACAAAAACTGCAACAAAAAGAGCATAAGAACAACATGCAAAAGTATTCAAAATTTGGTGGTTTTCCCACCATTTTGAATAAGATTTCAACAGAAGCAACATAATATAACAGTAAAAAAGCGCTGAAGCAAAGGGAGAGAAAATATTTTTATCAAAAATCCAAAAAAACTGTAAAACAGTTCAAAACCAAATGGCCTCAAACCATCAAACAAAAACCTGCTGAAACATCAAACAAAACCTGCTAAAACATCAACAAATCCTCAAACCATCATCCATCAGACCATTTTTCACACTCAAAAAGTCTCAACTGTCAAAAGAAAATCCAAAGCCTAATCTCAAGCCAACAAAACACAACCTTCAAAAATACTGTCAAACATTCAAAACCCAAACTGTAAAACCATTTCAACACCATCAACCTAACCTGCAACTTGTTCATCAACAAAACAATAACAAATCCATGAAACTAAATTCCAACAACACCAAACCTGCAAATTGTAACAACAAACTCAAAAAATCCACGAAACCAAATTCCAACAACACTAAACCTGCAAACTGTAACAACAAACTCAGAAAAACCTCAAACTAAACTGTAACAACAAACTCAGAAAAACCTCAAACCAACCTATAACAACAACCTTCAAAAAACCTCAAACCAAACTGTCAAAACCAACAACAGAAAACCACAAAAACCAGAATCACTAACCTCAAGCAAATGTCTCAAACACCATAACCAAAAAACTTCCAACAAACTCCAAAAGCCTAAAACACAGTAACATCATCTCAGATAACCATCATCATAAAAAAAAACCAACAAAGTTTCAAACTGATAGAAAAACATATCCAATCACAAAATCCAGAAAAACAGCATCATCATCGTCCAACAAGGAAAATAGGAGAAGGTTACCAGAAAAGAGCACCTTCAATCTTCATTTCTTCCCCCCGTCTCCGGCCACCAAGGAGCGTCACTTCTCTCAGTCTCACTATCCTTTTCCATTTCACAAAAATTCCAAACAGGTATGACTACTTCACCTTCTTTATAAGCCATTTCTTGCATCTCAATGGATAATAAAGTAGATTAACAGAAAAAACATAACAAGACAAAAAAATAACAAAATCGTTCGAAGCTTTAATAACCACAGAACCATACCTTTCAAGAACAAACCCTTTAGAACTTGGTCAGGAAGTGTGAGAGACGATGCTCCGGCAACAGAGGGTAGAGGGAGGATCAAATAAACCGATTGTGGAAAAGAGGCCAAGGGTCGTTTCGCTCATGAAATTAGGAAGAGGCAATCGGTCAGATAGTAACAGAGATGGAAAGATGAACGAAAAATGGAAGGGGTGATTGAACGAAGGAGACGAGGCAGCGCCGCTGTACCAAAGGGTCCAAAAACCCTAAATCTCGTTTTGCATTTCCCTAATCACATCTAACACTGATTTAAGAAGCATTGGGCCTGTTTGTTTACAAACCCTAAAGCCCATGCGTGTTTTGGCTGACCCACCCCCATCTGCCTGTTTTAGTTACAGCAAAATAAAACCACTTCGCTTTTGGGCCTAACACTTACAAAATTCCCTTAAGCCCATTTGTCACTTATTTAGTTAATTTGTTTCTTGTTTTTGATAATAAAATTACTAATTAAAACTTAGAATACCTTTTTTATACATTTAATTTAAGTCTTGAAATTAATTTTTTATCATTTTTTTTTATAACTTATCTTTATTAATTTTTTACATCTAATAAAAACATCAAAAAATTTAATTTAATTTGTTTCCTTTCTTTAAACTTATTTACATAATTAATAAAACACAAAATAATAAAGATTTTTAATTTAAATCAATTTATTTTTAGAATAGGTTTTATTCTTCTCTTTTCAAGTAAATACATTTCATTTCATACTTCATTGATTTTATTTTCATAAATTGCCATAGCTTTATATTAAATCGCACAAAAATTCGATTTGGTTGTATTGATTGATATTTGGATATTGCTATTTTCATTTGATTCATCCCCATTTGTAACAATTGTACCCCCATTCCCGAACATTCTGTAATAGCTTAGAATTTCAATTCCCGCAATTTACTATTTTCCATATATTGTATAGTAACTAGGTATGTATGGCAAGATTCAAAAATCAATCGCTAGATGACTTAATCAAAGAATGAAATAACTTGAAACCAACACACTTTCTCACACGCGCACCTCTAGGGTAACCTCGCTCGTTGCCTCAGAATACAATCAAGTCCCTCGGATATGAGACACTCTAGCAAATGACCCTTCGATAAATAAAGATCGTAGACCCTCGATGACCCTCGATGTTGCCTTTGATTAAAACGATCTCGTCCCTTAAAAAATTGCTAAAGTGTCTCACAAGTTGCCTTCAATGATTGTAAAATTGACCCGCGCATGTCCCTTCACATCCAATGGTGGGGCTTCTTACCAAATCAATGGTAAGATAGCACCATTAAAAGGAAGAAGAAAAGACACAACTTAAGACCTTTCGAGTAGATAGATTCGCTCTTAGTTACTCGCTTGCTCACGACAAAAACTTTTACACCTACACTCCCATTTCAAAACATTTCAAAAAGATAAAACATTTTGTATACGTTCTTATAGAGACAAGAACCATTGCAAAACCTCTTTTCAAAACACTTTTCGAAACACGATTCACAAACACATCTTTGAACAACTTTTCGAAACAAAACTTTGTATACGTTCTTATAGAGACGAGAACCATTACAAAAAGATTTTTCAAAATACTTTAAAAGCCCACACCACAAGCACACAATCAAACAAAAGCAAGTGATCTAAAAGAGTAACTAAGAGCCCATGGAAAACCATGGATGAAAAGGGTGCTAATACCTTCCTTTTTCATAATCTACCCCCCAAACCCGAGAAATAATCTCGAAAGGTCTTTCCTGTGCTTTTTTACCTTTCCTTTTGGATAAAAGAAAAGTCGGTGGCGACTCTTGCTAACCGCACAAGTGCGAACGAAACGCAAAACTTCTAGTCAGTTCTCCCACCGCATCATAGAACTGGCGACTCTGCTGGGAAATATAAATAAAAGTGGGGTTACCTTAGGGTTTTAGATCATGTTTACATGCTTATCTTGCTTGATTTGTTTGCTTTACACTTTGGTTCTATTGTTTGGGTTTGAATCCTCTACCCGGATTTGGGAAACATTCATAGGTAAATAGCAATACATTGTGGAAACTATGCAGGGTATACCGACACGGTCTAAGCAATAGTTATGTTAGTGTGACATATTTGTGGGTACTGGTAGCCTTTGAGTCAATCAAAGAGAATACGGGGCCGCTGAGTGATGTCATGAAGCACTAACGAACTTTTAGAACCTTTACTTGACCAACTTGGCCTTTTAGGATGTAGTGAGATGACCGGCTTTGGTGCAGTCCGATGTGGGTAGATACTCGATACTACACTCATTGAGGGTTGGTTCCTTGGAATATTTCGGTCGCCAGTAAGAGGATGAATTGAAACAATGAACAAGGAAACAATCCAGTGATATTGAGCTCTTTAGAACCCGGTTACTATTTCTAGGACAGGTTGAGCCAACTAAACTTCAAGAGGGTACTTACCTATGAAACCCCATGCAAGCCTAAACTAGGAACTTATGTGATTTGCTTGTACATATATACTTGTGCATAACATCATGGACATCATGAAGCATCATATGCATCCACTAACCATTTCAAGGATTTTTGGAAGTTCATCTTTGTTCCTGTTTTGTAGGCTATGGATTGACTTCGTAGGAAAACGATCCAAGTCAACCTTGTAAGAATTCCTCCATAACTCAAGGAGCTAGCTTCAAGGATTCCTGAGAATTCTCCATTCACCAAGAGGCATGGTCGTCTTCTCAACTTAGTCACTTCCAACACAGAGGAAGACATGATGAAAGTTCTCTTCCAGTTCTTTGACCCTTTGCATCACTGCTTTACATTTCCTGACTACCAGCTGGTGCCTACTTTGGAGGAATTTTCTCAACTCTTGAGGATTCCTATTCTCAATCAACTACCCTTCAACGGTACGGAAAGAGATCCAAATCCAGAAGATGTTGCTCGAGCCCTGTACTTGCAACCATCAGATGTCACAACACATTGGGAAACTAGAAGTGGTGTCAAAGGCTTCTTGGCAAAGTTTCTGTTTGAGAAAGCCCAAGACCGCTGGAATTCCTTGGACTTACAAGCTTTTGAGGAGATTGTAGCTCTTCTAATCTATGGGATGGTCTTGTTCCCAAACCCTGACCAGCTTATAGATGTAAGTGCTGTCAAGATTTTCATGTCTCGGAACCCAGTGCCTACATTACTTGGGGATATCTTACACTCTTTTCACACTCGAACAATGAGGAAAAGAGGTGTTCTCATGTGGTGCACTCCTCTCCTGGAAAGATGGTTTATTTCTCATCTTACCCAATCAGTCTTGAAGAATGAGCAAGGTTTGAGGTGGTCACAATGATTGATGACTCTTACACATTCAGATATTCATTGGTGTTCTCGATCGAGAGAGAATGTTATCATAGTCGACCATTGTGGGGAATTCCCTAATGTCCCTCTACTTGGCATTAGGGGGGGCATCACCTACAACCCCTGCTTGGCTCTGAGATAATCTGGTTATGCCCGAAGGGATGGCCCACATGACATGCTGATTCAAGGCTTGGTTTTCGACTTCGACAACGATAATCAAGGACTCCGACAAAGGTTCATCCGAGCTTGGAGGATGCCCAACAAGGTAGACAGTAAGACCTTGGGACACAAGAATTCCATCCCTCTTGAGCCTTACCTCAAGTGGGTACGAACCCGCGCCCAAAGTCTTATGATGCCCTACCCCTCCATTCTCCCAGTGATTATAGAGCCAGTTAAGGAAGGAGAGGTTCCATACACCCTCCTACATCCTGACATGCCAACATCACTAGAAGATCTACAAAGGAGTTGGATACAGCTCAAGGGAGAACGCGATACTTTTGAAACCTAAAGCGAGAAGAAGGTTTTAGAACTAACTCGGTTACTTCATGAAGAGCAGACTCTCAACACCTACATTGCGCCAAAGAGGATGCGCAACGTCTTTTTACCTTAGAATTTTGTATTATTTTGCCCAAGGGGCATTGATGTACTAACAAATTCTATCTTATTAATATGACGTGTGTTCCTTTTTTTGTTTAAAACAAATTTGAATTCCTGAATCCTTGAATGCATTACATGAATACATATCATTCATCATATGCATAAATAAGTCTTCACACCAAGTTTCCTCATCTCTCTGCTGTTTATTTCAGCAAGATGGATATTGAACAAACGTTCAAAGACTTACAAGCTCAGAATTCACAATTTCAACAGCTACTTCTGACCTTGGCCAAGGGGCAGGAGGAGCTCAAGACTTTGCTAGAGAAGGAAAAAGAGAAAAAGAAGAAGAAGCCAACTGGTGTGGTTCTCATGGGTAGAATATTTCAGAGACAAGCCAGACGAACCTTAGAATTCCCAACAACATCTGAAGAAGGGGAAGGAAAAGGAAAAGGAGCGACAGTACCATCAGAGTCTGAAGCAGAAGAAGAGGAATAAGATGGCTACTCTGAACAACAGTACCCTCCGGCCGATGACAAATATAAACACTTGGAAGAGCGTCTAACCGCTATGGAGATACAGAGAGTACCGGGTCTGGATTTTGAGGAATTAGGGCTGGTGTCAGGAATAGTAATTCCTCCAAAGTTTAAAGTGCCACTGTTTGCCAAGTATGATGGGGTGTCTTGTCCCAAAATGCACCTGAGATCCTATGTCAGGAAGATTCAACCACATTCTGCTGACAAAAACCTGTGGGTCCACTTTTTCCAGGACAGCCTGTCAGGAACACAGCTTGATTGGTTCTACCAGTTGGAGAGGGCAGATGCTCACAATTGGGAAGACTTGGCAGCAACCTTCTATAAACAATATCAATACAACACCAACTTGGCGCCAACCCGTACTCAACTACAAAGTATGGATATGGCTACCAATGAGGGCTTCAAAGACTATGCCCAAAAGTGGAGGGATCTAGCCAGAAGGGTGCAACCACCTTTATCTGAAAGGGAGCTAGTGGACATGTTCCTGGGGACTCTGTCAGGCCTTTTCTTTAATCATCTGATTGGGAGTTCCTCTGCAGGGTTTACCGAGTTTATTCTAACTGGCGAAAGAGTGATGGCTGGTATAAGAAATAGGAAAATTCAGAAGGACGCGTCTGCCTCAACAACTGTAAAAAAGCCCTTCACGGGAAGAAAGGAAGTATCTTCTGTCTATTCATAGAGAAATCAGGGAAGAACCGAGCGCCGACCAACGGTGGGGGCCGTTATGATTCCGAAGCCTGCATCAGACCAGCCAAGAACTAATCAACAAAGGGTAGAAAGGCCAGTTCGGCAGTTTACCAAGATTAACATGACTCCAACCCAAGTGCTACCACATCTCTTGAAGTTGAATCTGGCCACTTTAAAAGAGACCCTAAAAAAATCCTAATACTGCTTCTCCACATTACCATCCCAACGCTAGATGCGCGTACCATTCTGAAAACCCAGGGCACGACACCAACGACTGTTGGGCTCTAAAGGACAAGATTCAAGATCTGATAGACGTGAAGGAAGTTGAGTTTGAAGCGCCTGAGAAACAAAATGTTATTTCAGCCCCAATGCCGAGGCATGGTCACAATGCCAACACTATTAAAGAAGATCTGTTTGTTGCTACCGTGGATGAACTGTTGATTCCGCTCCCGACCATCAAGTTGAATTTGTTAAAAGCTGGCATCTTCCAAGGTTGTGACAAATACTACCATATTTGCCTGTCCTCATCATTTGACTGTCCTCTGTTGAAGAAAGGAATCCAACAACTGATTGATAACCAAGAAATTTTGTTTGAGAAAGCTCCTGTTTCACCCGTTCTAGTGAAAGAAGTTTCAATAATAACCATCTACGCCAATCCTTCCAGGGCCCCTAAAAGACCCATTAGGATTACACCTGCTCCAAAGACTGTTCCGCTTAAGATAACAATGCCCGGGCCTGCCCCATACATATCAGATAAATCAGTACCATGGAACTATGGTGGAGAAATCTACTACCATGGTATTAAATAGATTGAACAGACTATCAAAGAAGAAAGCTCCGAAGAGACAATTCCGACATTAGCAATATTGTTGGAACTAGCAAGATCACCCGCAATGGTAGGATCTTCTCTCCAGAGATTGCTCCTCCAACAACAGTCTTTAGACCCGTGGCCGTTCCGAAGATTACCTCTACACCAATGATTGTACCCGCAAGTGTACCTACTGAAAAAGACAATACAATTCCTATCCCTACTTCCACTGCTGAGAATAAAGGAAAGAATGTTCAAAAGGAGCTTGTTCTGACGAAGGCTCAATTACTAGTTATTCCTGAAACATCCAAGAAGGAGATGGAAGAAATCTTGAGGATCATTAAGAAGAGTGATTATGATGTGGTTGAACAATTGGGGCAGACCCCTTCAAAGATCTCTATGTTATCCCTGCTATTATGCTCTGAAGCACATGCCAAAGCTTTGGTCAAATTTCTGAAGACAACTCATGTGCTGCAAGAGACGTCTGCTGACCAGTTCGAGGACTGCGTGGCCAGTTTGACAGCTGATAATGGCCTGGGCTCCTCCGATGCTGACTTGACACCCCGAGGGAGAAAATACAACGATGCACTACATGTCTCAGTGGAGTGCAGAGGAACAACCCTAGCTCATGTCTTGGTCGATACTGGGTCATCTCTGAACTTCTTGCCGAAGAAAGCCCTTGATAGGTTGGATTGTGAGGGGCTGACTTTAAAACCCAGCAATATAGTGGCGAGAGCTTTTGATGGGTCTAAAAGGATGGTCCACGGGGAGGTGGACATCCCAATCAAGGTGGGAACTTAGGTTTTCAACGTAACATTCTATGTGATGGACATCCGTCCTTCTTATTGCTGTCTGTTGGGATGCCCCTGGATCCACAATGCCGGAGCTGTCACCTCCACTTTGCATCAGATGCTCAAGTACCCCGTCCAAGGGAAGATCATAACTGTCCATGGGGAGGAGGAGTATATGATTAGTCGTCTGAATTCTTTCCGTTATGTAGAATTGGATGGTGAATTCATAGAGACCCCTTTCCAACATTTTGAAGAAGTCTCTCCTGAAATAGCGGCAACCAAGGCGGTATCTTCGATTCCAAAGATCGCAAGACCTCCACCTCGGATGTCATCTCTCAAAGATGCAAAGGAAGTAGTGGAAGAAGGGGGGTGCACAATCTGGGGTCAGCTTCCAGACATTCCTTACAAATCAAACAAGTTCGGCTTGGGGTTTACTTCGACTGGTCAGAAGGCTGTGCGCCGTGCCCGTGCTGGGGGGCCACCTGTAAAGATCACCAACCAAGGGATTAATGCACTAGAGGACAATGAAGAGGAGGGCAGATTGGAAGATTGGATATTTCCTACTGTCAGCGGGGGACTTTGCAACTGGGAAGCCAAAGACTTCGTCCCGATAACTTTCATACCGCAGTAATTTATCTTTTACATTTCTGTTGGACTGTAATAATTCACAAACAATTCACACTTTAAAACCTTGTGTATTACCCGAGGCACAATGGTCCATTTGTAAGGGTTTTTATTTCATCTACATATGTCATTCAATGAATCATGGATGCTTTTTCACATAAACACTTTTTGCTCATTGTCTTTCTTTTACATTTTTATTGTTTTAAGATGGCTATACCCTTACACACACCCACACTCACAAACGCAGGTACCCTTCCATTCCGGATCCCATGGGTAACGATACTGCTATAGCTTTCAGTGACTCTGAAGATCTGATCTACCAAGCCGAATACGAAGGTGAGGAAGATTGTGAGGTGCCAGGGGAATTGGCCAGATTGTTACAACAAGAGGAAAGAGCAATTCAGCCTCATGAGGAGCAGTTGGATACAATCAACTTGGGTACTGAGGATGATAAAAAGGAGATCAAAATAAGTGCAAATCTAGAGCCGAGTGTCAAGGAGCGCCTAATTCAGCTATTGCATGATTATGTTGAGATCTTTTCCTGGTCATATGAAGACATGTCGGGACTCGATACAGACATTGTAGTACACCGTCTATCCACAAGAGAAGACTGTCCACCAGTGAAACAAAAGGTCCGTCGCATGAGACCTGACATGTCCGAGAAGATCAAAGCAGAAGTTATGAAACAATTCAATGCTGGATTTCTGGCTATTACTTCCTATCCTCAATGGGTTGCTAACATTGTTCCCGTGCCTAAAAACGACGACAAAGTGAGAATGTGCGTGGATTATAGATACTTAAACAGGGCCAGCCCTAAAGATGACTTTCCACTTCCACACATCGACATCCTGGTCAACAACACAGCTCAACACAAAGTATTTTCTTTCATGGACGAATTCTCAGGCTATAACCAGATCAAAATGGCACCTGAGGACATGGAGAAAACTACATTTGTCACACAGTGGGGTACGTTCTGCTACAAAGTGATGCCATTCGGACTGAAGAATGTCGGGGCAACCTATCAACGCGCCATGGTAGCTTTGTTTCATGATATGATACATCATGAGATAGAGGTCTGCGTAGATGACATGATAGCCCGATCACAAACTGAAGAAGAACACCTTGATCACTTGCAAAAGCTGTTTGTCAGGTTGAAGGAGTACAAACTCAGATTGAACCCAAACAAGTGTACATTCGGAGTCCGGCCCGGTAAACTCTTAGGTTTCATTGTCAGCAACAAAGGCATCGAGGTTGATCCTACCAAAGTCAAAGCTATACAATAAATGCATGCTCCTCGCACTGAGAAGGAGGTCATAGGTTTTTTGGGACGCCTAAACTATATTGCTAGGTTCATTTCTCACCTAACGTCTACTTGTGAACCAATATTCAAGCTGTTGAAGAAAGATCAAGTAGTCAGATGGAATGATGACTGTCAGATTGCTTTGGATAGAATCAATGAGTATTTTCTAGAGCCTTCTGTCTTGATGCCACCCGTCGAAGGAAGACCGCTAATCATGTATCTGACCGTCTTAGAGAACTCAATGGGGTGCGTACTGGGGCAGCATGACGAGTCTGGCCAAAAAGAGCATGCCATTTTTTACCTTAGCAAAAAGTTTACCGACTGTGAAACCAGATATTCACTGCTCGAGAAAACTTGTTGTGCTTTGGTATGGGCTGCTCGTCAGCTAATGCAGTATATGTTGACTCATACCACTTTGCTGATATCTAAGATGGATCCGATAAAGTACATCTTTGAGAAGCCTGCTCTGTCTGGAAGGATAGCTAGAGGGCAGATGATCCTAACAGAATACGACATACAGTACACGACCCAAAAAGCTATAAAAGGCAATGTGCTAGCTGATCATCTGGCCCATCAAGCTGTAGAAGATTATCAATCTATGAAGTTCGACTTCCCTGACGAAGAAATCATGACAGTAGACAACTGCGAAGAGATCAGACCATATGATGGACCTGAACAAGGATCCCGATGGACCATGTACTTTGATGGGGCATATAATGCACTTGGTAACGGTATCGACGGTGTGCTTATATCTCAGGAAGGATGCCATACTCCTTTCACTGCTATACTATGCTTCAACTGTACGAACAACATGGCAGAGTACGAGGCATGCATCTTTGGACTCAAGGCTGCCATAGACTTGGGAATCAAATCCTTAGATGTGTTTGGGGACTCAGCTTTGGTCATCAATCAGATCAAAGGAGAGTGGGAAACTAAGCATCCAAACCTCATCCCTTACAACGAACATGTTTTGACATTGTTACCACATTTCGAGCAGATTACCTTCGAGCACTTCCCGCGAGAAGAAAATCAGCTAGCAGATGCTCTAGATACAATGTCATCTATGTTTAAACTTAATTGGGATAATGAGTGTTGTACCCCAAAATTTGCCCTCCCATAATTCTTCAAGAAATTGCAAAGTCAAGCTTCAAAATCTCCCCAAGGGCTGCACAGTCAAAGATCTCCTATACAGTCAAAATTAGGGTTTGTGTTTTGATCAAGAAAATGAAGTTTTCAAAGGTCCAATCAAGTCTCATATGCCTACAAATATGGTCAAGCATCCTCATACCAAGTTTCAAGACATTCAGCTCAAAATTGTACAGTCAAAACCCTAAATTGCACTACAATCAACTGTAGGGGCAAAATGGTCATTTGACAGTCAAAAGTTCAAATTTTTGATCAACATCTCATTTTGAAGCCACAAACATCATTTGATCAATGCTTGATCATGATTCTCAAAGCTTGGCTCAAAAATCATCAAGATGCAAAAGTTTCCTTATTTGGACAGTTGAAAAAGTCAACTGTAAATTGACTAGGGCATAACTTTCACATGGATTATCAGAAAAATTCCATCCAAAGCTCATTTTGAAGAGAAAGACATTTCCTACAACTCATCTTCATACTTCAAGTCCAAGAAATGCTCTCACAAAAAGTTATCATTTTCAACATTATAGGTCATTTTCAAAAGTCAACAAAAAGGGACTTTAAGTCAAAGGCCATAACTTGAGATTGGTAAATCAAAATGACATGGGACCAAAGGCATTGGTTAGAGGACTCAAAGACCTTTCCAAAATGTCCAAGAACATGAGAAAAGCTTAAACATTGAGCAAGTTATGCCTTGTATAAGTTGGGAAGTTTTTGGATATTTTAAAAAGTCAACATTGATTCAAATGAGCTAAAATTGCTAATGGGCCCATTTTTCTTCCATAATTCATCATCCATGGCATGTGCACGACCACTTGGCCCAAAGGGAAGTATTTTATCATTTTTTATTTATTTATTTGAATTTTTATTTATATTAATTCATTTAAATCAATTAAATATATGAAAAATATTTAACTTAACCTAACAAATATTTTTGTGCATGTTTTATACTCAATAATTCGTGCCTAGCCAAATAAGGAAAGAATTGGACTGATTGGATCATGATTTGCACAAAAGCACATGGAAAATATTTGAAAAATAAAGCTTGAAAATCAAATCTTCAAAACTATGAATGCAAGAGATTTGGATGATTCTTTTTGACCTGATTCACTACTACATATGCCAGGATCACAACCTTAATGCAGATGGACACGCAGCTGCTCAAAAACTTGAAGAACAAACTTGAAATTTTTCTCTCAAAACTCAAAACTGCAAACTCACTTCCAGGGCGATTCAAAGCATAATTCTTGTTCCATTAGCTTGCCAAGGTTGCCCAGAAGCGATTACAATCAAAAACATTTATCAAAGCTCAAGAAATTGGTAATGAGAACCGCCCCTGTACGCAAAAAAATCCATGATCGTGTTTTGACATATAGGCATTCTTTGTGAAATTTAATTATTGATTCATGTTGGTCATTTGATTCTGAAACTAACCCATGTATTTAATTGTGTTTTTGAGCTGTATACACGATTTCGCCATTGATGATATTTAGGGTTCAGGAAGCTTGGAATTAGGGCTTTTGAAATTAAGAAAAATTGGCCTTCCAGACCCATACCATTCAAACCAGCGCATTTGGACGAAGGCAATGGAACCCTCGCGCTCAATTTATGAGCGTCAGAGGGCTAATCGTTATTTTCCCATAAGCTACCTAAGAGAACGCATGAAAAACCGTGGCCAATGTGTTCTTATCTCAGGCAAAAAATAAAACACGCGAGGAAGATGAATGCGTGGCGTACGTTGGTTGGTTCTTTTAAATTTCGCGCGTTTTTGAACCACTAACCATTGTTTCTTATTATATTATTCTTCATTTATTTTATATACAAAGCGCAACAAGTGGTTCAGTGGCAAGGCATACGCTGGCAACATCCATGACCTGGGTTCGAGTCCCAGGTCTTCTTTGTCTCAATATTATTTTTCAATATATGTTCACGTGCAGTTTCAAAAGCAAGGATGTACCATACACTGCCAAGATCCAATGTCCACGCGTCCAACCTCCTCCATCCAAGGGCCAGGAATTAGGGAGCATGGTAGGCTGCAGTCAACGTGCTACGTGCTAATGAAAAAGTCCAACAAGGCCATGCTAAATGGGCCTGAATTGCTAGAGACTCACCTCCATATTGGGGACTGATACCCCCAAGGTTTGCCAAATTTTGTTATTTTTTTTACCTTTTTTATTATTTTTATCTTCTTTTAATTATTATTCTCTTAATCAATTTAATATTTTCATAAATATAAAAAATACCCATAAAAATCAGAAAAGAGAAAAAACAATAAATATTTTATTTTTAGTATTTTCTTAAACAAAATTGTATATAATTATTTAGTTTTAAATTAGGTTAATTTTAATTCTTTTGATAAAAACCTAAAAAATGTAGAACTAGGGTTTAATTAATAATTTTTCACCCTTTTTATTTTCTTTCAAATAATTAAATATTTATTTTATTTATTTTTATAATCAAATTTGCATGTAAAAATTAGGTTTAATTTAGGTTAAAATTTCAATATTTCTTAAAAAAATTAAAAATAAAATAGAATTAGGGTTTGCATCTTATCTTGATTTTAATTAATTCTCCCTTTTTATATTAAATCCTAAAATACTACAAAATACCATAAACAAGTTTTTTTTTTTTAATTAATTCCTTATTAATTTAATTTCGCAAAAGGGTCCAACGCCCTCGTTTCGTTCTTAATCTCTCATTAATTCGCATATTTATTTTATTTCTTTATATGATTATGTACCTCTCCCGAAGCCATGTAAATTACTTCTCGCACTTTTAATTTCTTTATTTTTCGTCAAATCGGGTCCTGGTTAATTTTGGCGATGTGGACCCGCGCCATTTGTAATAGCTTTAGATTTTTACTTTCCCGCAAATATTTTAACTGTTAAATCAAAGCATGAAAGAATGAATGCCCAAAAATAAAATCAAAACGTAGATCACCAATGCATGACAAGACAAACAATAAACTGAAAATGACACACAATTCACACACCACCCCTAGGGTACGCTTCACTGTTGCCTTGCCCCTCGAAAGGTGATCGTCGAGTAGAGGATGTCTTAGTAAGTCCTCATGATCCAGGAACCTGGCATGAGGGTAGCTTCTAAGGTGTCTTCCCATTGCTCTGGTGATCACCATGTCCCGAACCTCGAATTGACCCGAACACCTCCAACGGTGGTGCTACCTACCTCTCAATGGTGGGATGTCACTAATTTAAAGGACATTTACACAGACGAATTCTTTAGGGTAGGTAGGTTCTCGTAGATACTTGCTCTAAATTTAAAAACAAATTCAAAAATACTTTTCACACCAATACATTTTCAAAAAGCTTTCGAAAGCATTTTTCAAACACTCTTGAGGACCGATACAAGAGTCGAACTGAAATTTTCAAAGAAACTTTTTAAAACCCACAGTTGAAAAGCAAACAAAACATTTTTGAAAACACAATGAGCAAGTATCTAAGAGCCCATGGATAACCATGGATAGAAAGGGTGCTAACACCTTCCCTTTCTATAATCTACCTCCCGAACCGAGAGCAATCTCTTTAAGGAATTTTTCTGTGCTTTTGTCCTTTCCATTTGGAGAAAATAAAAGACGGTGGCGACTCTTGCTTCCGCGACATTTCGCGAACCAGCGTTAAACAGTCAGTTCCAGATCCACCGATCACAGAACTGGCGACTCTGCTGGGGACTAAACTTAAAGTGAGGTGTACCTTAGGGCTAGTTCATAACTGTGTTTTCAATTGTTTTCCTTGTGTGCTTTAAAATTGTGGGTTGCTTGGGAGTTCTATAGATCCTAACCCGGATCTGGGGGATACCTTCTTAGAAAGTAGCAACAAGGCTGTGAGGGAACTGTGCGGGGTATACCGACATGGTTGAAACAGTCTGCTACGTTGATGTGGCACTTTGGTGTGTACCGGTAACCCTTGAGTTCAGTCAAGGAGAGTACGGGGCCTCCGCGTGGTGTCGTGAAGCATCAACAGACCTTAGGAACCTTAATTGAACTATCTTGGCCTCTTTAGGGTAGTGAGATAACTGACTTTGGTGCAGTCCGAGGTTGGTTGATACTCGATACTACACCCAATTGAGGGTTGCTTTCCTGGAATATTTCGGTCGCCAGTTCAGTGGCTAAATCGAAACGATGAACAATGAAAGCAATCCCGTGATATTGGGACCCTTAGAACCCGGTTACTTTGATAGGACAGGTTGAACCCACCAACTTCAAGAGGGTACTACCCAGACCCCATGCCGGCCTAAACTCTAAGGGTTTCTCTTGTGTGACTTGTGTGCCTTCGTACTTGACTACTTGCATGCTCGTTATCTGACACTTGAGTTCCTTGCAGGTTTTGTTTATAGTCCTTAATAGGGACTCATAACAGGCTTACTAAGTTTTTTGCAGGTTTTTGTCTTAGTCCTTAACTAGGACTCGTAACAAGGATTATTGAATTTCCTGCAGGTTTTGGTCATAGTCCTTAACTAGGACTCATAACAAGGTTTACCGAGTTTCTTGCAGGGTCTGTTTTAATCCCTAATTGGGACCCCTAACGGAGTGTACTGAGTTTCTTGCAGGTTTTGGTTTGCAGTCCTTAATTGGGACTCATAACAGGGTTACTCACATTACCCCATGCATACCATAACATCATGCCATTGCATACATCCTAACCCATTTCAAGGATCTCAAAGGCTTGTGATGCAGGTCATGATAAATCAAACATCTAGCAAGGGGCAAAGAGGATTTATTTTCCTCTAGCCAAAGTTGTCAGAGGCTATGACCCACTTGATATGGTGAGCTTTGACACTTGAAGAAGGTTCCTCTAGCCAAAGTTGTCAGGGGCTATGACCCACTGGATATGGTGAGTCTTTGACCCTTGAAGAAGGACTCTCAACAACATGAAGTTCCTTCAATCAAGCTACCGATTCAAACGCTAACGATCTTCTTGTTTACCCCGCGAGATCCTTGAAAACATTGCATGCATGTCATACACATCATTACATAACAGGTATCTTTGTTGCAGGTCACTTACCTTTCTCGCTGTTTATTTCAGCAATGGCCTTCCAACCAGATAACCAGGACTGTCTTGCTCAAGAGACTCGGTTCGGGGAAATCCTCCTGAATCTATCCAAGGGGCAGGAGGAGCTAAGGACACTTCTCATGGAGACCTTTCTTAGAAACAGTGCTGAGGGTGAAAGGCTGAAACACCTACGAGCTGAGGTGGATGCATTGAAAGCCCAGATGCTGGGGCAGGTGACTGCTATTCAAGGGTTAGCTCAAAGACAAGACGAGCTCTGGTTTCTCGTCAACCAACTGCTTCAGGGTAACCAGCTGGGGAAAAAGTCTAAGGGTAAAAAGCCAGTCATCGTTCGACCACCTTTGAGACAAAGAGGCAAGGAGAGAGCTCCCCAAACGGCTCCAGTGTCACAAATTCAACATCGCAACCAACAAAAGAGCGAGAGAAGGCAGTTCACTCGGCTCAGCATGACCTTATCCCAGATATTGCCACAGTTGCTGGAGACCAAGCTGGTAACTCTAAAAGAGGCTCCGAAGTTTCAAAATACAACGTCACCAAAGTATAACCCCAACGCTCGCTGCACTTATCATTCTGATAGCCCGGGGCATGCTACAGAGGATTGTTGGGCTTTGAAGAATAAGATTCAGGACCTGATTGATGAAGGAGCACTGGAATTCACACAAGATGGTCAGGCTGAATTTTTATACCATCCCTCCAAGGCTCACCTTTTGAAGTGACAAGCTCTGAGACTAGGAAACTTTTGTTCATTCGAATGTTCAAGTTGTGTTGTGCTTTGATTGTTCAAACATTTATTCATGTTAAACATTGTTATTCCATTAATGCATCGCATATGTCTGTTTTGAAGCAATATATTCGTATTCACTAAATGCAAATTATTTTCATATTTTTTCTGATATCAACTCTTGATCTAAAATTCTAAAGCCTCTTGAGGGAGGATGACGAAAACGATACCACAATTTACAGTATGCTTTTGAACAGACCCCGCTGATGAGGTACAGGCATTGTTTCAAATCCTAAACACTGGAGTTATAAGGATGATAATCCCTCGTCAACCCCTCTGAGCCAAAGAAGTAGGAGTTTTTCTTTGCAAAATTTAAAACTCTTAATCATGACCTGGGGCAGGGTAGTCTCTCAGTTGATCCAAGTGCATAACAAATGGCACCAAAGAAGTCCTCACAAAACGAAGAAAGACAGTGATGGTTCCGAATAATCAATAAAGAAAGGCAGTCATTATCTCAAAAAAATAAAAAGCCCATTAAGTCAAAACCCATGAAGGAGACTTACAAAACTGGGGCATCCCGCTGACTGTAATTCCAAAAAAGGAAACAGTTCAGGCAAAAAAAGAAAGGGATAACAAAAATCAAGAAAGAGGTCTTACAAACCCTCAACAAAAAAGGAATGACTGCCTATTCAAAGTAAGTTATCAACATCCGAATCGTCACCGGAAAATCAGAGCGAAGACTCAAACAAGGTCTAACGTATGATCAACTGAGTTTAGGTTTGGAGAACATCACGAAGAGCGGGTGGGTACAAATAAAATTCGAGCCTTTATCCTTTGTTTCTTAAACCGTGAACCAAGCCACGTTACAACCCTTAAAAGTCCTAGCTGAAGCATGGGTTAGTTCGAAAGCATACTGGTACGAAAGGTATCCTGACTCCTTAAGGCTTACGGTAAATACGGAGTTGACATCACATTTTACAAACATTCACCCGTTTTATGAAAAAAGAATGCATTTTCAAAATCTTCGAGACAGACATAGGCTTTGCATTTTTAACATAACTTTGTTTGCATATGAATTTTTGTCTGAACAGCAGGGAAATTCGCACGATGAATACCTTGTGAACAAAAGTACTTCCAATCAAGGGGAAGACATGACCATGGTCCATTATCTGGGGCAGTCCAATCAAGATTCGGAGAATCTCTCAGAGGCCAAATAGCCTGGGGAAAATCTCCGCCTGAGTCACTGGGGGCATTCCAACAACGAATCTTGCCTGATCAAACACCTTCCGGTGGCATGACAAAACACTTCTAACAGGGGCAACTCCCTACATTATGAAAATACGGACATAGTCGAAAAAATACTACGCATAATCAAAGACCCGCTAGGTTGACACACCTAGGCAAAAATAAGGGCTTCCCGGCGAACCAAAAGGGTTCGGGCAAAATGAAGGGATGAAATGAAAAAATCTGTACACCCGGCAAGTCGAAAACCTGAAAAGGCGGCTTGGGCAAAAATGGGTATCCCGGTGGACTGAAAACCCGAAAGGGCGGTCCAGGCAAAAATCAGGGATCAAAGCGTACGACTATGTCCCGGCATCTTGTCACCTGTCAACCAGAAGAAGGTTAGCCCCTCAACAACTATCAGCACCTCACAGGTCCTCCTCCCCCACCTCAGAAACAGGGGCAATAAAGAGTTGTCTAAAAGCAATCTAATGGTTCTGTCCTCCAAGGTACCAAGGTAGGTTCAGCTAAAGAACATAACCGACATATCTTAATTCCCCAGAGAGTATGTCAGCAAGTCGATACACTCTCCTCAAGCGAAGCTACTATCAAACTTAAGGAAGTTGAGTATCCTCCAGCAGATCTCAACATTCCCCAGCAGCATATATATTCTTAACAAGCATCCCCGACAGTCTTGGTCTAAAGATCGTTCCCCGGCAGTGTACCAACATTCAAAGGAATCACTTCCCCGACGCAGTTCAAACTTCCCCAAGAGAGTCCAATCCAGTTTCCCCAGGAAAGTTAGAATTCACCTCTCCAGGCAGTAAGCTCATCCCCAGTAGATTCTGGAAGCTTATCCCCGCAGAGCACGAACGCGTCGCCCGACTTTATTCAAAGAGTTATTTCCTTACCAGGATATAACTGGGTTATCCTCAGCCAAGAGCCACAGAAAGGTCGTCGTCAACACAGTTCTTATCCCCAGCGAAGTCTATCAGCACTTCCAACACAACAAGGGTATTCCCAGCAAGTTATCATCAACACTCAGCAAAGCATCCCTCTCCCCACAGAGTATCACTCCCCAGTATGGTCGCTAGAGTATTTTTCTCCCCGCAGAATCTTCCATTTGCCAAGTTCATTCCTCAACGGAGTCATCTTCTCCTACCGGCATTCTTGCAACTATCATCCCCAGCGGAAGCAAAAATCTTTTCTTCAAGATCAGCCCAGGATATGACTTCCCGGCACCCGTCAAGGATTTACTTTCCTAGACGAAAAAAAACATACATCATAAAACATCACATACATCATTATAGCATGCATAGACGCATCATATCATACAAATCTCATTTATGTTGAGAACATCATTGCATGGTCCATATCATGCATCGCATACGACTGACCTTTACCTTTCAGGAAAGAGGCAGTTAAATTCTCAACCACATTTCAAGACCTAGACCGGTTCAGTTAATCGACTCAAAAGATTTCTTATCCAGTCCAAGGCCTTCTCTAGTCTAGCTAAATCGACTCCCAACAGATTTTTCTGATGAAGACTCAGTAGAAGTTATCAGACTATAATGGTTCTCTCTCCGACGGTGCATGAGATTTCCATTTTAGGTTTTTCTTTGAGATTATAATGTCCTATTGGTTCTCTCTCCGACGGTGCATGAGATTTCCATTTTAGGTTTTTCTTTGAGATTATAATGTCCTATTGGTTCTCTCTCCGACGGTGCATGAGATTTCCATTTTAGGTTTTTCTTTGAGATTATAATGTCCTATTGGTTCTCTCTCCGACGGTGCATGAGATTTCCATTTTAGGTTTTTCTTTGAGATTATAATGTCCTATTGGTTCTCTCTCCGACGGTGCATGAGATTTCCATTTTAGGTTTTTCTTTAAGATTATATTGTCCTATTGGTTCTCTCTCCGACGGTGCATGAGATTTCCATTTTAGGTTTTTCTTTAAGATTATAAATTTCCTATTGGTTTTCTCTCCGACGGTGCATGAGATTTCCATTTTTAGGTTTTTTCTTTAAGATTATAAATTTCCTATTGGTTTTCTCTCCGACGGTGCATGAGATTTCCATTTTAGGTTTTTCTTTGAGATTATAATTTTCCTATTGGTTCTCTCTCCGACGGTGCATGAGATTTCCATTTTAGGTTTTTTTTTCTTTGAGATTATATTTTCCTATGGGTTCCCTCTCCGACGGTGAGTGAGGTGGTAATTCCTTTCCTTATGGTTCCCTCTCCGACGGTGAGTGAGGTGATAATCTCCTATGGTTCCCTCTCCGATGGTGAGTGAGGTGATAATTCCTTTTCAAGATGTTTCCCTCTCCGACGGTGAGTGAGGTGATAATCTCCTATGGTTCCCTCTCCGACGGTGAGTGAGGTGATAATTCCTTTTCAAGATGTTTCCCTCTCCGACGGTGAGTGAGGTGATAATTTCCTATGGTTCCCTCTCCGACGGTGAGTGAGGTGGTAATTCCTTTCCTTATGGTTCCCTCTCTGACGGTGAGTGAGGTGATAATTCCTTTTCAGATAGTTCCCTCTCCGACGGTGAGTGAGGTGATAATTCCTTTTCAGATAGTTCCCTCTCCGACGGTGAGTGAGGTGATAATTCCTTTTCAGATTATAATTTCCTATGGTTCCCTCTCCGACGGTGAGTGAGGTGATAATTCCCTTTCAGATTATAACTGCCTTTGGTTCTCTGCCCGATACTGCGAAGATGGTAATTCCCACCAAGATTTTCTCAACGAGCGTTGTTGAAGTTAAAGTCACCCAAGGTTCTCTTACCATTCATGCTAAGGTAGTAACCATCCCTGGTTCATTCATCACCGTTTGAAGCTCCAGACTCAGCTCTTGTAACCAGTCAGGACATATCTATGCCAAGCATCTGAAATCAGCTCCTGCAACGTGTCAGGTACTCATTTTTCTTTTGCAGGTATGCAGGTTCTCGCTAAGGAATCTCTTACACGATCAACATCCAGATGGCATCTATAAGCCCATCATCCTATCCAGCAATCTCTAAATGGCATCTATAAGCCCATCCCCATCATCAACACTGCCACTATGTGAGCGCAAATTTCTGGGCACTCTAGTGTCCAATCATCTTCTACCCTCGGATTACGAAAGGCACGTCAGCTAATCTGCATCCTCAGGTCTAAGAAGATTGAACAGGGGCAACTGTTGTACCCCAAAATTTTCCCTCCCATAATTCTTCAAGAAATTGCAAAGTCAAGCTTCAAAATCTCCCCAAGGGCTGCACAGTCAAAGATCTCCTATACAGTCAAAATTAGGGTTTGTGTTTTGATCAATAAAATGAAGTTTTCAAAGGTCCAATCAAGTATCATATGCCTACAAATATGGTCAAGCATCCTCATACCAAGTTTCAAGACATTCAGCTCAAAATTGCACAGTCAAAACCCTAAATTGCACTACAATCAACTGTAGGGGCAAAATGGTCATTTGACAGTCAAAAGTTCAAATTTTTGGTCAACATCTCATTTTTAAGCCACGAACATCATTTGATCAATGCTTGATCATGATTCTCAAAGCTTGGCTAAAAAATCATCAAGATGCAAAAGTTTCCTTATTTGGACAGTTGAAAAAGTCAACTGTAAATTGACCAGGGCATAACTTTCACATGGATTATCAGAAAAATTCCATCCAAAGCTCATTTTGAAGAGAAAGACATTTCCTACAACTCATCTTCATACTTCAAGTCCAATAAATGCTCTCACAAAAAGTTATCAATTTCAACATTATAGGTCATTTTCAAAAGTCAACAAAAAGGGACTTTAAGTCAAAGGCCATAACTTGAGATTGGTAAATCAAAATGACATGGGACTAAAGGCATTGGTTAGAGGACTCAAATACCTTTCCAAAATGTCCAAGAACATGAGAAAAGCTTAAAAATTGAGCAAGTTATGCCTTGTATAAGTTGGGAAGTGTTTGGATATTTTAAAAAGTCAACATTGATTCAAATGACCTAAAATTGCTAATGGGCCCATTTTTCTTCCATAATTCATCATCCATGGCATGTGCACGACCACTTGGCCCAAAGGGAAGTATTTTCTCATTTTTTATTTATTTATTTGAATTTTTATTTATATTAATTCATTTAAATCAATTAAATATATGAAAAATATTTAACTTAACCTAACAAATATTTTTGTGCATGTTTTATACTCAATAATTCGTGCCTAGCCAAATAAGGAAAGAATTGGACTGATTAGATCATGATTTGCACAAAAGCACATGGAAAATATTTGAAAAATAAAGCTTGAAAATCAAATCTTCAAAACTATGAATGCAAGAGATTTGGATGATTCTTTTTGACCTAATTCACTACTACATATGCCAGGATCACAACCCTAATGCAGATGGACACGCAGCTGCTCAAAAACTTGAAGAACAAACTTGAAATTTTTCTCTCAAAACTCAAAACTGCAAACTCACTTTCAGGGCGATTCAAAGCATAATTCTTGTTCCATTAGCTTGCCAAGGTTGCCCAGAAGCGATTACAATCAAAAGCATTTATCAAAGCTCAAGAAATTGGTAATGAGAACCGCCCCTGTACGCAAAAAAATCCATGATCGTGTTTTGACATATAGGCATTCTTTGTGAAATTTAATTATTGATTCATGTTGGTCATTTGATTCTGAAACTAACCCATGTATTTAATTGTATTTTTGAGCTGTATACACGATTTCGCCATTGATGATATTTAGGGTTCAGGAAGCTTGGAATTAGGGCTTTTGAAATTAAGAAAAATTGGCCTTCCAGACCCATACCATTCAAACCAGCGCATTTGGACGAAGGCAATGGAACCCTCGCGCTCAATTTATGAGCGTCAGAGGGCTAATCGTTATTTTCCCATAAGCTACCTAAGAGAACGCATGAAAAACCGTGGCCAATGTGTTCTTATCTCAGGCAAAAAATAAAACACGCGAGGAAGATGAATGCGTGGCGTACGTTGGTTGGTTCTTTTAAATTTTGCGCGTTTTTGAACCACTAACCATTGTTTCTTATTATATTATTCTTCATTTATTTTATATACAAAGCGCAACAAGTGGTTCAGTGGCAAGGCATACGCTGGCAACATCCATGACCTGGGTTCGAGTCCCAGGTCTTCTTTGTCTCAATATTATTTTTCAATATATGTTCACGTGTAGTTTCAAAAGCAAGGATGTACCATACACTGCCAAGATCCAATGTCCACGCGTCCAACCTCCTCCATCCAAGGGCCAGGAATTAGGGAGCATGGTAGGCTGCAGTCAACGTGCTACGTGCTAATGAAAAAGTCCAACAAGGCCATGCTAAATGAGCCTGAATTGCTAGAGACTCACCTCCATATTGGGGACTGATACCCCCAAGGTTTGCCAAATTTTGTTATTTTTTTTACCTTTTTTATTATTTTTATCTTCTTTTAATTATTATTCTCTTAATCAATTTAATATTTTCATAAATATAAAAAATACCCATAAAAATCAGAAAAGAGAAAAAACAATAAATATTTTATTTTTAGTATTTTCTTAAACAAAATTGTATATAATTATTTAGTTTTAAATTAGGTTAATTTTAATTCTTTTGATAAAAACCTAAAAAATGTAGAACTAGGGTTTAATTAATAATTTTTCACCCTTTTTATTTTCTTTCAAATAATTAAATATTTATTTTATTTATTTTTATAATCAAATTTGCATGTAAAAATTAGGTTTAATTTAGGTTAAAATTTCAATATTTCTTAAAAAAATTAAAAATAAAATAGAATTAGGGTTTGCATCTTATCTTGATTTTAATTAATTCTCCCTTTTTATATTAAATCCTAAAATACTACAAAATACCAAAAACAAGTTTTTTTTTTTTAATTAATTCCTCATTAATTTAATTTCGCAAAAGGGTCCAACGCCCTCGTTTCGTTCTTAATCTCTCATTAATTCGCATATTTATTTTATTTCTTTATATGATTATGTACCTCTCCCGAAGCCATGTAAATTACTTCTCGCACTTTTAATTTCTTTATTTTCCGTCAAATCGGGTCCTGGTTAATTTTGGCGATGTGGACCCGCGCCATTTGTAATAGCTTTAGATTTTTACTTTCCCGCAAATATTTTAACTGTTAAATCAAAGCATGAAAGAATGAATGCCCAAAAATAAAATCAAAACGTAGATCACCAATGCATGACAAGACAAACAATAAACTGAAAATGACACACAATTCACACACCACCCCTAGGGTACGCTTCACTGTTGCCTTGCCCCTCGAAAGGTGATCGTCGAGTAGAGGATGTCTTAGTAAGTCCTCATGATCCGGGAACCTGGCATGAGGGTAGCTTCTAAGGTGTCTTCCCATTGCTCTGGTGATCACCATGTCCCGAACCTCGAATTGACCCGAACACCTCCAACGGTGGTGCTACCTACCTCTCAATGGTGGGATGGCACTACTTTAAAGGACATTTACACAGACGAATTCCTTAGGGTAGGTAGGTTCTCGTAGATACTTGCTCTAAATTTAAAAACAAATTCAAAAATACTTTTCACACCAATACATTTTCAAAAAGCTTTCGAAAGCATTTTTCAAACACTCTTGAGGACCGATACAAGAGTCGAACTGAAATTTTCAAAGAAACTTTTTAAAACCCACAGTTGAAAAGCAAACAAAACATTTTTGAAAACACAATGAGCAAGTATCTAAGAGCCCATGGATAACCATGGATAGAAAGGGTGCTAACACCTTCCCTTTCTATAATCTACCTCCCGAACCGAGAGCAATCTCTTTAAGGAATTTTTCTGTGCTTTTGTCCTTTCCATTTGGAGAAAATAAAAGATGGTGGCGACTCTTGCTTCCGCGACATTTCGCGAACCAGCGTTAAACAGTCAGTTCCAGATCCACCGATCACAATGAGGCTCCCCAAATCACCATTGAACGGATGGACGAACCGACACATTGTCACGAGATTAATACCGAAGAAGTAGTGGACCAACCATGGTTTCATGAAGTCAAAAGGTATCTAGAGGCTCAAGAATATCCAAAAGGAGCTTCAGTCAACGACAAAAAGTTCTTAAGGAGATTCTCAGCTAAGTTCTTCCTAAGTAATGGCATCCTGTACAAGCGTAATCATGATTCTATTCTGCTCCGTTGTGTGGACAAGATTGAAGCTGAAAAGATCATGGCTGAATTGCATGAGGGTACCTTTGGCACTCACTCTAGTGGGCATACGATGGCTAAGAAGATTCTGCGGGCAGGCTAATACTGGTCTACCATGGAAGCTGACTGCTATCAACATTCCCGGACCTGCCACAAGTGTCAAATCTATGCAGATAAGGTGCACATGCCTCCTGTTCCTCTAAATGTCTTAACAACTCCTTGGCCCTTCGCTATATGGGGAATCGACATGATTGGGGAGATCAAGCCTACAACCTCTAATGGACACCACTTCATTCTGGTGGCCATTGACTACTTCACCAAGTGGGTCGAAGCAGCTTCCTTCGCATCCGTTACTAAGAATATTATTGCCTGCTTCATCAAGCAAAATCTTGTTTGCCGGTACAGTATCCCTGAAAGGATTATCATTGATAATGGTACAAACCTTAACAATACTATGATCACCGCCTTGTGCGAGCAGTTCAAAATTCAACATCATAATTCATCTCCCTATCGGCCAAAGATGAATGGTGCAGTCAAAGCTGCTAACAAAAATATAAAAAAGATCATACAAAAGATGACAGTCACCTACAAGGACTGGCATGAAATGTTACCGTTTGCTCTCCACGGGTACCGTACCACGGCCCGCACGTCAACTGGGGAAACACCCTATTCTTTGGTTTATGGCATGGAGGCTGTTTTACCTATTGAAGTTCAGATTCCCTCCTTGAGAATCATGAAAGATGCAGGTTTGAGTGAAGACGATTGGATCCAAACCCGACTTGATCAGTTGAACTTAATTGACGAGAAGAGACTTACTGCTATTTGTCATGGTCAGGCGTATCAAAAGCAGATGATCAAAGCTTTCAACAAGAAATTCAGACGCCAAGTATATCAAGTTGGAGATCTTGTGATCAAGCGCATCATCTTGCCACAAAGTGATCCCAGGGGAAAATGGACACCTACCTACGAAGGACCATTTGTGATCAAGAATATCTTTTCTGGTGGAGCAATGATTTTAACCACCATGGACGGAGACGACCTGCCGCACCCTGCGAATGCAGACATAGTCAAAAGATACTACGCATAAGAGACCCGCTAGGTTGATACACCTAGGCAAAACAAGGGCATCCCGGTGAATCGAAAACCCGAAAGGGCGGTTCAGGCAAAAATTAGGGATAAAACAAAAAAATCTGTACACCCGACAAGTTGAAAACCTGAAAGGGCGACTTGGGCAAAAAAGGGTTTCCCGGTGGACTGAAAACCCGAAAGGGCGGTCCAGGAAAAAGTTAGGGAATTAAAGCGTATGACTATGTCTCATCGGATCACTTTAAGGATAATCTCTTCATAGACAAACTCTGAGGCTTCTGATCAATCCAATCATCTTCGGACGAAGCCACGAATGCACAAGATATCCGGAGTTGCGAAGGCTATAGCAGAATGGGAACCCCATGGGATTTTTTTTCACACATAGCTATCTTTCTTTGTATAAAATTTTCTAATTTTTATGACACCATCCTCTTACTAGGATGTCTGTCTCCTTTGTACAAAATACTTATTCAAAGTAAATACAAAGATATCTCTTTCAAAATACAGAAAACTATTTGCCTTTTTCTTTACACTTGTGTTTTTATTTGCAAAAATGTCCAACGATTCATTAATGAAGATATGCATTTGAACATGATTACTGTTTACAAATAAATAGGATGAAAAAGAGTAATTACTGACAGGTAGAAAGATTAGGAAAATGTCTTTAGGCTATTCCGTGGGCAATCTCTACAACACGTCATTAAGATCCCCCAACGGAGCCAAAACTTTGAAGTACAGGTCCCCAGCGGAGCTGAGACTACCAACCACCAATCCCCAACGGAGCCGAAACTTCAAACTATCAACCCACAGTAGAATCATCCAGTTTCTCCAGGTTCCCCTAGCAAGTTGTCTTAAAGACTGAAAATCAACCAGATAACGGTTAACTTTTTATTTCTCCCCAACCTAGGGTAACCCCCCAGTCGATTGAAATACAACCCAAACTCCTGAACTCCCCAGCAGAATAAGCTTTTCCCCACAGAGTTTTCATTATAGGATAAACTTTTTCCCCACAGAGTTTTCATTACAGGATAAACTTTTTCCCCACAGAGTTTTTATTACTTCTCGACAGAACAAAGACTCCCGTCAGTAATCCTCAGTAAAAGTCATTAAAATTCTTTGGATTCCCCAAGCAGATTCCTCAAGAAGTATAAGGCATTACTCTCACAATCCTCAGCAGTCAAGGATTTATTTCCCCCGGCAGTAGTCAAGGATTTATTTTCCTCAGCAATACAGCAAATCAGCTTACATGCGCATACATTACATCATAAACATGGATAAAACACATTTATTGCATCATACATTTCATGCAACATAACTTTGTGTTTCAGCTAACATTTTACCCTTTTTAGGATAAGATTAACAACTATCTTTAACAAATATTCAAAGATTTCAGATACAGTACAGATACACGCCAGACACGGAAGTCATTCTGTCACTCATTCAGATCTCAACTTCAGATACAGTTCAGATACGCTACAGACAAGGATGTCATCCTGATACTTATTCAAACTCCAAGTACCGATACAGTACAGATACACTCCAGACACGGAAGTCATTCTATTACTCATTCAGACTTAATTTCGAGATACAATACAGATACACTCCAGACACAGAAGTCATTATTTCATTTATCCAGATTCGAATTCAGATACAGTATAGATACACTCCAGACACGGAAGTCATTCTGTTACTCATTCGGGCTTAATTTCAAGATACATTTCAAATATAGTTCCAGATACGCTCCAGACATGGAAGCCATTCTGTCGCATATTCAGTTTCATCCTACAGATACGGTCCAGATACGCTCCAGACATGGAAGCCATTCTGTCGCTTATTCAGATTCAAGTACAGATACAGATCAGATACGTTCCAAATACGGACACCATTCTGATGCTTATTCTTGTGGTTTACAACAAACATTCTTGGATGGCATCTACAAGCCCATCTCTAACAAGATTCTAACATTTCTCCAAATGGAATCTTTAAGCCCATTCCCTCAATTACACTTTTGTCGAGCGCAAATTTATGGGCACTCTAGTGTCCAATCATCTTTTACCTTCGAGTCACGAACGACAAAATTCGCCAATCTAACTCTTCAGGTCCAAGAAGATTGAACAGGGGCAGCTGTTGTACCCCAAAATTTTCCCTCTCATTTTTCATAGAAAACACAACCCTAGGGTTTCTCAGATATTCAAGTTGGCTCAGGAATTGATCAGACAGATTTTCTCCTTTGGCAGTAAACTAGCAATTAGAGTTTTTCTTGCAATTCTCAAAAGAAATGAATTCTCAAAGATCCATATGGCTTTCACATGTTTTCATGCTTTTTCAAGTTTACTGAAAGGTTAATGTTTATTCTCAAGGCATGTTTGTTTGGGACAAGAGATGGAATCTAAGACTGTCATTTGGGACATTCATGTTTTGTTTGATCCAGGTTAACCAGATAATTTGCGTCTTTTAAAACATTTGCTTGTTTAGGAAATGGAATAGACAGTGCGTGTTTTGATTGGAATGCAGTTGCAAGATTACAGAATTATTGGATTACTTGGAGTTTAAGTTATCAGATGGGAGAATTTTGTTTCAATTATCTTAATTGGGAATCTTTAAGAATCAGTTAGGATGCGAAGAGAAAATTACAAGTTCTTGACAGTAAAGGATTTCAATTAACACCAGAGTATTTCATAAGACTTTCTCCAATTATTTCAAACGTTGTTACAAAAAAATTTATTATTTAAATACTTTAGGTTTTACAACTTATCGTATTTGAAAATAAATTAGTACAACTATCGGTTACAATACAAGAATGTTTCTCTCTAAATTACAAAGAAAAGAAAATGAATCTATGCCTAAGGTTGACTGAAGTTCCTTTGCTTCCATGCTTGCCACAGAGTCTCTTGCTTCCCCTGCTTTGTCCTCTCCATTGTGCTCACATGAAAATGAAAGACAAAAGAAAAAGTTAGTACAAATTAATTGGACATGAGAAAGAATTTTGAAAAAGAAAAAGTGTTCATCATTAAAGTTTGCAATTTGGAATCAGAAGGCTATTTTTAATTCATCACATTTTTATTTTTCTCTATTTGCAAATCACAAGAGAATTATTCCTCTTGGTTCACAAAAAAAAGAAATAGGAAATGCAAGCAAGCTATCCAAACAAGAAATGCAAGCAAGTTGTCCAAACAAGAAATGCAAGCAAGCTGTCCGAACAAGAAATGCAAGCAAGCAGCCAAACAAATATTGCAAACAACAGCGCATCACCAAGCAAACAACAAAACTGTCCAAACAAGAGGCAAGCAAAACTGTCCAATTTGCAACAAATAGAAAAAACAAACAGCATCAATGCAAACGAAGCAACAAACAGCATAAGCTAGACAGTAGGCAACAAAAAGCAGAAGTATAACATATAATAACCAAGTCAAACAAGCATAAACTTGTTGAATAAGCATTTTCATCATTTTTCATTTTTATTGCAAACTTTTCAGAAAAAGGCAAAAGAGCAATTGACTCTTAGGGGCATTGAGAGAGACGAGAGGAAAGAAGTCACCTAGGGATGCACAACCCTGCTGCATTGATTGTCACAATTGTATAAGAGTTGCTAGAAAACAAAAACTGCAACAAAAAGAGCATAAGAACAACATGCCAAAGTATTCAAAATTTGGTGGTTTTCCCACCATTTTGAATAAGATTTCAACAGAAGCAACATAATATAACAGTAAAAAAGCGCTGAAGCAAAGGGAGAGAAATTTTTTTTATCAAAAATCCAAAAAAACTGTAAAACAGTTCAAAACCAAATGGCCTCAAACCATCAAACAAAAACCTGCTGAAACATCAAACAAAATATGCTAAAACATCAACAAATCCTCAAACCATCATCCATCAGACCATTTTTCAAACTCAAAAAGTCTCAACTATCAAAAGAAAATCCCAAGCCTAATCTCAAGCCAACAAAACACAACCTTCAAAAATACTGTCAAACATTCAAAACCCAAACTGTAAAACCATTTCAACACCATCAACCTAACCTTCAACCTGTTCATCAACAAAACAATAACAAATCCACGAAATCAAATTCCAATAACACCAAACCTGCAAACTGTAACAACAAACTCAGAAAATCCACGAAACCAAATTCCAACAACACCAAACCTGCAAACTGTAACAACAAACTCAGAAAAACCTCAAACCAAACTATAACAACAAACTCAGAAAAACCTCAAACCAAACTGTAACAACAACCTTCAAAAACCTCAAACCAAACTGTCAAAACCAACAACAGAAAACCATAAAAACTAGAATGCAAATGTCTCAAACACCATAACCAAAAAACTTCCAACAAACTCCAAAAGCCTAAAACACAGTAACATCATCCCAGATAACCATCATCATAAAAAAAACCAACAAAGTTTCAAACTGATAGAACAACATATCCAATCACAAAATCCAGAAAAACAGCATCATCATCGTCCAACAAGGAAAATAGGAGAAGGTTACCAGAAAAGAGCACCTTCAATCTTCATTTCTTCCCCCCGTCTCCGACCACCAAGGAGCGTCACTTCTCTCAGTCTCACTATCCTTTTCCATTTCACAAAAATTCCAAACAGGTATGACTACTTCACCTTCTTTATAAGCCATTTCCTGTATCTCAATGGATAATAGAGTAGATTAACAGAAAAAAACTTAACAAGACAAAACAAATAGCAAAATCGTTTAAAGCTTTAATAACCACAGAACCATACCTTTCAGGAACAAACCCTTAAGAGCTTGGTCAGGAAGCGTGAGAGACGATGCTCCGGCAACAGAGGGTAGAGGGAGGATCAGATAAACCGATTGTGAACCCCTTAGACAAATTCATTTCAAAACTTAGGGTTTTCAAAAAAGGGCAAATCAGGGCGAGACAAAGAGGCCAAGGGTCGTTTCGCTTATGAAATTAGGAAGAGGCAATCAGTGAGATAGTAATAGAGATGGAAAGATGAACGAAAAATGGAAGGGATGATTGAACGAAGGAGACGAGGCAGCGCCGCTGTACCAAAGGGTCCACAAACCCTAAATCTCATTTTGCATTTCCCTAATCACAGCTAACACTGGTTTAAGAAGCATTGGGCCTGTTTGTTTACAAACCCTAAAGCCCATGCGTGTTTTGGCTAACCCATCCCCCATCTGCCTGTTTTAGTTACAGCAAAATAAAACCACTTTGCTTTTGGGCCTAACACTTCCAAAATTCCCTTAAGCCCATTTGTCACTTGTTTAGTTAATTTGTTTCTTTTTTTTATAATAAAATTACTAATTAAAACTTAGAATACCTTTTTATACATTTAATTTAAGTCTTGAAATTAATTTTTTATCATTTTCTTTTTTTATAACTTATCTTTATTAATTTTTTACATCTAATAAAAACATCAAAAAATTTAATTTAATTTGTTTCCTTTCTTTAAACTTATTTACATAATTAATAAAACACAAAATAATAAAGATTTTTAATTTAAATCAATTTCTTTTTAGAATAAGTTTTATTTTTCTTTTTTCAAGTAAATACATTTCATTTCATACTTTGTTGATTTTATTTTCATAAATTGCCATAGCTTTATATTAAATCGCACAAAAATTCGATTTGGTTGTATTGATTGATATTTGGACATTGCTATTTTCATTTGATTCATCCCCATTTGTAACAATTATACCCCCATTCCCGAACATTCTGTAATAGCTTAGAATTTCAATTCCCGCAATTTACTATTTTCTATATACTGTATAGTAACTAGGCATGTATGGCAAGATTCAAAAATCAATCGCTAGATGACTTAATCAAAGAATGAAATAACTTGAAACCAACACACTTTCTCACACGCGCACCTCCAGGGTAACCTTGCTCGTTGCCTCGGAAATACAATCATGTCCCTCGGATATGAGACACTATAGCAAACGACCCTTTGATAAATAAAGATCGTAGACCCTCGATGACCCTCGATGTTGCCTTTGATTAAAACGATCTCGTCCCTTAAAAAATTGCTAAAGTGTCTCACAAGTTGCCTTCAATGATTGTAAAATTGACCCGCGCCTGTCCCTTCACATCCAATGGTGGGGCTTCTTACCAAATCAATGGTAAGATAGCACCATTAAAAGGAAGAAGAAAAGACACAACTTAATACCTTTCGAGTAGATAGATTCGCTCTTAGTTACTCGCTTGCTCACGACAAAAACTTTTACACCTACACTCCCATTTCAAAACATTTTCAAAAAGATAAAACATTTTGTATACGTTCTTATAGAGACGAGAACCATTGCAAAACCTCTTTTCAAAACACTTTTCGAAACACGATTCACAAACACATCTTTGAACCACTTTTCGAAACAAAACTTTGTATACGTTCTTATAGAGACGAGAACCATTACAAAGAGATTTTTCAAAATACTTTCGAAGCCCACACCACAAGCACACAATCAAACAAAAGCAAGTGATCTAAACGAGTAACTAAGAGCCCATGGAAAACCATGGATGAAAAGGGTGCTAATACCTCCCCTTTTCATAATCTACCCCCGAACCCGAGAAATAATCTCGAAAGGTCTTTCCTGTGTTTTTTACCTTTCCTTTTGGATAAAAGAAAAGTCGGTGGAGACTCTTGCTAAACACATAAGTGCGAACGAAACGCAAAACTTCTAGTCTATTCTCCCACCGCATCACAGAACTGGCGACTCTGTTGGGAAATATAAATAAAAGTGGGGTTACCTTAGGGTTTTAGATCACCTTTACATGCTTATCTTGCTTGATTTGTTTACTTTACACTTTGGTTCTATTGTTTGGGTTTGAATCCTCTACCCGGATTTGGGAAACATTTATAGGTAAATAGAAATACATATTGGAAACTGTGCGGGGTATACTGACACGGTCTAAGAAATAGCTATGTTAGTGTGACATATTTGTGGGTACCGGTAGCCTTTGAGTCAATCAAAGAGAATACGGGGCCGCTGAGTGATGTTATGAAGCACTAACGAACATTTAGAATCTTTACTTGACCAACTTGGCCTTTTAGGATGTAGTGAGATGACCAGCTTTGGTGCAGTCCGAAGTGGGTTGATACTCGATACTACACTCATTGAGGGTTGGTTCCTTGGAATATTTTGGTCGCCAGTAAGAGGATGAATTGAAACAATGAACAAGGAAACAATCCAGTGATATTGAGCTCTTTAGAACCCGATTGCTATTTCTAGGACAGGTTGAGCCAACTAAACTTCAAGAGGGTACTTACCTATGAAACCCCATGCAAGCCTAAACTAGGAACTTGTGTAATTTGCTTGTACATATATACTTGTGCATAACATCATGGACATCATGAAGCATCATATGCATCCACTAACCATTTCAAGGATTTTTGGAAGTTCATCTTTGTTCCTGTTTTGTAGGCTATGGATTGACTTCGCAGGAAAACGATCCAAGTCAACCTTGTAAGAATTCCTCCACAACTCAAGGAGCTAGCTTCAAGGATTCCTGAGAATTCTCCATTCACCAAGAGGCATGGTCGTCTTCTCAACTTAGTCACTTCCAACACAGAGGAAGACATGATGAAAGTTCTCTTCCAGTTCTTTGACCCTTTGCATCACTGCTTTACATTTCCTGACTACCAGCTAGTGCCTACTTTGGAGGAATTTTCTCAACTCTTGAGGATTCCTATTCTCAATCAACTACCCTTCAACGGTACAGAAAGAGATCCAAAGCCAGAAGATGTTGCTCAAGCCCTGTACTTGCAACCATCAGATGTCACAGCATATTGGGAAACTAGAAGTGGTGTCAAAGGCTTCTTGGCAAAGTTCTTATTTGAGAAAGCCCAAGACCGCTGGAATTCCTTGGACTTACAAGCTTTTGAGGAGATTGTAGCTCTTCTCATATATGGGATGGTCTTGTTCCCAAACCCTGACCAGCTTATAGATGTAAGTGCTGTCAAGATTTTCATGTCTCAGAACCCAGTGCCTACATTACTTGGGGATATCTTACACTCTTTTCACACTCGAACAATGAGAAAAAGAGGTGTTCTCATGTGCTGCACTCCTCTCCTGGCAAGATGGTTTATTTCTCATCTTCCCCAATCAGTCTTGAAGAATGAGCAAGGTTTGAGGTGGTCACAACGATTGATGACTCTTACACATTCAGATATTCATTGGTGTTCTCGATCCAGAGAGAATGTTATCATCGTCGACCGTTGTGGGGAATTCCATAATGTCCCTCTACCTGGCATTAGGGGGGCATCACCTACAACCCCTGCTTGGCTCTGAGACAGTTTGGTTATGCCCGAAGGGATGGCCCACATGACATGCTGATTCAAGGCTTGGTTTTCGACTTCGACAACGACAATCAAGGACTCCGACAAAGGTTCATCCGAGCTTGGAGGATGCCCAACAAGGTAGACAGTAAGAACTTGGGACACAAGAATTCCATCCCTCTTGAGCCTTACCACGCCCATACACCCTCCTACATCCTGACATGCCAACATCACTCGAAGATCTACAAAGGAGTTGGATACAGCTCAAGGGAGAACGTGATACTTTTGAAACCCAATTCTACGCAAGTGAGAAGAAGGTTTTAGAACTCACTCGGTTACTTCATGAAGAGCAGAATCTCAACACCTACATTGCGCCAAAGAGGATGCGCAACATATTTTTACCTTAGAATTTTGCATTATTTTGCCCAAGGGGAATTAATGTACTAATAAATTCTATCTTATTAATATGACGTGTGTTCCTTTTTTTGTTTAAAACAAATTTGAATTTATGAATCCTTGAATGCATTACATGAATACATATCATTCATCATATGCATAAACAGGTCTTCACACCAAGTTTCCTCATCTCTGTGCTGTTTATTTCAGCAAGATGGATATTGAACAAATGGTCAAAGACTTACAAGCTCAGAATTCACAATTTCAACAGCTACTTCTGACCTTGGACAAGGGGCAGGAGGAGCTCAAGACTTTTCTAGAGAAGGAAAAAGAGAAAAAGAAGAAGAAGCCAACTGGTGTGGTTCTCATGGGTAGAAGATTTCAGGGATAAGCCAGGCGAACCTTAGAATTCCCAACAACATCTGAAGAAGGGGAAGGAAAAGGAAAAGGAGCGGCAGTACCATCAGAGTATGAAGCAGAAGAAGAGGAAGAAGATGACTACTCTGAACAACAGTACCCTCCGGCCGATGACAAATATACACACTTGGAAGAGTGTCTAACCGCTATGGAGATACAAAGAGTATCGGGTCTGGATTTTGAGGAATTAGGGCTGGTGTCAGGAAAAGTAATTCCTCCAAAGTTTAAAGTGCCACTGTTTTCCAAGTATGATGGGGTGTCTTGTCCCAAAATGCACCTCAGATCCTATGTCAGGAAGATTCAACCACATTCTGCTGACAAAGACCTGTGGGTCCAATTTTTCCAAGACAACCTGTCAGGAACGCAACTTGATTGTTTCTACCAGTTGGAGAGGGCAGATGCTCACAATTGGGAAGACTTGGCAGCAACCTTCTATAAACAGTATCAATACAACGCCGACTTGGCGCCAACCTGTACTCAGCTACAAAGTATGGCTATGGCTACCAATGAGGGCTTCAAAGACTACGCCCAAAAGTGGAGGGATCTAGCCAGAAGGGTGCAACCACCTTTATCTGAAAGGGAGATAGTGGACATGTGCCTGGGGACTCTGTCAGGCCCTTTCTTTAATCGTCTGATTGGGAGTTCCTCTGCAGGGTTTACCGAGTTAATTCTAACTGGAGAAAGAGTGGAGGCTGGTATAAGAAATTGGAAAATTCAGAAGGACGTGTCTGCCTCAACAGCTGTAAAAAATCCCTTCACGGGAAGAAAGGAAGTATCTGCTGTCTATTCACAGAGAAATCAGGGAAGAACCGAGCGCCGGCCAACGGTTAGGGCCGTTATGATTCTGAAGCCTGCATAAGACAAGCCAAGAACTAATCAGCAAAGGGTAGAAAGGCCAATTCGGCAGTTTACCAAGATTAACATGACTCCAGCCCAAGTGCTACCACATCTCTTGAAGTTGAATCTGGCCACTTTGAAAGAGGCCCAAAAAAATCCTAATACTGATTCTCCACATTACCATCCCAACGCCAGATGCGCGTACCATTCTGAAAGCCCAGGGCACGACACCAACAATTGTTAGGCTCTGAAGAACAAGATTCAAGATCTGATAGACACGAAGGAAGTTGACTTTGAAGCGCCTGAGAAACCAAATGTTATTTCCGCCCCAATGCTGAGGCATGGTCACAATGCCAACGCTATTGAACAAGATCTGTTTGTTGCTACCGTGGATGAATTGTTAACTCCGTTCCCGACTATCAAGTTGAATTTTTTAAAAGCTGACATCTTCCCAGGTTGTGCCAAAGACTGCCATATTTTCCTGTCCTCGTCATTTGACTGTCCTCTGTTGAAGAAAGGAATCCAACAACTGATTGATAACCAAGAAATTTTGTTTGAGAAAGCTCCTGTTTCACCCGTTCCAGTGAAAGAAGTTTCAATAATAACCATCTACGGCAATCCTTCCAGGGCCCCTAAAAGACCCGTTAGGATTACACCTGCTCCAAAGACTGTTTCGCTTAAGATAACAATGCCCAGGCCTGTCCCATACAAATCAGATAAATTAGTACCATGGAACTATGGTGGAGAAATCTACTACCATGGTATTAAATAGATTGAACAGACTGTCAAAGAAGAAAGCTCCGAAGAGGACAGTTCCGACATTAGCAATATTGTTGGAACTAGCAAGATCACCCGCAGTGGTAGGATCTTCTCTCCAGAGATTGCTCCTCCAACAGCAGTCTTTGGACCTGTGGTCGTTCCGAAGATTACCTCTACACCAGTGATTGTACCCGCAAGTGTACCTACCCACAAAGACAATACAATTCCTAGTCAGTTCTCCCACCGCATCACATTCTCCAATCAACCCCTTGTACTTTTTTGTCCAATCTAATAACATTGAAATGTGATGAACCAAAGCAACCTTGCCATGCCAATTCTTCCAAAATAAATCCAATGGCGAGGTTTGAACTTCTCAAGCTTTATTGACTAGGGCATGGAGATAAACTCATGAACCCATGGGGTAACTTGTTAAATCTCATTACCTTTACCTACATGGATAACAAGCAAGACAAACCAACATTGCATTTTATTAGTTAAACGAAGAAATCAAAACAATATTCATGATCACAAAAGGAACATAAGTCAAGGTGTTTGGTAATCCCTCAAAAAGGGAAAAACTAAATGTAGGGAGGGGAACCAAGAATCCTAGTGTGATCTTGTTGTGAATAAATCAACATGGTAAGATGAAGGGATCTTAGGGGCAAAAATTAGGGTACAACAGCTGCCCTTATTTAAGTTTCTTCTATCTGGAGATACGAAGGTTAAAAATCTTTATGTCGACGCAATCGAAGATACTTAAATATAAAACAAACCCTATTTTTGGCTCTAAGATGCCATGCAAATGCTTATGATCATGAATGCATATGAACAGGACTAAAGAGATGCAAAACATCACTGGGGATGTAACAATAATAAAGAAACAAAGAAGCAACCCCACTAGGAAAATAAATCACTGGTGGATCAAAAGACCTGAATCAAAGAGGATGCTAGAATGGTCAAAGGATACACAACTTCTACCGAAGGCGAAGCTACCAACGTTTACTGAAGGCAGAGAGAAAGATAACAAACATCAACGTTCACTGCCGATGTCCTACCAACTTTCACTGAAGGTAGAAAGAGAATATCATATCACCACCGTTCACTGACGATGAACTACCAACATTAACTAAAGGTAGCAAAAAGATAACAAGCATCGACGTTCACTGCCGATGGTCTACCAACTTTCACTGAAGGTAGAAAGAGAATATCATAGCACCGCCGTTCACTGACGATGAACTACCAACATTCACTGAAGGTAGCAAAAAGATAACAAACATCGACGTTCACTGCCGATGGTCTACCAACCTTCACTGAAGGTAGAAAGAGAATATCATAGCATCGTCGTTCACTGACGATGAACTACCAACATTGACTGAAGGTAGAAAAAAGATAACAAACATCGACGTTAACTGCCGATGGTCTACCAACTTTCACTGAAGGTAGAAAGAGAATATCATAGCACCGTCGTTCACTGACGATGAACTACCAACATTCACTGAAGGTAGCAAAAAGATGACAAACATCGGCGTTCACTGCCGATGGTCTACCAACTTTCACTGAAGGTAGAAAGAGAATATCATAGCACCGCCGTTCACTAATGATGAACTACCAACATTCACTGGAGGTAGAAAAAAGATAACAAGCATCTACATTCACTGCCGATGGTCTACCAACTTTCACTGAAGGTAGAAAGAGAATATCATATCATCGCCGTTCACTGACGATGAACTACCAACATTCACTAAAGGTAGCAAAAAGATAACAAGCATCAACGTTCACTGCCGATGGTCTACCAACTTTCACTGAAGGTAGAAATAGAATATCATAGCACCGCCGTTCACTGACGATGAACTACCAACGTTCACTGAGGGTAGCAAAAAGATAACAAGCATCGACGTTCACTGCCGATGGTCTACCAACTTTCACTGAAGGTAGAAAGAGAATATCATAGCACCGCCGTTCACTGATGATGAACTACCAACATTCACTGAAGGTAGCAAAATGATAACAAACATCGACGTTCACTGCCGATGGTCTACCAACTTCCACTGAAGGTAGAAAGAGAATATCATATCACCACCATTCACTGACGATGAACTACCAACATTCACTGAAGGTAGCAAAAAGATAACAAGCATCGACGTTCACTGTGGATGGTCTACCAACTTTCACTGAAGGTAGAAAGAGAATATCATAACACCGCCGTTCACTGACCATGAACTATCAACGTTCACTGAAGGTAACAAAAAGATAACAAGTTTCCCCGAGATTCTGGTGTTTTACCTATATTGGGTCTCAACTTCTTCTTTAACCAAGGCACTCCACCTGGAAAGGATAATATATAAGTTGTCTCAAATAAAGAGACTTGCTACTTGTTGTCACGGAGGATTATAAAAAAAGAAATGAATTTTTGGGAAGGAGGTATGACTTCCTGGGGAGATGCCATGATATTCTTGCTGAGGAGATAAAGTCTTCTTGTGCAAAATAAATGCACAAACCAAAACTCGAAGCTTTCTGAAATCCAGAGTAAATAATATTACCGTGGAACCACAGATTCAAACCAGAAATAAACTGGAATGAAACTGTCAACCAAAATACATCCTTTGAGAAATAAACTCAAGAGGGAAGACCAAATCCATCCAAACAAGGAGCTGTACCGAAAGGCTAAAGAAAAAATCTTTTATGAGGGACAACTCAGTAGGGAAATCGAAAGAATATATGCTTTCTGCTTAAGACCAACACTCTATTGAAAAGAGGGCAACGTAACTTGCCTGCTTTAACTTTACTAAGGAGAAGCATGATCCGGAGGTAGATAAATCAAAGTGATGAAATAGTACGGATACATGGATAGAACATCATTCTTCATGCTTCACCAGGGAAACAAGTGTTTTTTCAAAAGTAACATTCCTACTGGAGATTGCAAAACCAGTCTCAAGCAAAGCAGACAAACACCAAAACATCCAAACATTCACTGGGGAATTCATACCTACTTCATTGGTGAGGTTAACATCACATTCACAAAGGGAAAACCATAATACGTCCTTCACTTAGAGAAACCAAGGACCTACGTTCTTCAAGAGCGGGTACGATACCAACTTCTCTAGAAAAAGAACTTCTATTGGGCCAAACGAGAACTTCACTGGAAAAAATGCGGATTGAAACTTCACATCATGAAAACTCGGAAAAGAGGAGAAATGAATCCAAACTTGACTGAGGATACCGAAATCACAAACCATACGGCGAAAACATCTCGAATAGACCTTCCCTAGGGGAACAAAAACTTCTCAAAACAACTGGAGTTTGTCCATTCTTGGGATCACCATTTTTGTTGTCATTGTTTTATCATAAATCTCAAAGTAAAAGCAGATTGTAAAATCTCTTTTTGAAAAATCAATTTTGTTATTTAATCTTTTTTGCTTTGAAAGTTATTATCAATAATAAATGGAGTCTTTGCAAACTAAATAAGATGAGAAATACAAAGAATTGGGTAAAAGCTCAAATTCCATTAATAGAATGGTAGTCTGCGAATGGCGAGACTCCATAGATGATTACAAAGTTCAGAAAATGGTAATATATAATGGAAAAGATACATTGAGATACAATGACCATTATCCCCTCTAACAACTTTTGAAATCCTGAGCAGCAGCTTCTGTTGAAGTATGGTGAGGTTCCGAGAAGATTTTTGCTTCAACGATCAATTCTTGTCTGACGTAGTTACTTGCCAAGAAAATCCCTAACTCTTGCCTAAGCTGCCCTTGTGGGTTTTCAACTCAGCGGGAAATTTATTATGTTTATGTCTCTAATTTTTTCCTAGATCTCCCTTTCGGGTTTTCGGCCTACTGAGACGCTCCTTTTTTGCCTAAGTCGCCCTTTCGGGTTTTTAACTTAACGAGCTATTCTTTTATTCCTTTAGGCGAAGTATTTCTTGACTGCATCAGCGTTCATGGGACGTGGGAACTCCTCGCCATCCATAGTTTCAAGAATTAATGCACCGCCAGAGAAGGCTTTCTTGACAACATATAAGCCTTTAAAATTGGGAGTCCACTTGCCCCTAGAATCAACATTGAAAGACATGATCTTCCTGAGCACGAGGTCGCCTTCTCTGAACTCACGAGGATTGACATTTTTATCAAAAGCTTTCTTCATTCTTCTCTGATATAACTGGCCATGACACAAAGCTGTCATTCTCTTCTCCTCAATCAAATTCAATTGGTCAAACATGTTCTGGACCCATTCAGCCTCTGTTAACTTGGTTTCTATTATCACACGCAACGAGGGAATCTCTACCTCGACTGGGAGTACATCTTCCATTCCATACACTAGGGAGAACGGGGTTGCTCCTGTTGAATTGCGGACAGATGTTCGATATCCATGCAGAGAAAAAGGGAGCATTTCATGCCAATCCTTATAAGTAATAACCATTTTTTGGATAATTCTCTTGATATTCTTATTAGTAGCTTCAACATCCCCAATCATCTTTGGCCGTATGGAGATGAATTGTGATGGACAATCTTGAATTCTTCACACAGTTCTGTCATTATCTTGTTGTTCAAATTCGAGCCATTGTCAGTGATAATTCTGCTCGGCACACCATACCGACATATAAGGTTATTCTTAATGAAGCGCACAACCACCTGCTTAGTAACATTGGCATATGAAGCAGCCTCCACCCATTTGGTGAAGTATTCAATTGCTACCAAGATAAAACGATGTCCATTCGAAGCTTTGGGTTCTATCATCCCAATCATGCCAATACCCCACATAGAGAAAGGCCACGGGGAGGAAATCACATTGAGAAGTGTCGGAGGCACATGGACCTTGTCTGCATAAGTCTGGCATTTATGGCACTTCTTTGCAAATTTGTAACAGTCAGACTCCATTGTCAGCCAATAATAACCTGCCCTTAGCATCTTTTTAGCCTCGAATGTCCATTGGCATGAGTGCCAAATGAACCTTCATGAATCTCATGCATCAACATGTCCGCTTCGTGTCTATCCACGCATATGAGCAAGACCATGTCATAATTTCTCTTGTATAACACATTTTCACTGAGGAAGAAACTGCCTACCAATCTTCTCAATGTCTTTCTATCTTTCTTTGACACACCAATCAGGTATTCCTGAGTCTGAAGAAAATGCTTGATATCATAATACCAAGGTTTTTCATCTGCTACCTCCTCTATTGTAAACACATGAGCGGGCCTATCCAGCCTTCGAACCGTAATTCGGGGTATATCATTCCAAGTATTCACTTGGTACATAGAAGCCAGAGTTGCCAGAGCATCCGCCATTTGATTTTCATCTCTAGGGATGTGATGGAATTCAACTTTATTGAAGAATGGTAATAATCTTCTAGCATAATATTTGTAAGGGATCAAGTCGAGGTGACGAGTATCCCATTCTCCTTTAATTTGATTTATTACCAAAGCTGAATCACCATACACATCTAGAATTTTGATTCTGAGATCAATAGCTTCTTCGAGACCCATGATGCAAGCCTCGTATTCTGCCATATTGTTAGTACAATCGAATGTTAACCTTGCAGTAAAAGGAATGTGTGATCCATGAGGAGTGACAATCACAACACCAATTCCTTTACCATAAGCATTCACAGCTCCATCAAATATCATACTCCAACGAGATTCAGGTTCAGGACCTTCCTCATGCAATGGCTCATCATAATCCTTCACTTTAAGGAACATCACATCCTCATCAGGGAATTCATATTCTACAGACTGGTGATCCTCCACTGGTTGGTGAGCAAGATAATCTGCCAACACACTACTTTTAATGGCCTTTTGAGTGCGGTATTCGATATCGTATTCAGATAACAACATCTGCTAGTGAGAAATTCTCCCAGTAAGAGCAGGCTTTTCAAAAATGTACTTGATTGGATCCATTTTGGAGATCAACCAAGTAGTGTGATTCAACATATACTGCCGCAAACGCTTTGCCGCCCATGCCAAAGCATAACATGTTTTTTCCAGCATGGAATACCGTGACTCACAATCAGTGAATTTTTTACTGAGATAATAAATGGTGAACTCCTTCTTCCCTATTTCATCCTGTTGTCCCAGAATACAACCCGTGGATTTATCTAGTACTGTCATATACATAATCAACGGTCTTTCTTCTATAGGAGGGAGCAAGATAGGAGGTTAAAGAAGATATTCTTTAATACTTTCAAATTCCCTTTGGCAATCATCCGTCCACACATAACCTTGAACTTTCTTTAACAACTTAAAGATCGGTTCACATGTTGCAGTCATGTGGGAAATGAATCTGGAAATATAATTCAAACACCCGAGGAAACCTCTGACTTGCTTTTCAGTTCTTGGTGCTGGAATTTCTTAAATTGATTTGACTTTATCAGGGCCAACTTCAATTACTTTCTGGATAACAATGAAACCCAACAACTTCCCTAATCGATCACCGAAGGTGCATTTATTTGGATTCAAGCAGAGACGATACTTCCTCAAATGCTGAAACAGCTTCAACAAATATTTTATATGCCCTTCTTCAGTCTGGGATTTGGCAATCATATCATCAACATATAACTCAATTTCCTTGTGCATCAGATCATGGAATAGGGTTGTCATAGCCCTCTAGTACGTTGCACTAGCGTTCTTCAACCCGAAGGGCATTACTCTGTAACAGAATGTTCTCCAGGGTGTGATAAACGTTGTTTTTTCCATGTCCTCTAGAGCCATTCTTATTTGATTATACCCGGAAAATACGTCCATGAACGAGAATACTTTGAATTTTGCTGTGCTATCCACTAACATGTCGATGTGTGGCAATGGAAAATCATCTTTTGGACTAGCTTTATTTATATCTCTGTAATCTACGCACATGCAGACTTTTTCGTATTTTTTCGGTACTGGGACAATATTGGAAATCTATTGAGGATACACTGACGTAATAAGAAAACCAACATTAATATGCTTTAGAACCATCTCTTTGATATTTACTGCCATATCTGGGTGAGTTCTTCTCAACTTCTGTTTGATTTGTGGACATTCTGGCTTCAACGGCAAACGGTGCTCGACGATATCTGTATCTAGACCAGGCATATCTTGGTAAGACCAAGCAAAGATATCCACATACTCTTCCAACAGCTCAATCAACCTTCTCTTCACATCGGGATACAGTGATGCTCCAATCTTGACTTCCTCTGGATCTTCTTCTGAACCCAAATTGATTACCTCCAAAGGCTCTTTATATGGCTGAATGGTATTTTCCTCGTGCTCAAGCAACCGTGAGACCTCTTCTGGAATATCATCATAATCTTCTTCTTCAGCCCCATTGTTGTACCCCAAAATTTGCCCTCTCATTTTAGCAAGATTTTTCTCACAAGACCTCTTGGACTCAAGACAAGATTAGGGTTTGCTCAGCTCAAGACATCTCATCTTGCACTGATGACCCCAAATTAGGGTTTGAGTTTGCACAAGTATTTTTGGACCACCAATGCTTCATGTGACTTTCATACATCATGTTGGACCATTAAGATTGCTCATACCAAGTTTCAAGCCTTGAATCACATTTTTGACCAGTCAATTGGACAGTTGACCTTAAAATCAACTATATTGGGGAAAAAGTCAACCATGGCCAATTTACAGTCAAACTTCATAATTTTTGATCCACATCAACATTTTAGGCTCCTATGTACCATTTGATGAGGTTTGAATCACAACTCCTCAAGAAACTTGATCAAATCATCAAAAGGGCAAAATGGTTAAAATTAGGGTTTTGACTGAGAAATGGCAATTTCTGATTTTTAACCTAGCCAATGACCAATTGGGTTCAAACATGATTTAAAGGGTTAAATTGAATCATCTTGACCTAATTACATGGTTCAAAAGATCTCAAGTTCATTGGATTGACAGATGAATTTTGCAGTCAACTGATCAAAAGTCAATTATGCACTAGAAAGTCAAACTTTGACTTTTTGGTCAAAATCAAGTGCGAAAGGTCATAATTCATCAAGATATGTCAAAACATGAAACTTGTTCACCAAGAAAACCATTTTTTTAAAATTAGGGTTTTGAATTTGAAAAAATTCATAACTTAGAATTTTTCTAAGTATGGAAATTTTCTTATTTTTCCCCAACTTTCCACCATTTTTCACCATGTTTCAATTTGATTCAAAGAAAACTTCCAACATGAAAGTTGTAGTCCTCCATGAAATCTACAACTTTTCTTCACAAACTTTTCCCAAAATATTCTTGGATCTCATGTTATGAATTTGTGAATAGGGGTCCATGAACTAAATAACTTAGTGAAAATTTGCCCTAATTTAGGCAGGTTTTTGACCCAACTTCATGGACATTTTTCACCTAGTTCCAAGAGGTATCTCAAAATGCATTTCAAAGATGTATTATAGAGCACATTTCAAGCTTTCCAAAATGTCCAAGAACTCTCCAAGATCATTTGTGGTTAGGGATAATCGAAGAAGAGAAATTGGTATTTTATCACTTTTGTTCATGCCATTTTCACAAAGTATCAAGTTGCAATCAGATCCATGATGCTTGTACCTTGCATTACAGGTCCTAAACTCATTCTACACTCCATAATTAAATGCAAACTCAGTGGTTAAAGGCTTTATTTTCACTTTTGAAGCACTGTACAAGTTGTAATTCCATTTTTGGCCAAAAGGGCATATTGCCATTTTCATAAAGACAAGCTTTTGCAACTTTATCATTCTTGAGCCTTGGAGCTGTTCCTTTGGTGCAGGAAATTTCCACAGATCTTAAGCAACTTGTACAAGCCCTTTGCAGCTCACAAGAAAGCAAGGATAGGCCTGTTGCATTTGTCTTGTCACTTTTCTTAAAATGCAAGAAAGTTGGCCAAAAGTCCAGAACTTGTACAACAAGGGAAGAGTGGACTTTGTATCATTCTATACATATTCACCAAGTAATTACAATGAAAAACACGAATTGATAGCATCCAAAACACTCTCAAGCTCAGAAAACACATTTTTCTGTCCAAACATTGTAGTTCTGCAAAATCATTGCCAACTTCATTTTGGCTCATGCGTTTTGCCCTTTAACATTTGAAACACTTTATCCACATCATATCAAAGCAGTCCAAGCATTCATCTTGCATCTGTGAGCCCTGTTTCAGCCATTTCCATTTTCACTTTGGAAGCTTGCAACTTGACTTCTACAGAGAGTTTTGGCCATCCACAAAGCAAGCTAGGTATTGGAATAGCTTGAAGGAACTTCAAAGAAGCTCACACGATCCTCAGGCCTCACTCAAAGTCCCCACATTGTCATATCTAAATCCAGCTGAAGGAGGTATTTTTCAAAACTCTATCTCTCTATTTAGGCATCCTCAAGCCATGATTTGTGAAGAAAAGATGTAGTCTATAACATGGAGAAGCTGTACATATGCACACTTTCCATTTATATTAACTAAGCTAAGAGAATTTGAAGCTTGAAGTTGCTGAAATATTTAGGTCACGATTTAGGGCCATTAAAATTCTCCCTGATCTTTTAGAGTTAGGTTACAAATCTTATATCATTGGAATCGTGAGATTAAGTGCTACATGTTTCATGTTACAAGTTTTTGTTTTAATGCATGTATGAGCAAGTTGCAGGTTTGAGTTGAAAGCGCACGCAGGAGGAGACAGAGGACAGGGACGAAGCTTGCCTTGGGTTTGTTTTGCATTTCTGGCCTTTTTGTTTTTACTTTTCACACCCCTGTATTACTTTTGCACCCCCTTGCATATTTGTTTTATTTTTCATATTTCTTTTTATATTTTTATATTTATTGCTTTTATTTATTTTTCTGAATCATAAAAATCATGAAAAATATTTTCTTTATTTTTTTTGCACTTATTTTATTTTATTTTATTTTATTTTTTGGCATAAAAAATTGTTTATTAGGACAATAGAACTTATTTTATTATAAAATTTGTAAGTATATTTAAAAATACCATACATTTTTATTATATTATCCATACACATAAAATATTTATTTTCATATATATTTTAATTTTTAATATTTGTACATAATATTATTTATTATTTTCTTGTACAAAAATGGACAAAATAAATAATAGGAAACATATTTTTCTTTTAATAAAAAATTAGGGTTTCCCCCTTTCAAAAATAATAATATTATTTTTCCTTATTTTCTAGGGTTAATTAATTTTATTTTCTCATACCTTAAACAAATACAAAACATTTTTTAGCATAAATACATTTGCATTGCATTTTTAATATTTGTATATTTATTTATTTGTGCAATATTCAATTGGGTTGTAATAGTTATTTTTAGGGTTTTATTTTGTGCAATATCCCCATTTAAAAACTTGTATCCCCCCTCCCATAATAATTGTTGTAATAGCTTAGTTTACATTTACGCAATTTATCGCATTTATACCATGTTTAGTAAACTAGGGTTTTGCATGATAAGACCAAAAACAAACAAATAGACAAAACCTGATACAAGACAAATGCATGTAAAATGACACACATTGCACACAAGCACCCTTAGAGTTTCACCCACTTGGTTGCCTAAAACAAAAATGTCCATGTTACGTACGTGAAGTATCTTGGCAAAACAAAACAAAACAAACATAAGATCATAGTCCCTCGATGACGCTATCAAAAGGTTGCCTAAACAAATGATCTTGGTCCCTCAAAACATGCTAAGATACTTGGCAATATTGCTATCATGGTCATACGATGACCCACGCCCGTCCCGTTTACATCCAAAGATAGGGTTGTTTACCAAATCAATGGTAAATCAACAATGTCAAAGGAATAAAAATGCACAAGAAAGACATTTGAGTAGGTAGATAACTTCTAGTTACTTGATCAATTTCAAAATAATCCTTGCTATTTTCAAAAACAAACACACACACACACACACATTTCAAAACAACTTTTAAAACATTGAAACATTTTTCAAAAGACAAACATCTTTGTATACATTCTTACGAACGAGAATCATTACAAAGATTGCCTAAACAAAGGCTTCTTTTCAAAATACTTTCAAAACCATACAAAGCACCATTTCAAACAATTTCAAAGCAAAGCAATTGATCTAAACAAGTAACTAAGAGCCCGTGGAAAACCATTGATGAAAAGGGTGCTAGCACCTTCCCTTTTCATAATCTACCCCTTGAACTCAAGAAAACATCTCAAAGGTCTTTCCTGTGCTTTTTTATCTTTCCTTTTGGATAAAAGAAAAGTCGGTGGCGACTCTTGTTAACCGCAACATTTGCAAACACAAACGCAAAACCTCAAGTCAGCTCTCCCACCGTATCACAGAACTGGCGACTCTGTTGGGGAATATTCTAAAAGTGGGGTTACCTTAGGGTTTATATCACCTTTATTTGCTTACAATTGTTTGACTTGTTTGCTTTACATTTTGATTCTTTATTTGGGTTTGAATCCTCTACCCGGATTTGGGAAACATTATAGGTAAATAGCAATACGTTGTGGAAACTGTACGGGGTATACCGACATGGTCTAAGCAATAGCTATGTTAGTGTGACATATTTGTGGGTACCAGTATCCTTTGAGTCAATCAAAGAGAATACGGGGCCGCTGAGTGATGTCATGAAGCACTAATGAACTTCTAGAACCTTTACTTGACCAACTTGGCCTTTTAGGATGTAGTGAGATGACCGACTTTGGTGCAGTCCAAAGTTGGTAGATACTCGATACTACACTCATTGAGGGTTGGTTCCTTCGAATATTTCGGTCACTAGTAAAGAGGCTAAACTGAAACAATGAAGAAGGAAACAATCCAGTGATATTGAGCTCCTTAGAACCCGGTTACTATTTCTAGGATAGGTTGAGCCAACTAAACTTCAAGAGGGTATTTACCTACAAAACCTCATGCAAGCCTAAACTAGGAACTTGTGTGATTTGCTTGTACATATATACTTGTGCATAACATCATAGACATCATGAACATCATATGCATCCACTAACCATTTCAAGGATTTTGGAGATTCATCTTTGTTCTTGTTTTGTAGGTTATGGATTCCCTTCGCAGGAAAACTATCCAAATCAACCTTGTAAGAATTCCTCCACAACTCAAGGAGCTAGCTTCAAGGATTCCTGAGAACTCTCCATTCACCAAGAGACATGGTCATCTACTCAACTTGGTCACCTCCAACACTGAGGAGGATATGCTGAAAGTTCTCTTCCAGTTCTTTGACCCTTTGCATCATTGCTCCATATTTCCTGACTACCAACTTGTGCCTACTTTGGAAGAATTCTCTCAACTTCTGAGGATTACTATTCTCAATCAACTACCCTTCAACGGTACAGAAAGAGATCTAAAGCCAGAAGATATTGCTCAAGCCCTGCACTTGCACTCATCTGATGTCACAACACATTGGGAAACCAGAAGTGGTGTCAAAGGCTTCTTGTCAAAGTTTCTGTTTGAGAAGGCCCAAAGCTGTTGGAGTTCTCTAGACTTGCAAGCTTGTGAGGAGATTGTAGCTCTTCTCATCTATGGAATGGTCTTGTTCCCTAATCCTGACCAACTCATAGATGTGAGCGCTGTCAAAATCTTCATGTCTCGCAACCCGGTGCCTACATTGCTTGGGGATATCCTCCACTCTTTTCACACTCGTACAATGAGGAAAAGAGGTGTTCTCATGTGTTGCACTCCTCTCCTAGCAAGATGGTTTATTTCTCATCTTCCCCAATTAGTCTTGAAGAATGAGCAAGGCTTGAGGTGGTCACAAAGGTTAATGACACTCAACCATTCAGATGTTCATTGGTGTTCTCGATCTAAAGAGAATGTTATTATCATTGACCGTTGTGGGGAATTCCCTAATGTCCCTCTACTTGGAATTAGGGGAGGCATCACCTACAACCCTTGCTTATATCTAAGACAATTTGGTTATTCCCGAAGAGATGGCCCACATGATATGCTGATTCAAGGATTGGTTTTCGACTACGACAATGACGACCAAGGACTCCGTCAAAGATTCATCCGAGCTTGGAAGATGCCCAACAAGGTGGATAGCAAGACTTTGGGACATAAGAATTCCATCCCTCTTGAGCCTTACCTCAAGTGGGTACGAACCCGTGCCTAAAGTCTTATGATGCCTTATCCCTCCATTCTCCCAGTGATTATAGAGCCTATTAAGGAAGGAGAGGTTCCATACAGCGTCCTACATCCTGGTATACCAACATCACTCGAAGACCTACAAAGGAGTTGGATACAGCTCAAGGGAGAGCGCGATACTTTCGAAGCCCAATTCTACGCAAGAGAGAAGAAGGTTTTGGAACTCACTCAGCTACTTCATGAAGAACAGACTCTCAACACCTACATTACACCAAAGAGGATGCGCAACGTCTTTTTACCCTAGAATTTTGTATTATTTTGCCCAAGGGGCATTGATGTACTAACAATTCTATCTTATTAATATGACATGTGTTTCTTTTTTGTTTAAAACAAATTTGAATTCTGAATCCTTGAAAGAATTGCATGAATACATATCATTCATCATAAGCATAAACAGGTCTTCACACCAAGTTTCCTCATCTCTCTGCTGTTTATTTCAGCAAGATGGATCTTGAACAAACGATCAAAGATTTGCAAGCTCAGAATTCACAATTTCAGCAGTTACTCATGACCTTAGCCAAGGGGCAGGAGGAGCTGAAGACTTTGTTAGAAAAAGAAAAAGAGAAAAAGAAGAAGAAGCTAACTGGTGTGGTTCTCATGGGTAGAAGATTTCAGGGACAAGCCAGAAGAACTTTAGAATTCCCAACAACATCTGAAGAAGGGGAAGGAAAAGGAAAAGGAGCGGCAGTGCCATCAGATTCTGAAGCAGAAGAAGAGGAATAAGAGGACTACTTTGAACAACAATAGCCTCTTGCTGATGACAAGTACAAACACCTTGAAGAGTGACTCAGCGTTATGGAAATCCAGAGAGTACCGGGGCTAGATTTTGAAGAGTTGGGGTTGGTGTCAGGAATTGTAATCCCTACAAAATTTAAAGTGCCACTATTTGCTAAGTATGATGGGGTGTCGTGCCCTAAAATTCACCTCAGATCCTATGTCAGGAAGATTCAACCACATTCTGCTGACAAAGACCTGTGGGTCCACTTTTTCCAGGACAGTTTATCGGGAACGCAACTTGATTGGTTCTACCAGTTGGAGAGGGCTGATGTTCACAATTGGGAAGACTTGGCAGCAGCCTTCTATAAACAGTATCAATACAACACCGACTTGGCGCCAACCCGTGCTCAGCTACAGAGTATGGCTATGGCTTCCAATGAGGGCTTTAAAGATTACGCCCAAAAGTGGAGGGATCTAGCCGGAAGGGTGCAACCTCCTCTATCTGAGAGGGAGTTAGTGGACATGTTCTTGGGAACTCTTTCAGGCCCTTTATTTAATCATCTGATTGGAAGCTCCTCTGCAGGGTTTACCGAATTGATCTTAACTGGCGAGAGAGTGGAGGCTGGTATAAGAAATGGGAAAACTCAAAAGGACGCGCCTGCCTCTGCAGCTGTAAAAAAGCCCTTCACGGGAAGAAATGAAGTATCTGCTGTCTATTCACAGAGGAATCAGGGAAGAACCGAGCGTCGACCAACAGTGGGGGCCGTTATGATTCTGAAGCCTGCATCAGACCAGCCAAGAAATAACCAGCAAAGGGTAGAAAGGCCAATTCGGCAATCTACCAAGATTAACATGACTCCAGCCCAATTTCTACCACATCTCTTGAAGTTGAATCTGGCCACTTTGAAAGAGGCCCCAAAAAATCCTAATACTACTTCTCCACATTACCATCCCAACACCAGATGCGCGTACCATTCTGAAAGTCCAGGGCACGATACCAACAACTGTTGGACTCTGAAGAATAAGATTCAGGATCTGATTGACGCAAAGGAAGTTGAATTTGAAGCGCTTGAGAAACCAAATGTTATTTCCGCCCTAATGCCGAGGCATGGTCACAATGCCAACGCTATTGAAGAAGATCTATTTGTTGCTACTGTGGATAAACTGTTAACTCCGCTATCGATTATCAAGTTGAATTTGTTGAAGGCTGGCATCTTCCCAGGTTGTGACAAAGACTGCCATGCTTGCCTATCCTCCCCATTTGACTGCCCTCTATTGAAGAAAGGTATCCAGTGACTGATGGATAACCAAGAAATTTTGTTTGAGAAGGCTCCTGTTTCACCCGTTCCAGTGAAAGAAGTTTCAATAATAACCATCTACGCCAATCCTTCCAGGGCCCCTAAAAGACCCGTTAGGACTACACCTGCTCCGAAGACTGCTCTGCTTAAGATTACAATGCTCGGGCCGACCCCATACAATTCAGATAAAACAGTACCATGGAACTATGGTGGAGAAATCTACTACCATGGTATTAAATAGATTGAACTGACTGTAGAAGAAGAAAGCTCTGAAGAGGACAGTTCCAACATTAGTAATATTGTTGGAACTAGCAAGATCACCCGCAGTGGTAGGATTTTCTCTCCAGAGATTGCTCCTCCAACAGCAGTCTTTGGACCCGTGGCCGTTCCGAAGATTACATCTGTACCAGTGATTGTACCTGCAAGCGTACCCACCGACAAAGACAATACAATTCCTATCCCTGTTTCCACTACTGAGAATAAAGGAAAGAATGTTCAATAGGAGACTGTCCTGACGAAGGCTCAATCACTAGCTATTCCTGAAACATCCAAGAAGGAGATGGAAGAAATCCTGAGGATTATTAAGAAGAGTGATTATGATGTGGTTGAAAAATTGGGGCAGACCCCTTCCAAGATCTCTATTCTAGCCCTGTTGCTGTGCTCTGAAGCACATGCCAAGGCTCTGGTCAAATTTCTTAAGACAGCTCACGTGCCGCAAGAGACATCTGCTGACCAGTTCGAGGACTGTGTGGCCAGTTTGACAACCGATAATGGCCCGGGTTTCTCCGATGCTGACTTGACACCCCGAGGGAGAAAACATAATGATGCACTACATGTCTCAGTGGAGTGCAGAGGAACAACCCTAGCTCATGTCTTGGTTGATACTGGGTCATCTTTAAATGTCTTACCGAAGAAATCCCTTGATAGGTTGGATTTTGAGGGGCTGACTTTAAAACCCAACAATATAGTGGTTAGAGCTTTTGATGGTTCTAAGAGGATGGTCCATGTGGAGGTGGACATCCCAATCAAGGTGGGAACTCAGGTTTTCAATTCAACATTCTACGTGATGGACATCCGTCTTTCTTATTCCTGTCTGTTGGGACGCCCTTGGATCCACAATGTCGGAGCTGTCACCTCCACCTTACATCAAATTCTCAAGTACCCCGTCCAAGGGAAAATCATAATTGTCCATGGGGAGGAGGAGTATATGATTAGTCATCTGAATTCCTTCCGTTATGTGGAGTTAGATGGCGAGTTCATAGAGACCCCTTTCCAACATTTTGAAGAAGTCTCTGAAGAAATAGCAACGACCAAGGCGGTATCCTCGACTCCAAAGATCACCAGACCTCTAACTCAGATGTCATCTCTCAAGGATGCAAGGGAAGTAGTGGAAGAAGGGGGTGCATCATCTGGGGTCAGCTTCCAGATATTCTTTACAAATCAGACAAGTTTGGCTTGGGGTTTACTTCGACTGGCCAGAAGGCTGTGCGTCGTGCTCGTGCTGGGGGGCCACCTGTGAAGATTACCAACCAAAGCATCAATGCAGTGGAGGACAATGAAGAGGAAGGCAGCTTGGAAGATTGGGTATTTCCTACTGTCAGCGGAGGACTGGGCAACTGGGAAGCCAGAGACTTCGTTCCGATAACTTTCATATCTCAATAATCTATCTTTTACATTTCTGTTGGACTGTAATAATTCACAAACAATTCGTACTTTATAAACCTTGTGTCTTACCTAAGGCACAATGGTCCATTTGTAAGGGTTTTTATTTCATCTACATATGTCATTCAATGAATCATGAACGCTTTTTCACATATAAACTTTTTATGCTCACTGTCTTTCTTTTACATTTTATTGTTTTAAGATGGCTATACCCTTACACACACCCACACTCACAAATGCAGGTACCCTTCCATTCCGGATCCCATGGGTAACGATACTGCTATAGCCTTCAGTAACTCTAAAGATCTGATCTACCAAGCTGAATACGAAGGTGAGGAAGATTGTGAGGTGCCAGGGGAATTGGCCAGATTACTACAGCAAGAGGAAAGAGCAATTCACCCTCATGAGGAGCAGTTGGATACAATCAACTTTGGTACTGAGGAAGATAAAAAGGGAATCAGAGTGGGTGCCAATCTTGAGCCGAGTGTCAAGGAGCGCTTAATTCAGCTACTGCATGATTATGTTGAGATCTTTGCCTGGTCATACGAAGACATGCCGGGACTCGATACAAACATTGTGGTACACCGTCTACCCACAAGAGAAGACTGTCCACCAGTGAAGCAAAAGGTTCACCGCATGAGACCTGACATGTCAGAGAAGATCAAAGCAGAAGTTATGAAACCGTTCAATGCTGGATTTCTGGCTGTTACTTCCTATCCTCAATGGGTTTCCAACATTGTGCCCGTGCCTAAAAAGGACGGCAAAGTGAGAATGTGCGTGGATTATAGAGATTTAAACAGGGCCAACCCTAAAGATGATTTCCCACTTCCACAAATCGATATCCTAGTCGACAATACAGCTCAGCACAAAGTGTTTTCTTTCATGGACAGATTCTCAGGCTATAACCAGATCAAAATGGCACCTGAGGACATGGAGAAAACTACTTTTGTCACACAGTGGGGTACGTTCTTCTACAAAGTGATGCAATTCGGACTGAATAATGCCGGGGCAACCTATCAACGTGCCATGGTAGCCTTGTTTCATGATATGATACACCATGAGATAGAGGTTTACGTAGATGACATGATAGCCCGATCACAAACTGAAGAAGAACACCTGGATCACTTGCAAAAGCTGTTTGTCAGATTGAAGGTGTGATACAGTGGGAGAACTGACTATGGTTTTGCGTTTGTTTTCTCAAATGTTTCGGTTGAGCAAGAGTCGCCACCGACTTTTTATTTTTATCCTAAGGAAAGGTTTAAAAAGCACAGCAAAAAAACCTTTGAGATTTTTCTTGGGTTCGGGGAGTAGATTATAGAAAGGGAAGGTATTAGCACCCTTTCTATCCATGGTTATCCATGGGCTCTTAGTTACTTGCTTAGATCACTTGCCTTGCATTTTCAATTGTTTTAAATGGTGCTTGTGTGTGTGAGTTTGAAAATGTTTTGAAAAGAAGCCAATGTGGTGGCAACCTTTGTAATGATCCACGTGGGGATGTATACAAAGATGTATGTCTTTTGAAAAGGTTTTCATTTGTTTTTGAAAGTTGTTTTGAAAGTGTTGTGGGGTGTGTTTTAGAAAATATGCAAGTGTTTTGTTTTTGCAAGTTTGATTCAAGTAACTAAGAGTTTATCTACTCCTAAATTTCTCAAAGACTATTGCTATGTTTTAACCCTTTTCATAAGTTTGTTCCGCCATTGTATTTGGTGGACAATCTCATGTTAGGATGTGAAAGGGACAGGCGCGGGTCATCGTTTGGACCATAATTGCAATGGTGCCAAGTATCTTTGGGCATTTTCTTTAAGGGACTTGATCATTTGTTTGGCAATATTTTGAAAAGTGTTATCGAGGGACTATGATCATTCAATTTGTTTGTTTTGCCCAAAGAGACCTAACATACAACATGGCCCAATTTTGAAAGGCAACAAGTGGAATACCCTAGGGGGTGCAAGTGTGATTTGTGTGTCCATTTTCATGCTCGTTTGTCTTGAGATTAGGTCGTAACTATTTTGTTCATTTTATTCGTATATAAACCCTAATTCTAGCATTGTATATTTAGAAAGCGATAAAGTGCGAAATTTAAACTCCTACGCTATTACAACACAATAATATAGGGAGGGGGGTACAATGTTTCAAATGGGGATTTTGACAAGGAATTTAAACCTAAAACTATTTCATCAAGATTTGAATTATTTACAAGATAATTTAATTGCATAAATAAAATAGAAATAAAACAAATATGCAAGAATGCAAAAAAGGTTTTTTTATATGTATGAAAAAAGTATTATTTATGTAAAATAAAAAGAAAATAAAAAGATATTATTTTTTGGAGTATTTTTGAATTTAGGGCAAAACCCTAATTTTTATTAAATGAAATGTATTATTATTTAATTTAATACAAGTATTTATTTATTATATACAAATAAAATAAAGATAAAGTATATTTGTAAAAAATGATTTTTTAGTGTTTAATATTAATAAAATAAAATATGTATATTTTTAGTATTTTATTCTAAGTATATTAATAAATATATATATTTATGTACTAAGTTCTAAATATGTATTATATATAAAAAATAATAATATTTAATATTTAATAAAAAAAGTAATTTTTCTATAATATATTTTCAGAAAGTAAAACAAAAATAAAAATGTATAGAAATGCATTTGTACTATTTTTTAGTATTTCAAACAAAATATATATATTTATCTATTTATGTATAAACTAAAAGAAAATTAAATAAATGCCTAATAAAATCAAAAATGGTGAGAAAAAATATTTTTATATTTTAAATAACATGAGAAAAAAATAAATAAGTCAATCCAAAAAAAGAAAATGTCAAAAAATCAAAGAAATAAGCAAATGGGCCTTGGGGGTGTAAAAGCAGTAAAAGGGTGCAAATAGGAAAGTCAACTCAGGCCCAGCCCAAGAAGACTTTGTCTTCAACCTCTGAATAACATCAACCAAGCAAGCACGCGTTTTCTATCTCTTGATTCCTGGACTTTCAAGCAAAACTCATAACATGAAAAGTGTAGAGCATGAGAAGACGAATTCAACCATGTAAAGAACTTGACTTAACTCTCTAAGATGAGGGAGAATTTCTTCTCCCCCAATTTCTGACCTAACTTTTATGCCATGTTCAGACTCAAAATTCTTGCAGCACACATAATATAAATGAAATCTAACTATATGGGCATGTTCAGGGCTATGATTGTGACATATTTTCTTCACAAACCTCAAGCTAACAATGCCTAATAAGAGAGATAGAACTTCATGAAGATACCTGTTCAGTTGGAATCGTGCTTTGCAATGGAGGAGTTTTCAGAGCAAGATGATGATTTGTATAGCTTCCTTGAAGTGTAAGGATGCTATTCCAAGTTCTACTTTGTTTTGAAACTCCCTGAATCGTGCTAGAGAACTTCAACTGCAAAAAAGAAAAATAAAAATGGTGAAGTGGCTTGGAGATGTTACAGATCGTGTTTTAGCTTTTGGATAGCTTGCATAGATGGTAGGGAAGGTGTGTGAATTGGTTTGGGCAAGAATGCTTGAGAGGATTGAGAGTTGGAACTCAATCTGCAAAGGCAACTCTGTTTTTGCAGTTTGATGGTGTTTTTTGGTTTGATGAGGTTTGGAAGGTGTTTAGCTCGTGTTTTAGGGCAAGGTGATTGTTTGGAATGTGTTTGACAAGTTTGCCTAAGCTGGTTTTTGCTGAGATGAGAGTTAGTGATGTTATGACACTTTTCTTCTTTCTTAAGCAACAAAAACCAACTTGTGTTTCTAGGCATGTAGAGGACCCCCTAATGTGCTGCATAATCCCTCCTTGATCAGTGTGTTATGCTCATAATCTTGTGCCAATCAGATTTGCAATGTACTTGTTGGATTTTCAATTTGACATAAAGCTACCTTTTACAAAAATGGCTAATTTGCTTTATCTACTTTGGGATTAATCCTTTAGACAATGCTTGAACTCAAAGAACATGGTCTTGGCACAAAGAATATGCATTAAATTTATGAGTGTTGGATGGTTTAAGGACCTGTAATCTAGCTTAAGGCATGCTGAGTTCAAATTGCAAGGTTATGGACATGTAACTTGGTCATGAACAAAGTGAGTTTTTGCCATATTGTGAAATTCGATTCTCCCTAACCATGAGGTTGTTTGAGAAGTTCTTGGACATTTTGGAAATCTTGGAATGTGTACTACAATCCATCTTTGAAGTGCAATTTGAAATTCCAAGTGGAAGTGTATGGAAAATGGCCTTGAAGTGGGGTAGAAAACCTTGTCAAAATAGGTCAAAAATTCACTAAGTTAAGAATGGTTTAGTGCCCTTATTCCAAAATTTGTAACTTGAGATACAAGCTTCAAATGAGAAAACTTTGTGAATCAAAGTTGTAGATTATGCAACAAGCTACAACTTTCATGTTTTGACTTTTGTTTGAATCCAAATAAATCTTGGTGAAAGAGTGGGGCAAAGTTGGGAAAAAATTAGGGTTTTCCATAACTTAGAAAAATTCTAAGTTATGAAAAATTCCATTTCAAACCCTAATTTGCATTTTTTGATTTCTTGGTGAACAAGTTTCATGATTTGGCATGTTTTGATGAAAAATGAATCTTGACTCTTGGTTTTGACCAAAAAGTCAAAGTTTGACTTTTCAGTATACAGCCAAAATTGATCAATTGACTGGGAAATTCAACTGTCAATCTTGTGTACTTGGGATCTTTTGAGTTTGTTGAACATGTCAAGATAATTCCATGGGGTCCTTGAGTCCATATGTGATCATGGTTTGCCATTGGCTAGGTCAAACAGTCAAGAATTGCCTTTGTGCAGTCAAAACCCTAAAAATGACCATTTTGCCCTTTTGGTGATCTGATCAAATTTCTTGTGGAATTGTGATCCAAACTTGATCAAATGGTCCATATGAGTTCATAATGTTGATGTGGGTCAATTTTCATGAGATTTGACTGTCAATTGGCCACAGTTGACTTTTTCCCAATACAGCTGATTTCTAGGTCAACTGTCCAATTGACTGGGTAAAACTTGGAATCAGGATTTGAAACTTGGTATGGGTAAACTTGGGAGTCCAACATGAAGCATGAAAGTCATCTTAGGCTTTTTAGGTCAAAACATCTTTGTGCAAACACAAACCCTAATTTGGGTCAACAGTGCAAGGAGAAGTCTTGAGCAGAGGAAACCCTAACTGGATCTTGTTCTTCAAAGGTCTGGTGGTGAGAAAATGTTGAGGAAATGGGAGGGCAAATTTTGGGGTACAACAGTTGCCCCTGTTCAATCTTCTTGGACCTGAAGAGTTAGATTGGCAAGTTTGCCTTTCGTGACTCGAGGGTAAAAGAAGATTGGACACTAGAGTGCCCGGAAATTTGCACCCGCATGTTGGAGTCTCAACAATGTGGTGTCGGGAATGGGGTTACAGATGCCATTTGGAGAGATGGTGGATAGGGAGATGGGCTTATAGATGCCATCTGAAGATGTGACAGAACCTTGTCGGGAATGGGCTTATAGATGCCATCTGGAAGCGTTGATCGCATAAGAGATTCCTTAGCGAGAACTTGTGTATTTGAGAGAGGCAGATGTTTTCCTGGCTTGTTACAGGTGTTTGATCTTTAATTTCTTTATGCAGACATGCCCTGGCTAGATACAGGTGTCGAGTCTACAAATGGTTGCTCACAGATGTGCCCTGGCTGGATACAGGAGTCGAATCTGGAAATAGTCGTCAATAGATATGCCCTGGCTGGATACAGGTGTCGAGTCTACAAATGGTTGCTCACAGATGTGCCCTGGCTGGATACAGGAGTCGAATCTGGAAATAGTCGTCAATAGATATGCCCTGGCTGGATACAGGAATCGAATCTTCGAACTCTTCAAACGTGCCCTGGCTAGATACAAGAGTCGAGTCTGGAAAAGTAGTCAACAGATATGTCCTGGCTAGATACAGGAGTCGAATCTGGAAATGTTGTAGTTGATAGATGTGCCCTGGCTGGATACAGGAATCGAATCTTCGAACTCTTCAGACGTGCCCAGGCTAGATACAGGAGTCGAGTCTGGAAATGTTATAGTTGATAGATGTGCCCTGGCTGGATACAGGAATCGAATCTTCGAACTCTTCAGACGTGCCCTGGCTAGATACAGGAGTCGAGTCTGGAAACTAATCACTCTCAGATGTGCCCTGGCTAGATACAGGTGTCGAGTCTGGAATTTGTGACAGTTGAAGGTAGTTGTCTTTAGGATTGTCTTTTTCCCTGAAGAGGCAAAACATAAGTTGTATGCAATGTCATGATGTATGATATGCATGATGCTTTAACATGAGATAGTGTTGTATGCACTTATCATGTATGTAAGCAGGACGTGATGAAAACGTGAAATGTTTATGAATATACTTTTGCCTTAGGAAAATGAATCCTTGACGATCGGCCGGGGGATTGCTCTGTGGAAGAGATACTTTACTGAAGTTTGACGAGAGGCCTGCTGAGGACTTCAATGATGGATTCCGCTGGGGATAATGATGATAAACTCTGCTTGGGGAATACCAAAGACAGACTCCTGCCGGGGACTGAAAGAACCTCGCCGAGGGCGATCTTCCATGGAAAATAGCTGAGGATAACCCAGTTATAAACCCTGGTGAGGAATAACTCTGAATAAAGCTCGGGAGAGACGTCTGTATTCTGCAGGGAACAAGCTTCCAGAATCTACTGGGGATAAGCTTTTAGACCTGCCGGGGAAAGTTGACGACTTCACTGGGGGAAGTATTGCTGAATCTTGCCCTACTCTGCGGGGAGCTGAGATCATTTGGTCACATTCTTCAGTCGAATCTACCTTGGTACCTTGGCGGACAAAGCAACCAGACTGCATCAGACAATTCCACATTGCCTCTATTTCTGATGTCACCTGTAATTAATCTTTTGTTTCTTATGCAAACATTTATGAATCAGCAATTTAATGTCAAATGCATATATCAAAAATGAACATTGGACGTTCTTCGCAAGACAAAACAGAAAGAAGGAAAAAAAACAAATGGCAATTCGTATGGACAAATGAATTTATGTTGATTTAAATTTTGCCTGTGAATAGGCGTTTTTTGTACAAGAGGCTGACATCCTAGTAAGAGGATGCCGCCAAATAACATAGAGTTTACAATTTTGAAAAGAAGACAAAACAGCTATGTGAACAATCCCACTGGGTTCCAACTCTGCTATCGTCTTTATGTCTCCAAGCGTCCCATCGCTTTGCTGCCTAGTTGAAGATGAAGCTGATCGGTCGATGCCGAAATCTGAGCCAGATAGTTGATGCCGAATTCCGGATGCGAAGTGATCCAATGAGACATAGTGTTACGCTTTATCCCTAACTTTTGCCTGGACCGCCCTTTCGGGTTTTCAGTCCACCGGGATACCCATTTTTGCCCAAGCCGCCTTTTCAGGTTTTCGACTTGCCGGGTGTACAGATTTTTTTCATTTCATCCCTTATTTTTGCCCGAACCCTTTTGGTTCGCCGGGAAGCCCTAATTTTTGCCTAGGTATGTCAACCTAGTGGGTCTTTTATTTATGCGTAGTATCTTTTCACTATGTCTGCATTGGCGGGGTGAGGAAGGTCGTCACCATCCATGGTGGTTAGGATCATGGCTCCTCCTGAGAACACATGTTTAACCACAAATGGCCCTTCGTATGTAGGGGTCCATTTGCCCCGGGGATCACTTTGAGGAAGGATGATGTGTTTGATTACCAGGTCTCCAACTTGATACTCTTGTGGTCTGACTCTCTTGTTGAATGCCCTGATCATCCGTTTTTGATACGTCTGACCATGACAGATAGCGGTGAGTCTCTTTTCGTCAATCAGGTTTAATTGATCAAGTCAAGTCTGGATCCAGTCATCTTCACTCAAGTCGGCATCCTTCATTATTCGGAGAGAGGGTATCTGGACTTCAATTGGCAAGACTGCCTCCATGCCATAGACCAAGGAGAAGGGAGTTGCCCCGGTTGACGTCCTTGCTGAGGTACGGTACCCATGAAGAGCGAACGGTAACATCTCGTGCCAATCTTTATAAGTCACTGTTATCTTCTGCACAATTTTCTTGATATTTTTGTTAGCTGCTTCTACAGCCCCATTCATCTTTGGCCGGTAGGGAGAAGAATTGTGGTGCTGTATCTTGAATTGTTCGCAAAGCTCAGTGATCATCTTGTTGTTGAGATTGGTACCATTGTCCGTAATGATTCTTTCCGGGACGCCGTACCGACAGATCAGATTATGCCGGATGAAACGTGCCACGACGCTCTTGGTTACTGTGGCGTAGGAAGCTGCCTCAACCCACTTTGTGAAATAATCGATCGCCACCAAGATGAAGCGATGCCTATTGGATGCCGTCGGTCGGATCTCACCGATCATATCAATCCCCCACATTGCACAAAGGCCAAGGTGCCGTCAGGACATTCAGAGGAACTGGAGGAATATGCACCTTGTCAGCATAGATTTGGCATTTGTGACAAGTTCGAGAGTGTTGGTAACAATCGGCTTCCATTGTGGACCAGAAATATCCTGCCCGAAGGATTTTCTTAGCCATGGTGTGTCCACTGGAATATGTTCCGAATGTACCTTCATGCAGTTCCGACATGATCTTCTCTGCTTCAGCCTTATCCACACAACGTAGTAGAGTTGAATCATGATTCCGTTTGTAGAGAATGCTGTTGCTGAGGAAGAATTTCGCCGCAAACCTTCTCATGAACTTCTTGTCATTGACAGATGCACCTTCAGGGTATTCCTGAGCTTCCAAGTACCTCTTCACCTCATGATACCAGGGTTTTTCAGTCACCTTTTCAGCCTCAAGCTCGCAGCAGTATGCCGGTTCATCCAACTTCCAGATAATGATCCGGGGAGCCTCATTGTCCCATTTAACCTTGAACATTGAAGACATCGTAGCTAGTGCGTCCGCTAGCTGATTCTCCTCTCTTGGGAAATGCTCAAAAGTTATCTCTTCAAAGTGGGGAAGCAAGGTCAACACATACTCCTTGTAAGGAATAAGATTTGGATGTTTCGTATCCCACTCGCCTTTGATCTGATTGATCACGAGAGCGGAATCTCCGAAGACACTCAGAAATTTGATCCTTAAGTCGATTGCAGCTTGCAGACCCATGATGCATGCCTCATATTCTGCCATGTTGTTGGTGCAGTTGAAGCACAATCGGGCGGTGAGTGGAGTATGAGTTCCTTTGGGAGATATGATTACAGCGCTGACGCCGTTACCCAAAGCATTGGAGGCTCCATCAAAATGCATAGACCATCGGGATCCTTCCTCAGGTCCTTCATCCGGTCCAGGTACTTCACAGTCAGTTACCACCATGATGTCTTCGTCCGGAAAATCAAAGTTCAATGATTGGTAATCATCCACAGGTTGGTGTGCCAAATGATCTGCCAGTACACTTCCCTTAATGGCTTTCTGAGTTGTATACTGGATGTCATATTCTGTCAAGATCATTTGCCATCTTGCTATCCTTCCAGACAGAACAGGCTTTTCAAATATGTACTTGATGGGATCCATCTTTGAAATTAATAGAGTAGTGTGAGTCAGCATATACTGTCTCAGCCGGCGAGCAGCCCATACTAGAGCGCAGCAAGTTTTCTCAAGCAGTGAGTAACGAGACTCACAGTCGGTAAACTTTTTGCTCAAGTAATAAATAGCATGCTCTTTTCGGCCAGACTCGTCATGCTGCCCCAGCACACACCCCATTGATTTATCAAGTACTGTTAAGTATAATATTAGAGGTCTTCCTTCCACTGGTGGCATAAGAATGGGTGGCTTTTGGAGATATTCCTTTATCCTTTCAAAGGCAGCCTGGCATTCATCGTTCCAGCGTACTACTTGATATTTCTTCAGTAATTTGAAGATTGGTTCACAAGTAGCAGTCAGATGTGAGATGAATCGGGAAATGTAATTTAGTCGTCCCAGGAAGCCTCTGACTTCTTTCTTTGTCTTAGGAACTGGCATCTCTTGAATGGCTTTAACCTTGGCAGGGTCCACTTGAATACCCTTATCACTTACAATGAAGCCTAGAAATTTTCCGGACCTTACCCCAAAGGTGCATTTGTTGGGATTCAACCTCAGCTTATATAACTTCAGTCGGTCAAATAGCTTCCTCAAATGATCAAGGTGCTCCTCCTCAGTTTGAGACCTTGCAATCATGTCATCAACGTATACCTCAATCTCATGATGGATCATATCATGAAATAAAGCAACCATGGCGCGTTGGTAGGTTGCCCCATCATTTTTCAACCCGAATGGCATGACCTTATAACAGAAGGTGCCCCACTGAGTCACAAAGGTGGTCTTTTCCATATCTTCCGGAGCCATCTTGATCTGATTATACCATGAAAAACCATCCATGAAGGAGAACACCTTGTGTTGAGCAGTATTGTCAACGAGGACGTCAATGTGAGGTAGAGGAAAATCATCCTTGGGGCTGGCCCTGTTCAAATCCCTGTAGTCGACACACATTCTGACTTTACCGTCCTTCTTCGGCACTGGCACCACATTGGCAACCCACTGAGGGTAAGAAGTTACTGCTAGAAACCCGGCGTCGAATTGCTTCATAACTTCAGCCTTGATCTTTTCAGACATCTCTGGGCGCATACGGGGGACCTTTTGCTTTACCGGAGGACAGTCTTCCTTGGTTGGCAGGTGATGAACTACAATGTCGGCATCCAAACCAGGCATATCTTCATAGGACCAAGCAAATATCTCCATGTAATCCTGTAGCATCTGGATCAATCGTTGCTTCACGCTGAGCTCTAGATTGGCACCGATCTTGACCTCTTTCCTATCAGTCTCAGTACCCAGGTTAATTGTTTCCACCGGCTCTTCATGTGGTTGAATAGCCCTCTCTTCCTGGAGTAGCAGTCTTGCGAGTTCACCAGGCACTTCGCAATCATCTTCACCTTCTTCTTCGGCCAAGTTGATCGGATTCTCGAAGTCATAACTGGCGGTAGCAGAGCTGTTACCAGTGAGATCCAGAGTGGATTGAAACCTGTATAAGTGAGTGTGTGTAAATATAGCTGTTTTGCAATATATATAACACAGAAAGAAAAAGAGCACAAGATTTGAAATACAACAAACGTCCAATGTTTTGATTGATGATATATGGAAATGTCATACAAAAGCCCTCACAAATGGAGCCACAATGCCCCGGGTAGGACACCGAGCCAACAAAGTTTTAACATATGGTTTGTTACAAATTAGAAATCAAAAGAAATTAATTACTGCGTGACAAAGGTGATAGGTGTAAAATCCTTTGCCGTCCAGTTGCTTGGTCCGTTGCTGGTAGTCGGGTAGATCCAACTGTCAAACTCTGCTTCCTCCATATCCTCCTCAATAGCATTCACCCTTGGGTTGGAGATAAACACCGGAGCCTTTCTGATCTTTTCCTTGCGCACAGCCCTCTGAGCCTCTGCAGTAAAGCCCAGCCCAAACTTGTCATTCTTTTGAGTGAAGTCAAGGAGCTGACCCCAGTTTGCACAATTGCCTTTCTCGATTACAGCCCGAGCATCCCTCAAGGACGCCATCTTCAACGGAAAGTCCTTTTCAACCACTGCCTCAGCCGATGCCAATACTGGGGGTACTTCCTCAAAATGCTGAAAGGGGGTTTCAATAAACTCCCCGTCCATCTCGATATACCGGAATGAATTCAAGTGACTCACCATGTATTCCTCCTCACCTTGCACAGTAACAATCTTCCCTTTGACAGGGTATTTGAGCTTTTGGTGTAAAGTGGAGGTTACTGCCCCAGCTTTGTGAATCCAGGGTCGACCCAACAAGCAGGAATAAGATGGACAAATATCCATTACATAGAATGTTGAGTTGAAAACTTGGGAACCCACACGAATAGGGATGTCCACTTCACCGTGCACCATCCTCTTAGAACCGTCGAAGGCTCTAACAATGATGTTACTAGGTTTCAAATCCAGGCCCTCACAATCCAAGCGATCCAATGCTTTCTTGGGCAACACATTCAGGGAAGAGCCGGTATCCACTAACACGTGTGCGAGAGTAGTGCCCCTGCATTCTATGGAAACATGCAGGGCATCATTGTGATTTTTCCCTTTGGCGGTAAGGTCAGCATCTGAGAACCTCGAGCCATTGTCAGCCGTCAAATTAGCCACACAGTCGGTGAATTGATCCGCGGAGGTCTCTTGCGGCACATGGGCCGTTTTCAGAAATGAAATCAGGGCTTTTGCATGGGCCTCTGAGCATAGCAGTAGTGATAACATAGAGATTTTGGAGGGCGTATGCCCCAACTGTTCAACAACATTAAAGTCACTCTTTTTGATAATTTTAAGGATTTCCTCCATTTCTTGTTGGGAGGCTTCCACAGCAGTCTTTTTTGGTGCCTCCGTCCTGGCAGGCGAATCGGTAGTGACTTCTTTTCCCCGAGTATCAGAGGACTCGGCGGCAGTAGTAGACACAGGAATTTGAACTGGAACATGCACACTTGCGGGTGTGATGGTGAGAGGTTTTCGGATAACTGGCGGTGCAATGTCAGGCGAGAAGAGCCTACCACTGCGGGTAATCTTGGCGGGACCAGTGATGTTACTGATACTGGTATTGGTGTTGAACTCCTGCTTCACCCCAAGCACATACACGTCGGCTCCATAATGCCATGGAACAGCTTTATCAGACTCATACGGGAGAGGCCCCAGGACAGTAATAGTGATGGGTGCAACAGACATAATTTGGACTGGTTTCTTTATGGGAGCTTTGGCAGGATTGTAGATCGTGACAACAGATATTTCTTCAACGGAAACAGACGGAACAACAGTTTTCTTGAACAGAATTTCCTTGCTATCCATCAGGCTTTGGATGCCTGACTTCAGCAGTGGACAACCGGTAGGGATAACAGCACACAGGAGGCAACCCTTGCTACAACCCGGAAATAAACCGGCTAGCAGTAAGTTCCTCTTAACAGTCAAAAGAGGGGTAACAACTTCATTCACCGAAACAGCATACAATTCTTCCTCAATGGCATTTACTCTATGCTGGGGCATAGGAGCAGTTACAACATTCGGCCTCTCAGGCGCTTCAAACTGAATTTCCTTCGCGTCGATAAGATCTTGCACTTTGTTTCTCAAGGCCCAGCAATCATCAGTAGTGTGCCCAGGACTATCAGAATGATAAGCACACCGGGCATTCGGGTTATACTTAGGAGACGCAGTATTCACGACTTTAGGAGCTTCTTTGGTGGTAACCAAATTGGTTGATAGCAGTTGGGGTAAAATTTGAGATAAGGTCATACTCAGCCGAGTATACTGCCTCTTGGGCCTTTCACTTCTTTGTTGATTGTACTGCTGAGGAGCAGCAGCAGGTTTTGAAATGACCAAAGCATTGACGGCTTGGCGACTTTCGGGCTTGACTTGTCTTCTAGGACCATATACACCACTTGCTTCTTTCTTAAAAGGCCTCTTCTCAGTACTTGTAGCAACACTCTTCTGAATTTTTCCTGACTTGATGCCAGCTTCTATTCTTTCACCCGTTAAGATCAAATCGGTAAACCCCGCGGAAGAGTTACCAATCAGATGATTGAAAAATGGCCCAGATAGGGTCCCTAGAAACATATCAACAAGTTCACGATCGGTTAAAGGGGGCTGCACCCTGCCAGCCAAATCCCTCCATTTTTGTGCGTACTCTTTGAATCCCTCGCTTGTTCCTAGCGACATACCCTGAAGTTGGGTACGAGTAGGGGCAAGGTCAGAATTGTATTGGTATTGTTTGTAGAAAGCGGTGGCCAAATCTTCCCAATTCCGGACACTGGTTCCTTCTAGCTGATAAAACCATTCCAACTGAGCTCCAGAAAGGCTGTCTTGAAAGAAATGAATCCAGAGGTTTTTATCTGCCGTATAGGGCTGGATCTTTCTCACGTAGGACCTAAGATGCATTTTGGGGCAGGACAACCCATCATACCTTACAAACACTGGCACTTTGAACTTTGGGGGAATCACAATCCCGACAACCAAACCCAAGTCTTCAAAATCCAAACCCGGTACTCTTTGTAATTCCATGGCGGCTAATCTGTCTTCTAACCCTTTGTATTTATCATCAGCTGGAGGGTATTGCTGGTCAGAATAATCTTCATCCTCTTCAACCTCTTCTTCTTCTGCATCAGACTCGGAAGGCACCGCAACTCCATCTCTCTTACTGGTCCCTTCATCAGAAGTAGGAGGAAATTCAAGCACTCTTCGAGCTTCTCCGTCAAATCTTCTCCCCAAAGTAGCCACCCCGAGTCTCTTTTTCTTCTTTTTCACCGGGTCTTTGTTCCCCAATTGAGTCTTGATATCCTCCTGACCCTTAGCCAAGGTCATCAGGAGTTGCTGGAATTGTGCATTCTGAGCCTGTAGGTCTTTGATTGTTTGCTCGAGATCCATCCTACTGAAATAAACAGCAGACAGATAAGGAAACCTTGAATGAGACCTGCTTATGCACATGATGAATGGTATTCTTATGTATTCAATGCATTCAAGGATTTAGGACATTCAAAATTGTTTTAGACAAAGAAGAACGCACGTCATATTAATAAGAAGAAATTTGTCAGTACATAAATGCCCCATGGGCCAAGTATTACAAAATAAACTTCTTAAGGCAAAAAGACATTGCGCATCCTCTTTGGTGAGATGTAGGTATTGAGGGCCTCTTGCTCGTGGAGTCGGCGGGTAAGCTCTAGAACCTTCTTTTCACTGGCGTAGTAGCTAGCTTCAAAAGTGTTCCGTTCCTCCTTGAGCTGAATCCAGCTTTTCTGCATTTCCTCCCACGATGTAGGCATGTCTGGATGTAGGATGGTGTAGGGAACCTCTCCTTCATTGACGGGCTCTTTAATCACTATGAGTACATGGGGGTAAGGCATCATTAGACTTTGGGCTCGGGCTTGTACCCACTTGAGATAGGGCTCAAGAGGGATGGAGTTCTTGTGTCCCAGAGTCTTACTATCAACCTTGTTGAGTTTTCCCCAAGCTCTGATGAACCTTTGGCGAAGTCCTTGCGCATCGTTGTCGAAGTCAAAAACTAGGTCAGGAATCAACATGTCATGAGGGCCATCCCTCCGTGCATATCCAAATTGCCTCAAAGCTAGGCAAGGGTTGTAGGTGATACCTCCTCTAATTCCAAGTAAAGGAACATTAGGGAATTCTCCGCAACGATCGACAATGATGACATTTTCTCTGGACCGAGAACACCAATGCACATCAGAATGAGTAAGAGTCATCAACCGTTGGGACCACCTTGTACCTTGGTCATTCTTCAAGACAGATTGTGGAAGGTGCGAAATAAACCACCTTGCAAGAATAGGAGTACAGCACATGAGAACACCCCTCTTTCTCATTGTTCGTGTGTAAAATGAGTGAAGAATGTCCCCAAGCAATATCGGTATTGGATTTCTGGACAAGAAGATTTTGACAGCGTTGACATCTACCAATTGGTCAAGATTTGGGAACAAGACCAACCCATAGATAAGGAGTGCCACAATCTCTTCAAAGGCTTGTAGGTCCAATGAGTTCCAACATTTTTGTGCCTTCTCAAACAAGAATTTTGCTAAGAATCCTTTGACGCTGCTTCTGGTTTCCCAATGTCCCTTGATGTCGGATGGTTGTAGATGTAATGCTCGAGCAACATCTTCCGGCTTTGGTTCCTTTTCTGTACCGTTGAATGGTAGTTGATTAAGGATAGGGATTCTTAGAAGTTGAGAAAACTCCTCCAAAGTGGGGACTAACTGATAGTCAGGGAAAGTGAAACAGTGGTGAAGAGGGTCAAAGAATTGGAATAGCACTTTCATCATGTCTTCTTCAATGTTGGTGTTGACTAGGCTGAGCAGTCTACCATGTCTTTCACTGAAGGATGAGTTTTCCGGAATTCTTGAGGTGATCTCCTTGAGTTGAGGAGAGATTCTCACAAGGTTGACTTGAATGGTATTTCTGCGAGGAATTTCCATGTCCTACAAAACAAGAACAAAGATGAAGATCCAAAACCCTTGAAATGGTTAGTGAATGCATATGATGTTTCATGATGTTTATGATGTATGCACAAAACATATGTACAAGCAAATCACACCAAACCCTAGTTTCAGGCTTGCATGGGGTTTCATAGGTAAGTACCCTCTTGAGTGTAGTTGGCTTAAAAACCTGTCCTATAAATAGTAACCGGGTTCTAAGGAGCTCAATATCACTGGATTGTTTTCATTGTTCATTGTTTTGGTTTAGCCACTTAACTAGCGACCAAAATATTCCAAGAACACAACCCTCAATGAGTGTAGTATCGAGTATCTACCAACTTCGGACTGCACCAAAGCCGGTCATCTCACTACCCCTAATAAAAAGGCCAAGATGGTCAAGTAAGGTTCTAGGTCATTAGTGCTTAGTGACATCACTCAGCGGCCCCGTACTCTCCTTGATTGAACTCAAGGGTTACCGGTACTCACAAATATGTCGCACTAATATAGCTATTGCTTTGACCGTGTCGGTATACCCCGCACAGTTTCCACAACGTATTGCTATCTATGAATGTTTCCCAAAATCCGGGTGTAGGATTGCAAACCCAAACTAATAGAGCCAAAGTATAAAACAAACAATTCAAACAATTAGTCATGCAAGAGGGTGATCTAAGCCCTAAGGTTACTCCACTTTTAAAATTCTCCCCAGCAGAGTCGCCAGTTCTGTGATACGGTGGGAGAACTGACTATGGTTTTGCGTTTGTTTTCGCAAATGTTTCGGTTGAGCAAGAATCGCCACCGACTTTTTATTTTTATCCTAAGGAAAGGTTTAAAAAGCACAGCAAAAAAACCTTTGAGATTTTTCTTGGGTTCGGGGAGTAGATTATAGAAAGGGAAGGTATTAGCACCCTTTCTATCCATGGTTATCCATGGGCTCTTAGTTACTTGCTTAGATCACTTGCCTTGCATTTTCAATTGTTTTAAATGGTGCTTGTGTGTGTGAGTTTGAAAATGTTTTGAAAAGAAGCCAATGTGGTGGCAACCTTTGTAATGATCCATGTGGGGATGTATACAAAGATGTATGTCTTTTGAAAAGGTTTTCATTTGTTTTTGAAAGTTGTTTTGAAAGTGTTGTGGGGTGTGTTTTAGAAAATAGGCAAGTGTTTTGTTTTTGCAAGTTTGATTCAAGTAACTAAGAGTTTATCTACTCCTAAATTTCTCAAAGACTATTGCTATGTTTTAACCCTTTTCATAAGTTTGTTCCACCATTGTATTTGGTGGACAATCTCATGTTAGGATGTGAAAGGGACAGGCGCGGGTCATCGTTTGGACCATAATTGCAATGGTGCCAAGTATCTTTGGGCATTTTCTTTAAGGGACTTGATCATTTGTTTGGCAATATTTTGAAAAGTGTTATCGAGGGACTATGATCATTCAATTTGTTTGTTTTGCCCAAAGAGACCTAACATACAACATGGCCCAATTTTGAAAGGCAACAAGTGGAATACCCTAGGGGGTGCAAGTGTGATTTGTGTGTCCATTTTCATGCTTGTTTGTCTTGAGATTAGGTCGTAACTATTTTGTTCATTTTATTCGTATATAAACCCTATTCTAGCATTGTATATTTACAAAGCGATAAAGTGCGAAATTTAAACTTCTACGCTATTACAACACAATAATATAGGGAGGGGGGTACAATGTTTCAAATGGGGATTTTGACAAGGAATTTAAACCTAAAACTATTTCATCAAGATTTGAATTATTTACAAGATAATTTAATTGCATAAATAAAATAGAAATAAAACAAATATGCAAGAATGCAAAAAAGGTTTTTTTATATGTATGAAAAAAGTATTATTTATGTAAAATAAAAAGAAAATAAAAAGATATTATTTTTTGGAGTATTTTTGAATTTAGGGCAAAACCCTAATTTTTATTAAATGAAATGTATTATTATTTAATTTAATACAAGTATTTATTTATTATATACAAATAAAATAAAGATAAAGTATATTTGTAAAAAATGATTTTTTAGTGTTTAATATTAATAAAATAAAATATGTATATTTTTAGTATTTTATTCTAAGTATATTAATAAATATATATATTTATGTACTAAGTTCTAAATATGTATTATATATAAAAAATAATAATATTTAATATTTAATAAAAAAAGTAATTTTTCTATAAAATATTTTCAGAAAGTAAAACAAAAATAAAAATGTATAGAAATGCATTTGTACTATTTTTTAGTATTTCAAACAAAATATATATATTTATCTATTTATGTATAAACTAAAAGAAAATTAAATAAATGCCTAATAAAATAAAAAATGGTGAGAAAAAATATTTTTATATTTTAAATAACATGAGAAAAAAATAAATAAGTCAATCCAAAAAAAGAAAATGTCAAAAAATCAAAGAAAAAAGCAAATGGGCCTTGGGGGTGTAAAAGCAGTAAAAGGGTGCAAATAGGAAAGTCAACTCAGGCCCAGCCCAAGAAGACTTTGTCTTCAACCTCTGAACAACATCAACCAAGCAAGCACGCGTTTTATATCTCTTGATTCCTGGACTTTCAAGCAAAACTCATAACATGAAAAGTGTAGAGCATGAGAAGACGAATTCAACCATGTAAAGAACTTGACTTAACTCTCTAAGATGAGGGAGAATTTCTTCTCCCCCAATTTTTGACCTAACTTTTATGCCATGTTCAGACTCAAAATTCTTGCAGCACACATAATATAAATGAAATCTAACTATATGGGCATGTTCAGGGCTATGATTGTGACATGTTTTCTTCACAAACCTAAAGCTAACAATGCCTAATAAGAGAGATAGAACTTCATGAAGATACCTGTTCAGTTGGAATCGTGCTTTGCAATGGAGGAGTTTTCAGAGCAAGATGATGATTTGTATAGCTTCCTTGAAGTGTAAGGATGCTATTCCAAGTTCTACTTTGTCTTGAAACTCCCTGAATCGTGCTAGAGAACTTCAACTGCAAAATAGAAAAATAAAAATGGTGAAGTGGCTTGGAGATGTTACAGATCGTGTTTTAGCTTTTGGATAGCTTGCATAGATGGTAGGGAAGGTGTGTGAATTGGTTTGGGCAAGAATGCTTGAGAGGATTGAGAGTTGGAACTCAATCTGCAAAGGCAACTCTGTTTTTGCAGTTTGATGGTGTTTTTTGGTTTGATGAGGTTTGGAAGGTGTTTAGCTCGTGTTTTAGGGCAAGGTGATTGTTTGGAATGTGTTTGACAAGTTTGCCTAAGCTGGTTTTTGCTGAGATGAGAGTTGGTGATGTTATGACACTTTTCTTCTTTCTTAAGCAACAAAAACCAACTTGTGTTTCTAGGCATGTAGAGGACCCCCTAATGTGCTGCATAATCCCTCCTTGATCAGTGTGTTATGCTCATAATCTTGTGCCAATCAGATTTGCAATGTACTTGTTGGATTTTCAATTTGACATAAAGCTACCTTTTACAAAAATGGCTAATTTGCTTTATCTACTTTGGGATTAATCCTTTAGACAATGCTTGAACTCAAAGAACATGGTCTTGGCACAAAGAATATGCATTAAATTTATGAGTGTTGGATGGTTTAAGGACCTGTAATCTAGCTTAAGGCATGCTGAGTTCAAATTGCAAGGTTATGGACATGTAACTTGGTCATGAACAAAGTGAGTTTTTGCCATATTGTGAAATTCGATTCTCCCTAACCATGAGGTTGTTTGAGAAGTTCTTGGACATTTTGGAAAGCTTGGAATGTGTACTACAATCCATCTTTGAAGTGCAATTTGAAATTCCAAGTGGAAGTGTATGGAAAATGGCCTTGAAGTGGGGTAGAAAACCTTGTCAAAATAGGTCAAAAATTCACTAAGTTAAGAATGGTTTAGTGCCCTTATTCCAAAATTTGTAACTTGAGATACAAGCTTCAAATGAGAAAACTTTGTGAATCAAAGTTTTAGATTATGCAACAAGCTACAACTTTCATGTTTTGACTTTTGTTTGAATCCAAATAAATCTTGGTGAAAGAGTGGGGCAAAGTTGGGAAAAAATTAGGGTTTTCCATAACTTAGAAAAATTCTAAGTTATGAAAAATTCCATTTCAAACCCTAATTTGCATTTTTTGATTTCTTGGTGAACAAGTTTCATGATTTGGCATGTTTTGATGAAAAATGAATCTTGACTCTTGATTTTGACCAAAAAGTCAAAGTTTGACTTTTCAGTATACAGTCAAAATTGATCAATTGACTGGGAAATTCAACTGTCAATCTTGTGTACTTGGGATCTTTTGAGTTTGTTGAACATGTCAAGATAATTCCATGGGGTCCTTGAGTCCATATGTGATCTTGGTTTGCCATTGGCTAGGTCAAACAGTCAAGAATTGCCTTTGTGCAGTCAAAACCCTAAAAATGACCATTTTGCCCTTTTGGTGATCTGATCAAATTTCTTGTGGAATTGTGATCCAAACTTGATCAAATGGTCCATATGAGTTCATAATGTTGATGTGGGTCAATTTTCATGAGATTTGACTGTCAATTGGCCACAGTTGACTTTTTCCCAATACAGCTGATTTCTAGGTCAACTGTCCAATTGACTGGGTAAAACTTGGAATCAGGATTTGAAACTTGGTATGGGTAAACTTGGGAGTCCAACATGAAGCATGAAAGTCATCTTAGGCTTTTTAGGTCAAAACATCTTTGTGCAAACACAAACCCTAATTTGGGTCAACAGTGCAAGGAGAAGTCTTGAGCAGAGGAAACCCTAACTGGATCTTGTTCTTCAAAGGTCTGGTGGTGAGAAAATGTTGAGGAAATGGGAGGGAAAATTTTGGGGTACAACAGAAGGAGTACAAGTTAAGATTGAATCCAAACAAGTGTACATTCGGAGTCCGGTCCGGTAAACTCTTAGGTTTCATTGTCAGCAACAAAGGCATCGAGGTTGATCCTACCAAAGTTAAAGCTATACAAGAAATGCCTGCTCCTCGCACTGAGAAGGAGGTCAGAGGTTTTTTGGGACGCCTAAACTACACTGCCAGGTTCATTTCTCACCTAACGTCTACTTGTGAACCAATCTTCAAGCTGTTGAAGAAAGATCAGGTAGTCAGATTGAACGATGAATGTCAGATTGATTTCGAAAAAATAAAGGAGTATTTGCTAGAACCTCCTGTCTTGATGCCACCCGTCGAGGGAAGACCGATAATCATGTATCTAACTGTCTTAGAGAATTCAATGGGGTGCGTACTGGGGCAGCATGACGAGTCTGGCCGAAAAGAGCATGCCATTTATTACCTTAGTAAAAAGTTTACCGACTGTGAAACCATATATTCACTGCTCGAGAAAACTTGCTACGCTTTGGTATGGGCTGCTCGCCGGCTAAGGCAGTATATGTTGACTCATACCACTTTGCTGATATCTAAGATGGATCCGATAAAGTACATCTTTGAGAAGCCTGCTCTGTCCGGGAGGATAGCCATATGGAAGATGATCCTAACGGAATACGACATACAGTACACAACCCAAAAGCTATAAAGGGTAGTGTGTTAGCTGATCATCTGGCTCATCAAGTTGTAGAAGATTACCAGTCCATGAAGTTTGACTTCCCTGACGAAGACATCATGACATTGGATAACTGCGAAGAGATCAGACCATATGACGGACCTGAACAAGGACCCCGATGGATCTTGTACTTTGATGGGGAATCCAATGCACTTGGTAACGGTATCAGCGATGTGCTTATATCTCCAGAAGGATGCCATACTCCTTTCACTTCCAGACTTTGCTTTAACTGTACGAACAACATGGCAGAGTATGAAGCATGCATCTTTGGCCTCAAGGCTGCCATAGACTTGGGAATCAAATCCTTAGATGTATTTGGGGACTCAACTTTGGTCATCAGTCAAATCAAAGGAGAGTGGGACACTAAGCATCCAAACCTTATCCCTTACAAAGAACATGTTTTGACATTGTTACCACATTTCGAGCAGATTACCTTCGAGCACTTCCCGCGAGAAGAAAATCAGCTAGCAGATGCTCTAGCTACAATGTCATCTATGTTTAAACTTGATTGGGATAATGAGGCTCCCCAAATCACCATTGAATGGATGGACGAACCAGCACACTGTCACGAGATTAATACTGAAGAAGTAGTGGACCAGCCATGGTTTCATGAAGTCAAAAGGTATCTCGAGACTCAAGATTATCCTGAAGGAGCTTCAGTCAATGACAAAAAGTTCTTAAGGAGATTCTCAGCTAAGTTCTACCTAAGTAATGGCATCCTATACAAGCGCAATCACGATTCTATTCTGCTCCGTTGTATGGACAAGATTGAAGCTGGAAAGATCATGGCTGAATTGCATGAAGGTACCTTTGGCACTCACTCTAGTGGGCATACGATGGCAAAGAAAATTCTACGGCCAAGCTATTATTGGTCTACCATGGAAGCAGACTGCTATCAACACTCTCGGACTTGCCATAAATGCCAAATCTATGCAGACAAGATGCACGTACCTCTGTTTCCTCTAAATGTCTTAACAACTCCTTGGCCCTTAGCTATGTGGAGAATCGACATGATTGTGGAGATCAAGCCTACAACATCTAATGGACACCGCTTAATTCTGGTGGCCATTGACTACTTCACCAAATGGGTCGAAGCAACTTCCTTCGCATCCGTTACTAAGAATGTTGTTGCCCGCTTCATCAAGCAGAATCTTATTTACCGATACGGTATCCCCAAAAGGATCATCACTGATAACAGTACAAACCTTAACAATACTATGATCATTGCCTTGTGCGAGCAGTTCAAGATTCAACATCATAATTCATCCCCCTATCGGCCAAAGATGAATGGTGCAATCGAAGCTGCTAACAAAAATATCAAAAAGATCATACAAAAGATGACAGTCACCTACAAGGACTGGCATGAAATGTTACCGTTTTCTCTCCACGGGTACCGTACCACGGCTCGCACATCAACTGGGGCAACACCCTATTCTTTGGTTTATGGCATGGAGGCTGTCTTGCCTATCGAGGTTCAGATTACCTCTTTGAGAATCATGAAGGATGCAGGTTTGAGTGAAGACGATTGGATTCAAACCCGACTTGATCAACTGAACTTGATTGAGGAAAAGAGACTTACTGCTGTTTGCCATGGTCAGACGTATCAAAAATGGATGATTAAGGCTTTCAACAAGAAAGTCAGACGCCAGACATATCAAGTTGGAGATCTAGTGATCAAGTGCATCATCTTGCCACAAAGTGATCCCAGGGGCAAATGGACTCCTACCTATGAAGGACCATTTGTAATCAAGAACATCTTTTCTAGTGGGGCAATGATCTTAACCACCATGGACGATGACGACCTGCCACACCCTGCGAACGCAGACATAGTCAAAAGATACTACGCATAAATGACCCGCTAGGTTGACACACCTAGGCAAAACAAGGGCATCCCAGCGAACCAAAAAGGTTCGGGCAAAAATAAGGGATAAAACAAAAAAATCTGTACACCCGGCAAGTTGAAAACCCGAAAGGGCGACTTGGGCAAAAAAGTGTTTCCCGGTGGATCGAAAACCCGGAAGGGCGGTCCAGGAAAAAGTTAAGGAATTAAAGCGTATGACTATGTCTCGTCGGATCACTTTAAGGACAATCTCTTCACTGACAAACTCTGAGCTATTGATCAACCCAATCATCTTCGGACGAAGCAACAAATGGATAAGATATTCGGAGATACGAAGGCTATAGAGGAATGGGAACTCCATGGGATTATCACACATAGCCATCTTTCTTTGTATAATTTTTTTTATGACACCATCCTCTTACTAGGATGTCTGTCTCCTTTGTATAAAACACTTATTCAAAGTAAATATAAAGATATCTCTTTCAAAGTACAGAAAACTATTTACCTTTTTCTTTGCACTTGTGTTTTTATTTGCAAAAACATCCAATGATTCATTGATGAACATATGCATTTGAACATAATTACGGTTTATAAATAAACAGGATGGAAGAGAATAATTACTGACAGACTGAAAGGATAGGAAAACGTCTTTAGGCTATTCCAGGAGCAATCCCTACGATACATCATCTAGATCCCCAGTGGAACTAAAATTTCAAACCCATAATCCCCATCAGATTTAAAAATTCAAACTCCCAATCCTCAACGGAGCCAAAACTTCAAACTCTCAATCCCCAGCGAAAACCATTCAGTATCTCCAAATTCCCCAACAAGTTTATCTTGAAATCTGAAAATCAACCAGATAATAGTTAACTTCTGTCTCTCCCCAACAAATTCTGATAACTCCCCAGTAGAATGGCAGACAACCCAAACTCCTGAACCTATTCCCCAGCAGTAAGCCTTCTTCCCCACAGAGTTTTTTATTGCTTCTCAACAGAATGAAGATTCTCATTCTTAATTCCCCACAGAAGCCATCAGAGTCTTCCTTATTCTCCAGCAGATCAAGGGTTCCCATTGAGTAATCCCCAGTAGAAGTCATCAAATTTCTCTAGACTCCCCAAGCAGACTACTCAGGAAGTATGACATTGCTCGCAACATAATTTTTTGTCAATACTCAAACTTCAAGACATATAGGATACCTATATCCCCACAGAAGTTGCCAAGGATTTCTTGTCCCCAAAGTCGCCAAGGATTTCTTATCCTCAGCAGTCAAGGATTTATTTTCCCCGGCAGCAGTCAATGATTTATTTTCCTCAGCAATACAGCAAATTAGCTTACATGCGCATACATTACATCCATATATCATAATCATTGACAAAACACATATATTGCATCATACATTTCATGCAACATAACTTTGTGTTTAAGCTAACATTTTACCCTTTTCAGGATAAGATTAACAGCTACCATTGACAATGTTCAAAGATTTCAGATACAAGTACGGATACACTCCAGACACAAAAGTCATTCTGTTACTCATTCCAAATCTAGATCTCAGATACACTCCAGACATGGAAGTCATTCTGTTACTTATTCAGATTCAACTTTCAGATATAGTACAAATACACTCCAGACAAGGATTCCATTCTGATACTCATTCAGATCTCAACTTCAGATACAGTACAGATACACTCCAGATACGGAAGTCATTCTGCTACTCATTCAGTTTTCAAGTTCAGATACGCTCCAGACACAGATGCCATTCTGGCCCTTACTCAGATCTCAGATACAATACGGATACGCTCCAGACACAGTTGCCATTCTGTCACTTATTCAAAATTTAACTATCAAATACAATTCAGATACACTCCAGACACGGAAGTCATTCTGTTACTCATTCAGATTCATATCTCAGATACAGTTTAGATATGCTCCAGACGCCGATGCTATTCTATTACTCATTCAGACCTAAACTATCAGATACAGTTCAGATACGCTCCAGACACGGTTGCCATTTTGTCACTTATTCAGATTCAGATTCAGATACAATTTAGATACGCTCCAGACATGGATGCCATTCTGGCCCTTATTCAAATTTCACACTCTTGATACAGTACGGATACGCTCCAGACATGGATGCTATTCTGTTTCTCATTCAGATTTCCAGTCTCCAGATACAGTTCAGATGCGTTCTAGACGCGGACACCATTCTGATACTTATCCTTCTGACTTACAACTTACAATTCAACAAACAATCTTGGATGGCATCTTTAAGCCCATCTCCAACAAGATTCTATCACATCTCCAAATGGCATCTTTAAGCCCATTCCCTTAACTACACATTGTCGAGTGCAAATTTATGGGCACTCTAGTGTCCAATCATTCTTTTACCTTCGAGTCACGAACGACAAAACTCGCCAATCTAACTCTTCAGGTTCAAGAAGATTGAACAGGGGCAGCTGTTGTACACCAAAATTTTCCCTCTCATTTTATCAAGATTTTTCTCACAAGACCTCTTGGACTCAAGACAAGATTAGGGTTTGCTCAGCTCAAGACATCTCATCTTGCATTGATGACCCCAAATTAGGGTTTGAGTTTGCACAAGGATTTTTGGACCACCAATGCTTCATGTGACTTTCATACATCATGTTGGACCCTTAAGATTTCTCATACCAAGTTTCAAGCCTTGAATCACATTTTGACCAGTCAATTGGACATTTGACCTAAAAATCAGCTGTATTGGGGAAAAAGTCAACCATGGCCAATTTACAGTCAAACATCATAATTTTTGATACACATTAACATTTAAGGCTCCTATGTACCATTTGATCAAGTTTGGATCACAACTCCTCAAGAAACTTGATCAAATCATCAAAAGGGCAAAATGGTCAAAATTAGGGTTTTGACTGAGAAAGGGAAATTTCTGATTTTTAACCTAGCCAATGACTAATTGGGTTCAAACATGATTTCAAGGGTTCAATGGCATCATCTTGACCTAATTACATGGTTCAAAAGATCTCAAGTTCATTGGATTGACAAATGAATTTTGCAGTCAACTGATCAAAAGTCAATTGTGCACTGGAAAGTCAAACTTTGACTTTTTGGTCAAAATCAAGTGCCAAAGGTCATAATTCATCAAGATATGTCAAAACATGAAACTTGTTCACCAAGAAAACCATTTTTTAAAATTAGGGTTTTGAATTTGAAAAAATTCATAACTTGGAATTTTTCTAAGTATGGAAATTTTCTTATTTTTTCCCAACTTTCCACCATTTTTTCACCATGTTGCAATTTGATTCAAAGAAAACTTCCAACATGAAAGTTGTATTCCTCCATGAAATATACAACTTTTCTTCACAAACCTTTCCCAAAAGATTCTTGGATCTCAAGTTATGAATTTGTGAATAGGGGTCCATGAACTAAATAACTTAGTGAAAATTTGCCCTAATTTAGGCAGGTTTTTGACCCAACTTCATGGACATTTTTCACCTAATTTCAAGAGGTATCTCACAATTCATTTCAAATATGGATTATAGAGCACATTGCAAGATTTCCAAAATGTCCAAGAACTCTCCAAGATCATTTGTGGTTAGGGAGAATCGAAGAAGAGAAATTGGCATTTTATCACTTTTGTTCATGCCATTTTCACAAAGTATCAAGTTGCAAATCAGATCCATGATGCTTGTACCTTGCATTACAGGTACTAAACTCATTCTACACTCCATAATTAAATGCAAACTCAGTGGTTAAAGGCTTTATTTTCACTTTTGAAGCATTGTACAAGTTGTAATACCATTTTTGGCCAAAAGGGCACATTGCCATTTTCATAAAGGCAAGCTTTTACAACTTTATCATTCTTGAGCCTTGGAGCTGTCCCTTTGGTGCAGGCAATTTCCATAGATCTTAAGCAACTTGTACAAGCCCTTTGCAGCTTACAAGCAAGCAAGGACATGCTTGTTGCATTTGTATTGTCACTTTTCTTAAAATGCAAGAAAGTTGGCCAAAAGTTCAGAACTTGTACAGCAAGGGAAGAGTGGACTTTGTATCATTCTATACATATTCACCAAGTCATTACAATGAAAAACATGAATTGATAGCATCCAAAACACTCTCAAGCTCAGAAAACACATTTTTCTGTCCAAACATTGCAGTTCTGCAAAATCATTTCCAACTTCATTTTGGCTCATGCGTTTTGCCCTTTAACATTTGAAACACTTTATCCACATCATATCAAAGCAGTCCAAGCATTCATCTTGCATCTGTGAGCCCTGTTTCAGCCATTTCCATTTTCACTTTGGAAGCTTGCAACTTGACTTCTACAGAGAGTTTTGGCCATCCACAAAGCAAGATAGGTATTGGAATAGCTTGAAGGAACTTCAAGAAAGCTTACACGATCCTCAGGCCTCACTCAAAGTCCCCACATTGTCATATCTAAATCCAGCTGAAGGAGGTATTTTTCAAAACTCTATCTCTCTATTTAGGCATCCTCAAGCCACAATTTGTGAAGAAAAGATGTAGTCTATAACATGGTGAAGCTGTACATATACACACTTTCCATTTATATTAACTAAGCTAAGATAATTTGAAGCTTGAAGTTGCTGAAATATTTAGGTCACGATTTAGGGCCATTAAAATTCTCCCTGATCTTTTAGAGTTAGGTTACAAATCTTATATCATTGGAATCGTGAGATTAAGTGCTACATGTTTCATGTTACAAGTTTTTGTTTTTATGCAAGTATGAGCAATTTGCAGGTTTGAGTTGAAAGCGCGCGCAGGAGACAAAGGACATGGACGAAGCTTGCCTTGGTTTTTTTTTGCATTTCTGGCCTTTTTGTTTTTACTTTTCACACCCCCTGTATTACTTTTGCACCCCCTTGCATATTTGTTTTATTTTTCATATTTCTTTTTATATTTTTATATTTATTGCTTTTATTTATTTTTCTGAATCATAAAAATCATGAAAAATATTTTCTTTATTTTTTTTGCACTTATTTTATTTTTTAATTATTTTTTGGCATAAAAAATTGTTTATTAGGACAATAGAACTTATTTTCTTATAAAATTTGTAAATATATTTAAAAATACCATACATTTTTATTATATTATCCATACACATAAAATATTTATTTTCATATATATTTTAATTTTTAATATTTGTACAAAATATTATTTATTATTTTCTTGTACAAAAATGGACAAAATAAATAATAGGAAACATATTTTTCTTTTAATCAAAAATTAGGGTTTCCCCCTTTCAAAAATAATAATATTATTTTTCCTTATTTTCTAGGGTTAATTAATTTTATTTTCTCATACCTTAAACAAATAAAAAACATTTTTTAGCATAAATACATTTGCATTGCATTTTTAATATTTGTATATTTATTTATTTGTGCAATATTCAATTGGGTTGTAATAGTTATTTTTAGGGTTTTGTTTTGTGCAATATCCCCATTTAAAAACTTGTATCCCCCTCCCATAATAATTGTTGTAATAGCTTAGTTTACATTTACGCAATTTATCGCATTTATACCATGTTTAGTAAACTAGGGTTTTGCATGATAAGACTAAAAACAAACAAATAGACAAAATCAAATACAAGACAAATGCATGTAAAATGACACACATTTCACACAAGCACCCTTAGGGTTTCACCCACTTGGTTGCCTAAAACAAAAATGGTCATGTTACGCACGCGAAGTATCTTGGCAAAACAAAACAAAACAAACATAAGATCATAGTCCCTCGATGACGCTATCAAAAGGTTGCCTAAATAAATGATATTGGTCCCTCAAAACATGCTAAGATACTTGGCAATATTGCTATCATGGTCATACGATGACCCACGCCCGTCCCGTTTACATCCAAAGATAGGGTTGTTTACCAAATCAATGGTAAATCAACAATGTCAAAGTAATAAAAATGCACAAGAAAGACATTTGAGTAGGTAGATAGCTTCTAGTTACTTGATCAATTTCAAAACAATCCTTGCTATTTTCAAAAACAAACACACACACATTTCAAAACAACTTTCAAAACATTGAAACATTTTTCAAAAGACAAACATCTTTGTATACATTCTTACGAATGAGAATCATTACAAAGATTGCCTAAACAAAGGCCTCTTTTCAAAATACTTTCAAAACCACACAAAGCACCATTTCAAACAATTTCAAAGAAAATCACGTGATCTAAACAAGTAACTAAGAGCCCATGGAAAACCACGGATGAAAAGGGTGCTAGCACCTTCCCTTTTCATAATCTACCCCCTGAACTCAAGAAAACATCTCAAAGGTATTTCCTGTGCTTTTTTTACCTTTCCTTTTGGATAAAAGAAAATTCGGTGGAGACTCTTGCTAACTGTGATACGGTGGGAGAACTGACTTGAGGTTTTGCGTTTGTGTTCGCAAATGTTTCGGTTTAGCAAGATTCGCCACCGACTTTTTATTTTATCCTAAGGAAAGGTCAAAAAGCACAGGAAATACCTTTGAGATGTTTTCTTGGGTTCGGGGAGTAGATTATGAAAAGGGAAGGTACAAGTACCCTTTTCATCCATGGTTATCCATGGGCTCTTAGTTACTTGTTTAGATCACTTGCTTTTGCTTTTCAATTGTTTGAAATGGTGCTTTGTGTGTGGTTTTGAAAGATGTTTTGAAAAGAGGCCATCGTTGTGGCAACCTTTGTAATGATTCTTGTTTGAATGTATACAAAGGTGTATTATCTTTTGAAAAGATGTTCAATGTTTTGAAAGTTTGATTTGGGAAATGTTTTGAAATTGTGTTGTAAGGTTTGTTTGAAAATAGCAAGGATGTTTTGTAAGTTTTGATCAAGTAACTAAGAGTTATCTACCCTATTTTACTCAAAGATCTTTCCTATACATTTTAAACCCTTTTGACAGTGTTGCTTTACCATTGCATTTGGTAAACAACCTTGTATTAGGATGTTAAACGGGACAGGTGTGGGTCATCGTATATGTCATGATAGCAATTGTGTTAAGTATTTTTAGCAAATTTTTGAGGGACTAGATCATTTTTGCATAGGCAACCAAGATAGCGTCATCGAGGGACTATGATCTCTTGTTTTGTTTTTGTTTTGCCAAAGTACTTAACATGCATAACATGGCCCATTTTTAAGGCAACAAAGTGGATGTAACCCTAGGGGTGCAAGTGTGCATTGTGTTTGATTTTCATGCATTTTTGTCTTTGATTAGGCCAAGCTACTTGTTGATTTTGGATTTTTGCATACAAACCCTAATCTCTAATCATGGCATAATTGAAAGCATAAAGTGCGAGAATTAAAAGTCTAAGCTATTACAACATGATTATAGGGATGGGGGTACAATCTTTGAATGGGGATAATTTGACAAGAAATATAAACCCTAATTTACTATTACATCCAAATTAAATCAAATGGTACAAATAACAAATGAACCATATTTAAATAAACAAATTAAATAAATATATGAAATAATATGAATATGCAAAAAGTTTATTTATTTTTATGTATGTAAAATATTTAATACAAAAAGGAAGAAATAAAATAAAATGAATTTTTTTTATTAAGGGTAAACCCTAATTTTATTTAAGAAAATAAATATGTTGATTATATTATTTATGTACGATAAAATAAAATAGTATATGTAAAAATAAAATATATTTAGAAAAATGTATTATTTAAGTATAAATAATAATAAATAAAAAAAGTAAATTTTTCATGTTTTTATTCTCAAGTATTTGTTAAATAAAATAAAAGTATATATGTATAATTAATTATATTAAACATGTATAAAAAATAAAATATATACAAAATAAAAATATTTAGTATAATACATTATTTAAATATAAATAAAAATATAAAAGTATGATTTTTAATATTTTATTTCTAAGTTTTCATTAAAATAAAATAAAGATATATGTTCATTAAATTACTTTTATGTTTAGAAAAATAAAAATAAAATACAAAATAAATATGAAAATTTATAAAAAAATTTTTTTGAGTATTTTTATATTTGGGAATAATAAAATATAATCAGAAATGAAAATAAAAATGCAAAAATATAAAATATCAAGAAATTGGGCCAGGGGGTGCAAAAAGTAAAAGGGGGGTGTCAATAGTGAGCCAGGACCAAGCCCAGCCCACCACTTCGTCTTCAACCTCTGTCCTTCACAAAACGCGCGCGCCTGTTACCAAACCTGGACATCTTGTATACGAGCTCTATTGCAAAAACACATAACATCAAAGTTGTAGAGCTTTTCAAGACGAATCTAACCATATAAAAAACTAATCCTAACTCTCAAAGACCAGAGAGAATTTCTCTGGCCCTAAAATCTAACCTAGTTTTTTCACTATGTTCATGGATCAAATTCTCTTAGCATGCTTAATAAAAATGAAAACTGAGCATATGTACAACTTCATGGCAATGAATACTACATTTCTTATTCACAAACCTAAGTCTAAATGTTCCTAAATAGAGAGATAGGAAGTTGACAAAAACCCGTTTCAGCTGACTTAGTGTATGGCAATGTGGAGCTTTTCAACAAGGCCTGAGATGTCTGGGAGCTTGCTTGAACTTCACTTGACCTTCTCCAATGCCTAGCTTGCCTTGAAGGTGCTTGAACAAGCCTACAGAACTCAACCCGCACAAGCTGAAATTGAAAATGGCAAACCCTGTTAATGGAGTTACAGTTGGTGTTTAAGGGTTGGGATAACTTGGATATGTTGTGTGGAATGTGTTTGAACCAATTTGAGACAAAACGCACGAGGGATTTGACTTGTGGCAATCAAACTGTAGGGAGTGCCTTGTTTTGACAATGGAAGGTGATTTCTTGCTATGGGAGGTTTGAGGGCTCAAAGGGTCGTGTTTTTGGCTCAAGGGGGTGTGAGAAAGATGTTTTAAAATCTTGCACAAGTTGGTTTTGGCTGATGTTTCAGTTCTCATGTATTTGGCATATTTCTTGTATATGAAGCAAAAGTGGGAAGTCATGTCCAACAGGCCTGTACAGGCTATCCTTATGCTTTCACCCTTTTCCCTTGGCCCCTCAAATTTGTGGATTTGATTTGCTGCATCAGATATGGACCAATGCTCAAGGGATTCAGTTTTGACATAAAGCACATTTAAGCAAAAATGGAAATATTACTTTTTCTACTTAGAGATTAATTTTTTGTACAATGCCCTAATGACCAAAACAATGCCTTAGACCAATGGATTTGCATTAAATTATTGAGTGTGATATGGTTTAGAGGCTTGTAATCTAGTGCAAAGCAAGCTGACTTGAAATTGCAACTTGTATGAACATGAACATGCCATGGATGAAAAGTGAGTTTTTGCCAACTTTAAGCCTTCGATTCTCCCTAACCACAAATGAGTTTGGAGAGTTCTTGGACATTTTGGAAAGCTTGCAACATTCTCTACAATCCATATTTGAAATTCAACTTGAGATTCCAAGTGGAACTATGTGAAAAATGGCCATGAAGATAGGTCAAAATCCTGCCTAAACTAGAGCAAAATTTCACTAAGTTACAATTTTGATGGTCCCTTGTTCCAAAAATCATAACTTGAGATCCAAGATTCTTTTGAGAAAACTTTGTGAATCAAAGTTTTATACGTTATGGAGGACTATAACTTTCATGTTGGAAGTTTTGTTTGAATCCAATTTCATCATGGTGAAAATGTTGGGCAAAGTTAGGAAAAATTAAGAAAATTTCATAACTTAGAAAAATTCTAAGTTATGAAAATTTTCAACTTTAAACCCTAATTTGCAAAAATGGGTTTCTTGATGAACAAGTTTCATGTTTTGACACATCTTGATGAAAAATGACCCTTGGCACTTGATTTTGACCAAAAAGTCAAAGTTTGACTTTTCAATGTACAGTCAAATTTTGACCAATTGACTGAAAAATTGATCTGTCAATCCAATGCAATTGAGATCTTTTGAGCTTGTTGAATAGGTCAAGATGATTCCATTGAGTCCTTGAGTCCATGGTTGAGCCTAATTTGCCATTGGCTAGGTCAAAAGTCAGAAATTGCCCTTGTACAGTCAAAACCCTAAAAATGACCATTTTGCCCTTTTGATAATCTGATCAAATTTCTTGAGGAGTTGTGGTCCAAACTTGATCAAATGGTTCATATGAGTTCATAATGTTGATGTGGGTCAAAATTCATGAGGTTTGACTGTAAATTGGCCATAGTTGACTTTTTCCCCAATACAATTGATTTCTAGGTCAACTGTCCAATTGATTGAGTAAACATTTGATTCAAAGCTTGAAACTTGGTATGGAAAAACTTATAAGTCCAACATGAAGTATGAAAGTCACTTTGAGTATTAGAAGTCCAAAAATCCCTGTGTAAACTCAAACCCTAATTTAGGTCAAGAGTGCAATGAGATGTCTTGGGCAGAGCAAACCCTAGCTTGATCTTGAGTTCAAAGAGCCTTGTGATGAGAAATGTTGATAAAATAAGAGGGAAAATTTTGGGGTATAATAGTTTCCCCTGTTCAATCTTCTTGAACCTGAAGAGTTAGATTGGCGAGTTTGGCCTTTCGTGACTCGAAGGTAAAAGAGGATTGGACACTAGAGTGCCCGTAAATTTGCACTCGTCAAAATGCAGGTTGAGGAAATGGGCTTAAAGATGCCATTTGGAGATGATAGAATCTTGCTGGAGATGGGCTTAAAGATGCCATCCAAAGTGTTTGTTGAATATCAGTAGAATGAACATCAGAATGGTATCCGTATCTGGAATGTATCCGAGTTGTATCTGGAGATTGGATCTGTATGAGCAAAGGCATGGCGTCCGTGTCTGGAGCGTATCCAAGCTGTAACTGTATTTGATTCTTGAATGAATATCAGAATGACTGTCGTGTCTGGAGTGTATCTGTATTGTATTCGAAATCTGAATGGACGATAGAGAAACATCTGTGTATGGAGCATCTCCGGGCTGGGGATATATTCCGAATGAGTGACAGAATGGAAACCGTGTCTGGAGCGTATCTGGACTGTATCTGAAGTTGAGATCTGTATGAGTAGCAGAATGACTTCCGTGTCTAGAGTGTATCCGTACTGTAACTGGGATCTGGATAAGTGACAGAATGACTTCTGTGTCTGGAGTGTATCTGAACTTGAAGTTGATAGTTGAATCTGAATAAGAGAGAGAATGGCTTCCGTGTCTGGAGCGTATCTAGTCTGTATTTGATTGCTGAAGTATGAATGAGTAATAGAATGACCGCCGTGTATGGGGTGTATCCATACTATATCTGAGGTCTTTGAATATTTGTTAAAGATGACTTTTAATCTTATCCTGAAAAGGGTAAAATGTTATCTAAAACACAAAGTTATGTTGCATGATATGCATGATGCAATAAAATGTACTCTATCAATGTTTATGATATATTAATGTAATGTATGCTCATGTAAGCTGATTAGCTGTCTTGCTGAGGAAAATAAATCCTTGATAATTGGAGATAATGAACTCTTTGACTACTGCTGGGGAAAATAAACCCTTGACTGCTGTTGGGGATTCAAAAACCTTTGATTGTTGAGACTGAGAATGTCCTTTGGACTACTGCTGAGGATTGAAAACTCTTGGTAACTTGTGGGGAATTGAGAATCCTTTATGACTTTCCTGGGGAAATAAGGACAACTCCGACGATCTCTACTGGGGAATTAAAACCTGGGAGGCTTCAACTGGAGAAATGAGAACAAGAATCTTCGTTCTTCTGGGAAATAACTCTGTGGGGAATTGTTCATCCCGTTGGAGAATTTTCGAAAGCTTGGGTTGTATGCCAATCTACTGGGGAATCGGAGGAAGTTGGATAATATTCCACCGGATTTAAGATCAGAAGTTTTGGACTCCGTTAAGGAAGGAAGCTTTATCTTCGCTGGGGATTTATAGTTTAAAGTATTCTGGCTCCGCCGGGGATCGGGAGTTTAGCATCTTAACTTTGATGGGAATTTTGAATCTTAACTCCGCTGGGGATATGATTGACCTACTGTAGGGGATTTCTTTTGGAATAGCCTAAAGACGTTTTCCTATACTTCCAACCTATCAGTAATTATCCTTTCTCATTCCGTTTTATTTGTAAGCAGTGATTATGTTCAAATGCATTTGCTCATTTAACAAATCATTGGACGTTTTCAAGTAAAACATAAGTGTAAAAAGAAAGAAAAGGCAAGCAAATTTCTGCACTTTGAAGTATCTTTGTATTAACTTTGTAAGTATTTTTGTACAAAGGAGTCAGACATCCTAGTAAGAGAATGTTGTCATAAAAAATGAGAAAAATTTATACAAAGAAAGATGGTTATATGTAACAATTCCATGGGGTTCCCATTCTGCTATAGCTTCCACAACTCTGAATATCTTGTCCATTCGTTGCTTCGTCCGTAGATGATTGGATTGATCAGAAGCTTGGAGCTTGTCCGTGAAGAGATTGTCCTTAAAGTGATTCGACGAGACATAGTCATACGCTTTAATTCCCTAACTTTTTCCTGGACCGCCCTTTCGGGTTTTCGATCCACCGGGAAACCCTTTTTTGCCCAAGTCTCCCTTTCGGGTTTTCAACTTGCCGGGTGTACAGATTTTTTTATTTATCCCTAATTTTTTTCCTGAACCACCCTTTCGGGTTTTCGATTCACCGGGATGCCCATTTTTGCCCAAGTCGCCCTTTCGGGTTTTCAACTTGTTGGTTTGTTTTATGCGTAGTATCTTTTGACTATGTCTGCGCTCGCAGGGTGCAGCAGGTCATCACCGTACATGGTGGTGAGAATCATTGCCCCACCAGAAAAGATGTTTTTGATCACAAATGGTCCTTCATAAGTAGGAGTCCATTTGCCCCTGGGATCACTTTGCGGCAAGATGATTCGCTTGATTACAAGGTCCTCGACTTTATATACTTGCCTCTTGACTTTCTTGTTGAAGGCCTTGATCATACGCTTTTGATACGCCTGACCATGGAAAACAGCAGTAAGTCGTTTTTCGTCAATCAAGTTAAGTTGATCAAGCCGGGTCTGAATCCAATCGTCTTCACTCAAACCAGCATCCTTCATGATCCTTAAGGAAGGAATATGAACTTCCACAGGTAAAACAACTTCCATGCCATATACCAAAGAAGAGGGGGTTGCCCCAATTGAAGTGTGTGCCGTGGTACGGTACCCGTGTAGAGCAAACGGTAACATCTCATTCCAGTCCTTGTAGGTGACTGTCATCTTTTGAATGATCTTCTTGATATTTTTGTTCGCAGCTTCAACAACACCGTTCATCTTTGGCTGATAGGGAGATGAATTGTGATGTTGAATTTTGAACTTCTTGCACAGGGCGGTGATCATAGTGTTGTTCAAATTTGTACCGTTGTCCGTGATGATCCTGTCGGGGATACCATACCGACATATGAGGTTCTGCTTGATGAAGCGGGCAACCACATTCTTTGTAACGGAGGCGAAGGAAGCTGCTTCGACCCACTTGGTAAAGTAATCAATGGCCACCAGGATGAAACGGTGTCCATTGGATGTTGTTGGCTTGATTTCTCTAATCATATCGATTCCCCACATCGCGAATGGCCAAGGAGCTGTTAAGACATTGAGAGGAACTGGGGGAATATGTACCTTGTCAGCATAGATTTGGCATTTGTGACAAGTACGTGAGTGTTGATGACAATCAGCTTCCATGAAAGACCAGTAGTAGCCTGCCCGTAGAATCTTCTTAGCCATCGTATGACCGCTTGAGTGGGTGCCAAAGGTGCCATTATGTAGTTCATCCATGATCTGCTCAGCTTCAATCTTGTCCACACAATGGAGTAGGACACAATCAAGATTGCGCTTGTATAGGATACCATTGCTCAGAAAGAACTTGGCCGCGAACCTCCTTAAGGACTTTTTGTCGTTGACTGAAGCTCCTTCAGGGTATTCTTGTGCTTCGAGATACCTTTTGACGTCGTGAAACCAAGGTCGGTCCACCACTTCTTCGGTATTAATCTCGTGACAATGTGCAGGTTCTTCCATTCGTTCAATGGTGATTTGAGGTGCCTCATTGTCCCAGTTAAGTTTAAACATGGATGACATTGTAGCTAGCGCATCTGCTAGCTGATTCTCTTCTCGCGGGAAGTGCTCGAAGGTAATCTGCTCGAAATATGGTAACAATGTCAGGACATGTTCTTTGTAAGGGATGAGGTTAGGGTGTTTAGTATCCCACTCTCCTTTGATTTGACTGATAACCAAAGCTGAGTCCCCAAATACAACCAGAGATTGGATTCCCAGGTCAATAGCAACCTTGAGACCAAAGATACAAGCTTCATACTCGGCCATGTTGTTGGTGCAGATGAAGCAGAGTCTAGCAGTGAAAGGTGTATGGCAACCTTCTGGAGAGATAAGTACCGTGCCGATACCATTTCCAAGTGCATTTGAAGCACCATCAAAGTACAGGGTCCATCGGGATCCTTGTTCAGGTCAGTCATACGGTCTGTTACCTTTAATGTTGTCCAATGTCATAATATCCTCGTCAGGGAAGTTGAACCGCATAGATTGGTAATCTTCGACGGCTTGATGAGCTAGATGGTCAGCTAATACACTCCCCTTTATAGATTTTTGGGTTGTGTACTGGATATCATACTCTGTTAGGATCATCTGCCATCTAGCGATTCTTCCGGATAAAGCAGGCTTCTCAAAGATGTACTTGATCAGATCCATTTTGGAAATCAGCAAAGTGGTATGTGTCAACATATAATGCCTTAGCCGGCGAGAAGCCCATACCAAAGCGCAACAAGTTTTCTCGAGCAGTGAGTAGAGAGTCTCACAGTCGGTAAACTTTTTGCTAAGGTAATAAATGGCATGCTCTTTTCAGCCAGACTCGTCATGTTGGCCCAGCACGCACCCCATGGAATTCTCCAAGACAGTCAGATACATGATTAAAGGCCTTCCTTCGACGGGTGGCATCAAGATAGGAGGTTCCAGCAAATACTCCTTGATCTTATCGAAAGCAACTTGACAATCATCATTACATTCAACCACCTGATCTTTCTTCAACAACTTGAAGATTGGTTCACAGGTAGATGTTAGGTGAGAGATGAACCTTGCAATGTAGTTTAGGCGTCCCAAGAAACCTCTGACCTCCTTCTCAGTGCGAGGGGCATGCATTTCTTGTATAGCTTTAACTTTGGCAGGATCAACCTTGATGCCTTTGTTACTGACGATGAATCCCAAAAGTTTATCGGACCTGACTCCGAAAGTGCACTTGCTAGGGTTCAGTCTGAGTTTATATTCCTTTAACCTGACAAACAACTTCTGCAGATGGTCGACGTGTTCTTTTTATGTCTGTGAACAGGCTATCATGTCGTCTACGTAGACTTCGATTTCATGATATATCATGTCATGAAACAAAGCTACCATGGCTCACTGATAGGTTGCCCTGGCAATCTTCAGTTCGAATGTCATCACTTTATAGCAGAAGGTACCCCACTGCGTAACAAAAGTAGTCTTCTCCATGTCTTCAGGGGCCATTTTGATCTGGTTGTATCCCGAGAATCCATCCATGAAGGAAAATACCTTGTGTTGAGCTGTGTTGTCAACCAAGATGTCAATGTGTGGTAGTGAAAAATCATCTTTAGGGCTAGCCCTGTTTAGGTCTCTGTAGTCCACACACATTCTGACTTTGCCGTCCTTCTTAGGCACGGGCACAATGTTAGCAACCCATTGTGGATGGGAAGTAACAGCCAGAAAGCCAGCATTGAACTGCTTCATCACCTCAGCTTTGATCTTTTTGGACATGTCGGGCCTCATTCGGCGGACTTTCTGTTTGATTAGCGGACAGTCTTCTCTTGTAGGGAGACAGTGAACCACAATATATGTATCTAATCCCGGCATGTCTTCATAGGACCAGGCGAAGATCTCAACATATTCATTCAACAGCTGTACTAAACGCTCTTTGACACTTGGCTCTAGGTTGGCACCTACTTTAACCTCTTTTCTGTCTTCGACAGTACCCAAATTGATAGTCTCTAACAACTCTTCATGGGGCAGAATATCCCTTTCTTCTTGTTGAAAAAGTCTAGCCAACTCTCCAGGCACTTCACAGTCTTCATCACCTTCGTACTCGGCATGATTGACCAGATCTTCAGGGTCACTAAAGGCCATAGCAGAATTGTTACCCATGGAATCCTGAGTGGATGGGTACCTGCATTTTGTGAGTGTGGGTGTGTGTAAGGGATAGCCACCTTTAAACAAAACGAAATGTAAAAAAGAAAGAAGAATGAACACAAAAGTTTATAGATGAAAACGTCCATGATTCATTAAAGATGGCATATGAAAATGAAGAATCAAAGCCCTTACAAATGGACCTATATTCCTCGGGTAAGGCATAAGGCGAAAAGAGTGTACGAATTATTTAATAATTATTACAGACCAAACATGAAATGTTCAAAAGATAAATTACTGATTGATGAAAGTAATGGGAACAAAGTCTTTCGCCTCCCAGTTGTTTAGTCCTCCTTCAATGGTTGGAAAGATCCAATCTTCAAAATTGCTTCCTTCTTCATCATCTTCTAAAGCATGAACTCCATGATGAGTGATTTTCAGTGGTGGTCCTCCAGCCCGGGAGCGACGCACAACTTTCTGACTAGAAGCAGTGAAACCCAATCCATACTTATTTGTCTTGTGAGGAAAATCTGGCAGTTGACCCCATATTGTGCCTCCTCCTTCCTTGATCACAGCCTCCGCATCTTTAAGGGATGACATCCGGGACACATGTTTGGTAATGATGGGCACATCAGTCATTGTTTTGGCTACCGCAACTTCAGGAGAAACCTCTTCAAAGTGTTGGAAAGGTGTTTCTATGAATTCACCATCTAACTCTACGTAGCGGAAAGAGTTAAGGTGGCTTATCATATACTCCTCCTCACCATGAACTGTTATGATTTTACCCTGGATTGGGTGTTTGAGCATCTGGTGTAGAGAAGAAGTGACTGCCCCAGCATTGTAGATTCATGGCCTTCCCAACAAGCGTGAATATGAAGGACGGATGTCCATCACATAAAATGTAGATTTGAAAATTTCCGTACCCACTTTGATTGGTATGTCCACTTCTCCGTGAACCATCCGCTTAGAACCGTCGAAGGCTCTAACAATGATATTACTAGGCTTTAAGGTCAAACCTTCACAGTCTAGCCTGTCCAATGCTTTCTTTGGTAGGACATTTAAAGATGAGCCGGTATCAACCAGAACATGAGCAAGTGTGGTTCCTCTGCACTCTACCGAAACATGCAGCGCATCATTATGCTTTCTTCCCTTGGACGTCAAATCGGCATCAGAAAAGCCCAGACCATTGTCGGCTGTAAGGCTAGCCACGCACTCTTGAAACTGATCTGCAGAAGTTTCTTGAGGCACGTGTGCCGTCTTTAAAAATTTGATCAAGGCTTTGGCATGAGCCTCGGAGCAGAGTAATAGAGCCAGCATAGAGATTTTTGAAGGGGTTTGCCCCAGCTGCTCTACGACATCATATTCGCTCTTCTTAATTATCTTTAAGATTTCCTCCATCTCCTTTTGGATGGTCTCGGGGATAACCAAAGTCTGAGCCCTCGTCCTGACGGGCGCTTCTTGGATCCCCTTACCTTTATCGACAGTAACAACATAGGGTATAACTTCGGGAGAATCAATTTCTTCAATAACCGGACTTCGCACAGATATCTTGACAGGCACAGGAGCACTTGAGGGTCCGAAGACTGCCTGTGGAGGAGAAATCTCCAGAGAGAAGATTCTTCCTCTACGAGTGATCTTACTCGTCCCCGCAATATTTCCTACATCAGGAGTTTCTTCGTCGGAATTCTCTTCGGATGATTCGATCTGTTTGACACCATGGTAGAAGATCTCTCCTCCATAATTCCATGGTATCGTCTTGTTGGACTTATATGGGATAGGCCCCGACATGGTAATCTTCAGCGGTACAAACTTTAGATCAGGCGTAATCTTAACAGGCCTTTTGCAGGTCTTGGAAAGATTGTCGGAAATGGTGATTGTGATCGGTGGGAATAGAACTGACTGTTTTTTAAGCTGGTTCGCGAAATGTCGCGGTAAGCAAGAGTCACCACCGTCTTTTATGTTCTCTAATATGGAAAGGACAAAAGCACAACAAAATTCCTTATTCCAGAATGTTTCTCGGTTCGGGAGGTGGATTTATAGAAAGGGAAGGTGTTAGCACCCTTTCTATCCGTGGTTATCCACGGGCTCTTAGGTACTTGCTCTTATGTTTTCAAAATTTGTTTGCTTTTCAAGTGTGTGTGGGTTTTGAAAAAAAGTTTCGTTTGAAAAATTTCTAAGTAACTCTTGTATCTGTCCTCAAGAGTGTATGAAAAATTTGTTTGAAAACTTTTAGAAAGTGTAGGTGCGAAAAGTTGTTTTTGTTTGTTTGAAAGAGAAATTACCCAGGAGAATCTACCTACTCTAAGGAATTAGGCTGTGTAAGAGTCCTTTAGATAGTGCTATCCCACCATTGAGAGGTAGGTAGCACCGTTGTTGGAGGTGTTCGGGTCAATTCGATTATCGGGACAGTGTGGTCACCGAAGCAATGGGAGGACACCTTAGAAGTAACCCTAATTCCCTAGATCCTTTTTTTATCCGAGGCAACCGTTTCGAGGCAACTGGATCTTAGACAAAAGGGCGACCCCTAAGACATCCTATACCATGTTCGAGGCAACCAGTGAGGCGTACCCTAGGGGTGGCATGTGCTTTGTGTGTTGCTTTTCAGTTAAGGTTATCTTGTACATGTTATTTGTGAGCTACGAATTGGTTTTATTTACATACATTCTTGCAGGCATATTAGCAGTTAGGAGTGCGGAAAATAAATTGCAGAAATGTAAATCTAGCTATACAAGGCACGGGTCTATACATCGCCAAAAAACAAAACCCGTTTTGAAAATAAAGTGCGAGAAATAGTAAATAAAGAGATAAACCTAATTACTATTACATATCCGGAAACAGTTACATAAATAATCGAAATAAGAATAATGCGCGAAAGAATTAAATCGGGAACGTCCTAAGGGTTTTGACCCTTTTAAGAAAAGAATTGAATTTTTGTCCCTTTTTTTGTAATTAATGAAATTGAAACTAATAACTAATTAATTAATTAATTAAGAAAATATATTTGTGTTTTTTATGTTTTTAATAAAATAAAAAAAAGAAATTAAAAGTTGAAAGTCCTAATTCTAAATTAATTTTACTTATTAAAAAAAAAGTTAAAATTGTTCTAATTACACAACTAATTAATTAATATTAAAATTTATTTACAAAAATAAGTTAATAAATAATAAAATGTTTTTTTTATTTTTTATGAAAAATATTAGTTTATGAGGTAATTAAATAATAACAATAGTTAATAATAATAATTGGATAAAAGAAAATAAAAAGGAAAAGAAAACAAAAGAAAATAAAATAGAACCAAAGGGGTGTTGGGCCAGAATGGAGGGGTTTGTTAGCAAACTGAAGCCCATTTTCCTTCAAGCCACGTTGACTTCTTGGATCTGCTGAGCTGGCTTTGACTGAGAAACATGGTGGTCATCCATCCCATGGCCATTAGATTGATCTTTGAGGCCACTTGGCGCCCTGGTATGTGAGGTTTATGGTGCTCACCATTTGGAAACCTACACAAGAATGTATTAGAAAAAATAACATGGAATTATGGGGGGACCTGGGAATCGAACCCAGGTCCCAATGGTCATTGGACAGCGCATGCTCCACTAGGCCAGTTGCCTGTAATTGATATTAAACACAAAACAAACAATATATTCAATAATCCAACGCATATGCTGTAAAAGAAAAATGCGCGCTTCAATTTGAATCCAGCCAATAGCAAGCTGACACGCCCTTCGTCTTCCTCCTTTTTTCCTGTAAAAACAAAGCAATTAGCGGGGGTTTTAAACCCCCACAAAATGAAATGACAGAAAATAACGAATAGAGCTATTCTCTATATAAATTGGGCGCGAGGATTGAGATTTGTTCGTCTTGTCAAGCCGGTTTCAACCATGGGTCTTAGAAGTTCTGATTTTTCCTATATAGTAAAGCCCTAATTCCAGACCTCAAGAACCCTAAAACTTGTTAATGGCAATTCACGATTAGGTGCATTATAATCCAATTGATTAATATCATTAGCTTCCTGTGGACTCGGACAATGCAAAACAACCAACAAATTAAGTTAAATGCGCATGGAATATGAATTGTGATTACAAGAAAATTGTGCAAACCGTGAGTTCGTGTAGGGCGTTTCCTTAGGCCTGAGCGCTTGGTTTTGATTCCAAAAGACTCCTGAGAGTTCCTGCAAAGTGTTAGAAACGAGATAAGGCTTTGAATTGCCTTGGAAGGTGGATTTCAGTTTTCAAATTTTCTTGAGTTTTTTGGAATTGGTTCTGGCCGTTTCAATGATCTCTAGATCGTGTATCCTATATGGCTTGCTTGCATATGTATGTATCAAGGGATTTAAATCAGCATTAGGAGCCTTAAACTTGTGCATTGAAGTTTTGGATTTCTTCTTAATCACCATTAAAGGCCTTTCAAAGCTTTGTCCAAATTTTGAATTTTCATGCATAAATGAGCTTTACACGAATTTTGCAACTAGAATATGCTTCATAAAGGCTAATCAAACCACAAGATACCAGTTAATCAATTTTTTTGATTTTACTTGAATTATTATGGATTAAAATGAATTAAATCCATAAAAATTAAATAAAAATAGAAAAATAATTATTTGGTCTTGAAATTGATCATGGGACACGTGGGTGGCATGACAAGGCTGAATCAAGTGGAAAAAAGTGGGCCCTTTTGTCAAAAATTGAAGTTTCAAGGATAGTTGACTTTTGCCATATCACAAAAATTTCCCAACTTCTCCAATGCATATCTTGCTCAATTTTGATCATATGAACATGTTCTTGGATATTTCGGAAAGGTCTTGAAGTCCTCTAACCAATGCCTTTGGTCCCATGTCATTTTGATTTACCAATCTCAAGTTATGGTCTTTGACTTAAAATGCCTTTTTGTTGACTTTTGAAAATGACCTATAATGTTGAAATTGATAACTTTTTGTGAGAGCATTTCTTAGACTTGGAATGTGAAGATGAGTTGTAGGAAATGTCCTCCCCTTCAAAATGCGCATTGGATGGGATTTTTCTGATGAACCATGAAAAAGTTATGCCTTGGTCAAGTTACAGTTGACTTTTCAGCTGTCCAAAAATGGAAACTTTTGCATCTTGATGATTTTTGAGCCATTCTTGTGGAATCATGATCAAGACTTGATCAAATGATGATTGTGGCTTCAAAATAAGATGTTGAGCAAAAATTTTGACTTTTGACTGCCAAATGACCAATTTGCCCCTGCAGTTGACTGTGAAGCAATTAGGGTTTTTGACTGTGCAACTTGATGCTGTGAGTCTTGAAACTTGGCATGTAGATGCTTGACAATGTATATAGGCACATGGGACTTGATTGATCCCTTGAAAACCTCAACTTCCTTGCAATAACCAAAACCCTAATTTTTGACTGCTTAGGAGAGTGTTTGAACTGTGCAACCTTTGAGTAGACTTGAGCAAATTGAGATGATGCTTGTCAAAACTTTGAAGAATATGGGAGTGCACATTTTGGGGTACAACAGTTTCCCCTATTCAATCTTCTTAGACCTGAGGATGTAGATTGGCTTGCGTGCCTTTCGTGATCCGAAGGTGGAAGATGATTGAACACTAGAGTGCCCAGAAATTTGCACTCACATAGTAGAGTATCAGCAACGTGATGTCGGGAATGGGCTTACAGATGCCATTTGGAGAGATGGTGGATAGGAGGATGGGCTTATAGATGCCATCTGGAGATGTGACAGAACCTTGTCGGGAATGGGCTTATAGATTCCATTTGGAAAGATGATATGGGAGGATGGGCTTATAGATGCCATCTAGAGATGTGACAGAACCTTGTCGGGAATGGGCTTATAGATGCCATTTGGAGACTGTTGGTAGGTGGATGGGCTTATAGATGCCATTTGGAGATTGTCTGTTGAATTGTAATTTTTGTAAGTTGAAAGAGGGAACCTGTGTAGGGTTGCCTGATGATGAGCTTGTGTAAAACTGCATCTTGGAAAGAAGGACACCTGTGTAGGGTTGACTGATGATGAGCTCGTGTAAAACTGCATCTTTGGAGGAAGGAAACCTGTGTAGGGTTTACTGATAATGAGTCCGTATAAGACTGCATCTGAAATGGAGAAGGAACCTGTGTAGGGTTACTTTGATGACGAGTCCGTGTAAAACCGCATCTAGAGCTGAGAAGGAAACCTGTGTAGGGTTTACTGATGACGAGTCCTTGTAAAACTACGTCTGGAGTTTGAGAAGGGAACCTGTGTGGGGTTACTTTGATGATGAGCCCGTGTAAAAACTGCATCCTGGAAGAAGTAAAACCTGAGTAGGGTTTCTGATGACGAGTCCGTGTAAAACTGCATCTTTGGGAAGAGAGAACCTGTGTAGGGTTTCTTCGGGATAAGTTCGTGTAAAACTTCTGGAGGAACCGGGGTAAGGTTACTGCAGGATAAGTTCGTGTAAAACTTCTGGATGAACCGGGGTAAGGTCATCTTGAGATAAGTCCGTGTAAGACTTCTGGAGGAACCTAGGTAAGGTTACTGCAGGATAAGTTCGTGTAAAACTTCTTAATGAACCGGGGTAAGGTCATCTTGAGATAAGTCCGTGTAAGATTTCTGGAGGAACCGGGGTAAGGTTACTGCAGGATAAGTTCGTGTAAAACTTCTGAATGAACCGGGGTAAGGTCATCTTGAGATAAGTCTGTGTAAGACTTCTTCTGAAAGAAAAGGAACCAGCGTAAGGTTACTTTGATGATAAGTCCGTGTAAGACTTCGTCTGAAAATTGAGAAGGAACCGGTGTAGGGTTGCCTGATGATGAGTTCATGTAAAACTACATCTGAGGTTGAGAAGGAACCGGTGTAGGGTTTCCTGTTGATGAGCCCGTGTAAGACTTCTTCTGAAAGAAAAGGAACCGGTGTAGGGTTGCCTGAGGATGATCAAGTAGATAATTGTCCTGTTTGGTTTCGGATATTAACCCACGATTAGTCGTCCACAGAATTTTCCTGGCTTGTTACCAGTGTTGATCTGGAACTGTAAAGGTAGATGGTAATCATCTTTTGATTGACTTTTTTTTCTGAAAAGGCAAAGTATTAGTCATATGCAATGTCATGATGCATGAACTGCATGATTTTAAGATGTTCTCAAAAATAAATGAGATTTGTGTTGTATGATGCGTATGCATGCTATAATGTATGAAGATGTGATGTTTATGAATGTATTCTCGTCTGGGAAAATAAATCCTTGACGAATGCCGGGAGTTTGTTGAATCCTAGGCTGATGTTGAAGAGTAGAGTTCTTCGTTTCCGCTGGGGATGATGGTTGTAAGAATAAACCGGTAGGAGAAGATGACTCCGTTGGGGAATAAACTTGTTGAGGAGATTACTCTGCGGGGAATTACTCTGTGGGAAGAGATACCTTGCTGAGGTTTTGATGATAACTCTGCTGGGGATTCCGTTGATAAGCTCTGTTGGAAGATTTGATGAACTCCGCTGGGGATAGGAAGAACTTCGCCGAGGACGATCTTTCAGTTGTAATTAGCTGAGGATAACCCAGTTATAGGCTCTGGTGGGGGATAACCTTCTGAATAAAGTTGGGGAGAGGCTTTTGCACTCTGCGGGGGACAAGCTTCCAGAATCTACTGGGGATAAGCTTCAAGAATCTACTGGGGAGATTGATTCAACTCTCCTGGGGAAACTTTTGAAGACTGCACTGGGGAAATGGCTCCACTGGACGTCTGTATTCCGCCGGGGAACAATCTTATATTAAGCCTGCCGGGGATGCTTGCTGAGGATATTTGTATACTCCGCTGGGGAATGTTGAGATCTTCTGGGGATACCCGACTTTCATAAGGCTGACAGTAGGCTAACTCTGCTTGGGGAGAGTGTTGCTGACTTACTGGAGATACTGTGCCTTTTCGGGGCTGACGGGAGACCAACCCTGCTTGGGGAGAGTATGGCTGAATCTTGTCTTACTCTGCGGGGAGTGGAGGTATCTTGGTCATATTCTTCAGCTGAATTTACCTTGTACCTGGAGGACAGCGTAACTTGTACAGTTCGGACAATTCTTATTGCCCTAGTTTCTGCGGGAGAAGAAGGCCTATGAGGAGCTTGATGACTGCCGATTGACAAATCTTCTTCTGGTAGGCAAGTGACGAGATGACGGGACATAGTCGTACGCTTTGATCCCTAATTTTTGCCTGGACCGCCCTTTCGGGTTTTCAGCCACCGGGATACCCATTTTTGCCCAAGCCGCCTTTTCAGGTTTTCGGCTTGCCGGATGTACAGATTTTTTCATTTTCATCCCTTATTTTTGCCCGAACCTTTTTGGTTCGCCGGGAAGCCCTTGTTTTTGCCTAGGCCAGTCGACCTAGCGGGTCTTTGATTATGCGCAATATTTTTTCGACTATGTCCGTGCTCTCAGGATGTAGGGAGGTGCCCCTGTCAGTAGTGTTGCATTGCCCTACTACAAGAAGATCTTCCAATGCCCCAAGTGATCCAGATGGAGATTTGCCCCAAGTTGGTTGGCCTTTTGAGAGATTCTCCGAATCTTGACTTAACTGCCCCCAGATAATAGACCATGATCATGTTTACCCCTTGGTTGGAAGTACTTTTGTTCACTTAGATATTCGTCGTGCAAATTTCTCTGCTGTTCGAACAAATAGTCATATGCAAACAGTGTTATATCAAGAATGCAAAGCTTATGTCTTTTTTGAAAATGCATTTTTTCATAAAAACAAGTGAATTTTTTTTGAACTGTGATGTCAACTCGTTATTTTACCGCAAGCCTTAAGGAGTCAGGATACCTTTCATAACAGTGTGCTTTCGAACTAACCCATGCTTCAGCTAGGACTTTTAAGGGTTGTAGCGTGGCCTGGTTCATGGTTTAAGAAACAAAGGATAAAGGCTCAAATTTATTTGTACCCACCCGTTCTTCGTGATGTTCTTCAAACCTAAACTCAGCTGATCGTGCATTAGACCTTGTTTGAGTCTTCGTCCTGATATACCGGTGATGGTTCGGACGTCGACAATTTATTTGGAATAGGCAGTCATTCCTTTTTTGGTTGAGGGTTTGTAGGACCTCTTTCTTTTTTGATTTTGTTATCCCTGTTTTTTGCCTGAACTGTTTCTTTTGTGATTACAGTCAGCGGGATGCCCCAGTTTTGTAAGTCTCCTTCATAGGTTTTGACTTATTGGGCTTTAGTTTTTTTTTTTGGTAATGACTGCCTGTCTTTATGATTATTCAGAACCATCACTGTCTTTTGTTTTGGAAGGACTTCCTTGATGCCATTCATTGTGCACCTGGATCAACTGAGAAGACTACCCTGCCCCGGGTTGTGATTAAGGGTTTTAATTTTCGAGAAGAAAACTCCTACTTCTTTGGTTCAAAGGGGTTGGCGAGGGATTATCATCCTTATAACTCTAGTGTTTAGGAATTGAAACAATGCATGTACCTCATTAGCGGGGTCTGTTCAAAAGCATAATGTAGATCGTGGTATCGTTTTCGTCATCCTCCCTCAAGAGGCTTAGAATTTTCAATCGAGAGTTGAACATCAAGAAAAAAATAAAAGCAATTTTGAATATAGAGAACACAATTACTTCAAAACAGACACGTGTAATGCATTAATGAAATAATAGAGTTTGACATGATAATTGTTTGAATAAGCATAGAAAAACACAATATCAGAATTTAAATGAACAAGAGTCTCTCAATCCTAGCCATGTTTTGGCAAGAGAGCAGTGATCACATCGGGAGTCTCAGCGGGCTCGAATTTGATCTCCTTGGCGTCAATCATGTTCTGAAAATTTTATTTCAGCGCCCAATAATCCTCAGTATCGTGCCCCAGGCTTCCGGAATGATAAGCACACCTCGCATCTGGGTTATAGTTTGGAGAAGAGGTCTTGGGATTTGCAGGAGGGTTGATCACCGCAATCAGATTCATTTTCAACATGTGCTGCAATGCCTGTGACAATGGCATGTTGATGTTGGTGAATTGTCTTTTAGGCTCGTCTGGCCTTCGCTGATTTCCCTTTGGCGGTTGTCGGTGTGACGCAGAACCTGAGATCATGACTGCCCCTACGTGTTGGTCACGACGATCCTTCTGACTATACGCAGCATTGGACTCTTTCTTGAATGGTTTCTTCTCAGCGTTCGAGGAGTCACCCTTTTGTATCTTCCCGGACTTGATACCAACTTCTATCCTCTCACCAGTCAAGATCAGATCTGTGAACCCAGCAGAAGAATTCCCAATCAGGTGATTAAAGAATGGACCAGACAGGGTCCCCAAGAACATGTCAATGAGCTCACGGTCAGTCAATGGTGGCTGCACCCTGCCAGCCAAGTCTCTCCACTTTTGCGCGTACTCCTTAAAACCTTCACCCGTCCCCAGTGACATACCCTGGAGTTGGGTACGCGTAGGAGCGAGATCGGCATTATACTGATACTGCTTATAAAAAGCAGTTGCCAAGTCCTCCCAACTACGAATACTGGTTCCATCCAGCTGATAGAACCATTCGAGCTGAGTCCCTGAAAGACTTTCCTGGAAGAAATGGATCCATAGGTTCTTGTCTGCCGTGTAGGGCTGGATCTTCCTTGCGTATGAACGGAGGTGCAGCTTAGGACAGGAAGCCCCGTCGTACTTTACAAAGGCAGGTGCCTTAAACTTGTGAGGGATCACCACCCCAGAAGATAAACCTAGGTCCCCAAAGTCCAACCCAGGCACACGTTGAATTTCCATAGCATTTAACCGGTCCTCCAACTGTTTGTACCTGTCCTCAGCAGGAGGGTACTGTTCATCATTGAAATCTGTCTCGGTGTCAGAGACTACGGGACTAGGAACCCTTCCCTCTTGGTGACTGCCTTCCCCAACAGATGGAGTAGTCCGCTCAGCTTCATTCTGCAGTGTATTCCCAGATCTGTGTCTAGGGTTGAACAAAACAGTCCTCTTCTTCTTTTTCTTCAAAAGCAGAGTCTTCAATTCATGTTGTCCTTGGGCTAAGCTCATGACCAGCTCCTGGAACTGGGCGTTCTGGGCCTGGAGGGCCTTGATAGCTTGTTCATTGGATGATTCAGGATTCATGATGATTGAGTGCTGAAATAAACAGCAAAGAAGATTAAGCAACCTGTAGAAAAAAGGGTACCTGTGATGCAATGATATGTATGTATGCATGTGATGTTTTCAAGGATCTCGCGGGGTAAACAGAGAAACTTGTTAGAACTTGAATTTGGATAGCTTGATTGAAGGAACTTCATGTTGCTGAGAGTCCTTCTTAAAGAGTCAAGGCTCACCATATCGAGTGGGTCATAGCCCCTGACAACCTCGGCTAGAGGAAAATAAATCCCCTTTGCCTTTTGCTAGACACTTTGATTCATCATGACCTGCATCACAAGCCCTTGAGATCCTTGAAATGGATTAGTTTTTATGCAAGATGCATGCAATGGTATGATGTTATTCTATGCATGGAGTGATGTAAGTAGGCCCTGTAATGAGTCCCAATTAAGGACTGTAAACAAAACCTGGAAGGAACCCGAGTGTCAGATAACAAGCATGCAAGTAGTCAGGTTTGAAGGCACACAAGTCACACAAGACAGCCCTTAGAGTTTAGGCCAGCATGAAGTTTGGGGTACTACCCTCTTTCAGTTTCGTTGGTTAAGACCTGTCCTATCAAAAGTAACCGGGTTCTAGAGGATCCAAATATCACTGACTACCCTCAATCGGTCATAACTCCAGCGTCGCAATCTTTTCTTGCGGCCAAAACCATCGCGAGAGTTTAGCCTCAATGGGTGTAGCATACTGCTACTGTTCTATGGCCAAGTTGGGTCACATTAGGGTTCTAAGGTCGGTTGGTGCTTAATGACTCCTTAGAAGACCCATATTCTCCTCGTTGCAACACAAGGGATATCGGTATAGACCAAGGTGCCACACCAACGTAGCCACTGCTTCACCCGTGTCGGTCTATGCCAGACAGGTCCCTCACAACTTATGCTACCTAAAAGGGTATCCCCAGATTCGGGTTAGGATCTATGAAACTCTGATGCAAAGCCCACAAATATAAAGCAATCAAAGCAAAGCAATTGAAAACATAAGTATGATCTAATCCTAAGGTACACCTCACTTTTATAGTCCCCAGCAGAGTCGCCAGTTCTGTGATCGGTGGGAATAGAACTGACTGTTTTTTAAGCTGGTTCGCGAAATGTCGCGGTAAGCAAGAGTCGCCACCGTCTTTTATGTTCTCCAATATGGAAAGGACAAAAGCACAGCAAAATTCCTTATTCGAGAATGTTTCTCGGTTCGGGAGGTAGATTTATAGAAAGGGAAGGTGTTAGCACCCTTTCTATCTGTGTGTGATACGGTGGGAGAACTGACTATGGTTTTGCGTTTGTTTTCGCAAATGTTTCGGTTGAGCAAGAGTCGCCACCGACTTTTTATTTTATCCTAAGGAAAGGTTTAAAAAGCACAGCAAAAACCTTTGAGATATTTTCTTGGGTTCGGGGAGTAGATTATAGAAAGGGAAGGTATTAGAACCCTTTCTATCCATGGTTATCCATGGGCTCTTAGGTACTTGCTTAGATCAACTTGCCTTGGTTTTCAATTGTTTGAAATGGTGCTTTGTGTGTGGTTTTGAAAATGTTTTGAAAAAAGATGCCTTGTCTAGGATACCCTTGTAACAATTCTTTACTCGAATGTTTTACAAAAGGTGTTGGTCTTTTTGAAAAGATGTTTCAAGGTTTTTGAAAGTTTGTTTTGAAAGTGTTTGTGAAGTGTGGTTTGAAAAATAGGCAAGTGTTTTTGTTTTGCAAGTTGACAAGTACTTAAGAGCTATCTACCCTAAAGTTCTCAAAGATTTTTGCTATGTTTTAACCCTTTTAACAATTTTGTTCCACCATTGTATTTGGTGGACAATCTTGCGTTAGGATGTGAAAGGGACAGACGCGGGTCATCGTTTAGACCATAATTGCAATGGTGCCAAGTATCTTTGGGCAATTTTCTTTAAGGGACTGGATCATTTTTAGGCAACTTTCGAAAGCGTCATCGAGGGACTATGATCATTTGATTGTTTGTTTTGTTTTTGCCCAAAGAGACCTAACATGCAATATGGCCCATTATTGAAGGCAACAAGTGGAATACCCTAGGGGTGCAAGTGTGATTAGTGTTGTCCATTTTCATGCTTGATTATCTTGAAATTAGGTCAAACTATTTTGTTGTTTTTATTTGCATACAAACCCTAATTCTAACATGGTATATTTAGAAAACTTTAAAGTGCGAAAATTAAAATTCCTAAGCTATTACAACACAATATGGGAAGGGGGGTACAAATGTTCAAATGGGGGGTATTTGACAAGGAATTTAAACCTAGCTATTACATCAATTTGAAATTATTTACAAGATGATTGATTGCACAAATTAAATGGAAATAAAATAAATATGCAAGATGCAAAAAGATGTTTTTATGTGTATGAAAAAAAGAGTACTTTTATATGTCAAATAAACAAAAATAAAAAAAGTATTATTTTTTTGGAGTTTTTATGTATTTAGGGCAAAACCCTAATTTCTTAAATAAATATATTAATTGTTTAATATGTACCATATTTATTTATTATATACAAAAATAAAATAAAAATGAAGTATATTTATAAAAAAAGGTATTTTTAATGTCAAATATTAATAAAATAAAAAATGTATATATTTTGTATTATTTACTAAATATTCTAATAAGTATATATATATTTGTATTATTTTCTAAATATGTATTATATATACAAAAATAATAATATTTAATATTTATACAAAAGGTATATTCTATATAAAATATTTTCAGAAGATAAAAATAAAAATAAAATCAAAAAATGAAGGTGTTTACATTATTTTTCTAGTTATCCTAAATAATAATATTATGTATTTATTTACATACAAATATCAATATAAACAAATAAATGCCTAAAAAATATAAAAATGGTGTAAAAAATGTTTTTTATGTTTTTTATATTATGAGGAAAAATAAATAAGTCAGGAATAAAAAACAAAAGTCAAAAAATCATAAAAATAAGTCAAATGGGCCTAGGGGGTGTAAAAGTGAAAACATGGTGTAAAAAGAAATAACAAAACAGGCCCAGCCCACCAAGTCCTTCTTCAACCTCTGGCCAGAAAAATGTCAAAAACGCGCGCTTTGTTCACTGATTTAAACATCCTGATTCCTGGCTTTTTAATGAAAACTCACAACATCAAAAATGTTCAGTATCAAACAACAAATCCATACATACCTAAAACTTGATCTAACTCTAAAAAATGAGAGAGAATTTCTCCATTCCCAAATCTTAACCTAACTTTTTATCAATGTTCAGACCTCAAATTCTCATAGCATAGGCAAAATAAATGGAAAGTAAAGGTATGTACAGTTTCAGGGGCATGAGTAGAACACTTATTATTCACAAACTTAGAGCTAATGATGCCTACATTAAGAGTTAGAAGTTCAAGAATATACCTGTTCAGTTGGAGTCGTGTCTGGCAATGGAGGAGTTTTTAGGGCAAGATGAAGATTTGTACAGCTTGCCTGAAGTGTAGTGATGCTATTCCAATGCTTGGTGTGTTTTGAATCGTGCCAAATCAAGCTGCAGAAGTCCACCTGCAAGATAAAAAAATGGAAATGGCAAATGATGCTATGGCTGTTACAGTCTCAGTTCAAGGTTTGGAATAGTTTATATGGATATTATGGAATGTGTTTGAAGTGTTTTTGGCCAAGATGCACGATGGAAATGAGTTGTGGGATTCAAGTTGCAGAATATGCCCTGTTTTGGCAGTTTAAGGGTGATTATGTGAATGAAAGGGTGTTGGAGAGGGTTGGCTCGTGTTCTAGCTCAGTTAGGGTGTTTAGAAAGTGTACAAAGTTTTTTGCTTAAGCTTGTTTGTGCTGAGATGAAAGTTGTTGTATGATATGCTATGTTTCTTACACTTTAAGCAACAAACGTCCAAGTTGGTTTTTAGACAGGTAGAGGCCCCCCTAATGTGCTACAAACCTTGGCATTGATCAGTGTAATTAGTTCCTAAACTTGTGCCAAGGGGATTTGAACTGTACTTCTTGGATTTGCATATTGACATAAAGTTCACTTTTCAAGAATGGCTAATTTGCTTTTTCTATAAATGGCTTAGTTCAACATGTAATGCTTAAACACATAAAACAAGACCTTGGTACAATGAGTTAGCATTAAATTATTGAGTTCAAATGGGATATAGGACCTGTAATCAAGGAATGCAAGCTGAGTTCAAAATGGCACAAGTGTATGAACATGTAACTTGGCCAAATCAAAAGTGAGTTTTTCCCAACTTGCCAAATTCGATTCTCCCTAACCATGAGGTTGTTTGATGAGTTCTTGGACATTTTGGAAAGCTTGGAATGTGTACTACAATCCATCTTTGAAATGCAAATTGAAATTCCAAGTGGAAGTATGTGAAAAATGGTCTTGAAGTTAGGCAAAAATCCTGCCTAAAATAGGTCAAATTTTCTCTAAGTTAAGAATGGTTTGGTACCCTTGTTCCAAAAATTGTAACTTGAGCTACAAGCCTCTTTTGGGAAAACTTTGTGAATCAAAGTTGTAGATTATGCAATAGGCTACAACTTTCATGTTTTGACGTTTGCTTGAATCCAAATGAATCTTGGTGAGAAAGTGGGGCAAAGTTAGGAAAAAATTAGGGTTTTTCATAACTTAGAAAAATTCTAAGTTATGAAAAATCTTCATTTCAAACCCTAATTTGCAATTCTTGATTTCTTGATGAACTAGTTTCATGATTTGGCATGTTTTGATGAAATATGAATCTTGACTCTTGATTTTGACCAAAAAGTCAAAGTTTGACTTTTCAGTATACAGTCAAAATTGATCAATTGACTGGGAAATTCAATTGTCAATTTTATGCATTTGGGATCTTTTGAACTTGTTGAGCATGTCAAGACAATTCCATGGGGTCCTTGAGTCCATATGTGAGCTTGGTTTGCCATTGGCTAAGTCAAACAGTCAAAAATTGCCTTTGTGCAGTCAAAACCCTAAAAATGACCATTTTGCCCTTTTGGTGATCTGATCAAATTTCTTGTGGAATTGTGATCCAAACTCGATCAAATGGTCCATGTGAGTTCATAATGTTGATGTGGGTCAATTTTCATGAGGTTTGACTGTCAATTGGCCACAGTTGACTTTTTCCCCAATACAGCTGATTTCTAGGTCAACTGTCCAATTGACTGGGCAAAACTTGGAATTAAGGCTTGAAACTTGATGTGGATAAACTTGGGAGTCCAATATGAAGCATGAAAGTCATCTTAGGCAATTTTGGTCAAAACATCTTTGTGCAAACACAAACCCTAATTTGGGTCAACAGTGCAAGGAGAAGTCTTGAGCAGATGAAACCTTAACTGGATCTTGAGCTTCAAGGGCTTTGTGATGAGAAATGTTGAGAAAATGGGAGGGCAAATTTTGGGGTACAACAGTTGCCCCTGTTCAATCTTCTTGAATACGAAGAGTTAGATTGGCAAGTTTGCCTTTCGTGACTCGAGGGTAAAAGGAGATTGGACACTAGAGTGCCCGGAAATTTGCACTCGTCAAAGCAATGGATGCGGGAATGGGCTTAGAGATGCCATTTGGAGATGGGCTTAACGATGCCATCGGGAGAAGTGACAGAAACTTGTAGGGGATGGGCTTAAAGATGCCATCTGGAATGAGTATCAGAAGGGTGCCCATGTTTAGGACCATCTCTGAACTGGGGTCTGAATAAGCAATAGATTGACATCCGTATCTGGAGGCGTTCATAAACTGTTTTCAGAGGTGGAGGAGAGTCTGAGCAAGCGATAGATTAACATCCGTTGTTGGGAGTAATCCGTAAACTATTTTCGGAAGTCTTGAGAAGAATCTGAACAAGCGATAGGTTAGCATTCGTTACTTGGAGAACCCGTGAACTGTTTTCAGAAATCTTGAAGTTGAATAAGTAATAGAGCAACATCCATTGTTGGGAAGCGTCCGTAAACTGTTTTCAAAAGTTGCATCTGAACAAGCGATAGATTAACATCCGTTACTGGGAAGAATCCATAAACTGTTTTCAGAAGTCTTGAGAAGAATCTGAACAAGCGATAGGTTAACATCCGTTACTTGGAGAACCCGTGAACTATTTTCAGAAATCTTGAAGTTGAAGAGGAACCGGTGTAGGGTTTCCTGATGATGAGCTCGTGTAAAAACTGCATCTGGATGAATCTGGAATAAGCATTATAATATTGCCATGTCTGGGTCACATATGAACTATTCCTGGAAAGCATTTCGGAAGATAATGATTTTAGTCTGTCGACTGATCTTACCTGAAAAGGTAAAGAGTTAGTTATATGCAATGTCATGATGCATGATACAATGTATGTTATATGATATGAATGTAAATGGATGCGCATGTAAGCTGGAGAGCTGTCTTGCAAAGGATAGATGAATCCGAGATGGCTAAAGATAAAAGTATCTTGACTGCTGCCGTGAAGAATAATTCCTGGTTGTTGCCGGAGAATAAGGAGCTTGGGTTGTATACCAATCTTCTGGGGAATTCCTGTCTTGAGGGGATCTGGAATTTCCTTGGTGACTTGCAGGGTAAGAGAAATTCTGATGATGCCTATTGGGGATTTTAGAACCTGGTAGACTTAAGCTGGGGAAGTATGACTGAGAATCTCTAGTCTAGTGAGAAGAATTTCCGTGGGGAGAAGGTTTATTAGTCTGGTTCCGCTGGGGATGGATAGTTTGAAGTTTTAGCTCTGCTGGGCATACTGAAACTTAAACTCTGAGGGGAATCGAGTCCTGGAGGATTCTCTGGCTGGGGATAACAAAGATAAACTCCTCTGGGGATTGTATTGATAAGCTATGTTAGGGAACTTTGATGAACTTCGCTGGGGATAGGAAGAAATTTGCCGAGTGCGATCTTCCGTGGTAATAAGCTGAGGATAACCCAGTTATAAGCCCTTGTGAGGAGTAACTTTGAATAAAATTCGGGAGAGATGTCTGTACTCTGTAGGGGATAAGCTTCCAGAATCTACTGGGGATAGGCTTCAAAACTTGCTGGGGATATGGATTCCAAATCTCCTGGGGGTTTCCTTTGAAGGGGTATCAAGATATCCAACTGCACCTTCAACCTATCAGTAATCTTCTTTCTTGATTCGTAAGGAAATGATTATGTTCAAATGCATATGCCTATTTAACAAAACATTGGACGTTTCTCAAAATAAAACAATTAGTGCAAGAGAAAAAAGAAAAAGGAAATGACACAAATTTCTGGGAAGAGTATTTGTATTAACTTTCTCTGAGTATATTTGTACAAAGGAGACAATCATCCTAGTAAGAGGATTTCTTCATAAATATTGAAAGATTTATACAAAATAAAGATGGCTATGTGAAATAATTCCATGGGATTCCATTCTTCTATAGCCTTCACAACTCTGAATATCTGTTCATCCAATGCTCCGTTTGCCGATGACTGGATTGATCAGAAACCTGGGACTGGTTGATGAAGAGATTGTCTTTGAAGTGATCCGACGAGACATAGTCATACGCTTTAATTCCCTAACTTTTGCCTGAATCTCCCTTTCGGGTTTTCGATCCACCGGGAAACCCCTTTTTGCCCAAGCCGCCCTTTCGGGTTTTCAACTTGTCGGGTGTACAGATTTTTTTGTTTTTATCCCTAATTTTTGCCTGAACTGCCCTTTCGGGTTTTCGGTTCACCGGGATGCCCATTTTTACCCAAGCCTCCCTTTCGGGTTTTCGACTTGTTGGGTTATTTTATGCGTAGTATCTTTTGACTATGTCTGCGTTCGTAGGGTGCGGCAAATCGTCGCCGTCCATGGTGGTCAGAATCATTGCACCACCAGAAAATATGCTCTTGATCACAAATGGTCCTTCATATATAGGAGTCCATTTGCCCCCGGGATCACTTTGCGGCAAGATAATCCGCTTGATTACGAGATCTCCGACTTGATACACCTGACGTCTGACTTTCTTATTGAAGGCCTTAATCATCCGTTTTTGATACGTCTGACCATGGCATATAGCAGCGAGTCGCTTCTCGTCGATCAAATTGAGTTGATCAAGTCGGGTCTTCATCCAATCATCTTCATTCAAACCTGTGTCCTTCATAATCCTTAGAGAAGGAATCTGAACCTCCATAGGCAGGACAGCTTCCATGCCATATACCAAAGAAAATGGGGTTGCCCCGGTTGAAGTACGTGCCGTCGTACGATATCCATGTAGAGCAAACGGTAACATCTCATGCCAGTCTTTGTAAGTGACTGTCATTTTATGAATGATCTTCTTAATGTTTTTGTTCGCAGCTTCAACAGCACCGTTCATCTTCGGCCGATAGGGAGATGAATTGTGATGATAAATCTTGAACTGTTCGCACAATGCGGTGATCATTATGTTATTCAGATTTGTACCATTGTCTGTGATGATCCTGTCTGGAACACCATACCGGCATATGAGATTTTTCTTGATGAAGCGGGCAACCACATTTTTAGTAACAGAGGCGAAGGAAGCTGCTTCGACCCATTTGGTGAAATAGTCACTGGCCACCAGGATGAAGCGATGTCCGTTGGAAGTCGTGGGCTTGATTTCTCCAATCATGTCAATGCCCCACATTGCAAATGGCCAAGGAGCAGTCAGAACATTGAGAGGAACCGGAGGGATATGAACTTTGTCAGCGTAGACTTGACATTTGTGGCAAGTACGGGAATGTTGATGGCAGTCAGCCTCCATGGTAGACCAGTAATAGCCTGCCCTTAGGATCTTCTTAGCCATTGTATGCCCGCTCAAGTGAGTGCCAAATGTGCCGCTGTGTATCTCAGTCATGATCAACTCTACTTCAGCTTTGTCTACACATCGGAGTAATACACAATCATGGCTTCGTTTGTAAAGGATGCCGTTGCTCAGGAAGAATTTGGCAACAAATTTCCTTAAGAACTTCTTGTCATTTACGGAAGCTCCTTCGGGATAATCTCTAGTCTCGAGATACCTTTTGATTTCATGGAACCAGGGTTGTTCCACTACTTCTTCGGTATTAATCTCGTGACAGTGTGCGGGTTCATCCATTCGCTCGGTGGTGATTTAGGGAGCCTCGTTATCCCAGTTGAGTTTAAACATGGAGGACATTGTAGCTAGAGCATCTGCTAGCTGATTCTCTTCTTGCGGGAAATGCTCGAAGGTAATTTGCTCGAAATGAGGCAACAATGTCAAGACATGTTCTTTATATGGGATAAGATTAGGATGCTTGGTATCCCACTCTCCTTTGATTTGACTGATAACCAAAGCCGAGTCCCCAAATACGATCAAAGATTTGATCCCCAAGTCTATAGCAGCCTTGAGACCAAAGATGCAAGCTTCATACTCAGCCATGTTGTTTGTGCAGCTGAAGCAAAGTCAGGCCGTGAAAGGTGTGTGACAACCTTCCGGAGAAATGAGTACTGCGCCGATACCGTTTCCAAGTGCATTTGAAGCACCATCAAAGTACAGGGTCCATCGGGATCCCTTTTCGGGTCCGTCATACGGTCCGTTACCTTCAATGTTGTCCAGGTTCATGATGTCCTCATCTGGGAAGTCAAATCTCATGGGTTGGTAATCTTCGATAGCTTGATGAGCCAGATGGTCAGCTAGTACACTCCCTTTTATAGCTTTTTGGGTGGTGTACTGGATGTCATACTCAGTTAGGATCATTTTCCATCTAGCTATCCTTCCAGATAAGGCGGGCTTTTCGAAGATATACTTGATAGGATCCATTTTGGAAATCAACAAGGTAGTATGAGTCAACATATACTGCCTTAGTCGGCGAGCAGCCCATACCAAAGTGCAGCAAGTTTTCTCGAGCAGTGAGTAGCGAGTCTCACAGTCGGTAAACTTTTTGCTAAGGTAATAAATAGCATGCTCTTTTCGACCAGACTCGTCATGCTGGCCCAAAACACACCCCATTGAGTTATCCAAGACGGTCAGATACATGATCAATGGTCTTCCTTCGACGGGTGGCATCAGAATAGGAGGTTCTAGCAAATACTCCTTGATCTTATCAAAAGCAGCTTGGCAATCGTCGTTCCATTCGACTACCTGATCTTTCTTCAAGAGTTTGAAAATTGGCTCACAGGTAGAAGTCAGATGAGAGATGAATCTGGCAATATAGTTCAAGCGCCCCAAGAACCCTCTAACCTCCTTTTCAGTATGGGGAGCAGGCATCTCTTGTATTGCTTTCACTTTTGCTGGATCGACTTCAATGCCTTTGTTGCTTACAATGAATCCTAGAAGTTTACCAGACCTAACTCCAAAAGTGCACTTACTTGGATTCAACCTGAGTTTGTATTCTTTCAATCTGGCAAACAGCTTTGCTAGATGTTCAAGGTGCTCCTCCTCTGTTTGTGACCGAGCTATCATATCGTCTACGTAAACTTCAATCTCATGATGTATCATATCATGAAACAAAGCCACCATGGCGCGTTGATAAGTTGCCCCAGCGTTCTTCAGTCCAAACGGCATCACCTTGTAACAGAAAGTGCCCCATTGTGTGACAAAAGTTGTTTTCTCCATATCCTCGGGGGCCATTTTGATTTGATTGTAGCCCGAGAATCCATCCATGAAGGAAAACACTTTGTGCTGAGCTGTATTGTCGATCAAAATGTCAATGTGTGGAAGTGGAAAATCATCTTTGGGGCTGGCCCTATTCAAATCCTGGTAGTCCACACACATCCTGACTTTGCCATCTTTCTTAGGTACTGGCACGATGTTAGCGACCCATTGAGGATAGGACGTAACAGCCAGAAATCCAGCGTCGAATTGTTTCATCACTTCTGCTTTGATCTTTTCAGACATGTCAGGCCTCATTCGGCGGACCTTTTGCTTGATCGGTGGACAATCCTCTCTTGTGGGGAGACGGTGAACCACGATGTCTGTGTCTAAACCCGGCATGTCTTCATAAGACCAAGCGAAGATTTCAACATACTCATTCAACAGCTGTATCAGGCGTCCCTTGACACTTGGTTCCAGATTGGCACCCACTTGCACCTCCTTCCGGTCTTCCTCGGTCCCTAAGTTGACAGTTTCCAATGACTCTTCGTGCGGTAAGATGGCCATTTCCTCTTGCTGTAGAAGTCTGGCTAGTTCCCCTGGTACTTCACAACCTTCGTCATCTTCATACTCGGCTTGATTGACCAAATCTTCAGAGTTATTGAAGGATATAGCAGAATAGTCACCCATGGAATCCGGAGTGGATGGGTACCTGCATTTGTGAGTGTGGGTGTGTGTAAGGGATAGCCATCCTTAAACAAAAAATGCAAAAGGAAAGAAAATGAACACAAGCAGTTTATCAAATGAAAAATGTCCAATGAATCATTAAACATAGCATATGGATATGAAAAATAATCAAAACCCTTACAAATGGACCTACATGCCCCGGGCAAGGCATGAGGTAAAAAGATAGTGTACGGATTGTTTGAAAATAAATATTACAGACCAAATAGGAAATGTTTGACAGATAAATTTCTGATGAATAAAAGTGATGGGGACAAAGTCTTTTGCCTCCCAGTTGCACAATCCTCCTTTGATAGTTGGGTAAATCCACTCTTCGATGTTGCTCTCTTTGTCTTCATCCTCCAAAGCATTGATTCCGTAGGGAGAAATTTTGACTGGCGCTCTTTCAATCTTCGAACAACGCATAACTTTCTGGCCCGCGGCTGTGAACCCTAATCCAAATTTGTCTGTCTTATGTGGAATATCAGGCAACTTCCCCCATGCTGAATTCCTCCCCTCCTTTATTGCGGCCTTTGCGTCCTCCAGAGATGACATCCTGGCCATCTGTCTCGGTACTTCAGCTGCCAACTTTGCTACTGTTATTTCAGGAAGGACTTCTTCGAAATGCTGGAAAGGCGTCTCAATGAACTCCCCCTCTACCTCCACATACCGGAAGGAGTTCAAGTGGCTGATCATGTACTCCTCTTCACCATGGACGGTAATGATCTTCCCCTTGACAGGATACTTCAACATCTGATGTAAGGAGGAGGTGACTGCCCCAGCATGGTGTATCCAAGGCCTACCCAACAAGCAAGAGTATGACGAACGGATGTCCATCACATAGAAAGTAGATTTAAACACCTCAGTGCCTATCTTGATGGGAATTTCAACCTCCCCATGGACCATTCTCTTCGAAACATCGAAAGCTCTGACAACAATATCACTCGGTTTCAACTCCAACCCTTCACAATCTAGTCGGTCCAAGGCCTTCTTAGGCAGTACATTCAGCGACGAACCAGTGTCGACCAAGACATGTGCGAGAGTAGTTCCTCGACACTCGACTGAAATGTGCAAAGCATCATTGTGGTTTCTACCTTTAGGAGTTAGGTCGGCATCAGAGAAACCTAATCCATTGTCCGCAGTAAGGCTAGCCACGCAATTTTGGAATTGATCTGCAGAAGTTTCCTGGGGCACATGGGCTGCCTTCAGGAATTTTATCAGAGCCTTAGCGTGCGCTTCCGAGCAAAGTAGTAGTGCCAGCATGGAGATCTTTGAGGGGGTTTGCCCCAGTTGCTCTACCACATCGTAATCACTCCTTTTGATTATCCTCAAGATCTCATCCATTTCCTTCTTGGAGGTCTCCGGGATGACCAAGGGTTAAGCCCTCATCCTGACGAGCTCATCTTGGATTCCTTTACCTTTATCAACAGCGGTAGGAGGGACAATATTAGGAACAACAATATCTTCAATCAAAGGGGTTCTAGCAGAGAGTTTTATTGGTGAAGGGATGACCTTGTCGGTAGATGAGGGTCCAAAGATTGCTCTTGGAGGGGCAATCTCTGGAGAAAATATTCTCCCGCTCCGGGTGATTTTGCTCGTGCCTGCAATGTTTCCAATGCTGGCTTCTTCATCATCCAAACTTTCTTCAGTTATTTCGATTTGTTTAATACCATGGTAGTAGACGTCACCGCCATAGTTCCATGGTATTGACTTCTCAGAAATATAGGGGACAGGCCCTGGCATTGTTATCTTCAAAGGAACAAATTTCGTAGCTGGTGTAATCTTAACAGGCTTTCTGACGGCCTTGGAAAGATTGGCGTGAATGGTTATGATTGAGACATCTTCAGTATGGGTTGGAATAGCAGAAACTTTTTCAAACAAAATTTGTTGACTGTCCATTAGGCCTTGGATGCCTTTCTTCAGTAACGGACAATCAAACGGCAGAGAGTAACAATAATAGCAGTCTTCTTTACATCCCGGGAAAATCCCGGCCTTTAACAGATTCAACTTGATGGTTAACAATGGAGTTATCAGATCATTGACATTAGCAACATACAAATCTTCTTCAATGGCATTGACATTTCGGCCGTGCTTCGGCATGGGAGCAGATATCACGTTAGGCTTCTCTGGAGCATCGAACTCCACCTCCTTCGCCTCTATCAGGTCTTGGATTTTATGCTTGAGTGCCCAACAATCATTGGTGTTGTGCCCGACACCGTCAGAATGGTAGGCGCATTTAGCATTAGGATGGTAATGCGGAGAGGATGTATTCACATTTTTTGGTGCCTCTTTGATAGTGGTGAGATTCAACTTCAACAGATGAGGAAGCACTTGCGCTGGCGTCATATTAATGCGGGTGAACTGCCGTTGTAGCCGTTCCACTCGTTGCTGATTTGGTCTGGATTGGTTATAGCGAGGCTGCTCACTTGAAGGGTTTTGGATCATTACGGCCCCCACAGTTGGCCGACGTTCAGTCTTCCCTGCTCTTCTTTGGGAGTATACAACAGTCGTTTCCTTCTTAAAAGGCTTCTTCTCAACACTTGCAACAACACCCTTCTGAATTTTTCCTGACTTGATGCCAGCTTCTATTCTTTCGCCTGTTAAGATCAAATCGGTAAACCCCGCGGAAGTGTTACCAATCATATGATTGAAAAATGGCCCAGATAGGGTCCCTAGAAACATATCAACAAGTTCACGATCGGTTAAAGGAGGCTGCACCCTGCCATCCAAATCCCTCCATTTTTGTGCATATTCTTTGAATCCTTCGCCTGTTCCCAATGACATACCCTGAAGTTGGGTACGCGTAGGAGCAAGGTCAAAATTGTACTAATATTGTTTGTAAAAGGCGGTGGCCAAGTCTTCCCAATTTCGGACGCTGGTTCCCTCTAGCTGATAAAACCACTCCAATTGAGCCCCAGAAAGGCTGTCTTGAAAGAAGTGGATCCAAAGGTTTTTATCTGCCGTATAGGGTTGGATCTTTCTTACGTAGGACCTGAGATGCATTTTTGGACAGGACAACCCGTCATACCTCACAAAAACTGGCACTTTGAACTTTGGTGGAATCACAATCCCGGCAACCAAACCCAAGTCTTCGAAATCCAAACCCGGCACTCTCTGTAGCTCCATGGCAGCCAACCTGTCTTCTAAACCCTTATATTTATCATCAGCCGGAGGGTATTGTTGATCAGAGTAGTCTTCATCCTCTTCGACCTCCTCTTCTTCCACATCGGACTCGGAAGGTACCGCAGCCCCACCTCCTTTGCTGGTTCCTTCATCAGAAATAGGAGGAAATTCAAGCACTCTCCTGGCCTCTCCGTCAAATCTTCTCCCTAGAGTAGCCACCCCGAGTCTCTTTTTCTTCTTTTTCACTGGGTCTTTATTCCCCAGCAAGGTCTTTAGATCCTCCTGACCCTTAGCCAAGGTCGTCAGGAGTTGCTGAAACTGTGCATTTTGAGCTTGCAGGTCTTTGACTGTTTGCTCGAGATCGATCCTACTGAAATAAACAGCAGACGGATAAGGAAACCTGGCGTGAGACCTACTTATGCACATGATGAATGGTATGCTTATGTATGCAATGCATTCAAGGATTTAGAACATTCAAACTTGTTGCAGACAAAGAAGAACACACGTCATATTAATAAGAAGAAATTTGTTAGTACATAAATGCCCCATGGGCCAAATATTACAAAAACTTCTCAAGGTAAAAAGACATTGCGCATCCTCTTTGGTGCGATGTAGGTGTTGAGGGCCTCTTGCTCATGGAGTCGGTGGGTAAGCTCTAGAACCTTCTTCTCACTAGCGTAGAAGCTGGCTTCAAAAGTGTTTTGTTCCTTCTTGAGCTGAATCCAACTTTTCTGCATTTCCTCCCACGATGTAGGCATGTCAGGATATAGGATGGTGTAGGGAACCTCTCCTTCCTTAACGGGCTCTTTAATTATAGGGAGAACATGAGGATAAGGCATCATCAGACTCTGGGCTCGGGCTCGTACCCACTTGAGGTAAGGTTCAAGAGGGATGGAGTTCTTGTGTCCCAGTGTCTTGCTATCAACCTTGTTGGGCTTCCCCCAAGCTCTGATGAATCTTTGGCGAAGTCCTTGCGCATCGTTGTCGAAGTCAAAAACTAGGTCAGGAATCAACATGTCGTGAGGGCCATCTCTTCGTGCATATCCAAATTGCCTCAAAGCTAGGCAAGGGTTGTAGGTGATACCTCCTCTGATTCCAAGTAAAGGAACATTAGGAAACTCTCCACAACGATCGACGATGATGACATTTTCTCTGGACCGAGAACACCAATGTACATCAGAGTGAGTAAGAGTCATCAACCATTGGGACCACCTTGAGCCTTGGTCATTCTTCAAGACAGATTGTGGAAGGTGCGAAATAAACCACCTTGCAAGGAGAGGAGTACAACACATGAGAACACCCCTCTTTCTCATTGTTCGTGTGTAAAATGAGTGAAGAATGTCCCCAAGCAATGTTGGTATTGGATTTCTGGACAAGAAGATTTTGACGGTGTTGACATCTACCAATTGGTCAGAATTTGGGAACAAGACCAACCCATAGATAAGGAGTGCCACAATTTCTTCAAAGGCTTGTAGGTCCAATGAATTCCAACATTCTTGTGCCTTCTCAAACAAGAATTTTGCTAAGAATCCTTTGACGCCGCTTCTGGTTTCCCAATGCCCCTTGATGTCGGATGGTTGTAGATGTAATGCTCGAGCAACATCTTCCGGCTTTGGTTCCTTTTCCGTACTGTTGAAGGGTAGTTGATTAAGGATAGGGATTCTTAGGAGTTGAGAAAACTCCTCCAAAGTGGGCACCAACTGGTAATCAGGGAAAGTGAAACAGTGGTGAAGAGGGTCAAAGAGCTGGAATAGCACCTTCATCATGTCTTCTTCAATGTTGGTGTTGACTAAGCTGAGCAGTCTACCATGTCTTTCACTGAAGGATGAGCTTTCCGGAATTCTTGAGGTGAGCTCCTTGAGTTGAGGAGAGATTCTCACAAGGTTGACTTGGATGGTTTTTCTGCGAGGAATTTCCATGACCTACAAAACAAGAACAAAGATGAAGATCCAAACCCTTGAAATGGTTAGTGAATGCATATGATGCTTCATGATGTTTATGATGTATGCGCAAACATATGTACAAGCAAATCACACCAAACCCTAGTTTCAGGCTTGCATGGGGTTTCATAGGTAAGTACCCTCTTGAGTGTAGTTGGCTTAAAAACCTGTCCTATAAATAGTAATCGGGTTCTAAGGAGCTCAATATCACTGGATTGTTTTCATTGTTCATTGTTTTGGGTTAGCCACTTAACTAGCGACCAAAATATTCCAAGAAAACAACCCTCAATGAGTGTAGTATCGAGTATCTACCATCTTCGGGCTGCACCAAAGCCGGTCATCTCACTACCCCTAATAAAAGGCCAAGATGGTCAAGTAAGGTTCTAGGTCATTAGTGCTTAGTGACATCACTCAGCGGCCCCGTACTCTCCTTGATTGAACTCAAGGGTTACCGGTACTCACAAATATGTCGCACTAACATAGCTATTGCTTCGACCGTGTCGGTATACCCCGCATAGTTTCCACAACGTATTGCTATCTATGAATGTTTCCCAAAATCTGGGTGTAGGATTGCAAACCCAAACAAGAGAGCCAAGATATAAAGCAATCAAATCAAAACAATTAGTCATGCAAGAGAGTGATCTAAGCCCTAAGGTTACTCCACTTTTAAAACAGTCCCCAGCAGAGTCGCCAGTTCTGTGATACGGTGGGAGAACTGACTATGGTTTTGCGTTTGTTTTTGCAAATGTTTCGGTTGAGCAAGAGTCGCCACCGACTTTTTATTTTATCCTAAGGAAAGGTTTAAAAAGCACAGCAAAAACCTTTGAGATATTTTCTTGGGTTCGGGGAGTAGATTATAGAAAGGGAAGGTATTAGCACCCTTTCTATCCATGGTTATCCATGGGCTCTTAGGTACTTGCTTAGATCAACTTGCCTTGGTTTTCAATTGTTTGAAATGGTGCTTTGTGTGTGGTTTTGAAAATGTTTTGAAAAAAGATGCCTTGTCTAGGCTACCCTTGTAACAATTCTTTACTCGAATGTTTTACAAAAGGTGTTGGTCTTTTTGAAAAGATGTTTCAAGGTTTTTGAAAGTTTGTTTTGAAAGTGTTTGTGAAGTGTGGTTTGAAAAATAGGCAAGTGTTTTTGTTTTGCAAGTTGACAAGTACTTAAGAGCTATCTACCCTAAAGTTCTCAAAGATTTTTGCTATGTTTTAACCCCTTTAACAATTTTGTTCCACCATTGTATTTGGTGGACAATCTTGCGTTAGGATGTGAAAGGGACAGACGCGGGTCATCGTTTAGACCATAATTGCAATGGTGCCAAGTATCTTTGGGCAATTTTCTTTAAGGGACTGGATCATTTTTAGGCAACTTTCGAAAGCGTCATCGAGGGACTATGATCATTTGATTGTTTGTTTTGTTTTTGCCCAAAGAGACCTAACATGCAATATGGCCCATTATTGAAGGCAACAAGTGGAATACCCTAGGGGTGCAAGTGTGATTAGTGTTGTCCATTTTCATGCTTGATTATCTTGAAATTAGGTCAAACTATTTTGTTGTTTTTATTTGCATACAAACCCTAATTCTAACATGGTATATTTAGAAAACTTTAAAGTGCGAAAATTAAAATTCCTAAGCTATTACAACACAATATGGGAAGAGGGGTACAAATGTTCAAATGGGGGGTATTTGACAAGGAATTTAAACCTAGCTATTACATCAATTTGAAATTATTTACAAGATGATTGATTGCACAAATTAAATGGAAATAAAATAAATATGCAAGATGCAAAAAGATGTTTTTATGTGTATGAAAAAAGAGTACTTTTATATGTCAAATAAACAAAAATAAAAAAAGTATTATTTTTTTGGAGTTTTTATGTATTTAGGGCAAAACCCTAATTTCTTAAATAAATATATTAATTGTTTAATATGTACCATATTTATTTATTATATACAAAAATAAAATAAAAATGAAGTATATTTATAAAAAAGGTATTTTTAATGTCAAATATTAATAAAATAAAAAATGTATATATTTTGTATTATTTACTAAATATTCTAATAAGTATATATATATTTGTATTATTTTCTAAATATGTATTATATATACAAAAATAATAATATTTAATATTTATAAAAAAGGTATATTCTATATAAAATATATTCAGAAGATAAAAATAAAAATAAAATCAAAAAATGAAGGTGTTTACATTATTTTTTCTAGTTATCCTAAATAATAATATTATGTATTTATTTACATACAAATATCAATATAAACAAATAAATGCCTAAAAAATATAAAAATGGTGTAAAAAATGTTTTTTATATTATGAGGAAAAATAAATAAGTCAGGAATAAAAAACAAAAGTCAAAAAATCATAAAAATAAGTCAAATGGGCCTAGGGGGTGTAAAAGTGAAAACATGGTGTAAAAAGAAATAACAAAACAGGCCCAGCCCACCAAGTCCTTCTTCAACCTCTGGCCAGAAAAATGTCAAAAACGCGCGCTTTGTTCACTGATTCAAACATCCTGATTCCTGGATTTTTAATGAAACAACAAATCCATACATACCTAAAACTTGATCTAACTCTCAAAAATGAGAGAGAATTTCTCCATTCCCAAATCTTAACCTAACTTTTTATCAATGTTCAGACCTCAAATTCTCATAGCATAGGCAAAATAAATGGAAAGTAAAGGTATGTACAGTTTCAGGGGCATGAGTAGAACACTTATTATTCACAAACTTAGAGCTAATGATGCCTACATTAAGAGTTAGAAGTTCAAGAATATACCTGTTCAGTTGGAGTCGTGTCTGGCAATGGAGGAGTTTTCAGGGCAAGATGAAGATTTGTACAGCTTGCCTGAAGTGTAGTGATGCTATTCCAATGCTTGGTGTGTTTTGAATCGTGCCAAATCAAGCTGCAGAAGTCCACCTGCAAGATAAAAAAATGGAAATGGCAAATGATGCTATGGCTGTTACAGTCTCAGTTCAAGGTTTGGAATAGTTTATATGGATATTATGGAATGTGTTTGAAGTGTTTTTGGCCAAGATGCACGATGGAAATGAGTTGTGGGATTCAAGTTGCAGAATATGCCCTGTTTTGGCAGTTTAAGGGTGATTATGTGAATGAAAGGGTGTTGGAGAGGGTTGGCTCGTGTTCTAGCTCAATTAGGGTGTTTAGAAAGTGTACAAAGTTTTTTGCTTAAGCTTGTTTGTGCTGAGATGAAAGTTGTTGTATGATATGCTATGTTTCTTACACTTTAAGCAACAAATGTCCAAGTTGGTTTTTAGACAGGTAGAGGCCCCCCTAATGTGCTGCAAACCTTGGCATTGATCAGTGTAATTAGTTCCTAAACTTGTGCCAAGGGGATTTGAACTGTACTTCTTGGATTTGCATATTGACATAAAGTTCACTTTTCAAGAATGGCTAATTTGCTTTTTCTATAAATGGCTTAGTTCAACATGTAATGCTTAAACACATAAAACAAGACCTTGGCACAATGAGTTAGAATTAAATTATTGAGTGCAAATGGGATATAGGACCTGTAATCAAGGAATGCAAGCTGAGTTCAAAATGGCACAAGTGTATGAACATGTAACTTGGCCAAATCAAAAGTGAATTTTTCCCAACTTGCCAAATTCGATTCTCCCTAACCATGAGGTTGTTTGATGAGTTCTTGGACATTTTGGAAAGCTTGGAATGTGTACTACAATCCATCTTTGAAATGCAAATTGAAATTCCAAGTGGAAGTATGTGAAAAATGGTCTTGAAGTTAGGCAAAAATCCTACCTAAAATAGGTCAAATTTTCTCTAAGTTAAGAATGGTTTGGTACCCTTGTTCCAAAAATTGTAACTTGAGCTACAAGCCTCTTTTGGGAAAACTTTGTGAATCAAAGTTGTAGATTATGCAATAGGATACAACTTTTATGTTTTGACTTTTTCTTGAATCCAAATGAATCTTGGTGAGAAAGTGGGGCAAAGTTAGGAAAAAATTAGGGTTTTTCATAACTTAGAAAAATTCTAAGTTATGAAAAATCTTCATTTCAAACCCTAATTTGCAATTCTTGATTTCTTGATGAACAAGTTTCATGATTTGACATGTTTTGATGAAATATGAATCTTGACTCTTGATTTTGACCAAAAAGTCAAAGTTTGACTTTTCAGTATACAGTCAAAATTGATCAATTGACTGGGAAATTCAACTGTCAATTTTGTGCATTTGGGATCTTTTGAACTTGTTGAGCATGTCAAGACAATTCCATGGGGTCCTTGAGTCCATATGTGGGCTTGGTTTGCCTTTGGCTAAGTCAAACAGTCAAAAATTGCCTTTGTGCAGTCAAAACCCTAAAAATGACCATTTTGCCCTTTTGGTGATCTGATCAAATTTCTTGTGGAATTGTGATCCAAACTTGATCAAATAGTCCATGTGAGTTCATAATGTTGATGTGGGTCAATTTTCATGAGGTTTGACTGTCAATTTGCCACAGTTGACTTTTTCCCCAATACAACTGATTTCTAGGTCAACTGTCCAATTGACTGGGCAAAACTTGGAATTAAGGCTTGAAACTTGATGTGGATAAACTTGGGAGTCCAATATGAAGCATGAAAGTCATCTTAGGCAATTTTGGTCAAAACATCTTTGTGCAAACACAAACCCTAATTTGGGTCAACAGTGCAAGGAGAAGTCTTGAGCAGATGAAACCCTAACTGGATCTTGAGCTTCAAGGGCTTTGTGATGAGAAATGTTGAGAAAATGGGAGGGCAAATTTTGGGGTACAACACTGTGGTTATCCACGGGCTCTTAGGTACTTGCTCTTATGTTTTCAAAATTTGTTTGCTTTTCAAGTGTGTGTGGGTTTTGAAAAAAAGTTTCGTTTGAAAAATTTCTAAGTAACTCTTGTATCTTTCCTCAAGAGTGTATGAAAAATTTGTTTGAAAACTTTTAGAAAGTGTAGGTGAGAAAAGTTGTTTTTGTTTGTTTGAAAGAGCAAGTACCCAGGAGAATCTACCTACTATAAGGAATTAGGCTGTGTAAGAGTCTTTTAGATAGTGCTATCCCACCATTGAGAGGTAGGTAGCACCGTCGTTGGAGGTGTTCGGGTCAATTCGATTATCGAGACAGTGTGGTCACCGAAGCAATGGTAGGACACCTTAGAAGTAACCCTAATGCCCTAGATCCTTTTTTTATCCGAGGCAACCGTTTCGAGGCAACTGGATCTTAGACAAAAGGGCGACCCCTAAGACACCCTATACTTGATGACCACGTTCGAGGCAACCAGTGAGGCGTACCCTAGGGGTGGCATGTGCTTTGTGTGTTGTTTTTCAGTTAAGGTTATGTTGTACATGTTATTTGTGAGCTACAGATTGGTTTTATTTACATACATTCTTGCAGGCATATTAGCAGTTAGGAGTGCGGAAAATAAATTGCAGAAATGTAAATCTAGCTATTACAAGGCGCGGGTCTATACATCGCCAAAAAACAAAACCCGTTTTGAAAATAAAGTGCGAGAAATAGTAAATAAAGAGATAAACCTAATTACTATTACATATCCGGAAACAGTTACATAAATAATCGAAATAAGAATAATGCGCGAAAGAATTAAATCGGGAACGTCCTAAGGGTTTTGACCCTTTTAAGAAAAGAATTGAATTTTTGTCCCTTTTTTTGTAATTAATGAAATTGAAACTAATAACTAATTAATTAATTAATTAATTAAGAAAATATTTTTGTGTTTTTTATGTTTTTAATAAAATAAAAAAAAGAAATTAAAAGTTGAAAGTCCTAATTCTAAATTAATTTTACTTATTAAAAAAAAAGTTAAAATTGTTCTAATTACACAACTAATTAATTAATATTAAAATTTATTTACAAAAATAATTTAATAAATAATAAAATGTTTTTTTTTATTTTTTATGAAAAATATTAGTTTATGAGGTAATTAAATAATAACAATAGTTAATAATAATAATTGGATAAAAGAAAATAAAAAGGAAAAGAAAACAAAAGAAAATAAAATAAAACCAATGGGGTGTTGGGCCAGAATGGATGGGTTTGTTAGCAAACTGAAGCCCATTTGCCTTCAAGCCACGTTGACTTCTTGGATCTGCTGAGCTGGCTTTGACTGAGAAACATGGTGGTCATCCATCCCATGGCCATTAGATTGATCTTTGAGGCCACTTGGCGCCCTGGTATGTGAGGTTTATGGTGCTCACCATTTGGAAACCTACACAAGAATGTATTAGAAAAAATAACATGGAATTATGGGGGGACCTGGGAATCGAACCCAGGTCCCAATGGTCATTAGACAGCGCATGCTCCACTAGGCCAGTTGCCTGTAATTGATATTAAACACAAAACAAACAATATATTCAATAATCCAACGCATATGCTGTAAAAGAAAAATGCGCGCTTCAATTTGAATCCAGCCAATAGCAAGCTGACACGCCCTTCGTCTTCCTCCTTTTTTCCTGTAAAAACAAAGCAATTAGCGGGGGTTTTAAACCCCCACAAAATGAAATGACAGAAAATAATGAATAGAGCTATGCTCTATATAAATTGGGCGCGAGGATTGAGATTTGTTCGTCTTGTCAAGCCGGTTTCAACCATGGGTCTTAGAAGTTCTGATTTTTCCTATATAGTAAAGCCCTAATTCCAGACCTCAAGAACCCTAAAACTTGTTAATGGAAATTCACGATTAGGTGCATTATAATCCAATTGATTAATATCATTAGCTTCTTGTGGACTCGGACAATGCAAAACAACCAACAAATTAAGTTAAATGCGCATGGAATATGAATTGTGATTACAAGAAAATTGTGCAAACCGTGAGTTCGTGTAGGGCGATTACTTAGGCCTGAGTGCTTGGTTTTGATTCCAAAAGACTCCTGAGAGTTCCTGCAAAGTGTTAGAAACGAGATAAGGCTTTGAATTGCCTTGGAAGGTGGATTTCAGTTTTCAAATTTTCTTGAGTTTTTTGGAATTGGTTCTGGCCGTTTCAATGAGCTCTAGGTCGTGTATCCTATATGGCTTGCTTGCATATGTATGTATCAAGGGATTTAAATCAGCATTAGGAGCCTTAAACTTGTGCATTGAAGTTTTGGATTTCTTCTTAATCACCATTAAAGGCCTTTCAAAGCTTTGTCCAAATTTTGAATTTTCATGCATAAATGAGCTTTACACGAATTTGGCAACTAGAATATGCTTCATAAAGGCTAATCAAACCACAAGATACCATTTAATCAATTTTTTTGATTTTACTTGAATTATTATGGATTAAAATGAATTAAATCCATAAAAATTAAATAAAAATAGAAAAATAATTATTTGGTCTTGAAATTGATCATGGGACACGTGGGTGGCATGACAAGGCTGAATCAAGTGAAAAAAAGTGGGCCCTTTTGTCAAAAATTGAAGTTTCAAGGATAGTTGACTTTTGCCATTTCACAAAAATTTACCAACTTCTCCAATGCATATCTTGCTCAATTTTGATCATATGAACATGTTCTTGGACATTTTGGAAATTGAAGTCCTCTAACCAATGCCTTTGGTCCCATGTCATTTTGATTTACCAATCTCAAGTTATAGTCTTTGACTTAAAATGCCTTTTTGTTGACTTTTGAAAATGACCTATAATGTTGAAATTGATAACTTTTTGTGAGAGCATTTCTTGGACTTGGAATGTGAAGATGAGTTGTAGGAAATGTCCTCTCCTTCAAAATGAGCATTGGATGGGATTTTTCTGATGAACCATGAAAAAGTTATGCCTTGGTCAAGTTACAGTTGACTTTTCAGTTGTCCAAAAATGGAAACTTTTGCATCTTGATGATTTTTGAGCCATTCTTGTGGAATCATGATCAAGACTTGATCAAATGATGATTGTGGCTTCAAAATAAGATGTTGACCAAAAAATTTGACTTTTGACTGCCAAATGACCAATTTGCCCCTGCAGTTGACTGTGAAGCAATTAGGGTTTTTGACTGTGCAACTTGATGCTGTGAGTCTTGAAACTTGGCATGTAGATGCTTGACAATGTATATAGGCACATGGGACTTGATTGAGCCCTTGAAAACCTCAACTTCCTTGCAAGAACCAAAACCCTAATTTTTGACTGCTTAGGAGGGTGTTTGAACTGTGCAACCTTTGAGTAGACTTGAGCAAATTGAGATGATGCTTGTCAAAACTTTGAAGAATATGGGAGGGCAAATTTTGGGGTACAACAGTGATTATAGCAATGTCATTGATTGGAGTAACAAGGATAACAGGAGTAACATGAGCGATAGTATCAACAGGATTTTTCTGAAAGAGGATCTCTTGAGTATCCATCAGACGTTGGATGCCTGATTTCAACAGTGGGCAGTCGGATTGCAAGGTTGAACAGAAGTAACAATATTTTTCACGTCCCGGGAAAATCCCAACTTTTAACATATTCATTTTAATCATTGGCAACAAAGTCATTAATTCATCAACAACGGTAACATGAAGATCTTCCACAATTGCATGGATATTATGACCATGTTTTGGCATAGGAGCGGATATCACATTAGGTTTTTCGGGGGCATCAAACTCTACCTCCTTGGCATCTATCAAATCTTGGATCTTGTTTTTAAAGGCCTAACAGTTGTTGGTGTCATGCCCTATACTGTCTGAATGGTATGCACATTTTGCATTTGAATGATAATAGGGAGAAGAGGTATTTGGGTTTTTTGGCGCTTCTTTCAAGTTGGTAAGGTTTAAATTTAACAGATGAGGGAGGACCTGAGCCGATGTCATATTGATTCGGGTGAATTGTCGTTGTGGCCTTTCTACCCTTTGCTGATTAGGTCTAAGTTGACTGCTTCGAGGTTGATCAGCTGAGGAGTTCTGGATCATCACAGCCCCCACCGCGGGTCGGCGCTCCATTCTCCCTTGATTTCTCTGGGTATGAATAGCAGAAACTTCCTTCTTGGCTGGGAAGGTCTTCTTGATAGCAGTGGAAGCAGAGGCATCCTTCTGAATTTTACCACTTTTAATGCCAGCTTCGACCCTTTCACCAGTCAGAATTAATTCGGTGAACCCTGCAGATGAGCTCCCGGTCAAGTGATTGAAGAATGGACCTAACAGAGTCCCTAAAAACATGTCAACCAACTCTCTATCCGACAATGGTGGATTCACCCTGCCAGCCAGATCCCGCCACTTTTGGGCATACTCCTTAAATCCCTCATTAGAGGCCATACCCATACTCTGTAGTTGAGTATGAGTAGGCGCTAAATCTGCGTTGTATTGGTATTGTCGGTAGAAAGCAGCAGCCAAATCTTCCCAGTTATGGACATCAGATCTCTCAAGTTGATAGAACCAGTCTAATTGCGTACCCGACAAACTATCTTGAAAAAAGTGGACCCACAGATCCTTATCAGAAGAGTGAGGTTGGATCTTTCTGACGTAGGATCTCAGATGCATCTTCGGACAGGACAAACCTTCATATTTAGCAAATATAGGTACTTTGAACTTGGGAGGAATGACGATCCCAGCAACAAACCCTAGTTCTTCAAAATCCAGGTACCCTTTGTACCTCCATGGCTGCTAGCCGGTCTTCAAGATTCTTATACTTATCATTCGCTAGAGGGTACTTCTGTTCGGAGTAATCTTCATCCTCTTCCTCTTCTTCTTCTTCAGCTTCAGATTCAGAGGGCATTCCAACTCCCTTTCCTTTACCAACCCCTTCGTCATACATTGAGGGGAATTCCAGAACTCTCCTAGCCTGATGGTCAAATCTTCTTCCCATAGTGGCCACACCAATTCTTTTCTTTTTCTTCTTTTCTGGTTCCTTCTCCTTCTCTAACAGTGTTTTAAGATCCTCTTGACCCTTTGCTAAGGTCATGAGGAGTTGTTGGAATTGCGAATTCTATGCTTGCAGATCTTTAACCGTATGCTCTATATCCATCTTGCTGAAATAAACAGCAGAAAGATAAGGAAACCTGGTGTGAAGACCTGTTTATGCATATGATGAATGATATGTTATTCATGTAATGCATTCAAGGATTCAGAAATTCAAAGTTGTTGCAAACAAAAAGAACACACGTCATATTAATAAGAAGAAATTTGTTAGTACATAAATGCCCCATGGGCAAAATATTACAAAATTCTTAATGTAAAAAGACATTGCGCATCCTCTTTGGTGCGATGTAAGTGTTGAGAGTCTCCTCTTCATGAAGTCGGCGGGTAAGTTCCAAAACCTTCTTCTCACTGGCATAGAAGCTGGCTTCAAAAGTATTTCGTTCTTCCTTGAGCTGTATCCAACTCTTTTGCAATTCTTCCAATGATATTGGCATGTCAGGATGTAGGAGGGTGTATGGAACCTCTCCTTCCATAACAGGCTCTTTAATCACGGGGAGAATGTGGGGGTAAGGCATCATAAGACTATGGGCGCGGGTTCGTACCCACTTGAGATAAGGCTAAAGGGGGATGGAGTTCTTGTGCCCCAGTGTCTTACTATCCACTTTGTTGGGCATCCTCCAAGCTCGGATAAACCTTTGTCGAAGTCCTTGAGCGTCGTTGTCGAAGTCAAAAACTAAGTCAGGGATCATCATGTCATGAGGGCCATCCCTTCGGGCGTACCCAAATTGTCTCAGAGCTAAACAGGGGTTGTAGGTAATGCCTCCCCTAATGCCAAGTAGTGGGACATTAGGGAATTCCCCACAACGATCAATGATGATGACATTTTCTCTGGACCGAGAACACCAATGAACATCAGAATGTGTGAGGGTCGTCAACCGTTGTGACTACCTTAAATCCTGCTCATTCTTCAAAACTTACTGGGGAAGGTGAGAAATAAACCACCTTTCCAGAAGAGGAGTACAACACATGAGAACACCCCTTTTCCTCATTGTTCGTGTGTAAAATGAGTGTAAGATGTCCCCAAGCAATGTAGGCACAGGATTCCGAGATATGAAAATCTTGACAGCATTCACATCTATAAGCTGATCAGGGTTTGGGAACAAGACCAACCCATAGATGAGAAGTGCTACAATCTCCTCAAAAGCTTGTAGATCTAGAGAATTCCAGCAGTCTTGTGCCTTCTCAAATATAAACTTTGCCAAGAAACCCTTGACACCACTTCTGGTTTCCCAATGACCTTTGATATCAGATGGTTGCAAGTGTAAGGCTTGAGTAACATCTTCAGGCTTTGGTTCTCTTTCCGTACCGTTGTAGGGTAGTTGATGGAGAATAGGAATCCTCAGGAGTTGAGAAAATTCCTCCAAAGTAGGTACTAGTTGGTAATCAGGGAATGTAAAGCAATGGTGTAGGGGGTCAAAGAACTGGAAGAGAACTTTCACCATGTCTTCTTCAATGTTGGAGTTGACCAAGTTGAGAAGTCTACCATGTCTTTCACTGAAGAGAGAATTCTCTGGAATCTTGGAAGTAAGCTCCTTGAGTTGAGGAGGGATCCTCACAAGGTTGACCTGAATTGTTTTCCTACGAAGAGATTCCATGACCTACAAAACAGGAACAAAGATGAAGATCCAAACCCTTGAAATGGTTAGTAGATACATATGATGCTTTATGATGTTCATGATGTATGCATAAGTATATGTACAAGTAAATCACACAAGATCCTATTTTCAGGCTTGCATGGGGTTTCATAGGTAAGTACCCTCTTGAAGTTAGTTGGCTCAACCTGTCCTATAAATAGTAACTGGGTTCTAAGGAGCTCGATATCACTGGATTATTTTCTGTGTTCATTGTTTCAGTTTAGCCACTTAACTGGCGACCAAAATATTCCAAGAAAACAACCCTCAATGAGTGTAGTATCGAGTATCTACCAACTTCGGACTGCACCAAAGTCGGTCATCTCACTACCCCTAAAAAAGGCCAAGATGGTCAAGTAAGGTTCTAAGAGTTCATTAGTGCTTCATGACATCACTCAGCGGCCCCGTATTCTCTTTGATTGACTCAAAGGCTACCGGTACCCACAAATATGTCACACTAATATAGCTATTGCTTCAACCATGTCGGTATACCCCACACAGTTTCCACAACGTATTGCTATTTACCTATGAATGTTTCCCAAATCCGGGTAGAGGATTTCAAGCCCAAACAATAGAACCAATTGTAAAGCAATCAAAGCAAACAAGATAAACATGCAAAGGTGATCTAAACCCTAAGGTTACTCCACTTTTATAGTTATTCCCCAGCAGAGTTGCCAGTTCTGTGATACGGTGGGAGAACTGACTTGAGGTTTTGCGTTTGTGTTTGCAAATGTTTCAGTTTAGCAAGAGTCGCCACTGACTTTTTATTTTATCCTAAGGAAAGGTCAAAAAGCACAGGAAAGACCTTTGAGATGTTTTCTTGGGTTCTAGGAGTAGATTATGAAAAGGGAAGGTACAGGCACCCTTTTCATCCATGGTTATCCATGGGCTCTTATTTACTTGTTTAGATCACTTGCTTTTGCTTTTCAATTGTTTGAAATGGTGCTTTGTGTGTGGTTTTGAAAGTTGTTTTGAAAAGAGGCCATCGTTGTGGCAACCTTTGTAATGATTCTTGTTTGAATGTATACAAAGGTATATTGTCTTTTGAAAAGATGTTCAATATTTTGAAAGCTTGATTTGGGAAATGTTTTGAAATTGTGTTGTGAGGTTTGTTTGAAAATAGCAAGGATGTTTTGCAAGTTTTGATCAAGTAACTAAGAGTTATCTACCCTATTTTACTCAAAGATCTTTCCTACACATTTTTAACCCTTTGGACAGTGTTGCTTTACCATTGCATTTGGTAAACAACCTTGTATTAGGATGTTAAACGGGACAGGCGCGGGTCATCGTATAGGTCATGATAGAAATTGTGTTAAGTATTTTTAGCAAATTTTTGAGGGACTAGATCATTTTTGTATAGGAAACCAAGATAGCGTCATCGAGGGACTATGATCTCTTGTTTTGTTTTTGTTTTGCCAAAGTACTTAACATGCATAACATGGCTCATTTTTAAGGCAACAAAGTATATGTAACCCTAGGGGTGCAAGTGTGCATTGTGTTTGATTTTCATGCATTTTTGTCTTTGATTAGGCCAAGCTACTTGTTGATTTTGGATTTTTGCATACAAACCCTAATCTCTAATCATGGCATAATTGAAAGCATAAAGTGCGAGAATTAAAAGTCTAAGCTATTACAACATGATTATAGGGATGGGGGTACAATCTTTGAATGAGGATAATTTGACAAGAAATATAAACCCTAATTTACTATTACATCAAAATTGAATCAAATGGTACAAATAACAAATGAACCATATTTAAATAAACAAATTAAATAAATATATGAAATAATATGAGTATGCAAAAAGTTTATTTATTTTTATGTATGTAAAATATTTAATACAAAAAGGAAGAAATAAAATAAAAGGAATTATTATTTTTTATTAAGGGTAAACCCTAATTTTCTTTAAGAAAATAAATATGTTGATTATATTATTTATGTACGATAAAATAAAATAGTATATGTAAAAATAAGGCAAAATACCCTTTTTAGTCCTTTAAGTTTACCCCAAAGTCCATTTTGGTCCTTTATCTAAAAAAAGTGTCAAACTGGTCCTATAATTCTTTCAAAAGGACCATAGGAGTCCTTTTCGTCCATTTTGGTCCTTTTTGGTTCAGCCCATCCTTCTTTATTTCAATTTGTAACTCCATTATCTTATGTTTCAGCCCATCCTCCCTTTCCTTTAGATGATGTATCTCCATCTATGCTCCATCAAGCTCATTTTGCAGCCTCTCCAATGAACCAAAAAGGACCCAAATGGACGGAAAGGACTCCTATGGTCCTTTTGAAAGAATTATAGGACCAGTTTGACACTTTTTTTAGATAAAGGACCAAAATGGACCTTGGGGTAAACTTAAAGGACTAAAAAGGGTATTTTGCCTAAAAATAAAATATATTTAGAAAAATGTATTATTTTAAGTGTAAATAATAATAAATAAATAAAGTATATTTTTCATGTTTTTATTCTCAAGTATTTGTTAAATTAAATAAAAGTATATATGTATTATTAATTATATTAAACATGTATAAAAAAATAAAATATATACAAAATAAAAATATTTAGTATAATACATTATTTAAATATAAATAAAAATATAAAAGTATGATTTTTAATATTTTATTTCTAAGTTTTCATTAAAATAAAATAAAGATATATGTTCATTAAATTACTTTTATGTTTAGAAAAATAAAAATAAAATACAAAATAAATATGAAAATTTATAAAAAATATTTTTTGAGTATTTTTATATTTGGGAATAATAAAATATAATCAGAAATGAAAATAAAAATGCAAAAATGTAAAATATCAAGAAATTGGGCCAGGGGGTGCAAAAAGTAAAAGGGGGGTGTCAATAGTGAGCCAGGACCAAGCCCAGCCCACCACTTCATCTTCAACCTCTGTCCTTCACAAAACGCGCGCGCCTGTTACCAAACCTGGACATCCTGTATACGAGCTCCATTGCAAAAACACATAACATCAAAGTTGTAGAGCTTTTCAAGACGAATCTAACCATATAAAAAACTAATCCTAACTCTCAAAGACCAGAGAGAATTTCTCTGGCCCTAAAATCTAACCTAGTTTTTTCAGTATGTTCATGGATCAAATTCTCTTAGCATGCTTAATAAAAATGAAAACTGAGCATATGTACAACTTCATGGCAATGAATACTACATTTCTTATTCACAAACCTAAGTCTAAATGTTCCTAAATAGAGAGATAAGAAGTTGACAAAAACCTGTTTCAGCTGACTTCGTGTATGGCAATGTGGAGCTTTTCAACAAGGCCTGAGATGTCTGGGAGCTTGCTTGAACTTCACTTGACCTTCTCCAATGCCTAGCTTTCCTTGAAGGTGCTTGAACAAGCCTACATAACTCAACCTACACAAGATGAAATTGAAAATGGAAAACCCTGTTAATGGAGTTACAGTTGGTGTTTAAGGGTTGGGATATCTTGGATATGTTTGTGGAATGTGTTTGAACCAATTTGAGACAAAACGCACGAGGGATTTGAGTTGTGGCAATCAAACTGCAGGGAGTGCCCTGTTTTGCCAATGGAAGGTGATTTCTTGCTATGGGAGGTTTGAGGGCTCAAAGGGTCGTGTTTTTGGCTCAAAGGGATGTGAGAAAGATGTTTCAAAAGCTTGCACAAGTTGGTTTTGGCTGATGTTTCAGTTCTCATGTATTTGGCATATTTCTTGTATATGAAGCAAAAGTGGGAAGTCATGTCCAACAGGCCTGTACAGGCTATCCTTATGCTTGCACCCTTTGCCCTTGGCCCCTCCAATTTGTGGATTTGATTTGCTGCATCAGATATGGACCAATGCTCAAGGGATTCAGTTTTGACATAAAGCACATTTAAGCAAAAATGGAAATATTGCTTTTTCTACTTAGGGATTAATTTTGTGTACAATGCCTTAATGACCAAAACAATGCCTTATACCAATGGATTTGCATTAAATTATTGAGTGTGAGATGGTTTAGAGGCCTGTAATCTAGTGCAAAGCAAGCTGACTTGAAATTGCAACTTGTATGAACATGAACATGCCATGGATGAAAAGTGAGTTTTTGCCAACTTCAAGCCTTCGATTCTCCCTAACCACAAATGAGTTTGGAGAGTTCTTGGACATTTTGGAAATCTTGAAACATGCTCTACAATCCATATTTGAAATGCAACTTGATATTCCAAGTTGAACTATGTGAAAAATGGCCATGAAGATAGGTCAAAATCCTGCCTAAACTAGGGCAAAATTTCACTAAGTTACAAGTTTCATGGTCCCTTGTTCCAAAAATCATAACTTGAGATCCAAGCTTCTTTTTAGAAAACTTTGTGAATAAAAGTTGTATACTTTGTGGAGGACTACAAATTTCATGTTGGAAGTTTTGTTTGAATCCAATTGCATCATGGTGAAAATGTTGGGCAAAGTTAGGAAAAATTAAGAAAATTTCATAACTTAGAAAAATTCTAAGTTATGAAATCTTTCAACTTTAAACCCTAATTTGCAAAAATGGGTTTCTTGATGAACAAGTTTCATGTTTTGACACATCTTGATGAAAAATGACCCTTGGCACTTGATTTTGACCAAAAAGTCAAAGTTTGACTTTTCAGTGTACAGTTAAATTTTGATTAGTTGACTGAAAATTCATCTGTCAATCCAATGCAATTGAGATCTTTTGAGATTGTTGAATAGGTAAATATGATTCCATTGAGTCCTTGAGTCCATGGTTGAGCCCAATTTTCCATTGGCTAGGTCAAAAGTCAGAAATTGCCCTTGTACAGTCAAAACCCTAAAAATGACCATTTTGCCCTTTTGATGATCTGATCAAATTTCTTGAGGAGTTGTGGTCCAAACTTGATCAAATGGTTCATATGAGTTCATAATGTTTATGTGGGTCAAAATTCATGAGGTTTGACTGTAAATTGGCCATAGTTGACTTTTTCCACAATACAGCTGATTTCTAGGTCAACTGTCCAATTGACTGGGTAAAAATTTGATTCAAAGCTTGAAACTTGGTATGGACAAACTTATGAGTCCAACATGAAGTATGAAAGTCACTTTGAGTATTAGAAGTACAAAAATACATATGTAAACTCAAACCCTAATTTAGGTCAAGAGTGCAAGGAGATGTCTTGGGCAGAGCAAACCCTAGCTTGATCTTGAGTTCAAAGAGCCTTGTGATGAGAAATGTTGATAAAATAAGAGGGAAAATTTTGGGGTACAACACTAACCGCAACATTTGAAAACACAAACGCAAAATCTCAAGTCAGATCTCCCACCGCATCACACCCATACACAAGATATACAAAGTCGGGAGAGGGTGCAGGGTCATTGTATTCAACGGGTTTTTTAATTAATCTGCACATATGATTTGTGATTGCATTTAGAAACTAACACATATAACAAGTGATCATGCATATTGAATTTCAGTTATTATTTATTTTGAAAGGTTTTTTTTATTACCATTTTCCAAGAAAAAGTAGAAAATAAAGACATAATTCGGGAAGCAAAGACAACATTTATTATTGATCTTAAAAGTCACAGCAAACAGATAAGCCCTACAACATTAATACTTCCACATTGGGCAGAGTGAAAGCTTTTCAAAAAAAGATTAACAAATCAAATTACTTTGAAACATGTATGCAAGAGGGAACATCAATGGTGATCCATTTCTGAACCCTGACCCCGTGCGTCACATAATTCGCCATTTCCTGCTCTGCTTCATCTTCCACAATGGCGTTAATCCTGGAAACAGTCAGATGAAGATAGCCTTCTCTATGGAAAACATCTTGATACCTGCCTGCAGCAGACTTCGGCTTCATGCCCTTTCCTTTGTCATTCTTCGAAGAGAACCCCAAGCCAGTTCTATTCTTGTTCACAGGTGGATCCACAATCCGTCCCCAAACTTCACTATGACCATTACGCACAACCTGTTGCGCATCCTTCAGCAAAACCATGAAATTCTCATTTCCTCTTATGTTATCAATATATAAGGCTTGGAACTGGGTTCCAACAGCAGCTTCATCTGCTTCTACAATACTGAAAGAGGACAAATGAGATATCAACAATTCCTGCTCTCCATTTATGATCACCAACTTCCCTTCACGCACGGACTTTAGCTTCTGGTGGAAAGTTGAAGTGACAACCCCTGCTTCATGTATCCACGGCCGTCCTAGCAAACAACTATAAGCGGGAACAATATACATAACCTGGAAGGTTATCTGAAACAAATGTGGTCCTATATGGATAGGTAAGTCCACTTCACCGATGACAGATTTCCTTGACCCATCAAACACTTTCACAATGATGCCAATAGGGCGCATAGGAGTTCTTTAATATTTCAACTTCATGAGAGTACTCCTTGGTATAACATTCAATGCAGATCCATTATCAATCAGTACATTGGATAGTGAATCATGCTTGCAGTTCATAGAGATGTGGAGGGCCAGGTTATGATTCCTCCCTTCATCTGGCAATTCATCATTGCAGAAACTCAGGTTATTACATGACGTAATGTTTCCTATTACGCTGCTGAATTAATCTATTGGCATATCACTCTCCACAAAAGCTTGGTCTAGTACCCTCATCAAGGATTCTCTATGAGCAGAAGAGTTCATCAATAAAGCCAAGATAGATATTTTTGAAGGAGTCTACAGTAGCTGATCTACAATTCTGTAGTCGCTCATCTTAATTATCTTCAAAATATCATCCACTTCTTTTTCCAACGTAGCTCCACTAGTCTCACCGGTAGTCTTCTTTGGTTCATCATTCTCAGCAATTTTCTTTCCAGCATCAACATTTCTCCGAGCAACCAGCGCAAACACACGACCGTTACGGGTCACCCTGCTATTTTCAGCTATATTTCCAACATCAGGCATTGGCTGAATGGGAACTTCCACTCCATCTTCTAAGATTGTAGCGTTGTATTTGTAAGGCACAACCTTATCTGATTTGTAGGGGATAGGACATGGCAAACTAATCACCAATGGGGTAACAATTGGCTTGCTATGATACTCCACTTCAAAATGGGCAGGTGCACCAAAATAAGGCACAATGATGTTTACCCCTTCTTCAACACAATCAGTCATTAATAAGTCATTTCTGGAAAACAAATCTTTGTCTGAAGAGAAATACTCATCTGCAGAGGCATACTCTTCCTCTGACACTTATTCCGTTAAACAAACCTCAACCATATCAACTTCATGGTAATCGTCCCTCTGACCTGTGATCTTGATAGTTCCATTGTCTAACAACAACTAAACACCCTTCTTCACAATTGAACATCCTCGGGGGTCTCGACAGCAAACTAGGCAAGATCCATATTGGTGTTCCACCTGACCAGCCGTATGACAAAAGGTAGCGTGCAACTGCACAAGGCCCTCATTCATATACTCCACATTAAAATTCTGAATTCACCAGGACATCCAGAAACCATGTTTACTTCCTCTTCATACTCTTCCCTAGGCCTGATTATATGGATGAGGCCCTCATCCATCATCTCCTGTAAATCATCCTTTATCTTCTTGCAACCCTGTATGTTTGTACTGCAAATAGCACAACTGGAATGGTCATGCGTATAGTAGCTAAATTCAAAGAGGTCTGCATGCATTTTCGCCAAATCTCCTCTAACCAGATTAATATCAAAAATCTGGAAGTCGCCTGGACAACCGGCCACCATATTTACAGCATTTACTCCCCCGTGCTTAGGTAGGGGATTATCTTTCATGTTAGGTCCCGCGTCTTTGAAAGATAGAACACCAGACTTTACCAATTTTTGTACCTCAGTCTTCAAAGGATAATAATTTTCAACATTATGCCCTGGTGCTCCCTGATGAAAAGAACATGTTTGGTCTGTCTTGTAATACCAAGGCAATGGTGACAGTACGGCGGGAGGTGATCGGGTTTGAACCAACTTCTTCTGAATCAATGCTGGTAGTAGCTCTGTATAGCTCACGAGAATAGGGTCATGACTCTCCCTTCTCTAATTATACCCTTGATTCCCCTGTTGGGACGGTCTCTGATAAGCAACGGTAGTTAGAGCGACATTCATAACAGGAGTAACTGAGGCGACTTGCTGATGACGCTGATAATCCCTTCTAGGAGTGTTTACCCCCTCTCTTGTATAACAACATTTGCATCTCCTTCTTTCTTCTTGGTAAACCCATAAGATGGCTTCTTCACACCTCCGAATCTTTCACTCTTCGTCAAGCGGCCTTCTCTTACAACCTCTTCTAAGCGGATACCCATTCCTACCATCTCAGTAAAGTCACTTGGTGCGCTTGCTACCATCCTCTCGTAGTAAAAAGCACCCAGCGTCTTCAAGAAAATCTTAGTCATCTCATTCTCTTCCATGGGAAGAACCACTTGGGAGGCTACCTCACGCCATCTCTACGCATACTCTTTGAATGATTCCATGTCTTTTTGAACTATGGCCCTAAGTTGATCACGGCCAGGCGCCATGTTCATGTTGTACTTGTATTTTTTGATGAATGCTTCTCACAAATCATTAAAAGTATGGATATTAGCGTTGTCCGAACTCATATACAACTTCAACACAACACCGGTCAAACTATCCTGAAAAAAGTGAATCAGCAGATGCTGATCATCAGTATGGGTAGACATTCTCCTCACGTACATTACCAGGTGAGCACGAGGGCAAGTGTTGCCCTTATACTTCTCAAATTCCGGGACCTTGAACTTAGCAGGTATCTTAACATTCAGGACCAAACATAGCTCATTCACATTCTACCCAAATAGCTCTTTTCCCCCGAGGGCCTTCTGTGATCGGTGGATCTGGAACTGACTGTTTAACGATGGTTTGCGAAATGTCACGGAAGCAAGAGTCGCCACTGTCTTTTATTTTCTCCAACATGGACAGGACAAAAGCACAGCAAAATTCCTTATGAGATAGTTTCTCGGTTCGGGAGGTAGATTTATAGAAAGGGAAGATGTTAGCACCCTTTCTATCCATGGTTATCCATGGGCTCTTAGATACTTGCTCATTGTGTTTTCAAAAGTGTTTGCTTTTCAATTGTGAGTGAGTTTGAAAAAGTTTCTTTGAAAGTTTTAGATCGACTCTTGTATCAGTCCTCAAGAGTGTTTGAAACATTGTTTTGAAAGCTTTTTGAAAAGTGTCAATGTGAAAAGAGTTTTGATTTGTTTTTGAAATAGAGCAAGTATCTACGAGTCATCTACCTACCCTAAGGAATTAGGTTGTGTAAATGTCCTTAAGGTAGTGCCATCCCACCATTGAGAGGTAGGTAGCACCACCGTTGGAGGTGTTCGGGTCAATTCGAGTTTGTAGGGATAATGTGGTCACCAGAGCAACAGTAGGACACCTTAGAAGCTACCCTTATGCCATGGGTCATGGACATAAGGACTTACTAAAACGTCCTATACTCGACGACCACGTTTCGAGGGGCAAGGCAACAGTGAGGCGTACCCTAAGAGTGGTGTGTGAATTTGTGTATTGTTTTCAGGTATGTTTTATCTTGTCATGCATTTGGTGAGCTACGCATTGTTTTTAATTTAGGCCATTCATTCTTTCATGCAAAGTTTAGAATTTAAAAGTGCGGAAATTAAAGTACGGAAAATAAAGTCCTACGCTATTACAAGGCGCGGGTCTATACATCGCCAAATTAACAAAGACCCGTTTTGAATAAAATGTGGAAAATAAATAAATTCCTAAATACTATTACAAGGCTTGAGCAATTACATAATATTTAAAACGAAAAATAATAACAAACGCGCGAAAAGAAATTAGAATCGAATGTTCGAGGGCGTTGGACCCTTTAGAGATTAAATTGAAATTAAAAGTTAATTAATTATTAAATTAAAAAAAGAAATTGTTTTTTATGTTTTTATGTTTTTTTAATGAAAATAAAGAAAATTAATTAAAATTGGAAGTTAAATGAAACCCTAGTTCTAAATTATTTTTAATTGTTAAAGAAAAAATATTCAAGTTTAACCTAATTTACACTAGTTAATATAATTACATAGGTATTTTACAAAATAATTAATAATTAATAATAATAATAATAAGAAGAAGAAGAAATTATTTATTAAGAAAAAGAGTAAAAATGCTAAAAACCTAATTTCTACATATTTTAGTTATTTAAGAAAAAATTAAAATTGAAAACCTAATTTTACTAAATTAATGATTTAAAGATTTATTTACAAAAACATTAATGAATTAAATATTAAATAAACATATTTTTAGTTTTGATTTTTTTCTGGTTTTATTATGAACATTATTTTTTGTGAATTAAATAGAACAAAAAACAATTAAAATAAAAAGAAGAAAAGAAAAGGAAATTAGAAAAAATGATGCAAACCATGGGGGTGTCTGGCCCTTTTGGAGGTGTATTGGAAGCAGTTTGGCCCAACAGATTCCAAGCCCTTTTGACTTTCCAGGATCACATGGTTGTGGTTGACTGAACGTGTATGGTAGTCTCCACATTTTTGGCCATTAGATTGACGCTCCTGGACACTTGGCAGGCACAAGCATATGCGCATATGGTGGACCACTGGAGAGGAATTGCATAGGAACACGCTATAACAAAAATTATTGAGAATATGGGGGACCTGGGGATCGAACCCAGGTCCCAGTACCTGCATGACAACTCACCAACCAGTTGAACTAACGCGTTTCTTTGTTATATTAGTGGGACATGATTATTATAATAGAAAAACAATATTATGCTGTAGTAATAAAAAAAACGCGTCATTATTCAAACTGACCAACCACACTCAGACACACTGCCTTCTTCTTCGTTTTCCTGAAAAAAAGAAAATAGATAGCGGGGGTTTTAAACCCCCACTAAATGGAACCTGCAAATAATAGCGAATACGCCCATGGTTAACATAAATTGAGCGTGAATAGTCCAATCGTTTCGTCTTGAGGTCACGATTTTATCTGCACCGGTTTGAAGGTCTAATTTTACACCCTATGCAAAGCCCCAATTTTGGAACTCTTAAACCCTAAAATACGCCAATGGTGAATCATGATACAGGCATTGTCAGTTCAATCAAAGGGTACCATTAGCTTCAGAACATTCATATTAGTATAAATCAACCATTAGAAATCATGAATCATGCATGGAACTTAAAACACGATTATGAATTTTTTTGAAAAGAAAGCAGTTATTTTCTACCAATTCTCTGTACGTGGAGGCTTGGTTTCGATTGCAAAAGCTTCCTGGATCCCTTGGCAATGTGTTGGAATGCGTTTGGAGCTTTGAATCGTGCTCTAGATATGAAAACAGTTTCAAGGTTTTTGGCAAAAATTTGCAATGTTGTTCTTGGTTTTCAGCGCAGTTTCTGTGTATGTCAGCATTAGGTTATCTTTGCATATGTATGTGGATGGAATTAGGTTAAGAAAACCAGGCCCAAAGTCTATGCATTCATGATTCAAATATTTGATTTTGTTACATCTTTTTTCAAATCTTTTTGCCATGGAAACTTGCCAATTGTGTAGAATCTTTCCTTTTTGAATGATGCACGAAGTATTTGATTCATAATGGAAGAATTTGCTGCATAAAAAGATTTAAAAAACATGATTTAGTATTTTTCTCATAATTAATTTTAATTAAATGAATTAATAAGATTAAAAATTCAATTAATTAATTAAAAATAAGAAAATAACTCCCTTTTAGCTTAATGGGTCGTGCATAGCCTTTGGGTAATGATTCATGGAATAAATTGAGGCCCATTAGCAATTTTGAGGCTTTTTATGCAAAGTTGACTTTTCAAAATTCCCAAAACTTTCCCAACTTCCACAAGGCATATCTTGCTCAATTTTTAAGCTTTGATCATGTTCTTGGATATTTTGGAAAGGTATTGAAGTCCTATAACCAATGTCTTTGGTCCCATGTCATTTTGATTTACCAATCTCAAGTTATGGTCTTTGACTTAAAGTGCCTTTTTGTTGACTTTTGAAAATGACCTATAATGTTGAAATTGATAACTTTTTGTGAGAGCATTTCTTGGACTTTAAGTGTGAAGATGAGTTGTAGAAAATGTCATTCTATTCAAAATGAGCTTTGGATGGGATTTTTCTGATAAACCATGTGGAAGTTATGCCTTGGTCAATTTGCAGTTGACTTTTTCAACTGTCCAAAAATAGAAACTTTTGCATCTTGAGACTTTTTGAGCCATGCTTTGAGAATCATGATCAAGAATTGATCAAATGATGATTGTGGCTTCAAAATGATATGTTGACCCAAAATTTTGACTTTTGACTGTCAAATGACCATTTTGCCCCTGTAGTTGACTGTGAAGCAATTAGGGTTTTTGACTGTGCCATTTGATGCTGTGAGTCTTGAAACTTGGCATATGGATGCTTGACAATGTATGTAGGCATGTGGGACTTGTTTGGACCCTTGGAAACTTCAATTTATTTGCCAGCACCAAAACCCTAATTTTTGACTGTTAGGAGGCAATTGGACTGTGCAACCCTTGGGAGATTTTTGAAGCATGATCTTAGCAAACCTTGAAGAATATGGGAGGGCAAATTTTGAGGTACAAAAGTTGCCCCTGTTCAATCTTCTTAAACCTGAGGGTGTAGATTGGCTGGCGCGCCTTTCGTAATTCGAAGGTGGAAGATGATTGAACACTAGAGTGCCCAGAAATTTGCGCTCACATGTTAGCAGTGTGATGGTGGGAATGGGCTTATAGATGCCATTTGGAGACTATTGGTATGTGGATGGGCTTACAGATGCCATCTAGAAATTGTCGATCGCGTAAGAGATTCCTTAGCGAGAACTTGCGTACCTGAGAAAGAAGAATAATTACCTGGCCTATTATAGGAATTGATCTTCAAACTCTTTATGTAGATGTGCCCTGGCTGGATACAGGTATCGAATCTTTAAACTCTTCAGACGTGCCCTGGCAAGATACAGGAATCGAGTCTGGTAATGTTGGTCATCAACAGATACACCCTGGCGAGATACAGGAATCGGATCTTCGAACCCTTCAGACGTGCCCTGGCAAGATACAGGAATCGAGTCTGGTAATGTTAGTCGTCAACAGATACACCCTGGCAAGATACAAGAATCGGATCTTCGAACTCTTCAGACGTGCCCTGGCGAGATACAGGAATCGAGTCTGGTAATGTTGGTCGTCAACAGATACACCCTGGCGAGATACAGGAATCGGATCTTCGAACCCTTCAGACGTGCCCTGGCAAGATACAGGAATCGAGTCTGGTAATGTTAGTCGTCAACAGATACACCCTGGAAAGATACAGGAATCGGATCCTCAAACTCTTCAGACGTGCCCTAGCAAGATATAGGAATCGAGTCTGGTAATGTTAGTCGTCAACAGATACACCCTGGCAAGATACAGGAATCGGATCCTCAAACTCTTCAGACGTGCCCTGGAAAGATACAGGAATCGAGTCTGGTAATGTTAGTCGTCAACAGATACACCCTGGCAAGATACAAGAATCAGATCCTCAAACTCTTCAGACATGCCCTGGCAAGATACAGGAATCGAGTCTGGTAATGTTAGTCGTCAACAGATACACCCTGGCAAGATACAAGAATCGGATCCTCAAACTCTTCAGACATGCCCTGGCAAGATACAGGAATCGAGTCTGGTAATGTTAGTCGTCAACAGATACACCCTGGAAAGATACAGGAATCGGATCCTCAAACTCTTTAGACGTGCCCTGGCAAGATACAGGAATCGAGTCTGGTAATGTTAGTCGTCAACAGATACACCCTGGCAAGATACAGGAATCAGATCTTCGAACCCTTCAGACGTGCCCTGGAAAGATACAGGAATCGAGTCTGGTAATGTTAGTCGTCAACAGATACACCCTGGCAAGATACATGAATCGGATCTTCGAACTCTTCAGACGTGCCCTGGCGAGATACAGGAATCGAGTCTGGTAATGTTGGTCGTCAACAGATACACCCTGGCGAGATACAGGAATCGGATCTTCGAACCCTTCAGACGTGCCCTGGAAAGATACAGGAATCGAGTCTGGTAATGTTAGTCGTCAACAGATACACCCTGGCAAGATACAGGAATCAGATCCTCAAACTCTTCAGACGTGCCCTGGCAAGATACAGGAATCGAGTCTGGTAATGTTAGTCGTCAACAGATACACCCTGGCAAGATACAGGAATCGGATCCTCAAACTCTTCAGACGTGCCCTGGCAAGATACAGGAATCGAGTCTGGTAATGTTAGTCGTCAACAGATACACCCTGGCAAGATACAGGAATCGGATCCTCAAACTCTTCAGACGTGCCCTGGCAAGATACAGGAATCGAGTCTGGTAATGTTAGTCGTCAACAGATACACCCTGGCAAGATACAGGAATCGGATCCTCAAACTCTTCAGACGTGCCTTGGCAGGATACAGGAATCGAGTCTGGAATTAGTCGTCAACAGATACACCCTGGCAAGATACAAAAATCGGATCTTCAAACTCTTCAGACGTGCCCTGGCAGGATATAGGAATCGAGTCTGGAATTAGTCGTCAACAGATACACCCTGGCAAGATACAGGAATCGGATCTGGAATCACGACAGTTGATAGTAATCATCTTTGTACTGACCTTTGTCTTGAAAAGACAAAACGTTAGTTGTATGCGATGTCATGATGTATGAAAATGCGTGATGTTCTCGAGAATAAATGAGATTGTATGTGATATGATGCGTATGGGCATGCTATAATGTATGAAGATGTGATGAATGTATTTTTGTCTAGGAAAGTAAATCCTTGACGGGTGCCGGGAAGTTAAATCCTGGGCTGAGGTTGAGGAATAGAGCTTTTTTTTCCGCTGGGGATGATTGTTGCAAGAATACCGGTAGGAGAAGATGACTCCGTTGGGGAATAAACTTGGCGAATAGATTACTTTGCAGGGACTACTCTGTGGGAAGAGATACTTCGCTGAGATTGATGATAACTCCGCTGGGGATACCATTGTTGAATTCTGTTGGAAGATTTGATGAACTCCGCTGGGGGTAGGAAGACTTCGTCGGGTACGATCTTTCCGTGGCAATTAGCTGAGGATAACCCAGTTATATCCTGGTGGGGGAATAACCTTTGAATAAAGCCGGGGAGAGCGCGTTCGTACCCTGCAGGGGACAAGCTTCCAGAATCTACTGGGGATAAGCTTCCAGAATCTACTAGGGAGATTAATTCAACTCTCCTGGGGAGACTTTTGGAACTGTACTGGGGAATGGACTCCACGGGGTGTCTGGTATTCCGCCGGGGAACAATCTTATATTAGGATTGCTGGGGACACTTACTGAGGAATATCTTTATACTCCGCTGGGGAATATTGAGATCTTCTGGGGGTACCCAACTTCCTTAAGGCTGACAGTAGACTAACTCTGCTTGGGGAGAGTATCGCTGACTTGCTAGGGATGTTGTGCCTTTTCGGGGCTGATGGGAGACCAACTCTGCTTGGAGAGATCCTTGCTGACTCTTGTCCTACTCTGCGGGGAGTGAAGGTAACCTGGTCGTTCTTCAGCTGAATCTACCTTGTACCTGGAGGACAGAGCATCTTGTACCGTTCGGACAATTCTTATTGCCCCAGCTTCTGCGGGAGAAGAAGGCCTATGAGGTGCTTGATACCTGCCGATTGACAAATCTTCTTCTGGTAGGCAAGTGACGAGATGACAGGACATAGTCGTACGCTTTAATCCCTAACTTTTGCCTGGACCGCCCTTTCGGGTTTTCAGTCCACCGGAATACCCATTTTTGCCCAAGCCGCCTTTTCAGGTTTTCGGCTTGCCGGGTGTACAGATTTTTTCATATTCATCCCTTATTTTTGCCCGAACCCTTTTGGTTCGCCGGGAAGCCCTTATTTTTGCCTAGGTGTGTCAACCTAGCGGGTCTTTGATTTTGCGTAGTATTTTTTCGACTATGTCCATGCTCTCAGGATGTAGGGAGTTGCCCATGTTGTTGTGTTGCCATACCACCAGAAGATCTTCGTTTGATCGTCCAATGCCCCAAGTGATGGAGATTTGCCCCAAGCTGGTTGGCCTTTTGAGAGATTCTCTGAATCTTGACTTAACTGCCCCAGATGACAGACAATGATCATGCCATGCCCCTTGATTGGAGGTGCTTTTGTTCATTAGACATTCGTCGTGCGAACTTCTATGTTGTTCAAACAAATAGTCATGTGCAAGCAATGTTATTTTAAAATGCAAAGCTTATGTCTGTCTTGAAGTTTTTGAAAAATGCATTTTCAGTAAAACCAGTGAATTTTGTAAAATGTGATGTCAACTCCTTATTTTACCGCGAGCCTTAAGGAGTCAGGATACCTTTCGTAACAGTATGCTTTCGAACTAACCCATGCTTCAGCTAGGACTTTTGAGGGTTATAACGTGGCCTGGTTCACGGTTTAAGAAACAAAGGATAAAGGCTCAAAGTATTTGTACCCACCCGCTCTTCGTGATGTTCTTCAAACCTAAACTTAGTTGATCGTACGTTAGACCTTGTTTGAGTCTTTGCTCTGATTTTCCGGTGATGGTTCGGATGTTGACAATTTATTTTGAATAGGCAGTCATTTTTTGTCGAAGGTTTGTAGGATCTCTTTCTTTTTTATTTTATTATCCCTATTTTTTGCCTGAACTGTTTCTTTTTGGGTTTACAGTCAGCGAGATGCCCCAGCTTTTGTAAGTCTCCTTCATAGGTTTTGATTTACTGGGTTTTTATTTTTGATATATAATGACCGCCTGTCTTTATGATCATTCGGAACCATCACTGTCTTTTGCTTTGTAAGGACTTCTTTGGTGCCATTTGTTATGCACTTGGATCAACTGAGAAAACTACCCTGCCCCAGGTTATGATTAAGGGTTTTAATTTTCGAAAAGAAAAAACTCCTACTTCTTTGGCTCAAAGGAGGTTGACGAGGGATTATCTTCCTTATAACTCCAGTGTTTAGGAATTGAAACAATGCATGTACCTCATCAGCGGGGTCTGCTCAAAAGCATACTGTAAAGATCATGGTATCGTTTTCGTCATCCTCCCTCAAGAGGCTTAGAATTTTCAATCAAGAGTTGATCATCACAAAAATATGAAAACAGTTTGCATATAGTGAATACGAAATAATTACTTCAAAACAGACATGTGTAGTGCATTAATGAAATAACAATGTTTAACATGAATAAATGTTTGAACAATCAAAGAAAAATACAACTTGAACATTCGAATGAACAAAAGTTTTTTCAATCTCAGGGCTCGTCACTTCGAATGGTGAATCTTGTAGGGATAGTAGAAGAACTCAGCCTGGCCATCTTGGGTGAATTCGACAGCTCCTTCATCAATTAGGTCTTGGATCTTGTTCTTCAAGGTCCAACAATCATCTGTAGCATGCCCCGGGCTGTCAGAATGATAAGCGCAGCGGGCGTTGGGGTTATACCTTGAAGGTGTCCTGTTGGGATTCCTAGGAGGGTCCCTTAGAGTCACCAAATTCAACCTCAACAGTTGTTGTAAAGCTTGAGGCAGCGACACATTGAGCTTGGTGAATTGCCTTTTGGGCTTGTCTGGCTGAAGCTGGTGAGGTTGATGCTGAATTTGTGACACTGAAGCCATTTGAGGAGCTCTTCCCTTGTCTTCTTGTCTCAAAGGTGGTTGAATGAAGACTGGCTCTTCAACCTTAGATGTTTGCCCCAGTTGGTTACCCCGAAGCAGTTGGTTGACGAGAACCCCGAGCTCTTCTTGTCTTTGAGCTAAGTCTTGAATGATAGTCACCTGCCCCAGCATCTGGGCTCTCATTGCATCCACCTCAGCTTGCAGATGTTTCAGCCGTTCGTCCTTATCATCCTCAACACTGTTCCTGACCAAAGTCCCCACGAGAAGTGTTCTCAGCTCTTCCTGCCCCTTGGATAGATTCAGGAGGATTTCCCCGAACCGAGTCTCTTGAGCATGAAGGTCTTGGTTGTATTGTTGGGAAGCCATTGCTGAAATAAACAGCGCAGAGGGTAAGTGACATGTAAAAAAGGGTACCTGTTATGCAATGATGTGTATGTATGCATGCGATATTTTCAAGGATCTCGCGGGGTAAACAGAGAAACTTGTTAGAATTTGCATTTTGTAGCTTGATTGAAGGAACTGCATATTGTTGAGAGTCCTTCTTCAAGAGTCAAGGCTCACCATATCCAGTGGGTCATAGCCCCTGACTTTAGTCATCATGTCTTGTTTTGATTTCCAAACAACCTTGGTTAGGGGAACCTTCTTCAAGAGTCAAGGCTCACCATGTCAAGTGGGTCATAGCCTCTGACTCAGATCATCAACCTGGCTAGAGGAAAATAAATCCCCTTTTCCCCTTGCTAGACATTCTGATTCATCATGACCTGCATCACAAGCCCTTGAGATCCTTGAAACGGATTAGTCCTTATGCGGGATGTATGCAATGGTATGATGTTATGCTATGCATGGGGTAATGTAGGCAAATCCTATTATGAGTCCCAATTAAGGGCTGTAAACAAAACCTGCAAGAAAACTCAAGTGTCAAGCATGCAAATAGTCAAGTTGGAAGGCACACAAGTCACACAAGAGAAGCCCTTAGAGTTTAGGCCAGCATGGGGTCTAGGTATTACCCTCTTTCAGTTTGTTGGTTAAGACCTGTCCTATCAGAAGTAACCGGGTTCTAGAGGATCCCAATATCACTGGATTGCTTTCATTGTTCATCGTTTCGATTTAGCCACTGAACTGGCGACCGAAATATTCCAAGAAAACAACCCTCAATTGAGTGTAGTATCGAGTATCAACCAACCTCGGACTGCACCAAAGTCAGTTATCTCACTACCCTAAAGAAGCCAAGATGGTTCAATTAAGGTTCCTAAGGTCAGTTGATGCTTCATGACACCACGCGGAGGCCCCGTACTCTCCTTGACTGGACTCAAGGGTTACCGGTACACACCAAAGTGCCACATAAACGTAGCAGACTGCTTCAACCATGTCGGTATACCCCGCACAGTTCCCTCACAGCCTTGTTGCTACTTTCTAAGAAGGTATCCCCCAGATCCGGGCTAGGATCTATAGAACTCCCGAGACAGTCCCACAATAATAAAGAAAACAAGCACAACAATTGAAAACACAAGTGATCTTAGTCCTAAGGTACACCTCACTTTAAAGTATTTCCCCAGCAGAGTCGCCAGTTCAGTGATCGGTGGATCTGGAACTGACTGTTTAACGCTGGTTCGCGAAATGTCGCGGAAGCAAGAGTCGCCACCGTCTTTTTATTTTCTCCAACATGGACAGGACAAAAGCACAGCAAAATTCCTTATGAGATAGTTTCTCGGTTCGGGAGGTAGATTTATAGAAAGGGAAGGTGTTAGCACCCTTTCTATCCATGGTTATCCATGGGCTCTTAGATACTTGCTCATTGTGTTTTCAAAAGTGTTTGCTTTTCGATTGTGAGTGGGTTTGAAAAAGTTTCTTTGAAAGTTTCAGATCGACTCTTGTATCAGTCCTCAAGAGTGTTTGAAACATTATTTTGAAAGCTTTTTGAAAAGTGTCAATGTGAAAAGAGTTTTGATTTGTTTTTTAAATAGAGCAAGTATCTATGAGTCATCTACTTACCCTAAGGAATTAGGCTGTGTAAATGTCCTTAAGGTAGTGCCATCCCACCATTGAGAGGTAGGTAGCACCACCGTTGGAGGTGTTCGGGTCAATTCGAGTTTGTAGGGACAGTGTGGTCACCAGAGCAACAGTAGGACACCTTAGAAGCTACCCTTATGCCATGGGTCATAGACATAAGGACTTACTAAAACGTCCTATACTCGACGACCACGTTTCGAGGGGCAAGGCAACAGTGAGGCGTACCCTAAGAGTGGTGTGTGAATTTGTGTATTGTTTTCAGGTATGTTTTATCTTGTCATGCATTTGGTGAGCTACGCATTGTTTTTAATTTAGGCCATTCATTATTTCATGCAAAGTTTAGAATTTAAAAGTGCGGAAAATAAAGTCATACGCTATTACAAGGCGCGGGTCTATACATCGCCAAATTAACAAAGACCTGTTTTGAATAAAAATGCGGAAAATAAATAAATTCCTAATTACTATTACAAGGCTTGAGCAATTACATTATATTTAAAACGAAAAATAAGAACAAACGCGCGAAAAGAAATTAGAATCGAGTGTTCGAGGGCGTTGGACCCTTTAGAGATTAAATTGAAATTAAAAGTTAATTAATTATTAAATTAAAAAAAGAAATTGTTTTTTATGTTTTTATGTTTTTTTAATGAAAATAAAGAAAATTAATTAAAATTGGAAGTTAAATGAAACCCTAGTTCTAAATTATTTTTAATTGTTAAAGAAAAATATTCAAGTTTAACCTAATTTACACTAGTTAATATAATTACATAGGTATTTTACAAAATAATTAATAATTAATAATAATAATAAGAAGAAGAAATTATTTATTAAGAAAAAGAGTAAAAATGCTAAAAACCTAATTTCTACATATTTTAGTTATTTAAGAAAAGATTAAAATTGAAAACCTAATTTTACTAAATTAATGATTTAAAGATTTATTTACCAAAACATTAATGAATTAAATATTAAATAAACATATTTTTAGTTTTGATTTTTTTCTGGTTTTATTATGAACATTATTTTTTGTGAATTAAATAGAACAAAAAACAATTAAAATAAAAAGAAGAAAAGAAAAGGAAATTAGAAAAAATGATGCAAACCATGGGGGTGTCTGGCCCTTTTGGAGGTGTATTGGAAGCAGTTTGGCCCAACAGATTCCAAGCCCTTTTGACTTTCCAGGATCACATGGTTGTGGTTGACTGAATGTGTATGGTAGTCTCCACATTTTGGCCATTAGATTGACGCTCCTGGACACTTGGCAGGCACAAGCATATGCGCATATGGTGGACCACTGGAGAGGAATTGCATAGGAACACGCTACAACAAAAATTATTGAGAATATGGGGGACCTGGGGATCGAACCCAGGTCCCAGTACCTGCATGACAACTCACCAACCAGTTGAACTAACGCGTTTCTTTGTTATATTAGTGGGACATGATTATTATAATAGAAAAACAATATTATGCTGTAGTAATCAAAAAAACGCGCCAGTATTCAAACTGACCAACCACACTCAGACACGCTGCCTTCTTCTTCGTTTGCCTGAAAAAAAGAAAATAGATAGAGGGGGTTTTAAACCCCCACTAAATGGAACCTGCAAATAATAGCGAATACGCCCATGGTTAACATAAATTGAGCGCGAATAGTCCAATCGTTTCGTCTTGAGGTCACGATTTTATCTGCACCGGTTTGAAGGTCTAATTTTACACCCTATGCAAAGCCCCAATTTTGGAACTCTGAAACCCTAAAATACGCCAATGGTGAATCATGATACAGGCATTATCAGTTCAATCAAAGGGTACCATTAGCTTCAGAACATTCATATTAGTATAAATCAACCATTAGAAATCATGAATCATGCATGGAACTTAAAACACGATTATGAAATTTTTTGAAAAGAAAGCAGTTCTGTTCTACCAATTCTTTGTACGTGGAGGCTTGGTTTCGATTGCAAAAGCTTCCTGGATCCCTTGGCAATATGTTGGAATGCGTTTGGAGCTTTGAATCGTGCTCTAGATGTGAAAACAGTTTCAAGGTTTTTGGCAAAAATTTGCAATGTTGTTCTTGGTTTTCAGCACAGCTTCTGTGTATGTCAACATTAGGTTATCTTTGCATATGTATGTGGATGGAATTAGGTTAAGAAAACCAGACCCAAAGTCTATGCATTCATGATTCAAACATTTGATTTTGTTATATCTTTTTTCAAATCTTTTTGCCATGGAAACTTGCCAATTGTGTAGAATCTTTCCTTTTTGAATGATGCACGAAATATTTGATTCATAATGGAAGAATTTGCTGCATAAAAAGATTTAAAAAACATGATTTAGTATTTTTCTCATAATTAGTTTTAATTAAATGAATTAATAAGATTAAAAATTCAATTAATTAATTAAAAATAAGAAAATAACTCCCTTTTAGCTTAATGGGTCGTGCATAGCCTTTGGGTAATGATTCATGGAAGAAATTGAGGCCCATTAGCAATTTTGAGGCTTTTTATGCAAAGTTGACTTTTCAAAATTCCCAAAAATTTCCCAACTTCCACAAGGCATATCTTGCTCAATGTTTAAGCTTTGATCATGTTCTGGGACATTTTGGAAAGGTCTTGAAGTCCTCTAACCAATGTCTTTGGTCCCATGTCATTTTGATTTACCAATCTCAAGTTATGGTCTTTGACTTAAAGTGCCTTTTTGTTGACTTTTGAAAATGACCTATAATGTTGAAATTGATAACTTTTTGTGAGAGCATTTCTTGGACTTGAAGTGTGAAGATGAGTTGTAGGAAATGTCATTCTCTTCAAAATGATCTTTGGATGGGATTTTTCTGATAAACCATGTGGAAGTTATGCCTTGGTCAATTTGCAGTTGACTTTTTCAGCTGTCCAAAAATAGAAACTTTTGCATCTTGAGACTTTTTGAGCCATGCTTTGAGAATCATGATCAAGAATTTATCAAATGATGATTGTGGCTTCAAAATGATATGTTGACCCAAAATTTTGACTTTTGACTGTCAAATGACCATTTTGCCCCTGCAGTTGACTGTGAAGCAATTAGGGTTTTTGACTGTGCCATTTGATGCTGTGAGTCTTGAAACTTGGCATATGGATGCTTGACAATGTATGTAGGCATGTGGGACTTGTTTGGACCCTTGGAAACTTCAATTTCTTTGCCAGCACCAAAACCCTAATTTTTGACTGTTAGGAGGCAATTGGATTGTGCAACCCTTGGGAGATTTTTGAAGCATGATCTTAGCAAACCTTGAAGAATATGGGAGGGCAAATTTTGGGGTACAACACCTTCATCTCTCTTTGCATCTTGTCAAACTGCTCTTGAAAATCATCCATTCTGTCATAAAGACCCAAGTCTTCACTCGGTGGAGGGAAAGGACGACACACATCATCATTAACAAACATAACCATATTTACCGAAGGAGGCGCAGCAGGGGCAACATGCACCACAGGAGGTGCCGGAGTAATAATAGTCTGAACAACTAGAGTATCTTGAGGACCAAGATTGAAACCTTCAGGTGCAAAATTCTCCGGCATTCCCCATGGATAACCTTGGGGCATGCGATTCTGAATAACAGTTGGAGTAGCAGATACGGGAACAATCAGAGCTTCAGTAGTTGCCCTTGTTGGTTGAGGTTGAACACTCGGTGGCTGATTCTGAGAAGCCACCAGAGCTTCCATCAGAGTAGTCAGATTGTCCATGCCGACTGTTGTACCCCAAAATTTGCCCTCTCTTTCTTCAGGAAATCATCTTGGATTCTCAGAGTCCCTCTGAAACAAATCCAAGTCCTGAATTGTCATTTTTGCCCAAGCAAACCATTTACAAGAGCAAATGATCACACAATCTCTAATGGCAACGCTTTTATCTTGAGAAAAATTAAATTCTAAACATTTGGAATTTTTCTCTAAAAAATGGGTGTTTAAGAAGAAAATAGCGCTTCAGAACTTCTGGACCAAACTCCAGACAGAAACGGTCAGAAGTTGCAAGCTTGGCTCAACGCAGTCAGAAGTTGGCTCTTCAGCAGCTACATCAACTCAGTCAGAAGTTGCAAACATGATTCAACACGTAAACGCAAACAGAACATGACTTTTTCAGCAGTTACATAAATTCAGCCAGAGTTTGCTAAAGGAACGCAAAGGAGGCAAGGAAGTCTGAAGGCTCCTTCAGAACAGGCTGAAATCAGAAGATGAAAAGGTCAGAAGAGTGGGTGTTACACTGATACAGAATATCCAAGTCCAGGATTTCCATAAGCAAATCCAAGGAACGTGTCAGAAAGTCAGGAGAATCCCCAGAATTTGCTAAAACAACAGGAGGCTAAGACCAGAACATGGTTTACGTTTGTTTTTGGTAAAGCAGAACTGTTGGTTCAAGTTTTTCTCCTATTACCAGAATGTTGGTGTTGATAAGTCTCATCACCATTTAATGCTCATTAATGCTCCCAACCACTCCTGAACATTCATCCAAGTAATCCCTTCACGTGTGGCTTGGTAAACGCATTTATGCAGGTTCAGGAATGGGTCTACGCGCCACCGTCCACCTAAGAGGTCACTTCTCCCTAATCCATGCCTGCTGTTCCAGCCTAGGCTGAAAGGCTATCTGTTATCACAACTTCCCAGGAATTTCTTTCAAAGAACAATTCAACCTCTGTTGGCGCCTTTAATGTTCAAGAAATCCACAAGAGCTTTGCCTATAAATAGAGAACCATTGTCCACTGAAAAGGGGCGTCCAAAAAATAGAAAAATTGCTAGAAGAGAAACAGAAATATTTAGCAAGAAAGTGCTGTGAAACTCTGCCAAAATCTCCAGTGTTTCATAACTTTGAATTTCTTACTTTCAAACTTCATCAATACCCAGATTTCTTTGTTACTAAAGAACACTCTTTCAGCCTCTGACCACATATACACATACACCTTCATCTATCCCTTTCAAAAAAAGAACTTGTCCAGAACACCATCAGAGCCAAAAGCTAGCTCTCATCCACAAACTTTTCCAACAGCCAGGTAAGCACCTGCTGACCTTCATCACGCTGCTAAGCATCATCAGCTTTGCATGCTCAAATAAACATAATGTAAATATCATGTTGTTGCTGTTTGTGTTCTGAGGATTTTCATACCTCAGAACATTTTGAGCCAGCATAGAACCTGCCTGTGACCTTGTTGGTTCTGTCCCCTGAAACATTTTGACAGTTTTTGAAGTTGTTCCAAATATGTTTTCTGTTTTGTGGAAAAATAACAAAGTTGCAGATGTTCTGATTAGCACAGGGAGAAGCCAAGTGCTGACTTTGACGTTAGCACATCTGAAGCTTGTTTTGCTGTCAATAATATCAGAACTTCTGAGAATTATTGTATTTCCAGCAGGATCAGAACTTCTGATATCCCCACTAACAAACTTTTGTCTTGCAGCGCAGGGGGGTCAGAACTTCTGATCTTCCCACTAACAGGTTTCTGTTTTGCAGGTGTCAGAGTCAGAAGTTCTGACTCATACCGTTTAACCAAAAGGTTGATCATCTGGCAGCGGGCCTGAGTCAGAACTTCTGATGACCTCTCAGCATCGCGCTGGCTCCCTCTCTCTTTCTCTCTATCTTGTTTTTGTTATTTTCTTTTCTTGTCTATTTTTCTCGTTGAACCACCCCATGTACAAATGTGTATCCCCACCCCCTAATTGTTGTAATAGCGTAGGATTTTATATTTCCGCTTTTTAAATGCTAGTAATTAGGGTGTGTATGGCAAGATAAAATCAATGAAATAGAAAATCCTAATTCAAAGATAAACTCTTGTATGCAATAAAACACACTTGCACACTAACACCCCTAGGGTTACATCCACTTGTTGCCTTCAAAAATGGGCCATGTTACGCATGCAAAGTATCTTGGTAAAACAAACAAAATCAAAAGATCATAGTCCCTCGATGACGCTATCCAAAGTTGCCTTACAAAAATGATCTTAGTCCCTCAAAAGAAATACTAAGATACTTTGCAAAATTGCTATCATGGTCTATACGATGACCCGCGCCTGTCCCGTTTACATCCTAACACAAGATTGTCCACCAAATACAATGGTAGAACAATAATGTTAAAAGGGTTAAAACATGAGAAAAATATTTGAGTAAATTTAGGGGTAGACAACTCTTAGTTACTTGATCAAACTTGCAAAACACACTTGCCTACTTTTCAAAACCCACTCCACAACACACTTTCAAAAACAAACTTTCAAAAACATTGAAATATCTTTTCGAAAAGACAAACACCTTTGTATACATTCAAACAAGAATCATTACAAAGGTCGCCACAACGATGGCCTCTTTTTCAAAACGTCTTTTAACCACACACAAAGCACCATTTCAAACAATTGAAAATGCAAAGCAAGTAATCTAAGCAAGTAACTAAGAGCCCATGGATAACCATGGATAGAAAGGGTGTTAATACCTTCCCTTTCTATAATCTACTCCCCGAACCCAAGAAAACATCTCAAAGGTTTTTGCTGTGCTTTTTAAACCTTTCCTTAGGATAAAAAAAAGTCGGTGGCGACTCTTGCTCAACCGAAACATTTGCGAATACAAACGCAAAAACTCAAGTCAGTTCTCCCACCGTATCACAGAACTGGCGACTCTGCTGGGGAATGTCTTAAAAGTGGAGTAACCTTAGGGCTTAGATCACCCTTTGGCATGACTAATTGTTTGCTTTGATTGCTTTACATCTGGGTTCTCTTGTTTGGCCTTGAAATCCGACACCCGTATTTGGGGAAACATTCATAGATAGCAATACGTTGTGGAAACTGTGCGGGGTATACCGACACGGTCGAAGCAATAGCTATATTAGTGTGACATATTTGTGAGTACCGGTAACCCTTGAGTTCAATCAAGGAGAGTACGGGGCCGCTGAGTGATGTCACTAAGCACTAATGACCTAGAACCTTACTTGACCATCTTGGCCTTTTATTAGGGGTAGTGAGATGACCGGCTTTGGTGCAGTCCGAAGTTGGTAGATACTCGATACTACACTCATTAAGGGTTGTTTTCCTGGAATATTTTGGTCGCTAGTTAAGTGGCTAAACCAAAACAATGAACATGGAAAACAATCCAATGATATTGAGCTCCTTAGAACCCGGTTACTATTAATAGGACAGGTTTTTAAGCCAACTACACTCAAGAGGGTACTTACCTATGAGACCTCATGCAAGCCTGAAACTAGGGTTTTGTGTAAATTGCTTGTACATATGTTTGTGCATACATCATGAACATCATAAAGCATCATATGCATCCACTAACCATTTCAAGGGTTTAGATTTTCATCTTTGTTCTTGTTTTGTAGGTCATGGAAATTCTTCGCAGGAAAACTATCCAAGTCAACCTTGTGAGAATCCATCCTCAACTCAAGGAGCTCACATCCAGAATTCCAGAAAGCTCTCCCTTCAGTAAAAGACATGGTAGACTGCTCAGCCTAGTCAACACCAACATTGAAGAGGACATGGTGAAAGTGTTGTTCCAGTTCTTTGACCCCCTTCACCACTGTTTCACATTCCCCGACTACCAATTGGTGCCCACTTTAGAGGAATTTTCTCAACTCCTTAGAATTCCTATTCTTAATCAACTACCCTACAACGGTACGGAAAAAGAACCAAAGCCTGAAGATGTTGCTCAAGCACTACACTTGCAACCATCTGACATCAAGGGGCATTGGGAAACTAGAAGTGCTGTCAAAGGCTTCTTGGCAAAATTCTTGTTTGAGAAGGCACAAGAGTGTTGGAATTCATTGGATCTACAAGCCTTTGAAGAAATTGTGGCACTCCTCATTTATGGGTTGGTCTTGTTCCCAAAATCCTGACCAGCTTATAGATGTCAACGCCGTCAAGATTTTCCTATCCAGGAATCCCATACCAACATTGCTTGGGGACATCCTCCACTCATTTTACACACGAACAATGAGAAAGAGGGGTGTTCTCATGTGTTGTACTCCTCTCCTTGCAAGGTGGTTTATTTCGCACCTTCCACAGTATGTTTTGAAGAATGACCAAGGCTTAAGGTGGTCACAACAATTGATGACCCTCTCACACTCTAATGTACATTGGTGTTCTCGGTCCAGAGAAAATGTCATCATCGTCGATCATTGTGGGGAGTTCCCTAATGTTCCATTACTTGGCATTAGAGGAGGCATTACCTACAACCCTTGTCTGGCTTTGAGAAAATTTGGATATGCACGGAGGGATGGCCCTCATGACATGTTGATTCCTGACCTAGTTTTTGACTTCGACAATGATGCGCAAGGACTTCGCCAAAGATTCATCAGAGCTTGGAGGATGCCTAACAAGGTAGATAGCAAGACACTGGGGCACAAGAACTCCATCCCTCTTGAGCCTTATATCAAGTGGGTACTGTTGTACCCCAAAATTTGCCCTCCCATCTCCTCAATATTTTCTCACCACAAGACCCTTGGAGCTCAAGATCAAGTTAGGGTTTACTCTGCTCAAGACTCTTCCTTGCACGGTTGACCCAAATTAGGGTTTGAGTTTGCACAAAGATGTTTTGACCTAAAATGCCCAAAATGAATTTCATGCTTCATGTTGGACTCACAAGTTTATCCATACCAAGTTTCAAGCCTTGATTCCAATCTTTGCCCAGTCAACTGGACAGTTGACCTAGAAATCAGCTGTATTGGGGAAAAAGTCAACTGTGGTCAATTGACAGTCAAACCTCATGATTTTTGACCCACATCAACATTATGAACTCATATGGACCATTTGATCAAGTTTGGATCATAATTCCACAAGAAATTTGATTAAAACACCAAAAGGGCAAAATGGTCATTTTTAGGGTTTTGACTGCACAAAGGCAATTTTTGACTGTTTGACCTAGCCAATGGCAAACCAAGCTCACATATGGGCTCAAGGACTCAATGACATTGTCTTGACATGTTCAACAAGTTCAAAAGATCCCAAATGCATAGGATTGACAGATGAATTTTCCAGTCAACTGATCAAATTTGACTGTATACTGAAAAGTCAAACTTTGACTTTTTGGTCAAAATCAAGTGCCAAGATTCATTTTATATCAAGACATGTCAAATTATGAAACTTTTTCATCAAGAAACCAAAAATTGCAAATTAGGGTTTAGAATGAGAAAATTTCATAACTTAGAATTTTTCTAAGTTATGAAACTTCCTTATTTTTTCCTAACTTTGTCCCATTTTTTCATCAAGATACAATTGGATTCAAACAAAACTCAAAACATGAAAGTTATAGTTCATTGCAAAATCTACAACTTTGATTCACAAAGTTTCCTCAAAAGAAGCTTGTAGCTCAAGTTATGATTTTTGGAACAAGGGTGCAAAACATTCTTAACTTAGAAATTTTTTGACCTATTTTAGGCAGGATTTTTGCCTAACTTCATGGCCACTTTTCACATGCTTCCACTTGGAATTTAAACTTGAATTACAAAGATGGATTGTAGTACACATTCCCAGCTTTCCAAATTGTCCAAGAACTTCTCAAACACCCTTGTGGTCAGGGAGAATCGAATTGGCAAAGTTGGGCAAAAGTCACTTTTGTTCTTGACCAATTTCATGTTCATACACTATGCATTTTCAAACTCAGCTTGCAAAAGCTAGGTTACAGGCCTCTAATCCCATTAACACTCAATAATTCAATGCTAAACCATTATTCCAAGATGTTATTTTATGCATTTGGTCATTACATGAAGGATTAGTCTTAAAATGGATAAAGCATTTTTGCCATTTTGGAAAAGAAGCACTTTATGTCAAGTTCACATATCTTTGAAGTACAAAGAAATCTCTGAGGCACAAATGTGTGGACATATCCTACTGATCAAGAAAAAACTTTGCAGCATGTTTAGGGGGCCTGCATAAGCTTGTAACCCAACTTGGCAACTTTGGCTTAAGAATGAAGAAACTTGGCATTTTGAACAACAACTTACATTCCTGTAAGCAAGAACAAAAACAAACTTTCTCCACACTTTCCAAACTCCCTAACAGACCTAAAACACGACCAAAGAACCCTTGATCCCTTCTCATACAGAAAATCACCATTTTGCTGCACAAAACAGGGCATTCTGCATTTTGACTTGGCCAGTTCATTTACATCGTGCATTTTCATCCAAACCACTTCATACACACTCCATAACATCCATACAAGCTATCCCAAGCCCTAGCTACAGACTGTAACACCTCTAACCAAGTTCACCGTTTTCATTTTTTGAGTTGTGCAGGTTGAGTTACATAGCTCGTTTCAGTCAGTTTCAAAGCAAGCTAGAGGTTGGAGAAGCATCCCTGAACTTCAAGCAAGCTGTACAAGTCCTCACACTGCATTGAAAGTGCCTCCATTGTTGCACACGATTCAAGCTGAACATGTAAAAGTTTGAACTTCTATCTCTCTATCCAAGCATATTTAGGCTTAGGTTTGTGAAGAAGTTATGTCCTACTCATGGCCCTGAAGCTACCCATATCATTACTTTTCATTTATGTTGTGTGTACTGAGAGAATTTGGAACCTGAACATTAGAAAAAATTTAGGTTAAAAATTGGGGGAGAGGAAATTCTCTCTCATTTCTGAGAGTTAGAACAACTTTTTTATATGAATGGATTCGTGATTTAATGCTCTACATAGTTTATGTTTTGAGTTTTGGCTGAAAATCAAAGAATCGGGATGTTTGAACAAGACAAAGAAACGCGCGTTTTTTAGAACAGGGATGGCTGGAGGTTGAAGAAGCTTGCCTTTGGGCTGGGCCTGATTCCTTTTTCTGTTTGCACACTCATTTTCCACATACACCCCCTTGGCCCATTGTGTATTTTTTTAATTATTTTTGACTTTTTATTTTTTCTTCTGACTTGTTATTTTTGACAAAACATAAAAAATATTAAAAATATTTTTCCATACATTTTTGCATTTATTTTGAATTTATTTGCTTTTGTTTACATTTGTACATATAAATAAATATAATGCTTTTTATTTAAAACCTTAGAAATAATGTGAAAATATATACTTTTAGTTATTATTTTTATTTGCATTTTCTAAAAACATTTTCTAAAAAATATACTTTTTTTTGTAAATAATAAATATTTTTATTTTTGTTTTTGTGTATATTTAATATATTTAATATATAATATAAATACTTATATATTTATTAGAATATTTAGGATAAAAATACAAAAATAATATATTTTTATTTTTATTAATATTTGACCTCAAAAATCACTTTTTTACAATATACTCCCTTTTTATTTATTTTTTGTATATAATTAATAAATATTGTATATAATAAATATTAAATACTTTTATTTAGCCAAATTAGGGTTTTGCCCTAAACATGAAAATATTCAAAAATTAACTTTTTTTATTTATTTATTATTGTTATTTCACTTGTAAATAAATCACATACACTTACACAAATACCTTGATACACTTACATTGCTTTATTCTTATACATTGATCATATTACATTTGCGATTGATTCGATTTGGTTGTAAATATTGGGATACCACTCTCCTATTAAGTCTCATCCCCATTTGAACATTTGTACCCCCATTCCCATGATTACTTTGTAATAATTTAGGACTTTAAATTCCGCATTTTAAAGCTTTCTAAATATGCCATGATAGACTTAGGGTTTGTATGCAAAAATCAAATAACAAATAGTTTGACCTAATTCAAAGACAAAAAAGCATGAAAATGGACAACACCAATCACACTTGCACCCTTAGGGTTACTCCACTTGTTGCCTTCAATAATGGGCCATGTTGCATGTTGAGTGTTTTTGGCAAAACAAAACAATATCAAATGATCATAGTCCCTCGATGACGCTTTCGAAAGTTGCCTAAAAATGATCAAGTCCCTTAAAGGAAAAATTGCCAAAGACACTTGGCACTATTGCAATCATGGTCTAAACGATGACCGGCGCCCGTCCCGTTAACATCCTAACACAAGAATGTCCACCAAATACAATGGTGGAACAAAATTGTTAAAAGGGTTAAAACATAGGAAAGATCTTTGAGAAATTTAGGGTAGATAGCTCTTGGTTACTTGACCAAATCTTGCAAAACAATCCTTGCCATTTTTCAAAACCACATTCCACAACACACTTTCAAAAAACAACTTTCAAAAAACATTGAAAACTTTTCAAAAGACATACACCTTTGTATACATTCAAACATGAATCATTACAAAGGTTGCCACCACATTGGCCTCTTTTCAAAACATTTTCAAACCCACACACAAAGCACCATTTCAAACAATTGAAAATGCAAGGCAAGTGATCTAAGCAAGTAACTAAGAGCCCATGGATAACCATAGATAGAAAGGGTGCTAATACCTTCCCTTTCTATAATCTACTCCCCGAACCCAAGAAAACATCTCAAAGGTTTTTGTTGTGCTTTTTAACCTTTCCTTAGGATAAAATAAAAAGTCGGTGGCGACTCTTGCTCAACCGAAACATTTGCGAAAACAAACGCAAAACCTCAAGTCAGTTCTCCCACCGTATCACAGAACTGGCGACTCTGCTGGGGACAATTTTAAAGTGGAGTAACCTTAGGGCTTAGATCACCCTCTTGCATGACTAATTGTTTGCTTTGATTGCTTTATATCTTGGCTCTCTTGTTTGGGCTTGAAATCCTACACCCGGATTTGGGGAAACATTCATATATAGCAATACGTTGTGGAAACTGTGCGGGGTATACCGACACGGTTGAAGCAATAGCTATATTAGTGCGACATATTTGTGAGTACCGGTAACCCTTGAGTTCAATCAAGGAGAGTACGGGGCCGCTGAGTGATGTCACTAAGCACTAATGACCTAGAACCTTCTTGACCATCTTGGCCTTTTATTAGGGGTAGTGAGATGACCGACTTTGGTGCAGTCCGAAGTTGGTAGATACTCGATACTACACTCATTGAGGGTTGTTTTCTTGGAATATTTTGGTCGCTAGTTAAGTGGCTAAACCAAAACAATGAACATGGAAAACAATCCAATGATATTTAGCTCCTTAGAACCCGGTTACTATTTATAGGACAGGTTTTTAAGCCAACTACACTCAAGATGGTACTTACCTATGAAACCTCATGCCAGCCTGAAACTAGGGTTTTGTGTGATTTGCTTGTACATGTGTTTTGTGCATGCATCATAAACATCATAAAGCATCATATGCATTCACTAACCATTTCAAGGGTTTGGATCTTCATCTTTGTTCTTGTTTTGTAGGTCATGGAAATTCTTCGCAGGAAAACTATCCAAGTCAACCTTGTGAGAATCCCTCCTCAACTCAAAGAGCTCACATCCAGAATTCCGGAAAGCTCTCCCTTCAGTGAATGACATGGTAGACTGCTCAGCCTAGTTAACACCAGCATTGAAGAGGACATGGTAAAGGTGTTGTTCCAGTTCTTTGACCCCCTTCACCACTATTTCACATTTCCCGACTACCAATTGGTGCCCACTTTGGAGGAATTTTCTCAACTTCTGAGAATTCCTATTCTTAATCAACTACCCTACAACGGTACGGAAAAAGAACCAAAGCCTGAAGATGTTGCTCAAGCACTACACTTGCAACCATCTGACATCAAGGGGCATTGGGAAACTAGAAGTGGTGTCAAAGGCTTCTTGGCAAAATTCTTGTTTGAGAAGGCACAAGAGTGTTGGAATTCATTGGACCTACAAGCCTTTGAAGAAATTGTAGCACTCCTCATTTATGGGTTGGTCCTGTTCCCAAATCCTGACCAGCTTGTAGATGTCAACGCCGTCAAGATCTTCTTATCCAGAAATCCCATACCAACATTACTTGGGGACATCCTTCACTCATTTTACACACGAACAATGAGAAAAAGGGGTGTTCTCATGTGTTGTACTCCTATCCTTGCAAGGTGGTTTATTTCGCACCTTCCACAATCTGTTTTGAAGAATGACCAAGGCTTAAGGTGGTCACAACGATTGATGACCCTCACTCACTCTGATGTACATTGGTGTTCTCGGTCCAGATAAAATGTCATCATCGTCGATCGTTGTGGAGAGTTCCCTAATGTTCCATTACTTGGCATTAGAGGAGGCATTACCTACAACCCTTGTCTAGCTTTGAGACAATTTGGATATGCACGGAGGGATGGCCCTCACGACATGTTGATTCCTGACCTAGTTTTTGACTTCGACAACGATGCGCAAGGACTTCGCCAAAGATTCATCAGAGCTTGGAGGATGCCTAACAAGGTAGACAGCAAGACACTGGGGCACAAGAACTCCATCCCTCTTGAGCCTTATCTCAAGTGGGTACGAACCCGAGCCCAGAGTCTAATGATGCCTTACCCTCATGTTCTCCCTGTGATTAAAGAGCCCGTTAAGGAAGGAGAGGTTCCCTACACCATCCTATATCCTGACATGCCAACATCATGGGAAGAGATGCAGAAGAGTTGGATCCAACTCAAGGAGGAACATAACACTTTTGAAGCCAACTTCTATGCCAGTGAGAAGAAGGTTTTGGAGCTTACCCGCCGACTCCACGAGGAAGAGACCCTCAACACCTACATCGCACCAAAGAGGATGTGCAACGTCTTTTTACCTTGAGAAGTTTTTGTAATATTTGGCCCATGGGGCATTTATGTACTGACAAAATTTCTTCTTATTAATATGACGTGTGTTCTTTTTGTTTGCAACAATTTTGAATTTTCTAAATCCTTGAATGCATTGCATAAATAAGCATATCATTCATCATATGCATAACAGGTACCCTTCTTCTACAGGTTGCTTAATCTTCTTCGTTGTTTATTTCATCACTCAATCATCATGTCTTCCGAGCCTACTACCGAACAAGCTATCAAGGCCCTCCAGGCCCAGAACGCCCAGTTTCAGGAGCTGGTCATGAGCTTAGCCCAGGGTCAACAGGAGTTGAAGACTCTTCTCTTGAAGAAGAAGAAGAAGAAGAGGACTACGCTGTTTAACACTGGACGGAGATTTGGGAATACACTGCAGAATGAGGCTGATCAAGCTACTTCCTCTGCAGAGAAAGACAGTCCCCAAGGGGGAAGGGCTCCTAGTCCTGTGATCTCCGACAACGAGACGGATTACAATGACGAACAATACCCTCCTGCTGAGGACAGGTACAAGCAACTAGAGGATCGTTTAAGTGCCATAGAGATTCAACATGTGCCGGGGCTGGATTTTGGAGATCTAGGTTTATCTTCTGGGGTGGTGATCCCACACAAGTTCAAGGCACCTGCCTTTGTGAAGTACAACGGGGCTTCCTGTCCTAAGCTGCATCTCAGATCATATGTAAGGAAGATCCAACCTTACACTGCAGACAAGAACCTATGGATCCATTTCTTTCAGGATAGCCTTTCAGGGTCTCAACTCGAATGGTTCTATCAGCTGGATGGAGCCAGTATTCGAAACTGGGAGGACTTGGCTACCGCATTTTATAAACAGTATCAGTACAATTCTGACCTTGCTCCCACGCGTACCCAACTCTAAGGTATGTTACTGGGGACGGGCGAAGGATTTAAGGAGTATGCACAAAAGTGGAGAGACCTGGCTGGCAGGGTGCAGCCACCGCTGACTGACCGTGAACTTGTTGACATGTTCTTAGGGACCCTGTCTGGTCCGTTCTTCAACCACCTAATTGGTAATTCTTCTGCTGGGTTCACAGACCTGATCTTAATCGGTGAGAGGATAGAAGCTGGTATCAAGTCAGGAAAGATACAGAAAGGTGCCTCCTCGAGTACTGAAAAGAAGCCCTTTAAGAAGGAAGCCAGTGCTGTTTATGGTCCCAGAAGACAAATTAAACCAGAACGCCGCCAAGCTGTCAACGCGTTGGTAATTTCAAAGCCTGCTTCTGCTCCTCAGCAATACAACCAACCAAGGGGTGAGAGACTCAAAAGGCAGTACACTCGACTCAGCATGACCCTGTCTCAGATTTTGCCGCAACTTCTGTCAACCAATCTGGTAACTGTCAAAGAAGCTCTGAAGGTAGTGAACACAGCTTATCCAAAGTACAACCCCAACGCCCGTTGCGCTTATCACTCTGATAGCCCGGGGCATACTATGGATGATTGTTGGGCTCTGAGGAATAAGGTTCAGGACCTTATTGATGCTAAAGAAATACAGTTTGAGGCGCCCGAAAGACCCAATGTTGTGACCGCTCCCATGCCCCAGCATGGAGTGAATGCTGTGGAAGAAGACCCGTATGTAGCCTCTGTGGATGATATTGTTACTCCGTTATTGACCGTCAAAAGGAACCTGTTGCTAGCCGGTTTATTTCCTGGATGTAGTAAAGGTTGCCTTCTATTTGCTGTTTCACCTGTTGGTTGTCCTTTGCTGAAGTCAGGCGTCCAAAACCTGATGGATAGCAAAGAGATCTTGTTCGAGAAGATTGTTGTTCCTGCTATCCCCGCTGAAGAAGTTTCTATTGTCACTGTAGGTGTTTAGTTATTGGCATGCATTTTTGGTAAATCCAGGTGTGTGAATGTCATGACTGATGTCATAACATTCTAGTTTATTAGGTACTGATTTATTAGGTACCTTTGCAGAAAAATAGTGGCATACAGGTACTGCTGTTTATGAATGTGTATCTGAGCATTTTGCAAAATGATCACATTTACCAAAATCAGTAAACAGGAATTCAGATGTCATAACAAATGTTAAGACATCCTGTACTGATATAACAGTTTTGCAGTTTCGTTAATTCTGAGTTTTTTCAGGAAGTTGAGTCATTCCTTCCAGAACAGAATCCTGCGTGGTCTTTGGGTTAACCTAGCTCAACCCTAATCTGGTTGATAAAGTCTTGTGACCAAGTCTTAAGGTTAAACCTAATTAACCCTAGCTTTTTGTGGAAACCCTAACTGAAGAAGCAGCTGCTATATATTCAACAGGGCTGCTGTTTGGAGATCATCCCTTTTGACAGAAGATCATTTAGAAGCTGTATAATTTTAACTATTGTAATCCAAGCAAGTATCATTGTGATAAGTGCCTTGGAATAGGTTTTAATTGTAAGGGTTTTGTATCACTCAAAGCTTTGAAGCAAGAGTGTTTTGTGTCTCTTGACTAAAGCTTTGAAGCAAAGTCAAGTTAGGTTTATGTATCACTCAAAGCTGTGAAGCAAGAGTGTTTGTGTTGCTTGATTAAAAAGTTGTGAAGCATAATCAAGTGTATGTTTTGAAGAGTGTCTTCATTAAATCATTAGTCAATTGTTTTAAGTATCACTGCTGTGATTGAGGGGGAGTGAGTAGGAACTCAGGTTTAAGTTGTACTTAGATTGAAGTTGCATTGGGTAGGTCTTAAGTGAAGGAGATAAACTGGTTGGTTTATTCCTGAATTAATATCTCTTATAGTGGATTTCCTCTCTGGCTTGGTAGCCCCAGAGTAGGTGTTGTTGCACACTGAACTGGGTAAACAATTGACTGTGTTCTTTACTGTTTTTGTATTTACTGTCTTATAGAAAGTCAGATACGGTGTCATAACATTGAACGTGACATTGAGTATCTGCAGCCAGAATTTCAATTGGCATCAGAGCAGGCACCCTGCCTGTATTACTGGGTGAGATCTACGGATATCACTTTCTGGCACTATGGACAAAGAAGGAGTTTTTGGAAACACACCATCCATTCTGGATGGATCAAATTATGACTACTGGAAACCTCGTATGATTGCCTTCCTAAAATCTCTGGACAAAAAGGCCTGGAGAGCTGTTGACAAAGGATGGAACCATCCCACCATAACTGAGAAAGATGGGACAATCAGTCTGAAGCCTGAGGAAGAATGGAGTAAAGAAGAAGATGAGTTAGCCCTGGGTAATTCCAAAGCTTTAAATGCCTTGTTCAATGGAATTGATATAGAAACATATTAAGACTAGTACATCAATATGAACTGGCCAAGGAAGTTTGGGACACTCTCAAAACTACCCATGAGGGCACTTCCAAAGTAAAAATGTCAAGGCTTCAGATGTTGACTACCAAGTTTGAGAAGCTAAAAATGATGGAAGATGAAACCATTCATGAGTTTCACATGAACATCTTGGAGATTGCCAACACCTCAGGAGCATTGGGAGAAAAGATGTCAGAAGAAAAACTAGTGAGAAAGATTCTCAGATCCTTGCCTAAAAGATTTGCAATGAAGGTAACTGCTATAGAGGAAGCCCAGGATATCAGCAAGTTGAAAGTGGATGAACTCATAGGGTCTCTTCAGACTTTTGAGATGGGGATCACTGAAAATGGTGACAAGAAGAACAAGAGCATAGCACTTGTATCCAACACTGATGTTGAAAACAAGGAGGATGAAGTAGAAAATATCTCAGAAGCTATAGCCATGCTTGGAAAACAATTCAACAAACTCATCAAAAGAATAGATCCAAAGTCAAGGTCTAATGTTCATAACATCCCATCTGACTTTGACAGTTCCAGCAGAAGACCAAGGTCAGAAGAGAAGGGAAATCAAGGCAGAGGAATTCAATGCCATGGTTGTGAAGGATATGGGCATATTCGAACTGAATGTCCTACCTTTCTTAAGAAGAAAAAGAAAGGAACGACTGTTACCTGGTCTGACTGTGATTCAGAAAGTAATTCTGAAGAAGAATCTGCCAAACTAGTTACTGCACTAACTGGTGTTTGTACCTCTGAAAGTGACACTAGTGATGAGGAAGTAACATTTGAAGAACTGGCCGATACTTACAAGAAATTGTGTATCAGAAGTACTGAAGTCTGTGTGCAAAATGAGAAACAATCAAAACTCATCATAAAGCTGGAGGCTGAAAAAAGGGCAGACCTTGAAGCTATAAGTCATCTAGAAGGGGAAGTTCAAATGCTGAACTCAAAACTAAACCAGATGACCAAATCTGTCAAGATGCTGACAAATGGAACAGACAAATTGGAAGAAATCCTTCAGGTTGGACAAACTGTGGGAAACAAGTCTGGTCTAGGATTTGTGGCAGCAAAGAAATCAGGTGCAGACAAGAAGATCAGGTCTAATAAACAAATGTCAAAGCAGATGTCTCAACATAACTCTCAACATCAGGAACAGAGACATATGAAGAAAAGGTACCAAAGATGGAGATGTCATCATTGTGGGAGGTGTGGCCACATAAAGCCTTTCTGCTTCAGATTGCATGGATACCCTAATCAGAACTCAGGTGTCAAACCTAAGTCTAAAAAGGTACCACAAACTCCTAAATGGAAGAAAAAGGCTACTGCCCTGATAGCCCACACTTCCCTGAGGGTCTCTACAAAGGAAGACTGGTACTTTGACAATGGGTGTTCTAGGCACATGACTGGAATCAAGAACCTCCTCAATAATGTTAAACCTCACACCACTAGTTTTGTGACCTTTGGAGATGGTGCTAAAGGTGAAATCAAAGGAGTTGGTAATTTGGACTGCCCTGGAGTTCCAAACCTGAACGAAGTACTACTGGTAAAAGGCCTGACTGCTAATCTCATTAGTATCAGTCAATTGTGTGATCTAGGATTCAAGGTCAATTTCTCAAAATCTGAATGTCTTGTAATTAATGAAAAACAAGAAGTTGTAATGAAAGGAGTCAGATCTAAAGACAACTGTTACTTGTGGGAGCCTGAGAACACTAATTTCTCCACTGTGTGTTCCATTGCCAAAGAAGAAAAAGAGGTGAAACTGTGGCACCAGAAACTTGGCCATCTTCATCTAAGAGGAATAAAAAGGATTATCTCCATGGAGGCAGTCAGAGGGATCCCAAGACTGCAAATTGATGAAGAGAGAGTTTGTGGTGAATGTCAGGTTGGTAAGCAGACTAGGATGTCACATCCAAAGTCAACACATCTGACCACCTCTAAGGTTCTAGAACTTCTTCATATGGATCTGATGGGACCAATGCAGGTGGAGAGTCTTGGTGGAAAAAGATATGCCTATGTTGTTGTGGATGACTTTTCTAGATTCACCTGGATTAACTTCATTAGGGAAAAATCTGATGTATTTGAAGTTTTTAAAGAATTGTGCAAAAGAATTCAAAGAGAAAAGGAAGGGTGTATTGTCAGAATCAGAAGTGATCATGGCAAGGAATTTGAAAACAGCAAGTTTGATGAATTCTGTTCCTCAGAAGGAATTAGTCATGAATTTTCTTCTCCTATAACTCCTCAACAAAATGGAGTTGTGGAAAGAAAAAATAGGACCATACAGGAATCTGCCAGAGCAATGATACATGCCAAAAGACTTCCTATGTATTTTTGGGCTGAAGCTATGAATACAGCCTGTTATGTCCATAACAGGGTCACCTTGAGAAAGGGAACCTCATCCACCATATATGAACTTTGGAAAGGAAGAAAACCAACTGTGAAGTACTTCCATGTGTTTGGTAGCAAATGCTATATTCTGGCAGATCGTGAACAAAGAAGAAAACTGGACCCTAAAAGTGATGAAGGCATATTTCTAGGATACTCCTCAAACAGCAAATCTTATAGGGTATTCAATTCCAGGACCAAAGCCATGATGGAATCAATAAATGTCATAATTGATGATTATCATGAGGAAACAGATGTCCCTTGTAATGTTGAGACATTCTTTGAGACTTCAACTCAACAGAATGATCTACCCAACACCACCACAGCAGAATCTGAATCAAAGGAAGCTAGCAAGATCCCTTCCATCAGAATTCAGAAGGACCATCCAAAATAGCTCATCATAGGAGATCCCAACAGTGGAGTCATTATAAGATCTAGAGAAATCATCTCAAACTCTTATTTTGTGTCTAAAATTGAACCAAGAAATGTCAAGGAAGCTTTAACTGATGAATACTGGATTGGAGCAATGCAAGATGAATTGAACCAATTCAAGCAACATGAAGTTTGGGAACTAGTTCCTAGACCTGAAGGAACTAACATCATTGGCACAAAATGGATTTTCAAGAACAAATCAGATGCTGAAGGAGTTGTCACCAGAAATAAGGCACGACTTGTTGCTCAAGGATACACTCAGGTTGAAGGGGTTGATTTTGATGAAACCTTTGCACCTGTAGCCAGGCTGGAATCAATCAGACTCCTATTGTCAATTGCTTGTCTTATGAAGTTCAAGTTATTTCAGATGGATGTGAAAAGTGCCTTTATAAATGGGTACTTGAATGAGGAAGCTTATGTGGAACAACCTAAAGGCTTTGTGGATCCAAACCACCCTGATCATGTCTACAAATTGAGAAAAGCTCTATATGGCCTGAAACAAGCTCCTAGAGCATGGTATGACAGGTTAACGAAATTTCTCTCAGACAAAGGATACAGAAAAGGAGGCTTGGACAAAACCCTCTTTGTCAAAACTGAAGGAGGGAAGTTGATGGTAGCCCAAATATATGTTGATGACATAGTGTTTGGAGGAATGTCAGAACCTATGGTTAAACATTTTGCTGACCAGATGCAGGCTGAATTCGAAATGAGTCTCATGGGAGAACTGACTTATTTTCTTGGACTGCAAGTCTCACAGATGGAGGACTCTATCTTTTTATCTCAAAGCGAGTATGCAAAGAACATTGTAAAGAAGTTTGGTATGGAGAATGCCAGTCACAAAAGGACTCCTACCCCTACTCATTTAAAGCTTTCCAAAGATTCAAGTGGGGTTAAGGTGGATCAAAGTCTGTACAGAAGCATGATAGGAAGTTTGCTGTACTTAACAGCCAGCAGACCTGACACTACTTTTGCAGTTGGAGTTTGTGCAAGATACCAAGCTGATCCTAAAGTCAGTCATATCAACCAAGTGAAGAGAATTTTGAAGTATGTGAGTGGAACTTACAACTATGGTTTGCTATATTCTCATGGCTGTGAACCAACTCTGACTGGTTATTGTGATGCTGATTGGGCTGGTAGTGCTGATGATAGAAAAAGCACCTCTGGAGGATGCTTCTTCTTGGGAAATAATATGGTTTCCTGGTTCAGCAAGAAACAGAATTGTGTGTCTCTCTCTACTGCTGAAGCTAAATACATTGCAGCTGGTAGTAGCTGTTCTCAAATGATCTGGATGAAACAGATGCTTACTGAGTATAATGTCACACAAGATGTTATGACATTGTACTGTGACAATCTGAGTACAATCAACATTTCCAAGAATCCCATTCAGCATAGTAGGACCAAACATATTGACATAAGACATCACTTTATCAGAGACCTTGTAGAAGAGAAGACAATTAAACTGGAACATGTTGCCACTGAGCTACAACTGGCTGACATTTTTACCAAGGCACTTGATGCAAATCAATTTGAAAACTTGAGGGGTAAGTTGGGTATTTGCCAACATGAGGAATTGTAGCAATTAATTTTGCTTAAAACAAGGGTTGAAGGAGTTATGCTTGTTAAGTCTGTTCTGATTGGGTTAAACTTATATTTTCCCATTTCCTTCAAAACTTTTAAGAAGTTGAATAGACACTCTTTTTCCTCCTTCCCCTCTCGTCTCCGCATCAAAACCCAGTCTCTCAATCAAAAATTTCTCTCCAGTTGCTATTGGTCTTCTAAGGCTATCAAAATGTCTCAAACACCATCATCATCCAATACGACTATTTCATCCTCTTCCTCTGATCAAGATTCTAGGGCAATCTCATCTTGCCTGGATTCTGAAGTCCTGGAGATTGCTCCTCTTAGAGAAGTGGAAACTAACCCCACCAAGGTCAAAGAGTTGAGAACAAGGCATGCAGGAAGGTCCCAAGCTACTGCCTCTGGTAATCCCTCTCATCCTTCTTCTTATGTTCCCTCTGAAATTGCGAATAGGTAAGGGTCAGCCTATGTTCGTCAAGCAATAGCTAAAATTGTTACAAGAATTCTGAATGAGAACCACTTAGTTCCTGGCATTTCTGTTCCTTTAAATCAAGAAAGTTCAAATGCTGAAACAAATCCAGATGTCTCTAAGGATGTTGAGACATCAGACAAAGAGAAGAATGTTGATATTGCTCACAAGAAAAGGAAGAAGCCCGAACCTTCTGAGTCTGATGACAGTGCTTAAAGGTTGGTGGAGTTGATGCTGGTTCCTGGTGGAGTTTGCAAGTGTGTTCAATTTTTAGTTGTTACTTTTGGGATGACTGTATAACTTTTAAGAACATGTATCTTTGGCCCATTTGTGGCTAAAGAGGGGGAGATATATTTTGGTAGACATTATTAGACTCTATTTTTCTGCAGTCTTATTTATTCTGCTGCTATCTATTCTCTGATTGCTTAGGGGCTTTAGCCAAAAATCTGCCAAAGGGGGAGTTTGTAGGTGTTTAGTTATTGGCATGCATTTTTGGTAAATCCAGGTGTGTGAATGTCATGACTGATGTCATAACATTCTAGTTTATTAGGTATTGATTTATTAGGTACCTTTGCAGAAAAATAGTGGCATACAGGTACTGCTGTTTATGAATGTGTATCTGAGCATTTTGCAAAATGATCATATTTACCAAAATCAGTAAACAGGAATTAAGATGTCATAACAAATGTTAAGACATCTTGTACTGATATAATAGTTTTGCAGTTTCGTTAATTCTGAGTTTTTTCAGGAAGTTGAGTCATTCCTTCCAGAACAGAATCCTGCGTGGTCTTTGGGTTAACCTAGCTCAACCCTAATCTGGTTGATAAAGTCTTGTGACCAAGTCTTAAGGTTAAACCTAATTAACCCTAGCTTTTGTGGAAACCCTAACTGAAGAAGCAGCTGCTATATATTCAACAGGGCTGTTGTTTGGAGATCATCCCTTTTGATAGAAGATCATTTAGAAGCTGTATAGTTTTAACTATTGTAATCCAAGCAAGTATCATTGTGATAAGTTCCTTGGAATAGGTTTTAATTTTAAGGGTTTTGTATCACTCAAAGCTTTGAAGCAAGAGTGTTTTGTGTCTCTTGACTAAAGCTTTGAAGCAAAGTCAAGTTAGGTTTATGTATCACTCAAAGCTGTGAAGCAAGAGTGTTTGTGTTGCTTGATTAAAAAGCTGTGAAGCATAATCAAGTGTATGTTTTGAAGAGTGTCTTCATTAAATCATTAGTCAATTGTTTTAAGTATCACTGCTGTGATTGAGGGGGAGTGAGTAGGAACTCAGGTTTAAGTTGTACTTAGATTGAAGTTGCATTGGGTAGGTCTTAAGTGAAGGAGATAAACTGGTTGGTTTATTCCTGAATTAATATCTCTTATAGTGGATTTCCTCCCTGGCTTGGTAGCCCCCAGAGTAGGTGTTGTTGCACACTGAACTGGGTAAACAATTGACTGTGTTCTTTACTGTTTTTGTATTTACTGTCTTATAGAAAGTCAGATACGGTGTCATAACATTGAACGTGACATTGAGTATCTGCAGCCAGAATTTCAGTCACTATTTTCAACAAACCTCCTAAGGCTCCTTCAAAGAAGCCTGTCAAAATCATGTCCACTCAGAAGATTGCTCCTATCATCATCACTGTTCCGGGGCCTCTCCCTTATACATCCGACAAAGCTGTCCCATGGCACTATGGGGAAGATGTTTATGTGCTTGGAGTTAAACAAGAGTTTGATACTAATACCCGCGTCAGTAACATTACCGGGCCTGCCAAAGTTACTCGCAGTGGTAGGCTGTTCTCACCAGATATTGGGCCACCAGCTATTCAGAGACCTCTTGTCATCACACCTGCAAGTGTGCTTGTTTCCCCTCCTGATCAAGTTCCTGTTTCTACCCCTGCTGCCGAGTCATCTGACGCTCGGGCCAAAGGGATTGCTACTGATTTGCCTGCCCTGACGGAGGCACCAAAGACAACCAATGTTGAAGCTTCCCAGCAAGATATGGAAGAGATTCTCAAGATCATTAAGAAGAGTGATTTCAATGTCGTTGAGCAGTTGGGGCACACCCCCTCTAAGATTTCTATGCTATCACTGTTGTTGTGTTCAGAGGCCCATGCCAAGGCCCTGATTTCCTTCCTGAAAACGGCCCATGTGCCACAAGAAACGTCTGCTGATCAATTTACCGATTGTGTGGCCAACTTGACTGCCGATAATGGTTTGGGCTTCTCTGACGCCGATCTGACTGCCAAAGGAAAGAACCATAACGACGCCCTGCATGTCTCCATTGAATGCAGGGGCACTACTCTTACCCATGTGTTGGTAGACACTGGTTCTTCATTGAACGTATTACCCAAGAAAGCTTTAGACAGGCTGGATTGTGAGGGTTTAGAGCTCAAGCCAAGTAACATTGTTGTCTGGGCCTTTGACGGTTCGAAAAGGATGGTACATGGGGAAGTTGACCTTCCAATCAGGGTTGGTTCTCAAGTTTTTGATTCAACATTCTATGTGATGGACATCTGACCATCCTATTCTTGTTTGCTGGGTCGTCCATGGATCCACAAGGCTGGAGCTGTGACCTCCACACTACATCAGAAGCTGAAGTACCCGGTCAGAGGAAAAATTGTGACAGTTCAGGGGGAGGAAGAGTATATGGTCAGCCACCTCAAATCGTTCCGGTACATAGAAATGGATGGGGAGTTCATTGAGACCCCCTTTCAACACTTTGAGGAGGTGCCTCAGACACTGGCATCAGCTAAAACTGTGATTGAAGACCCTCCTTTGAAGATGGCTTCCCTAAAGGATGCTCGGGCTGTTATTGAGAAGGGTGAGTGCGCAAACTGGGGCCGACTTCCTGATTTTACTCCGAAGATTGACAAATTTGGTTTGGGCTTCACTGCGGAAGCTCAGAGGGCTGTTCGTAAGGCAAGGATTGGAAAACCTCCTGTGTTCATCACCAACCCGGGAGTGAATGCTATTGAAGACGACATGGAGGAATCTGAATTCGACAGCTGGATCTACCCAACAATCGACGGTGGACCAAGCAACTGGACTGCCAAAGACTTCACACCTATTACTTTTGTCACTCGGTAATGAACTCCTTTGTTTTTTAATTTGTAACAGACAATATTTTGAAACTTTTATGGCTCGGTGTCTTACCCGGGGCACCGTGGCTTCATTTGTGAGGGCTTTTGTGTGTCATTTTCATATATCATCAATAAAAACATTGGATGTTTGTTGCATTTCAAAATCTTGCGCTCCTTTTCTTTCTTTATTATATATTGCAAAACAGCTATATTTACACACACTCACTTATACAGGTTCCAATCCACTCGGGATCTCACTGGTAACGACTCTGCTACTGCCAGTTATGACTTCGAAAATACGATCAACTTAGCCGAAGACGAAGGTGAAGATGATTGCAAAGTGCCTGGTGAGCTCGCAAGACTGTTACTCTAGGAAGAGAGGGCCATTCAGCCACATGAAGAGCCAGTGGAAATGGTAAATCTGGGTACTGAGACAGACAGAAAGGAAGTCAAGATTGGTGCCAATCTAGAGCTCAGTGTGAAACAACGGTTGATTCAGATGCTGCATGACTATGTGGAAATCTTTGCCTGGTCTTACGAAGACATGCCTGGGTTGGATACCGACATTGTGGTTCATCACCTGCCTACCAAGGAAGACTGCCCTCCGGTAAAACAGAAGGTCTGCCGTATGCGTCCAGAAATGTCCGAGAAAATCAAAGCTGAGGTTATGAAACAATTTGATGTCGGGTTTCTAGCAGTGACTTCTTACCCTCAGTGGGTTACCAACGTGGTTCCAGTGCCGAAGAAGGATGGTAAGGTCCGAATGTGTGTCGATTACAGGGATTTGAACAGGGCCAGCCCTAAGGATGATTTCCCTTTGCCTCATATCGACGTCCTGGTTGACAACACTGCTCAGCATAAAGTATTCTCCTTCATGGACGGTTTCTCCGGTTATAATCAAATCAAGATGGCTCCTGAAGACATGGAGAAGACCACTTTTGTTACTCAGTAGGGCACCTTTTGCTACAAGGTCATGCCTTTTGGGTTGAAGAATGCTGGGGCAACCTACCAACGTGCCATGGTTACTCTGTTTCATGACATGATCCATCACGAGATAGAAGTATACTTCGACGATATGATTGCAACGTCCCAAACTGAGGAGGAACACCTTGACCATCTACGAAAGTTGTTTGACCGTCTGAAGTTGTACAAGCTGAGGTTGAACCCAAACAAGTGCACCTTTAGGGTGAGATCTGGAAAATTGCTAGGCTTCGTCGTAAGCGACAAAGGCATTCAAGTGGACCCTACCAAAGTGAAATCCATACAAGAGATGCCAACTCCCAAGACAGAGAAAAAAGTCAGAGGCTTTCTAGGACGGTTGAACTACATTGCCCGATTCATCTCGCATCTAACTGCTACCTGTGAACCAATCTTCAAGCTGTTGAAGAAAGATCAAGTAGTACGTTGGAACGATGAATGTCAGGCCGCTTTCGAAAGAATCAAAGAGTATCTCCAAGAACCACCCATTCTTATGCCGCCGGTTGAAGGTAGACCTCTGATCTTATACTTGACAGTACTGGACAACTCAATGGGGTGTGTGCTGGGGCAGCATGACGAGTCTGGCCGAAAAGAACATGCCATTTATTACCTTAACAAAAATTTTACCGACTGTGAGACCCGATACTCACTGCTCGAGAAAACTTGTTGCGCTTTGGTATGGGCTGCTCGCCGGCTGAGACAGTATATGTTGACTCACACTACTCTGTTGATTTCAAAAATGGATCCAATAAAGTACATATTCGAAAAGCCCGCCTTGTCCGGAAGAATAGCAAGATGGCAAATGATCTTGACGGAATACGACATCCAGTATACGACTCAGAAAGAAATTAAAGGAAGTGTGTTGGCAGACCATTTGGCACACCAGGCAGTGGATGATTACCAGTCGATGAACTTTGAATTTCCAGACGAGGATATCATGGTAGTGACTGATTGTGAAGTACCTGGACCGGATGAAGGACCTGAGGAAGGATCCCGATGGTCTATGCACTTTGACGGAGCCTCGAACGCTTTGGGTAATGGTATCGGCGCTGTGATCATATCCCCTAAAGGCACTCATACTCCACTCACCGCCCGACTATGTTTCAACTGCACCAACAACATGGCAGAGTATGAAGCATGTATCATGGGTCTTCAAGCTGCAATCGACTTAAGGATCAAGTTTCTGAGTGTCTTCGGAGATTCCGCTCTCGTGATCAATCAGATCAAAGGCGAGTGGGATACGAAACACCCAAATCTTATTCCTTATAAGGAGTATGTGCTGACGTTGCTTCCCCACTTCGAGGAGATAACTTTTGAACACTTCCCAAGAGAGGAGAATCAGTTAGCGGACGCGTTGTCTACGATGTCTTCTATGTTCAAAGTTAAATGGGACAACGAGGCGCCCCTGATCATTATCTGGAAATTGGATGAACCTGCACATTGCTGCGATCTCGAGACCGAAGAGGTAACAGAAAAACCTTGGTATCATGAAGTGAAGAGGTACCTTGAAGCTCAAGAATACCCCGAGGGTGCATCTGTTAATGACAAAAAGTTTCTGAGGAGGTTTGCGGCAAAGTTCTTCCTCAGCAATGACATTCTCTACAAGCGAAACCATGATTCAACTTTACTGCGTTGTGTAGATAAGTCTGAAGCAGAAAAGATCATGGCAGAGCTACATGAAGGTACCTTCGGAACACATTCCAGCGGACATACCATGGCAAAGAAAATCCTTCGGGCAGGATATTTCTGGTCCACAATGGAAGCCGACTGTTATCAGCATTCTCGAACTTGTCATAAATGCCAGATCTATGCTGATAAGGTGCACATTCCTCCGGTTCCTCTGAACGTCTTGACAGCACCTTGGCCTTTTGTAATGTGGGGCATTGATATGATCGGTGAAATCAGACCTACGGCATCCAACGGGCATCGCTTCATCTTGGTAGCGATTGATTACTTCACAAAGTGGGTTGAAGCAGCTTCCTACGCTACGGTAACCAAGAACGTCGTGGCACAGTTCAATTGGCACAACCTGATCTGTCAATACGGTGTACCTGAGAGGATCATTACAGATAATGGTACCAATCTTAACAACAAAATGATCACTGAGCTCTGCGAGCAATTCAAGATACAGCACCACAACTCTTCTCCCTACCGGCCGAAGATGAATGGGGTTGTAGAAGCAGCGAATAAGAACATCAAGAAGATTGTGCAGAAGATGACAGTGACTTACAAAGATTGGCATGAAATGTTACCGTTTTCTCTTCATGGGTACCGTACCTCAGCACGGACGTCAACAGGGGCAACTCCCTTTTCCTTGGTCTATGGCATGGAGGCAGTCTTGCCTATTAAAGTCCAGATCCCCTCTCTCCGGATAATGAAGGATGCAGGTTTGAGCAAAGATGACTGGATCCAGACTCGGCTTGATCAATTAAACCTAATTGACGAAAAGAGACTCACTGCTATTTGTCATGGTCAGACGTACCAAAAACGGATGATCAGGGCATTTAACAAGAAGGTCAGACGATAAGAGTATCAAGTCGGAGATCTGGTAATCAAGCGCATCATTCTTCCTCAAAGTGATCCCAGGGGCAAATGGACCCCTACGTACGAAGGGCCATTTGTGGTTAAACATATCTTCTCAGGAGGGGCTATGATTCTAACCACCATGGATGGTGACGACCTTCCTCACCCTGCCAATGCAGACATAGTAAAAAGATTCTACGCATGAACTAAAGACCCGCTAGGTTGACACACCTAGGCAAAAATAAGGGCTTCTCGGCGAACCAAAAGGGTTCGAGCAAAAATAAGGGATGAAATGAAAAAATCTGTACACCCGGCAAGTCGAAAACCTGAAAAGGCGGCTTGGGCAAAAATGGGTATCCTGGTGGACTGAAAACCCGAAAGGGCGGTCCAGGCAAAAGTTAGGGATAAAGCGTAATACTATGTCTCATTGGATCACCTTGCATCCAGAATTCGGCATCAACTATCGGGCTCAGATGACTCCAATCAATCAGCTTCATCTTCAACTAAGCAGCAAAGTGATGAGACGCTTGAAGACATAAAGGAAATAGCAGAATTGGAACCCAGTGGGATTATTTTTCACATATCTGTTTTGTTTCCTTTTCAAAATTGTATAAACTCTATGTTGCTCGGAGGCGTTCTCTTACTAGGACGTCGGCCTCCTGTACATAAAACACCTATTTACAGGCAAATTTCAAAATCAATACAAGTTCAATTTTTCAGACAAATTACCCATCGTTTTTTCCCTTTTTCTGTTTTGTTTTGCATAGAACGTCCAATGTTCATTTTTTATATATGCATTTGACATTAATTGCTAATCATGAATATTTGCATGCGAAACAAAGGACTAATTACAGATGACATCAGAAACAGGGGCAATTTAGAATTGTCCAAGCGATCTAGTTGCTCTGTCCACCAAGGTACCAAGGTAGGTTCGGCTAAAGAACGTAACCAAGTTACCTCAACTCCCCACAGAGTAAGACAAGATTCAACATTACTCTCCCCAGGCAGAGTTGGTCTCCCATCAGCCCTGAAGAGGCACAGTATCTCCAGCAAGTCAGCGATACTCTCCCCAAGCAGAGTTAGTCTACTGTCAGCCTTAAGGAAGTTGGGTATCCCCAGAAGATCTCAACATTCCCCAGCGGAGTATAGACATTCCTCAGCAAGCATCCCCGGCAGTCTTAATGTAAGATTGTTCCCCGGCGGAATACGGACACCCTAGTGGAACCATTCCCCAGTACAATCCAAGGTTTCCCCAGGAAAGTGGAATCATCCTCCCCAGTAGATTCTGGAAGCTTGTCCCCTGCAGAGTACGAACGCATCTCCCCGGCTTCATTCAAAGGTTATTTTCCACCAGGGCTTATAACTGGGTTATCCTCAGCTATTTACCACGGAAAGATCGTCCTCGGCAAAGTTCTTCCTATCCCCAGCGGAATTCATCAAGTTCCCCTACATAACTTATTTGTGGAATCCCTAGCGGAGCTCTCATCAAAACTCCAGCGAAGTATCTCTTCCCACAGAGTAATTCCCCGCAGAGTAATCTCTCCAACAAGTTTATTCCCCAACGGAGTCATCTTCTCCTACCGGTTTATTCTTGCAACCATCATCCCCAGCGGAAGCGAAGAACTCTACTCTTCAAAACATCAGCCCAGGATTCAACAAGTTCCAGGCACTCGTCAAGGATTTATTTTCCTAGACAAAAATACATTCATAGACATTTCACATTTCATACATCCTGCTTACATACATGATAAAGTGCATACAACACTATCTCATTTTGAGCATCATGACATCATGCATTGCATACAACTGATGTTTTGCCTTTTCAGGAAAAGTCAATCCAAAGATGATTACTATCAACTATCGCAATTCCAGATTCGATACCTGTATCTAGCCAGGGCATATCTGTGAGTGATTGATTGTAGATTCGATACCTGTATCCATCCAGGGCATATCTGCATGAAGAGTTTAGAGATTCGATACCTGTATCCAGCCAGGGCATATCTGAAGACGACAAATTCCAGATTCGACACCTGTATCTAGCGAGGGCATATCTGTAGACGACAAATTACATATTCGATACCTGTATCCAGCCAGGGCATATCTGAAGACGACAAATTCCAGATTCGACACCTGTATCCAGCCAGGGCATATCTGTAGAGGAAAAATTCTAGATTCGATACCTGTATCCAGCCAGGGCATATCTGTAGATAGCAAATTCCATATTCGACACCTGTACCTAGCCAGGGCATATCTGCATGAATAGTTTAAAGATTCGATACCTGTATCCAGCCAGGACACGTCTGTAAACAACCTTTTGAAGTTCCAGATTCGATTCCTGTATCTAGCCAGGGCACATCTGTGAGCAACTAATTGTAGATTCGATACATGTACCTAGCCAGGGCATATCTGCATAAAGAGTTTGAAGATCAACACCTGTAATAGGCCAGGAAACCATCTTCCTTTCTCAAAGTACGCAAGTTCTCGCTAAGGAATCTCTTACGCGATCAACACTTCCAAATGGCATCTATAAGCCCATTCCCGACAAGGTTCTGTCACGTCCCCAGATGGCATCTATAAGCCCATCCTCCTATCCACCATCTCTCCAAATGGCATCTATAAGCCCATTCCCGCCATCACATTGCTGATACTCCACTATGCGAGTGCAAATTTCTGGGCACTTTAGTGTTCAATCATCTTCCACCTTCGGATTACGAAAGGCACGCAAGCCAATCTACATCCTCAGGTCTAATAAGATTGAACAGGGGAAACTGTTGTACCCCAAAATTTTCCCTCCCATCTCCTTAATATTTTCTCACCACAAGACCCTTGGAGCTCAAGATCAAGTTAGGGTTTACTCTGCTCAAGACTCTTCCTTGCACTGTTGACCCAAATTAGGGTTTGAGTTTGCACAAAGATGTTTTGACCTAAAATGCCCAAAATGACTTTCATGATTCATGTTGGACTCACAAGTTTATCCATACCAAGTTTCAAGCCTTGATTCCAATCTTTGCCCAGTCAACTGGACAGTTGACCTAGAAATCAGCTGTATTAGGGAAAAAGTCAAATGTGGTCAATTGACAGTCAAACCTCATGATTTTTGACCCACATCAACATTATGAACTCATATGGACCATTTGATCAAGTTTGGATCATAATTCCACAAGAAATTTGATCAAAACACCAAAAGGGCAAAATGGTCATTTTTAGGGTTTTGACTGCACAAAGGCAATTTTTGACTGTTTGACCTAGCCAATGGCAAACCAAGCTCACATATGGGCTCAAGGACTCAATGACATTGTCTTGACATGTTCAACAAGTTCAAAAGATCCCAAATGCATAAGATTGACAGATGAATTTTCCAGTCAACTGATCAAATTTGACTGTATACTGAAAAGTCAAACTTTGACTTTTCAGTCAAAATCAAGTGCCAAGATTCATTTTTCATCAAGACATGTCAAATTATGAAACTTGTTCATCAAGAAACCAAAAATTGCAAATTAGGGTTTAGAATGAGAAAATTTCATAACTTAGAATTTTTCTAAGTTATGAAACTTCCTTATTTTTTCCTAACTTTATCCCATTTTTTCATCAAGATACATTTGGATTCAAACAAAACTCAAAACATGAAAGTTATAGTTCATTTCAAAATATACAACTTTGATTCACAAAGTTTCCTCAAAAGAAGCTTGTAGCTCAAGTTATGATTTTTGGAACAAGGGTGCAAAACATTCTTAACTTAGAAATTTTTTGACCTATTTTAGGCAGGATTTTTGCCTAACTTCATGGCCACTTTTCACATGCTTCCACTTGGAATTTCAACTTGCATTACAAAGATGGATTGTAGTACACATTCCCAGCTTTCCAAATTGTCCAAGAACTTCTCAAACACCCTTGTGGTTAGGGAGAATCGAATTGGCAAAGTTGGGCAAAAGTCACTTTTGTTCTTGACCAATTTCATGTTCATACACTATGCATTTTCAAACTCAGCTTGCACAAGCTAGGTTACAGGCCTCTAATCCCATTAACACTCAATAATTCAATGCTAAACCATTGTGCCAAGATGTTATTTTATGCATTTGGTCATTACATGAAGGATTAGTCTTAAAATGGATAAAGCATTTTTGCCATTTTGGAAAAGAAGCACTTTATGTCAAGTTCACATATCTTTGAAGTACAAAGAAATCTCTGAGGCACAAATGTGTGGACATATCCCACTGATCAAGAATAAACTTTGCAGCATGTTTAGGGGGCCTGCATAAGCTTGTAACCCAACTTGGCAACTTTGGCTTAAGAAGGAAGAAACTTGGCATTTTGAACAACAACTTACATTCCTGCAAGCAAGAACAAAAACAAACTTTCTCCATACTTTCCATACTCCCTAACAGACCTAAAACACGACCAAAGAACCCTTGATCCCTTCTCATACAGAAAATCACCATTTTGCTGCACAAAACAGGGCATTCTGCATTTTGACTTGGCCAGTTCATTTCCATCGTGCATTTTCATCCAAACCACTTCATACACACTCCATAACATCCATACAAGCTATCCCAAGCCCTAGCTACAGACTGTAACACCTCTAACCAAGTTCACCATTTTCATTTTTTCAGTTGTGCAGGTTGAGTTACATAGCTCGTTTCAGTCAGTTTCAAAGTAAGCTAGAGGTTGGAGAAGCATCCCTGAATTTCAAGCAAGATGTACAAGTCCTCACACTGCATTGAAAGTGCCTCCATTGTTGCACACGATTCAAGCTGAACAGGTAAAAGTTTGAACTTCTATCTCTCTATCCAAGCATATTTAGGCTTAGGTTTGTGAAGAAGTTATGTCCTACTCATGGCCCTGAAGCTACCCATATCATTACTTTTCATTTATGTTGTGTGTATTGAGAGAATTTGGAACCTGAACATTAGAAAAAACTTAGGTTAAAAATTGGGGGAGAGGAAATTCTTTCTCATTTCTGAGAGTTAGAACAACTTTTTTATATGAATGGATTCGTGATTTAATGCTCTACATAGTTTATGTTGTGAGTTTTGGCTGAAAATCAAAGAATCAGGATGTTTGAACAAGGCAAAGAAACACGCGTTTTTTAGAACAGGGATGGCTGGAGGTTGAAGAAGCTTGCCTTTTGGCTGGGCCTGATTCTTTTTTCTGTTTGCACACTCATTTTCCACATACACCCCTTGGCCCATTGTGTGTTTTTTTAATTATTTTTGACTTTTTATTTTTTCTTCTGACTTGTTATTTTTGACAAAACATAAAAAATATTAAAAATATTTTTCCATACATTTTTGCATTTATTTTGAATTTATTTGCTTTTGTTTACATTTGTACATATAAATAAATATAATACTTTTTATTTAAAACCTTAGAAATAATGTGAAAATATATACTTTTAGTTATTATTTTTATTTGCATTTTCTGAAAACATTTTCTAAAAAATATACTTTTTTTTTGTAAATAATAAATATTTTTATTTTTGTTTTTGTGCATATTTAATATATTTAATATATAATATAAATACTTATATATTTATTAGAATATTTAGGATAAAAATACAAAAATAATATATTTTTATTTTTATTAATATTTGACCTCAAAAATCACTTTTTTACAATATACTCCCTTTTTATTTATTTTTTGTATATAATTAATAAATATTGTATATAATAAATATTAAATACTTTTATTTAGCCAAATTAGGGTTTTGCCCTAAACATGAAAATATTCAAAAATTAACTTTTTTTATTTATTTATTATTGTTATTTCACTTGTAAATAAATCACATACACTTACACAAATACCTTGATACACTTACATTGCTTTATTCTTATACATTGATCATATTACATTTGCGATTGATTCGATTTGGTTGTAAATATTGGGATACCACTCTCCTATTAAGTCTCATCCCCATTTGAACATTTGTACCCCCATTCCCATGATTACTTTGTAATAATTTAGGACTTTAAATTCCGCATTTTAAAGCTTTCTAAATATGCCATGATAGACTTAGGGTTTGTATGCAAAAATCAAATAACAAATAGTTTGACCTAATTCAAAGACAAAAAAGCATGAAAATGGACAACACCAATCACACTTGCACCCTTAGGGTTACTCCACTTGTTGCCTTCAATAATGGGCCATGTTGCATGTTGAGTGTTTTTGGCAAAACAAAACAATATCAAATGATCATAGTCCCTCGATGACGCTTTCGAAATTTGCCTAAAAATGATCAAGTCCCTTAAAGGAAAAATTGCCAAAGACACTTGGCACTATTGCAATCATGGTCTAAACGATGACCCGCGCCCGTCCCGTTAACATTCTAACATAAGATTGTCCACCAAATACAATGGTGGAACAAAATTGTTAAAAGGGTTAAAACATAGGAAAGATCTTTGAGAAATTTAGGGTAGATAGCTCTTGGTTACTTGACCAAATCTTGCAAAACAATCCTTGCCATTTTTCAAAACCACATTCCACAACACACTTTCAAAAAACAACTTTCAAAAAACATTGAAAACTTTTCAAAAGACATACACCTTTGTATACATTCAAACATGAATCATTACAAAGGTTGCCACCACATTGGCCTCTTTTCAAAGCATTTTCAAACCCACACACAAAGCACCATTTCAAACAATTGAAAATGCAAGGCAAGTGATCTAAGCAAGTAACTAAGAGCCCATGGATAACCATGGATAGAAAGGGTGCTAATACCTTCCCTTTCTATAATCTACTCCCCGAACCCAAGAAAACATCTCAAAGGTTTTTGCTGTGCTTTTTAACCTTTCCTTAGGATAAAATAAAAAGTCGGTGGCGACTCTTGCTCAACCGAAATATTTGCGAAAACAAACGCAAAACCTCAAGTCAGTTCTCCCACCGTATCACAGGCACGAACCCAAGCCCAGAGTCTAATGATGCCTTACCCTCATATTCTCCCTCTGATTAAAGAGCCCGTTAAGGAAGGAGAGGTTCCCTACACCATCCTATATTCTGACATGCCAACATCATGGGAGGAGATGCAGAAGAGTTGGATCCAACTCAAGGAAGAGCAGAATACTTTTGAAGCCAGCTTCTACGCCAGTGAGAAGAAGGTTTTGGAGCTTACCCGCCGACTCCATGAGGAAGAAACCCTCAACACTTACATCGCACCAAAGAGGATGCGCAACGTCTTTTTACCTTGAGAAGTTTTTTTTGTAATATTTGGCCCATGGGGCATTTTTGTACTGACAAAATTTCTTCTTATTAATATGACGTGTGTTCTTTTTGTTTGCAACAATTTTGAATTTTCTAAATCCTTGAATGTATTACATGAATAAACATATCATTCATCATATGCATAAGCAGGTATCCACACCAGGTTTCCTTATCTTTCTGCTGTTTATTTCAGTAAGATGGATCTCGAACAGACGGTCAAAGATTTGCAGTCTCAAAACTCACAGTTTCAACATCTCCTAATGACCTTGGCAAAGGGTCAGGAGGATCTAAAAGCACTGCTTGGGAACAAAGAGCAAGAGAAAGTGAAAAAGAAGAAGAAAAGAGTGGGGGTAGCTACCCTGGGAAGAAGGTTTGAGGGTGAAGCCAGAAGAGTTCTTGAATTTCCCTCCGCATCTGAAGAGGAAACCAGTAAAGGAAAAGGGGTTGCGGTACCTTATGAATCAGAAGCTGAAGAGGAAGAGGATGAAGAAGATGAGGACTACTCAGAACAACAATACCTGCCCGCGGACAATAAGTATAAAAACTTGGAGGATAGGCTGGCAGCCATGGAGCTGCAAAGGGTCCCCGGATTAGATTTCGAATATTTGGGATTAATTGCTGGAATTGTGATCCCTCCGAAGTTTAAGGTGCCAATCTTTGCAAAGTATGATGGGCTGTCTTGCCCGAAGATGCACCTAAGGTCGTACGTCCGAAGAATTCAACCTCACACATCCGACAGAAATCTTTGGGTACACTTCTTTCAAGATAGCCTGTCTGGTACACAGCTAGACTGGTTTTACAAGCTTGAGAGGTCAGAGATACATAGTTGGGAGGATTTGGCCGCTGCTTTTTATCGCCAGTATCAATATAACTATGACTTGGCGCCAACCCGTACTCAGCTACAGAGTATGGGGATGGCCTCGGGTGAGGGATTCAAGGAATACGCCCAGAAATGGCGCGACTTAGCCGGAAGAGTGCAGCCACCTCTTTCTGATAGAGAACTAGTTGATATGTTCCTGGGAACCCTGTCTGGCCCGTTCTTCAACCATCTGATCGGGAGCTCTTCCGCAGGGTTTACTGAATTAATTCTGACTGGCAAACGGGTGGAAGCCGGTATAAAGAATGGGAAGATTCAAAAGGATGCCTCTGCATCTACAACTGTCAAGAAATCATTTCCGGCGAAGAAGGAAACGGCTGTTGTGTACTCTCAGAGAGGAGTGGGAAGAACTGAGCGCCGGCCGACTGTAGGGGCCGTGATGATCCAAAATTCATCAAATGATCAGCCTCGTGGCAATCAGTCCAGACCAAATCAGCAACGGGTTGAGCGGCCACAACGGCAGTTCACCCGCATCAATATGACACCTGCGCAAGTTCTTCCACATTTATTGAAGTTGAATCTGACTGGTTTAAAGGAGGCACCAAAAAACCCTAACACCACATCTCCATACTATCATGCCAATGCCAAATGCGCCTACCATTCTGATAGCACCGGACATGACACCAACAATTGTTGGGCGCTAAAGAATAAAATTCAAGACTTGATAGATGCAAAAGAGGTTGAATTCGATGCTCCAGAGAAGCCAAACGTAATATCCGCTCTGATGCCGAAGCATGGTCGAAATGTCCATGCTATTGAAGAAGATCTGTATGTTTCTAATGTTGATGACCTGATGACTCCGCTGTTAACAATCAAGTTAAATCTGTTGAAAGCTGGGATTTTCCCAGGATGCAAAGAAGATTGCTACTGTTGCTCCTCTCTACCAACCGACTGTCCATTTCTGAAGAAAGGCATCCAAAGCCTGATGGATAGTCAACAAATTCTGTTTGAAAAGATTCCTGCTATTCCAACCCCTACTGAAGATGTTTCAATAATCACCATTTCCACCAATCTTTCCAAGACCGTCAAAAAGCCTGTTAAGATTACATCCCCTACAAAGATTGTTCCCTTGAAAATAGCTACGCCGAGGCTTGTCCCCTACAGTTCTGACAAGTCAATACCATGGAATTACGGTGGAGAAATCTACTACCATGGTGTTAAACAAGTTGAGATAACCGAGGAAAGCTCTGATGGAGAAGATACCGGTATTGGAAACATTGCCGGTACAAGCAAGATCACCCGAAGTGGGAGAATATTTTCTCCAGAGATTTCCCCCCCAAAGGTAATCTTTGGACCCTCAGTTGCTGCCAAAGTTATTCCTGCACCGATAAAACTTTCCGCAAGAACTCCGTTGGTTGAAGAAACTGTTATTCCTGTTGTTCTCCCTCCTACTTCTGCTGATAAGGGGAAAGGGATCCAATGTGAGCTCGTCAGGATGAGGGCTCAACCTTTGGTTATCCCCGAAACCTCTAAGAAAGAGATGGAGGAGATTCTGAAAATAATTAAGAAGAGTGATTATGACGTGGTAGAGCAACTGGGGCAAACCCCCTCGAAGATCTCCATGTTAGCATTACTACTTTGTTCAGAGGCGCACGCCAAAGCATTGATAAAATTTCTGAAGACAGCCCATGTGCCTCAGGAAACCTCAGCCGATCAATTCCAAGATTGCGTGGCCAGCCTTACCGCCGACAACGGGCTGGGTTTCTCGGATGCTGACCTGAATCCAAAAGGAAGAAAGCACAATGACGCGTTACATGTGTCAGTAGAATGCCAAGGAACTACTCTGGCCCATGTTTTGGTCGACACTGGTTCTTCTCTGAACGTGCTGCCTAAGAAGGCTCTCGACCGATTGGATTGTGAAGGCTTGGAATTGAGGCCAAGTAATATCATTGTAAGGGCATTTGACGGGTCAAAGAGAATGGTACATGGGGAGGTAGACATTCCCATTAAAGTAGGCACGAAAGTGTTCTCCTCAACTTTCTATGTGATGGACATCCGTCCGTCATACTCTTGCTTGCTAGGGAGGCCATGGATACATAATGTTGGGGCAGTCACCTCCTCCCTACATCAAATGCTGAAATACCCTGTCAAAGGAAAAATCATAACCGTGCACGGTGAAGAGGAATATATGGTCAGCCACTTGAACTCCTTTCGGTATGTAGAGGTGGAGGGTGAATTCATTGAAACACCATTCCAGCACTTCGAGGAAGTCTCTCCTGAAGTGGCAGTAGCAAAAATGGTAGCTGAGGTACCAAAGCAGATGCCCAGGATGGCATCTCTAAAAGACGCAAAGGCTGCGATGAAGGAAGGGAAGAGCTCAACATGGGGGCAGTTGCCTGATATTCCTCATAAAACAGACAAGTTTGGTTTAGGGTTCACTGCTGCGGGGCAAAAAGCTATGCGCCGCTCAAAAGTTGAACGAGCACCCATCAAGATCTCTCCTTATGGAATCAATGCTTTGGAAGGTGAAGACGAAGAGGCCAACATTGAAGATTGGATCTTCCCAACCATTGAAGGGGGACTACGCAACTGGGAGGCAAAAGACTTTGTCCCCATTACTTTTATTAATCAGTAATTATCTGTCAAACATTTCCTGTTGGTTTGTAATAATTACTCTTGAACAATCTGCACGCTACTTTTTCACCTCATGCCTTGCCCGGGGCATGTAGGTCCATTTGTAAGGGTTTTGATTATCTTCATATCCATATGCCATGTTTAATGATTCATTGGACGTTTTTCATTGATAAACTGCTATGTTCATTTTCTTTCCTTTTGCATTTTTGTTTGTTCAAGGATGGCTATCCCTTACACACACCCACACTCACCAAATGCAGGTACCCATCCACTCTGGATTCTATGGGTGACTATTCTGCTATATCCTTTAATAACTCTGAAGATCTGGTCAATCAGGCTGAGTATGAAGATGACGAAGATTGTGAAATACCAGGAGAGCTAGCCAGACTTCTACAACAAGAAGAAAGGGCCATCTTGCCTCACGAAGAGTTGTTGGAAACTGTCAACTTAGGAACAGAGGAAGACCGGAAGGAAATACAAGTGTGTGCCAATCTGGAACCAAGTGTCAAGGAGCGTTTGATACAGCTGTTAAATGAATACATCGAAATCTTCGCCTGGTCTTATGAAGACATGCCGAGTTTAGACACAGATATCGTGGTTCACCGTCTCCCTACAAGAGAGAATTGTCCACCGATCAAGCAGAAAGTCCTCCGAATGAGGCCCGACATGTCTGAGAAGATTAAAGCAGAAGTAATGAAGCAATTCAACGCTGGTTTTCTGGCTGTTACATCCTATCCACAATGGGTTCCTAACATCGTGCCAGTTCCTAAAAAAGATGGCAAGGTCAGAATGTGTGTGGACTACCGGGATTTGAATAGGGCTAGTCCTAAAGATGATTTTTGCGCTACCACACATCGACATTTTGATCGACAACACAGCTCAGCACAAGGTGTTTTCCTTCATGTATGGATTCTCGGGCTACAACCAGATTAAAATGGCCCCCGAGGACATGGAGAAAACCACCTTTGTTACACAATGGGGTACCTTCTGCTACAAGGTGATGTCGTTCAGACTGAAGAACTCAGGGGCAACTTATCAGTGCGCCATGGTAGATTTATTTCATGATATGATACATCATGAGATCGAAGTTTACGTGGACGACATGATAGCTCGATCAAAAACGGAGGAGGAACACCTTGAGCATTTGCAGAAGTTGTTTGCCAGGTTGAAAGAGTACAAACTCAGGCTGAATCCAAGTAAGTGCACCTTTGGAGTTAGGTCTGGTAAACTTCTAGGATTTATTGTCAGCAACAAAGGTATTGAGGTCGATCCAGCAAAAGTGAAAGCTATACGAGAAATGCCTGCTCCCCGTACTGAAAAGGAGGTTAGAGGATTCTTGGGGCGCTTGAACTATATTTCCAGATTCATCTCTCATCTGACTTCTACCTGTGAGCCAATTTTCAAACTATTGAAGAAAGATCAGGTAGTCGAGTGGAACGACGATTGCCAAGCTGCTTTTGATAAGATCAAGGAGTATTTGCTAGAACCTCCTATTCTGATGCCACCTGTCGAAGGAAGACCATTGATCATGTATCTGACCGTCTTGGATAACTCAATGGGGTGTGTTTTGGGCCAGCATGACGAGTCTGGTCGAAAAGAGCATGCTATTTATTACCTTAGCAAAAAGTTTACCGACTGTGAGACTCGCTACTCACTGCTCGAGAAAACTTGCTGCGCTTTGGTATGGGCTGCTCGCCGACTAAGGCAGTATATGCTGACTCATACCACCTTGCTGATTTCCAAAATGGATCATATCAAGTATATCTTCGAGAAACCTGCTTTATCTGGAAGAATCGCTAGATGACAAATGATCCTGACTGAGTATGACATCCAGTACACCACCCAAAAAGCTATAAAATGGAGTGTACTAGCTGACCATCTAGCTCATCAAGCTATCGAAGATTATCAATCCATGAGATTCGACTTCCCAGACGAGGACATCATGAACTTGGGCAACATTGAAGGTAACGGACCGTATGACGGACCTGAAAAAGGATCCCGATGGACCCTGTACTTTGATGGTGCTTCAAATGCACTTGGAAACGGTATCGGTGCGGTAATCATTTCCCCGAAAGGTTGCCACACGCCTTTCATGGCCCGACTTTGCTTCAGCTGCACCAACAACATGGCTGAATATGAAGCTTGCATTTTTGGTCTCAAGGCTGCTATAGACTTGGGGATCAAATCTTTGATCGTATTTGGGGACTCGGCTTTGGTTATCAGTCAAATCAAAGGAGAGTGGGATACTAAACATCCTAATCTTATCCCATACAAAGAACATGTCCTGACATTGTTGCCTCATTTCGAGCAAATTACCTTCGAGCATTTCCCGCGAGAAGAGAATCAGCTAGCAGACGCTCTGGCTACAATGTCTTCCATGTTTAAACTCAACTGGGATAACGAGGCTCCCCAAATCACCATCAAGCGAATGGATGAACCTGTGCATTGTCATGAGATTAATACTGAAGAAGTAGTGGAACAACCCTGGTTCCATGAAATTAAAAGGTATCTCCAGACTAGAGAATATCCCGAAGGAGCTTCCGTAAATGACAAAAAGTTCCTAAGGAAATTTGCCGCCAAGTTCTTCCTGAGCAACGACATCCTCTATAAATGCAGCCATGATTGTGTTTTACTCCGATGTGTGGATAAAGATGAAGCAGAGTTAATCATGACTGAGGTACACAGCGTTACATTTGGCACCCACTTGAGCGGGCATACAATGGCTAAGAAGATCCTAAGGGCAGGCTATTACTGGTCTACCATGGAAGCTGACTGCCATCAGCATTCCCGTACTTGCCATAAATGTCAAGTCTACGCTGACAAGATTCATATTCCTCCGGTTCCTCTCAACGTTCTGACAGCTCCTTGGCCATTTGCAATGTGGGGCATTGACATGATTGGAGAGATCAAGCCCACGACATCCAACGGACATCGCTTCATCCTGGTTGCCATTGACTATTTCACCAAATGGGTCGAAGCAGCTTCCTTCGCCTCTGTTACTAAAAATGTGGTTGCCCGCTTTATCAAACAAAACCTCATATGCCGGTATGGTGTTCCCGACAGGATCATCACAGACAATGGTACAAATCTGAATAATACTATAATCACCGCATTGTGAGAACAGTTCAAGATTTATCATCACAATTCATCTCCCTATCGGCCGAAGATGAACGGTGCTGTTGAAGCTGCGAACAAAAACATCAAGAAGATCATTCAGAAAATGACAGTTACCTACAAGGACTGGCATGAAATGTTACCATTTGCTCTACATGGATACCGTACCACGGCACGTACCTCAACAGGGGCAACCCCATTTTCTTTGGTATATGGCATGGAAGTTGTCCTACCCATGGAAGTTCAGATTCCTTCTTTGAGGATTATGAAGGACGCAGGTTTGAATGAAGACGATTGGATTCAGACCCGACTTGATTAACTCAATTTGATCGACGAGAAGCGACTCGCTGCTGTTTTCCATGGTCAGACGTATCAAAAACGGATGATCAAGGCTTTCAACAAGAAAGTCAGACGTCAAGTGTATCAAGTCGGAGATCTCGTAATTAAGAGGATTATCTTATCGCAAAGTGATCCCAGGGGCAAGTGGATTCCTACTTACGAAGGACCATTTGTGATCAAGAGCTTATTTTCTGGTGGTGCAATGATTCTGACCACCATGGATGGTGACGATTTGCCGCATCATGCGAATGCAGACATAGTCAAAAGATACTACGCATAAAATAACCCGACAAGTCGAAAACCCGAAAGGGCGGCTTGGGCAAAAATGGGCATCCCGGTGAACCGAAAACCCAAAAGGGCGGTTCAGGCAAAAATTAGGGATAAAACAAAAAAAATCTGTACACCCGGAAAGTTGAAAACCCGAAAGGGCGGCTTGGGCAAAAAAGGGTTTCCCGGTGGATCGAAAACCCGAAAGGGCGATTCAGGAAAAAGTTAGGGAATTAAAGCGTATGACTATGTCTCGTCGGATCACTTTAAGGACAATCTCTTCATCAACCAGCTCCAAGTTTCTGATCAATCCAGTCATCGGCGGACGAAGCATTGAATGGACAAATACTCAGAGTTGTGAGGGCTATAGCAGAATGGGGATCCCATGGAATTGTTTCACATAGCCATCTTTCTTTTGTATAAATATTTCAATTTTTACGACGACATCCTCTTACTAGGATGGCTGTCTCCTTTGTACAAATATACTCATAGAAAGTCAATACAAATACTTTTCCAGATACAGAAATTTGCTTTGTCTTCTTTTGTTTTTCTACATTTATGTTTTATTTTGAGAAATGTCCAATGTTTTGTTAAATAGGCATATGCATTTGAACATAATCATTTTCCTTACGAATCAAGAAAGATGATTACTGATAGGTTGAAAGTACAGATAGATATCTTGATGCCCTTTCAGAAGGAATCCTCAGCAGATTTAAAACTCCAAATTCCTCGATCCAGAACTTAATTCCCCAAACAGAATTAAGCTTCAAGATCTCCAGCAGAGCAAAGGTTTTCTCAAAAACTGATCTCCCCAGCCGGAGGGCCTTCCAGAACTCAATTCCCCTCAGAGTTTCAGTATCTCCAGTGGAGCCTCAAAAAAATCTGAAAATCCAATCCCCAGTGGAGCTAAACATTCCAACTATCAATCCCCAACGGAACCATACTAATGAACCTTCTCCCCACAGAGATACTTCCCACCAAACTGAAGATTCTCAGTCATGCCTCTCCAGCATAAGTCTGTCAGGTTCTGAACTCCCCAGTAGAGACCATCAGAAATTCTCATTCCCTACAAGTCACCAAGGAATTCCAATTCCCTACAGTGGTCCTAAGATCCCTTAACAATCGAAGATCTTGCATTCTCCAAGCAGAGTGAAGACTCTCATTCTCAGTTCCTCACAGGATATTCAGATGTTCCCCAGTAAAGATCTCCTCAGGATAGGAATCCCCAGTAGATTGGTATACAACCCAAGCTCCTGATTCTCCAGCAATAGTCAACAAGGATGTCTCATCCTCAGCGATCAAAATTCTTGCAATCCCCTGCAGCAGTCAAGGATTCACTTTCCCTGGAAGCAGTCAAGATTCTTTTATCTCCAGCCATCCAGGATTCATCTATCCTCAGCAAGACAACTCTTCAGCTTACATGCGCATTCATTTACATTCATATCATAAACATTGATATAACATATATATTGCATCATACATATCATGCAACATAACTTTGTGTTATAGCTAACATTTCATCCTTTTCAGGATAAGATTAAAAGGCTATCATTAACAATTATTCAGATACAGTATGGATACACCCCAGACACGGCGGTCATTCTATTACTCATTCAGAATATCAGTTCAGATACAGTATGGATACACCCCAGACGCGGCGGTCATTCTATTACTCATTCAGAATTTTAAAGTCAGATACAGTACAGATACACCCCAGACACGACGGTCATTCTACTACTCATTCAGACTACAACAATCAGATACAGACTAGATACGCTCCAGACACGGCAGCCATTCTATCTCTCATTCAGATTCACTTATCCACCTCAAGGTTCAATGCATTCCAAACACGGATACCATTCTGACCCTTACCACAACAGTTTGATTCTCCCCAGTGCGTTCGCCACGGAAGTCATTATGTCATTCATTCAGATCCTAGTTACAGTTTCAGATACACTCCATACACGGAAGTCATTCTGCTACTCATACAGATCTCAACTCCAAGATACAGTTTCAGATATGCTCCAGACACAGTAGCCATTCTATCACTCATTCAGATCCTATTTACAGTTTCAGATACACTCCAGACACGGAAGTCATTCTGCTACTCATACAGATCTCAACTCCAAGATACAGTTTCAGATACGCTCAAGACACGGTAGCCATTCTGTCACTCATTCAGATCCTAGTTACAGTTTCAGATACACTCCAGACACGGAAGTCATTCTGCTACTCATACAAATCTCAACTCCAAGATCCAGTTTCAGATACGCTCCAGACACGGTAGCCATTCTGTCACTCATTCAGATCCTAGATACAGTTTCAGATACACTCCAGACACGAAAGTCATTTTGCTAACTCATACAGATCTCAACTCCAAGATACAATTTCAGATACGCTCCAGACGCGGTAGCCATTCTGTCACTCATTCAGAATTTGTCCCCAGCACGCAGTTGCTACATACAGATATTTCTCCGTTACCCAGATACAATACAGATACACTCCAGACACGGTAGTCATTATGATATTCATTCTACCTTCAAGCACAGTTACAACTCAGATACGCCTCAGACACGGAGGCCATTTTTTTTCTCATACAAACTCAGACTCCAGATACAGTTCAAATGCATTCCAGACACGGATACCATTTTGATCCTCCTTCTTCTGACCAGTCACATTGCAGTTCAACAAACATTCCAGATGGCATCTTTAAGCCCATCCCCGACAAGATTATGTCACCCCTCCAGATGGCATCTTTAAGCCCATCTCCAAATGGCATCTCTAAGCCCATTCCTGCATCCATTGTTTTGACGAGTGAAAATTTAAGGGCACTCTAGTGTCCAATCTCCTTTTACCTTCGAGACGCGAAAGGCAAGCCTGCCAATCTAACTCTTCAGGTGCAAGAAGATTGAACAGGGGCAACTGTTGTACCCCAAAATTTGCCCTCTCTTTCTTTAAGAAATCATCTTGGATTCTCAGAGTCCCTCTGAAACAAATCCAAGTCCTGAATTGTCATTTTTGCCCAAGCAAACCATTTACAAGAGCAAATGATCACACAAGCTCTAAAGGCAACACTTTTATCTTGAGAAAAATTAAATTCTAAACATTTGGAATTTTTCCCTAAAAAATGGGTGTTTAAGAAGAAAATAGCGCTTCAGAATTTCTGGACCAAACTCCAGACAGAAACGGTCAGAAGTTGCAATCTTGGCTCAACGCAATCAGAAGTTGGCTCTTCAGCAGCTACATCAACTCAGTCAGAAGTTGCAAACGTGGTTCAACACGTAAACGCAAACAGAACATGACTCTTTCAGCAGTTACGTAAATTCAGCCAGAGTTTGCTAAAGGAACGCAAAGGAGGCAAGGAAGTCTGAAGGCTCCTTCAGAACAGGCTGAAATCAGAAGATGAAAAGGTCAGAAGAGTGGGTGTTACACTGATACAGAATATCCAAGTCCAGGATTTCTAGAAGCAAATCCAAGGAACGTGTCAGAAAGTCAGGAGAATCCCCAGAATTTGCTAAAACAACAGGAGGCCAAGACCAGAACATGGTTTACGTTTGTTTTTGGTAAAGCAGAACTGCTGGTTCAAGTTTTTCTCCTATTACCAGAATGTTGGTGTTGATAAGTCTCATCACCATTTAATGCTCATTAATGCTCCCAACCACTCCTGAACATTCATCCAAGTAATCCCTTCACGTGTGGCTTGGTAAACGCCTTTATGCAGGTTCAGGCATGGGTCTACGCGCCACCGTCCACCTAAGAGGTCACTTCTCCCCAATCCATGCCTGCTGTTCCAGCCTAGGCTGAAAGGCTATCTGTTATCACAACTTCCCAGGAATTTCTTTCAAAGAACAATTCAACCTCTGTTGGCGCCTTTAATGTTCAAGAAATCCACAAGAGCTTTGCCTATAGAGAACCATTGTCCACTGAAAAAGGGCGTCCAAAAAACAGAAAAATTGCTAGAAGAGAAACAGAAATCTTTAGCAAGAAAGTGCTGTGAAACTCTGCCAAAATCTCTAGTGTTTCATAACTTTGAATTTCTTACTTTCAAACTTCATCAATACCCAGTTTTCTTTGTTACTAAAGAACACTCTTTCAGCCTCTGACCACATATACACATACACCTTCATCTATCCCTTTCAAAAAAAGAACTTGTCCAGAACACCATCAGAGCCAAAAGCTAGCTCTCATCCACAAACTTTTCCAACAGCCAGGTAAGCACCTACTGAACTTCATTACGCTGCTAAGCATCATCATCTTTGCATGCTCAAATAAACATAATGTAAATATCATGTTGTTGCTGTTTGTGTTCTGAGGATTTTCATACCTCATAACGTTTTGAGCCAGCATAGAACCTGCCTGTGACCTTGTTGGTTCTGTCCCCTGAAACATTTTGACAGTTGCTGAAGCTGTTCCAAATATGTTTTCTGTTTTGTGGAAAAATAACAAAGTTGCAGATGTTTTGATTAGCACAGGGAGAAGCCAAGTGCTGACTTTGACGTTAGCACATCTGAAGCCTGTTTTGCTGTCAATAATATCAGAACTTCTGAGAATTATTGTATTTCCAGCAGGATCATAACTTCTGATATCCCCACTAACAAACTTTTGTCTTGCAGCACAGGGGGGTCAAAACTTCTGATCTTCCCACTAACAGGTTTCTGTTTTGCAGGTGCCAGAGTCAGAAGTTCTGACTCATACAGTTTAACCAAAAGGTTGATCATCTGGCAGCGGGCCTGAGTCAACTTCTGATAACCTCTCAGCAGCGCGCTGGCTCCCTCTCTCTTTCTCTCTATCTTGTTTTTGTTATTTTCTTTTCTTGTCTATTTTTCTCGTTGAACCACCCCATGTACAAATGTGTATCCCCACCCCCTAATTGTTGTAATAGCGTAGGATTTTATATTTCCGCTTTTTAAATGCTAGTAATTAGGGTGTGTATGGCAAGATAAAATCAATGAAATAGAAAATCCTAATTCAAAGATAAACTCTTGTATGCAATAAAACACACTTGCACACTAACACCCCTAGGGTTACATCCACTTGTTGCCTTCAAAAATGGGCCATGTTACGCATGCAAAGTATCTTGGTAAAACAAACAAAATCAAAAGATCATAGTCCCTCGATGACGCTATCCAAAGTTGCCTTACAAAAATGATCTTAGTCCCTCAAAAGAAATACTAAGATACTTTGCAAAATTGCTATCATGGTCTATACGATGACCCGCGCCTGTCCCGTTTACATCCTAACACAAGATTGTCCACCAAATACAATGGTGGAACAATACTGTTAAAAGGGTTAAAACATGAGAAAAATATTTGAGTAAATTTAGGGGTAGACAACTCTTAGTTACTTGATCAAACTTGCAAAACACACTTGCCTACTTTTCAAAACCCACTCCACAACACACTTTCAAAAACAAACTTTCAAAAACATTGAAATATCTTTTCGAAAAGACAAACACCTTTGTATACATTCAAACAAGAATCATTACAAAGGTCGCCACAACGATGGCCTCTTTTTCAAAATGTCTTTCAACCACACACAAAGAACCATTTCAAACAATTGAAAATGCAAAGCAAGTGATCTAAGCAAGTAACTAAGAGCCCATGGATAACCATGGATAGAAAGGGTGCTAATACCTTCCCTTTCTATAATCTACTCCCCGAACCCAAGAAAACATCTCAAAGGTTTTTGCTGTGCTTTTTAAACCTTTCCTTAGGATAAAATAAAAAGTCGGTGGTGACTCTTGCTCAACCGAAACATTTGCGAATACAAACGCAAAAACTCAAGTCAGTTCTCCCATTGTATCACACCGACCTTCAAAGCAGAAACTTCCTCGCGCAGCTCGCGATTCTCTTGTTCTAAGTTGCCCATCTTCTTTTTGAAATTAGCTCGAGTATTGTAGTGATGAGTCAGCTTGCTGAATGAAGTAAAGAAGCTTGGTAAGACACCTGGATATGCATAACAAATGCAAGAAATATGTGCAATATGATGCATGATATGCAATGCACGTGATTATTTTTACTTTATTATTTAGTATTTCAAGGGATTTATAGATTTATAGACATATTGCAAACATCAAAGTAATAACGCTTTTGAAATACTAATTTTTTTTTATTATAATAACTCCAAAATGGATTATAAGTTTCAATGATCCCAAGTACAAGATGAAAATAAAATCTAAAACCCTGAGAAAAGGAACTGATGGAGATCACTCTATACGCTGGCGCTTCCCCGTGAGCCTGGCAATCTGAGCCTTCAACCTCTGGTTTTCTTCCACATGTCTGATGGCAACCTCCTTCCAATCATCTGAATCAGGAAGTGAGTGATCAATACCTGATTGAGGCTTAGGAGAAAATAATTCCCCTTGCCTCTCCATAGACTCTACAACTTGACTCTCAAGGATCTCAATCAAGTCGTCTTTCTCCTTCAGGTATGCTCTGTAGGAACTCTCTAAAGTTTGGAACTTGTTATTCCAAGCATCCCTTTCCTGTTGCATTCTAACCAAAGCAAGTTGCAGCTCTTCTAGATCATCTAATAAGGGAGGAGTGGTCTTCATAAATAGATTAGGCATGGGTGTTTCCCGGGTATACGACATCTTTAACAGAGCAACTCTCGATCAGACGCACTGAAGATATGGATCCAAAGAAACATCACCCTTAGGTCCCAAATCCTTCCCACTCTTCTTATGAATGTGACGCCATGCCTTCACAATCTGTTCCCTAGCTTCCGTATGGTCTTCTCCTTCCTTCAGAAAGAAACTACTCAAATGAATACTATTCGGTTTATCCCTCATCGGATAACCAAGTTGTCGCCGTGCAAGAACAAGGTTATAGTTAATTCCTCCCTTTGTACCAAGAAGAGGTACATTGGGGAAACTACCACAACTGTCAATAATATCTATATCATCGTAAGCTCGATGATACCAATCAATATTCGATTGAGTAAGTTCCATGATCTTAGGAGCCCAACGGGGTTCCTTCTTGACATCCCAAAAAGCATCAGACTGAGGCATATGAGAGATAAACCAACAGTACAACAGAGGCGTGCAACAGATAATCATACCCCCATGATAAGAATTCCAAAGATGAATAAATTAATAAGCATCAACCAACAATGTAGGAATTGGGTTTTCAATCATGAAGATCCTGATAGCGTTAATATCAACAAACTTGTCCACATTAGGAAATAAGAACAACTCGTAAGCAAGCAGAGCAAAGATGGCCTCAAAAGCAATTGTACACTTCATTCTGGAAAAGTCACGAGCTTTCTCCAATAAGAACTGAGCCGGTAATCCTCTAATCCCTCCTTTGGTAGTCACGTGGGCTTCCACCTCATACTTCCCCAGGTGAATCAAGGCAGCAATCTCATGTGGTTTTGGCTCACCCTCCAAACCAGTAAAAGGGACACGATCGGTAACAGGTAAATCCAGTAGGTAAGAATACTCCTCCAGTGTAGGTATCAACTGATAGTCAGGAAAAGTAAAGCAATGATACATCAGATCATAGAACTGGACCAAGGTCGAGAGAATATCCTCCTTCATCTTCAGCTTCATGAGAGAAATAATGGATCCATACTTCTTCCGAAAGTCTGCAGAACACTCGATCTCGGGAATTAGACTGATCAGCTCATCTATCTTGGGATCCTTAAAACTGTATTTCCCGATCTTTCTCTTTCCAAAATCCTTGGTTAGAAAGTACCTGAGATATTCACATACAGTCAACCTTTAAACCCCTTGAAATATGGTTTCTTCAAAAGATGCTTATGAGTGCATGGATGCATGATGCAACAATCACACACAAGATCACACATATAGGGTTCATAGGTTCAACGTCATGAGCATGAGGTCGAAGGTACTACCCATAAGGTATTGGTCTAAAAGTTATCACCTGCCGAACAAGGTTCTAGAGGTTCCCAGTGTCTACATCCTTCCTTCGGATATTACCAACTTCTCGATTAACTCGGTAATTAGTAATATTCTCAAGAAAGACTCGTTCGAGTGTAGTATCGCGTGACAACTATTTCCGGATTACTCCGTCATAGTTTTCGCACTACACCTAAAAGGCCAAGATGGGTTAGGTATTCTACGGTCCTCAGTTTCAGCAGGCTCCCAGGTCAAAAGCAGTACGTCTTCTCGATTACTCGGTAAACGACACTACAATCAAAGGGGCCTCCACTGAGTGGGGGATCTCATGCCTCCTTTTTTTGGATTACTCCCTCAAAGTTAACATGATTATATCGCCCGTACTATCTTAAAGTTTTCCCAAGTCCGGGTATAGGACTTATGAGTAATCACCAAGCACCCTGAAAACCAGGAAAATCCAGACAAATATATATACAACATATAACACAAAACAAACAGTAATATCATATATAAAGATATAAACAAAGATAGGCTTAACCCACTTAGGGATGGACCAGCAAGAGGTCAATCTTTCCCCAGTGAAGTCTCCATTTTTCTGTAGCGGTAGAAATGTTCAAGACTAAGCCATTGGATTGACTAGACTTTATACAAATCAAAATAAAGATTGCCACCGCGCTTTATTATTTCCAAAGGAATGGAAAAGAGCGAATAACCCAAAAAAGAAGGGGAAAGATTCAAGGTAAGGGGGTTGGTTATGCAAAGGGAAGGTATTAGCACCCTAAACATCTACGGTACTCCGCAGGAGCCTCTTTGTAAATTCTGTATATTATGGCTATAAAAAATGTTGTATAAAAATGGATGGTGGAGGTGAGAAAAGAAATATATTTATTTTATGATTTTTGCACCCGCCGCGGTTGCGAACCTTTAGTGCCTACGTACCACCTTTTCGTGCAATAGGAGATCAGGGTACACGTAGTTCCTCTTTTAAAATTTTGAAACACCAATGTGTTGGTTAATTTTATGAGATAAAACATCATCGTCATTGTCCGTGTGGAAAACATACTTACTACCCACAATTATGAGAAAGGAGAATTTGCATCATCTCAAAGTGGAGGATATGGCTTGGATTTTAAAATCAACAATGCCTCACTCAACACCTAAGTGGAAAATATCTCTCTTCACTACATATTGTAGAAGTATAGTTCTTTGCATCACTACAAGGATTGACAAAAGTTCAATCTTTTTTTGAGAAAAATTTAAAAATAAATGCCAAAGTGGCAAAATGGTTTGAAATGAGATTGATTGACTTTTAACCTTCTCACAAAAAATGTCAAGGTATTATTAAGTTAATTGGAGTTTATTTATGAAAATGTTTTGAAAATGCATGGACATAAGTCCAAGTTTATTATGAAAGTGGTTTAAGTTTAAAAAAAAACAAGAAGAGTTTTCAAAAGGAGGAAGAAGATTTTTGAAATTAAAGAAGATGTGAGAAGAAGAAGGGACTATCCTAAAGGATAAGGTAAAAGCTAGGGATAAGAACCATCTAACCAACAAGAAGCCAATACTTGACATTATGATCCAAGATAGAATTCCCATTCCTTGGATTGAAACTAATTAAGCAAAAAATACTAGACCTCTTGAGATAACCAAACTTCAAGTGTATTAAGTCTTCACAAAAATTGGGCAAAATAACAGCTGTATACGGGTGAATTACATATTACAAACAAAGGGTGTAATCACAAAAACCTGCACACAAAAACAAACAAGCAACCCAATGTCTTGAGGTAAACCTCAAGAACTCCAGACAAAATAATCAGATAAGATCACAAGGTTTCCAAGGTAGGCCAAAGTTTCTAATCCTAAGTCCAAGAAAAGTCCCATGCTCCATAATGCCAAGGATAGTAACCAAATAGTCCAAGTACCATTAAATATTTTTTAGGGTTTATGTTGATTATTAAGTATATTAAGAAAGGAAAAGAAAAGCTCAAGTGAGTAAAGTAAAAATGACAAGAAAGTAAATGCTCAAATGAGCAAAGATGAAAATGGCATGAAATGTAAATGCTAAAAGTAAATGGTATATAAAGCATAAAAAAAGAATAAAAGCATAAAGTAAGGCAAGTCAATAATTAGTGGTTAGCTGGATGACCATCTTGAAGCTTGCATTTAGAACTCATTAAAGGATTGGTAGAACCAAAGACTCCACACAACAAGTTGCATTTTCTTTTTGTCAAGTATAACATCCATTTAGAATTCTCATAAGTACCATTTAATGATCAACGATGTTTAAGTGATCCGCATTGACCAAAGGTGTTGTAGATCCATCAGAGGATTGGTAGAACCAAAGCCTCCACACAATGAATATCAAGGTTATTGGATCACAGAGATCAAATTAACATACTTTGGCTTGCAATCATAAGTTTGGGCTACGAATGATCATTTATTTGAATCGGGACAAAATTTAGCGCTATGTTAAGCAATCGTAAGTGAACTTATATAGAAGTCACACCTATTTTAAGGTCGGTCAATAGCAATCTATGCACCATTTGTTTTGAGACATGATATAGAGATCATGCTCCAACAAAATTTAGTGCAATAAGAAAGGGATGAGATGAAGAGGGATGGGAAAAAAATATACAAACCACATTTGAATTAAATTTTAATCAAACTATTATTAAAATCATTCATCCATTTTTGTGGAGTTAAACTCAACACCATGGATCCAATGATATTAATAAACTTCATGATCCAAAATATAACCCAAGATCAACCAGAAAATAGTCACAAAATATTATCACATTTAATATACACACAAGGGTAAAAAAATGTTTAAAAAAATAGAAAATGAAGAGATAAATATCAACTATGTTCAAATTAATCAAGAAATAAAAAGTAAGACCATAGAAAAATCAGAAATAGGCTCATATATTTTTACAAATATTTTTGGTAATTTTTTTAAAGTCATAAACTATTTTTAAAATTAAAATAAATGGGTAAAATAAAAAAAATGGTAAAAAATAGTAAAGTCAGAAACAAAAAATAAAATAAGGTCACAAATATTTGTAACAATATCATTGGGTCATTCCATAATTTTTTCAGAATTTAAAAATGTATAAAAGTATTTTTAAACATTTAAAACAAATCAAATAAGTGTAAAATTTATAAAAAATATCAAAACACAAAATTAAATTGTGAAAAAATAAAAATCAGAAAGAGAATAATCAAAAATATTTTTCATAATTTTTTCAGATTTTTTGGACTAAAAATGAATTTTCTATGATTTTTTGAAATTTAAAACAATTAAAATATAAAAAATCAGAAAAAGAAAATAAAAGTAAAATATGTGGACCATTGGATGAGAGTCAAAACGCGTTAGTAATCAAATCCAAGGGATCTGGCGCGCTGTGCATATCATGGTCATTAGTGAATATTATACAAAATCATTAATTAAATCAGAATTTGAAAAAAAACACATGGCGCGCCTTCATTTGTTGGAAGATGACACGTTGGTCATCTTCAACCTCCAGGCATCACGAATTCCAGGTCTATTAAACTGTAAAATCAGAAGCTCAGACCTATGTCATTCGCTTCGTCTCTTCAAGACGAAGACAACCACACCCTTGCGCCAAATTTATATAAACTGTAGCTCAAGCAATTTGGAAGGAAAGTTTTGAAAAGGGATTTGAAATTTCATGGTCAAAACGTGTTTCCAGTAAAAGGTAAGTGTTGCCACTAGAACCAAAGCAATGAGAGCAATACAATGATATCAGAGTTTTGAAGAATTGATGAAGGAATCTACCTATTAAAGTTGAGTTACAGAGCTCTGAAACTGGACTTCTATGGAGCAGTATAGGGCACAATTCTTGAATGTAATTATTTGGCTAGCTTCAGGGAAGATCAAGGAAGGTGATTTGATGGAAAAATTGGATTGAAAAATGCTCGAGAATGGATTTTGAAGTTACTGAATTCTGAGTTGTGAAACAAGTTTGGCAGGGTGATTCTGGATATTCAAGCTTGGGAAAATGAATGGGAAAGTTCATGTATTTATAGGAGAAACGAATGGGATAAAAAAGAAGAGTGAATGATGCGTTTTGGAGGGAATTCATGCAAACCTGATGCACGAGTGAAGTGTGATCCAAACTTCACCAAAACTCATCCAATTCTTGCGTTTTGATGCACTAATCCACTTGGGAAAGTTGGATAATCATGTTTAGACCCAAAAGGCGTGTTAATTTGAGGTTTACAGGTTGTAACATGAAATTCGAATTCTGACTTGCAAGGAAACTTCAATTCCAAGTTACCAATTTTGAAACAATGGAATTCTCAGCTCAAGGGGTCTTAAGGCATGACCCTTGATGCTTTAAAAAGATGAGGTTACAAGATTTGCAATAGAAAAAGAATTGAGTCAAATAGATGCTTGAGCTGAAAGTTGCATTGAGTAAAAGTTGTGGAAAAGGGTTGACTTTCCATACTTAGAAATATTCCAAATTCTTCTTTAAAAATAACCTATAATGTCTTTCATCCAAACATGGCCTTACACTTGGAATTTTCTCTTGACCAAAAAAGTTGGCATGAAGTAGATATCTTGAATGACATTTTGAAACTTGAACCATTCTAAATATCCAAAATTTGAGCAAGTTATGACATGTTGAAGTTGGCAAGAAATCTTGAAATGACCTATAATCTTTTGCATCTTTAAGGCAACTTCCATCCCTTTTCTCACTTTGCACATAAAAGAAGGCATAAATTTAACATCTTTAAGATCATTATGGAAAAAGAATGGACTCAATGTGATAAAAATTGACCAAGTTATGACCATTTGAAGTCACATATGGAAGATTGGGGACTCATCTAGAGGACTTGTAATCTTACTTCCTCGTCAAGTCTCTTCTTCATGAAAACTCCTTGGAACCTTTGAAGTGATTTGTTAATAACCCTTTGAAGGGAATGATGTCTTTAGAATCACTCAAATATACCAGAAGGTGAGCAAGATATACTCCTTTGAAGTTCAAAACCCTAGCTCCTAGATCAAGAAAATGCTTTGAAGAACTTTGACAAGCTTGAACAAACTTCTTGTACCAACATTCTTGATTTGTGAATAGAAGTTGTTGAGGATGATAATGAGGACTCATAGCCACCAAAACCACTTCCATATCTTGAAATTTGAGAGAAATATGCTCTTGTGACCAATAGGAACAAGGCCTTGTCCAAACATGACAACTTCTCCAATCAACCCCTTGTACTTTTGAGTCAAATCTAATAACCTTGAAATGTGATGAACCAAAGCAACCTTGCCATGCCAATTATTCAAAAACCAATCCAATGGTGAGGTTTGAACTTCTCAAGCTTTATTGACTAGGGCATGGAAATAAACTCATGAACCCATGGGGTAACTTGTTAAATCTCATTGCCTTTACCTACATGGATAACAAGCAAGACAAACCAACATTGCATTTTATTAGTTAAATGAAGAAATCAAAACAATATTCATGACTACAAAAGGAACATAAGTCAAGGTGCTTGGTAATCCCTCAAAAAGGGCAAAACTAAATGTAGGGAGGGGAACCAAGAATCCTAGTGTGATCTTGTTGTGAATAAATCAACATGGTATGATGAAGGGATCTTAGGGGGGGGGGGAATTGGGGTACAACAAAGAACAATCCTGGATTTAGCTTCCCAGAATTCCTCATCAGTAGTCAGGGATTTATTTTCCTGGACAAATATGCATCCTGTTGTACCCCAAAATTTTCCCTCTCATTTATCAAACAATCTCTCACAAGATTTCCTTGGATTCAATACTGCACAAGGGTTGATCAGCTCAAGACACCTCCTCAAGCACTAATGACTGAAAATCAGGGTTTGAGATTGCACACAGACAAATGGACTTTTAATTCCCCATATAACTTTAATGGATCCTTTTGGACCCTCAAGATTGCTCATGTCAATTTTCATGTCTTGGATCACATTTTTGCCCAGTCAATTGATCAGTTGAACTAAAATCAACTGTATTGGGGAAAAAATCAATTATGGTCAATTTACAGTCAAACTTCATAATTTTTGATCCATATCAACATCATGAACTCATATATGTTATTCGCTCAAGTTTAGACCATAATTCCACAAGAAATTTGATCAGATCATCAAAAGGGCAAAATGGTCAAAATTAGGGTTTTGACTAAGAAGGTGCAATTTCAGATTTTTGACCTAGAAAATGACTTGTTGGTTTGAGGCATGATCTCAAGGATTCAAATGATTTTTTTTGACCTATTTGCATGGCTCAAAACATTCCTCAAACTCAATTGATTGATAGTTGATTTCTAGTCAACTGTATACTGAAAAGTTAAACTTTGACTTTTAGTCAAAATCAAGTATCAAAGATCACTATTCATCAAGACATGTCAAAATATGAAACTTGTTCATCAAGAAATGAACAAAGTCAAGATTTAATTATGAAAAGTCAAAATTTCTAAACTTATAAATTTTTTAAAGTGTTGGAAAATTCATATTTTTCACAACTTTGAGCCAAATTTACACCATGATGCAAGATGATTCAAAGAAAACTTCCAACATGAAAGTTATAGATCTCAATGAGATATAAAACGTTGTAAAACACAACTTCTTATAGAAATGCATGTATTTCAAGTTATGATTTTGTGAACACATGTTCATGAAACTTGGAAACTTAATGAAAATTTGCCCTAGTTTAGGCAGGATTTTGACCTAACTTCATGGCAATTTTTCATATAGTTCCAAGATGAATTTTCAAAAATGTCCAACATAGGGGTTGTAGAGTATGTTACAAGCTTTCCAAAATGTCCAAGAACTCATTGAGATCATACTTGATCAAGGATAATCGAAGCCAAGAAGTTAGGGTTTCATTCTTGAATTACAAGTCATTTCTTGATGAACACATAATTGAATTTCAATGTTAGGCTGCATAATCTTGCTTTGTAGGCATTCTAACTTGTGTATTTATCCATCATTAATGGATTACACAAACATTTGAGCTATAATCCAAGTGGTTTAAGCTTTATCCAATTCACATTGCCATTTTGGGAAGAAAGTGAAGAATGCCATTCTTGAAAAGCAAGCTTTACGCACAAAGTCAATTCTTGAGCCTCTAACTTGTTCCCTCTGATCACCCTCCATCTACAAAGTCAGAAGCAAGTGTGTTTAAAGCATAACAACTCTATCTTAACAAGTACACAAGGCATTGAAACTTAGATTTCTCAAAAATCACATGTTATGCTTAAACTTGTGATTTTGAATTCTGATCAACAACAAGTCTCCAAACTTGTTGCTTATAAATAGAGTCACTATTTGTGAGCTAGAACACAAGTTTGAACACCCTGAAACACTCCCAAACTCCCTCAAATCAGAAATTGCCCAAAAACTCCATTGTTGCACAATTTCTGACCTTGAACTCTAAACTCATATTTCCCTCGTGCATTCTTTGACCTTTTAGTTCCTAAAGCTTCCTTACATCAAATACAAACTATCCCATACCATGTTACACGACTGTAACATCATCTTCATCAACTTCCATAACCAAAAACAAAGCATTGCACATTGACTTCTCCAGGCCATTTCAGCCATTCTCAACTCAAGCTAAGCATTACATTAGCTTCCTAGAGACTCAAAGAAGCAAACCTGATCATTGCAGCACCTTGAATCAAGCTCAAACTCATTTCACGACTTTCAGTTTTGAGGTACATTTTTTGAACTTCTATCTTCTCATTTAGCCATTGTTAGGCTTGCATTTGTGAAGATAAAATGTAGACATCATTGCCCTAAAACTATACATGTACATAGATTTCATTTATTTTGATTGAGCTAGGAGAATTTTGAGTTTTAACTTTCTAAAATATTTAGGTCAGAATTTGGTACTTTCAAAAATTCTCATTCATCTTTGATTTATAGCTTATGATATTTATATGGTTGGATTCGTAAGGAAAAATGGAGAAACTTTTATGTTTTCACTTTTCATTTTTGTTGAGAAATGGTGAAGTTACAGGATCTATGGCTGGAGGTTGAAGATGAAGTTGTATTCAGGGCATAACTTAGATTATATATTTATTGTTTTGTTTATATCAACGGATGTATCACCACCTCAGTGGTTAAAGCGCACGTCTTTCACCTTTAGGACATGAGTTCGAGCCCCAACGTCCATTTTGTCATTTTTTTTCATTTTTTTCTGTTTCTCTTTTTTGTTTGCAGTAGCGCCTGGGCCTCCCATTGGGCTTTGTTTTTGTTTGCTAGCTTCTGACCCCCTGCCTTATTTTTTACACCCCTGGCCCATTATTTTTCTTTGCTATTTTATTTTCTTTTTTTATTTTATTTTCATTTCATATTTTCTTTATTCTTATTATTATTATTATTATTATTATTATTATTATTATTATTATTATTATTATTATTATTATTATTATTATTTTTATTTTTATTAATGATAAAAAATCCAAAAATATTTTATTTATTTATTTGCATATTTAAAAAATGCTCATTTATATTTTATTTTCTTCATAAAACAAAAGAACAAAAACATTTTCTTTTAATAAATTAATTTTTTTTAATCAATAAATATTTAGACTAGGGATTAATTATTATATTATTTTCTTTTAAATTAAATTGATTTAGAACTTAGGTTTCCTTTAATTAATTATTTTTCATTTTTATTTTCATTAAGATAAAACCTTTCATAAAAAAAAACCTAAAAATACTTTTTTAACTTTATTTATTTCTTATTTAGTTTAAATTTAATTTTGTTTAATTTTTAATTAATCATCTTCTTTAATTAGGTTAAAACCCTTTTATGAAAATCAAACAAAAATCATTTCTTTTTCCATTTATATTCTTGTATTTTATTTTCAATTTTGTATAATATTTAATATGGTTGTAATAGTTAATTAGGTTTAATTTTCTTGCAAATCTCCATTTGTAAATTTGTATACCCCCTCCCCTCATGATGTAATAGCTTAGTATTTTTACTTTCTGCAATTTATCGCTTTATATAAATGCTAGTAATTAGGGTTTGTATGGAAAGATTAAAATCAACAAGTTAGCAAACCCTAATCCAAGATAAACAAGCATGTAAATCAAACACATTTGCACACTTGCACCCTTAGGGTAATTCCACTTTGTTGCCTTAAAAAAATGACTATGTTATGAATGTGAGATATCTTAGCAAAAGCAATCAAAATACAAGATCATAGTCCCTCGATGACGCTATCAAATGTTTCCTTTCAAAATGATCTTAGTCCCTTAAAAGGAAATGATAAGATATCTCACAACATTTCTATCATGGCTATACGATGACCCACGTCCGTCCATTTACATCCAAAGATAAGGCTTCTTACCAAATCAATGGTAAGATAACAATATCAAAGGAAAGGAAGAAATGAACTGACTTTTAAGTAGGTAGATTGTTCCTAGTTGCTTGCTCATTTTCAAATCAAACACTCTTGCTTATTTTTAAAACAAACACCAAAACACTTTCAAAACATTTTCCAAACATGAAACATTTTCAAAAGATCAACACTTTGTATACGTTCTTACGAACGAGAACTATTACAAAGTTTGCCTAAACGAAGGCGCCTTTTTTAAAATACTTTCAAAAACCACACAAAGCATATTTTCAAACAAAAGCAAGTGATCTAGCAAGGAACTAAGAGCCCATAGATAACTATGGATGAAAAGGGTGCTAACACCTTCCCTTTTCATAATCTACCCCCGAACTCAAGAAATAATCTCAAAGGTCTTTCCTTCTCTTTTCAGCCTTTCCTTTTTGGATAAAAGAAATGTCAGTGGTGACTCTTGCTAACCCCAACATTTACGATAAAATGCAAAACACCCAAGTTAGTTCTCCCACCGTATCACAGAACTGGAGACTCTGTTGGGGAGGAACTTAAAAGTATGGTTACCTTAGGGCTAGATCACCTTTACTTGCTTTCATTGTTTGATTTGTTTTCTTTACATTTTGGTCCCTTGTTTGGGCTTGTTCTAATCCTCTACCCGGATTTGGGATACCTTATAGGTAACTAGCAATACATTGTGGAAACTGTGCGGGGTATAACGACATGGTCTAAGAAATAGCTACGTTAGTGTGACACATTTGTGGATACCGGTAGCCCTTGAATAGTCAAGGAGAATACGGGGCCGCTGGTGGTGTCATGAAGCACTAACTGACTTTAGAACCTTTACTTGACCAACTTTGGCCATTAGGAAGTAGTGAGATTACCGGCTTTGGTGCAGTCCGAAGTTGGTTGATACTCGATACTACACTCATTGAGATCAGACTTCTTGAGATATTTTGGTCACCATTAAAGAGGCTCACACTGAAACCATGCCCAACAAGAAAAATCAGTGATATTGAGGTCCCTTAGAACCCGATTACTATTTCTAGGACAGGTTTAAGCCAACTAAACTTTAAGATAGTACTTACCTATGAGACTCCATGCAAGCCTAAACCTAAGGACTTGTCTGTCTTGTGTGTATATGCTTACTTTTACATAACATCATAGTCATTCTCACTAACCATTTCAAGGATTATTGGGATTTATCTTTGTTCTGTTTTGTAGGACATGGCTTCTATTCGCAGGAAAACCATTTAATTCAATCTCGTAAGAATTCCTTCTCAACTCAAAGATCTAGCATCAAGGGTCCCTAAGAACTCTTCATTAACCTAAAGATGTGGTTGCCTCCTAAATTTGGTTACCTCTAGCACAAATGAAGATATGATGAAGGTGTTGTTCCAGTTCTTTGATCCTCTACACCATTGCTTCATTTTTCCCGATTATCAACTTGTGCCAAATCTAGAAGAATTATCTCAACTCTTGAGGATTCCAATTCTCAACCAACTACCTTTCAACGGTACGGAAAGAGATCAAAGACCTGAAGAGAATGCTCGAGCACTACACTTGCAACAGTATGATATCGCAACTAATTGGGAAACAAGGAGTGGTGTCAGAGGTTTCTTAGCCAAGTTCTTGTTTGAGAAAGCTCAAGACTGTTGTAACTCTTTTGACTTACAAGCTTTTAAATAAATCTTGGCCCTTCTCATCTATGGGATGGTTTTGTTCCCAAACCCTGATCAACTCATAGATGGCAATGCTGTCAAAATCTTCATGTCTCGCAATCTGGTGCCTACCTTGTTGGGAGATATCCTACATTCTCTCCACACTCGCACTATGAGGAAGAAAGGATCCCTCATGTGTTGCACTCCTCTCTTGGCCAGATGGTTTATTTCACATCTTCCCCGATCTGTGTTGAAGAACGAGCAAGGTTCGAGGTGGTCCCATAGGTTGATGATGCTCAGACATTCAGATATTCATTGGTGTTTTCTATCCTTGGAGATTGTTACTATCATCGACCCTTGTAGGGAATTCCCTAATGTCCCTTTGCTTGGAATTAGAGGAGGTATCACTTACAACCCCTTCTTAGCCTTACGCCAGTTTGGATATTCCCAAAGGGATGGTCCACATGAGATGCTCATCCAAAGAGTGGTATTCGACTACGAGAGCGACGATCAAGGTTACCGCCAGAGTTTATACGAGCTTGGAGGATGATAAACAAGGTGGGTAGCAAGACGCTGGGACACAAGAATTCCACTCCCCTTGATCCTTACCTTAAGTGGGTACAAGCTCATGCTCAGAAACTTGTGATGCCTTATCCTTCCATCTTACCAGTCATCATAGAACCTGTGGCTGAAGGAGATGTCCCGTACACTTTCCTCCATCCAGACATGCCTACCTCTCTTGAAGACTTGCAAAAGGGTTAGATTCAGCTAAAGGGGGAATGAGATACCTTAGAAGCTCAATTCTACGCTAGTGAGAAGAGAGTCTTGGAGCATACAAAGAAACTACAAGAAGAGCAAAGCGTGAACGCCTACATTGCACCGAAGAGGATGCGCTCGGTCTTTCTATCTTAGAGAGTTATTTTGTAAGACCAAGGGGCATGTTCTAATATTTTCAAACTAACTAATGAAAATTTACGTTTGTTCATTTCTTTTGTATATACAAATTTAAATCTCATTAATCCTTGAAATCATTTGCATATACATTCCATACATCATAACATGACATGTTTTTATACATGAAGTTTCCTTATCTTTCTGCTGTTTATTTCAGCAAGATGGATCTAGAGAAAATTGTGAAAGATCTCCAGGAACAAAACTCTCAATTCCAAGAGACTCTACTGGCCATAGCCAAGGGGCAACAAGACATGATGGCATTACTGGCAGTCAAGAAGAAACCTAAGAAGAGAGCCCTGGTCAACATGGGAAGAAGGTTCAAAGAGAAAGTTCGTTAGATCCCGGTAGTGGAAGACTCATATGAAGAAGACGAGAACCAGATTGGTGAGGTTAAGAGTACCCAGGATGACTTTGTTAATGATCAAGCGTCTGATGATGATTATTTTGATGAGCAGTACCCACCCGCCAATGTTAAATACAAGCAGTTGGAAGACAGATTAAAGGTTGTTGAAATCCAAGCCGTCCCCGGTTTAGATTTTGATGATTTGGGTTTGATCTCTGGGGTTGTCATTCCCCACAAATTCAAAATACCAGTCTTTGCAAAATACAATGGAGTTTCTTGTCCAAAACTCCGCCTGAAATCTTATATGCGCAAGATACAGCCGCACACTGCTGATAAGAAGCTCTGGGTTCACTTTTTCTAAGAGAGCTTAGCCGGAACGCAACTAGAATGGTTTTATCAGTTAGATGGTTCCCGTATCAATACCTGGGAAGACTTAACTACCGCATTCTATCATCAGAACCAATATAACACCGACTTGGTGCCAACAAGAGTTCAGTTGTAAGATATGACCATGGGAAAGAATGAAGGATTTAAAGAATATGCACAAAAGTGGAGAGACCTCTCCAGTAGGGTTCAACCACCTTTGACTGATAGGGATAACATTGACATGTTTATGGGCACTTTATCCGGTCCATTCTTTAATCTATTGGTTGGCTGCTCTTCTTTTGGTTTCACCGAGCTAATCTTGACCGGTGAAAGAGTTTAAAGCGGCATCAAAATCGGAAAGATCCCCATGGCATCTGCCTCCACTTCCAATACTGTAAAGAAATCTTTTGCTGCAAAGAAGGAAATCAATGATGTGTACGGGGAAAGGGCCCGTACCAAGAAGAATGATCATCCGTCTGTTAATGTTATCCGAATCTCCAATCCAACTCCTGCTCCAAGACCATCTGCTAATCACCAATGTTTTGAAACCCCGAGAAGACAATTTACAAGGTTAGGCATGTCATTATCTCAAGCCTTACAACACTTGCTCAAGGCTAATTTTGTGACATTACGTGATCCTCCTGCCAACCCTGATAACTCTTCACCAAAGTATAATCCGAATGTTAAATGTGCTTACCACTCAAGTAGCCCCGGGCACGAGACTGACCAGTGCTGGGCCTTGAAGAATAAAATTCAGGATTTGATCGATAACAAGACTATTGAGTTTGATCCTCCTCCAACTCCGAATGTGTGATACGGTGGGAGAACTGACTTGGGTGTTTTGCATTTGATCATAAAGAGTTGTGGTTAGCAAGAGTCGCCACCGACTTTTCTTTTATCCAAAAGGAAAGGCTGAAAAGAATAGGAAATACCTTTAGAGATGTTTTCTTGAGTTCGGGGGGGGGGGGGGGGGGGGGGGTAGATTATGAAAAGGGAAGGTGTTAACACCCTTTTCATCCATAGTTTTCCATGGGCTCTTAGTTGCTTGCTAGATCACTTGATTTTGTTTGAATGTGCTTGTGAGTTTTGAAAGTATTTTAAAAATGTCTTTGTAATGGCTCTCGTTTCTATAAGAACGCGTGCAAAGTGTTGTTTCAAAAATAGTTCAAAGAGGTGATTGTGGAATGTGTTTTTGAAAGTCATTTTGAAAAGGGTTTTCTTTGTAATGGCTCTCGTTTCTATAAGAACGCGTATAAAGTGTTATCTTTTGAAAATGTTTCAAAATGAGAGTGTTTGGTGTATAAAATATTTTTGTTATGAGCAAGCGAGCAACTAGGAGAAATCTACCTACTCAAAAGGTCTTAGGTGTTCTTTTCCTTCTCCTTTAGATATGGCTATCTTACCATTGTTTTGGTAAGAAGCCTCATCGTTGGATGTGAAGGGACGGGCGCAGGACGTTTGTATAGTCATAGAAGGCAACCTATGGGACGTTTTAGCAATGTCGTTTAGGGGCGAGATCGTTTACCGAAGGCAACATTGAGGGTCATCGAGGGACTATGATCTTTTATTGAGGGTCTTTTCTAAAATGCCTATATTCGAGGGACATGACTATTTTTCGATAGGCAACAAAATGGGATTACCTTAAGGGTGCTAGTGTGCAAGTGTGTTTGATTTACATGCATTTAGTCTTGATTAGGGTTATCTATTTGTTGATTTCATGTCTTGCCATACACACCCTAATTACTAGCAATATATGAAAGCAATAAAAGTGCGGGAAAAGTAAAGTCCTACACTATTAAATCATTAAGGGGGTGGGGGTACAAATTTATGAATGGGGGTTTGCAAGAATTTAAATCCTATTTAGGTATTACAACCATATTCAAATGTACAATGCAAGAAAGAAAAAAGACTTGTTTTAAAAAATGTTTTTTTTTGTCTTAATGAATTAAAAAAGAAATAAATTAATTAATAAAAGAAAATATTTTTATGTCCATTTTTTTATATTAATAAAAATGGTATTAATATTAAAAACGATAAAAAGGCAAATAATGGGAGATAGAATTAGCATGCTGCTGAAAGCAAAACAAAGGGGATCAGAAGTTCTGATGTCGGACGCGCAGTGGTTCAAAAAGAAGAGTCAGAAGTTCTGGATTTAATACACTCTGAGGTCCTGCAAGAAACGTTAGAGGGAAAACATAGAAGTTCTAGGTTTCCATATGCTGAACTTTTGAGTATTAGAACAATGAGAAAGTCTTAGAAGTTCTGTGTATTAAAACAGTGAAGAGAACTCAAAAGTTCAGTATGTGCTAAGACAGTGAGTGAAAATCAGAAGTTCAGTGTGTGTTAACAGCGAGTGAACATCAGAAGTTCAGTGTGTTTAAACAGTGAGAAAATCATAGAAGTTATGTGTGTTAAAACAGTGAGGGGAACTCAGAAGTTCTGTGTTGTGCTAAAACCGTGAGTGAAAATCAGAAGTTCTGTGCCACATTTCAACTCTTTCCTCATATTAATCAGCACATCAGCAATTTATTCAATTCTTAACAAACAACAAATTAAAAGGATAAAAGCACAACAATTTATAGAAGTTCTAATCCTAATTTTGAGCCTAGCCTTAATCAAGAAGTTCTAATCCATAATTTTATTTATTTATGCAATGATATGGACAACATCAATACTATGATATTTACATATTTAATGATGTTCTGAATAAAGAGATACAAAGTCAGAAAGACTTACCTTGAATCTGGAGCGTGTGCTTGGAACTTGAACTGCTGCCTTCAGATGTTCTGGAATCAACAAGAACAACAGAAGAGTAAATGCTAAGTTCTTTGATTCAAAGGTGTGATCGGTGGATCTGGAACTGACTGTTTAACGCTGGTTCGTGAAATGTCGCGGAAGCAAGAGTCGCCACCGTCTTTTATTTTCTTCAATTGGAAAGGACAAAAGCACAGAAAAATTCCTTATAGAGATTGCTCTCGGTTCGGGAGGTAGATTATAGAAAGGGAAGGTGTTAGCACCCTTTCTATCCATGGTTATCCATGGGCTCTTAGATACTTGCTCATTTGTGTTTTCAAAAATGGTTTGTTTGCTTTTCAATTGTGGGTTTTAAAAAGTTTCTTTGAAAATTCCAGTTCGACTCTTGTATCAGTCCTCAAGAGTGTTTGAAAAATTGCTTTCGAAAGCTTTTGAAAAGGTGTCGGTGTGAAAAGTATTTTTTGAATTTGTTTTGAAATTAGAGCAAGTATCTAGAGTCGTCTACCTATCCTAAGGAATTCGTCTGTGTAAATGTCCTTTAAAGTAGTGCCATCCCACCATTGAGAGGTAGGTAGCACCACCGTTGGAGGTGTTCGGGTCAATTCGAGGTTCGGGACATGGTGATCACCAGAGCAATGGGAAGACACCTTAGAAGCTACCCTCATGCCAGGTTCCCGGATCATGAGGACTTACTAAGACATCCTCTACTCGACGATCACCTTTCGAGGCAAGGCAACAGTGAGGCGTACCCTAGGGGTGGTGTGTGATTTGTGTGTCAGATTCATTTATTTTTGTCTAGTTCATGTCAGGTGATCTACGCGTTTGTTTTTAGTCATTCATTCTTGCATGCTATTATTAACAGTTAAAAAAAAGAGCGAGAAATGTAAAGTTCCTAAGCTATTACAAAGGCGCGGGTCCACATCGCCAAATTATATCCAGGACCCGATTTGACATAAAATAAAGAAATAAAGTAAAGTGCGAAAGATAAATATTTACACGGCTTTGGGAGAATTACATCAATATTTAAAAGAAGGAATAAATAAAATGCGCGAATTGAATTAAAATTGAAAACGAGGGCGTTGGACCCTTTTGAAGTTAAATTGAAATTAAAAATTAATTAATTATTTATTGAAATAAAAGAAGTGTTTTTTAGGTTTTTTTGTATTTATGAAATAAGAAAATTAAAATTAAAATTAAAAGAAACCCTAATTCTAAGTTATTTTTAATTATTTGAGAAAAATGTTAAAGTTTAACTTAATTTACTAAAGAATTTATTTACATGTTTATTTACAAAATAAATTAGTAATTAATAATAATAATGAGAAAATTATTTATAAAAAAAATGATGAAAAAGTTAAAAACCCTAATTTCTACATATTTAATTTATTAAGAAAAATATTAAAGTTTTGAAACCTAAATTAATCTAATTAATTGTTTAAAGTTTATTTACAAAAATAATAATAGTGAAATTAATATTAATAAAATAAACATTTTTTTGATTTTTCTGTATTTTATATTTATTATGAAAATTATTTTATGGAATTAAAAGAAAACAAAAAAAAAACAATTAAAAGAATGAAAAGGAAAAACAAATAAAAATTAAAAATTGAGCAAACCATAGGGGGTGTCTGGCCCAATGGGAGGTTTTTTTGAAGTATTGACTCCTGAGTACCGTGGTCTGCATTCTTTGGCCATTGGATTGAGTTTCATGCATAAGTTGTTCTACCTTGGCCATTTGGCTTTTGGCTTTTGGCTTTTGGCCATTTTTGTTCTGGCCTCAACGTTCCTTAATCTTCTCAGGATGTCTGTCTCGCCACGTATTGGTGTCATGTGTAAAATGTTCTGTTCTGGCCATTTGGCTTTTGGCTTTTGGCCATTTGGCTTTTGGCCTCAACGTTCCTTAATAAACCTGCATGGGATCATGTCTAAATCTGCAGTGTTGAATCTCACGAACACATTTAATAAAATCATAAAATGCAAATAAAGCCAATATATGAAGAAATTTAATGTTTAGGCACAATATGGCATGTATGAATGATTATACCCTTTTGATCATGGAGATCAAATCAATCTTACCCTTACTGGAAAATTAGTGACCGGAATGCTTTTATGCCTTACTGGAAAATTAGGATCATGGAGATCAGGCCAGTCTTATCCTTACTGAAGAAGTAGTGAGATATTGGTTTGTAACTGTGATGGCTTGTTTGTAGTGAGAGAGGGATTTGTAATAAGGATTTCAAGGTTTTAGGGTTCTTGAAAGAGTTTGATATTCTAACAGTGTTGTGGCAAGGTTTTTTCTCTCTTTTCCTCCTCTCTCGTTTGTGTGAAAAGAATGTGATTATATAATGAAAATTAGGGTAAAGCAAATGAGCTTTGAATGTGCAATTGGGCCTCCAATATTCACTTGAATTCGTCACTTTCCAGGCTAAATCTCAGGGACTTAAGTGCATTTTTTGAAGTTGAAATGTGAAAACAAAATGTAGCCGACATCGAGAACTAACTCCTGTCCGAAAATCGACTCAATCGGATAAACGGTGAATTAATTATGAATTTTTGAAGTTTCAGCTCAGACAAACTTATTTTGGGCTTCAGTGTCGACTCTGACACGTTCTTCAATAAAAAACTGGTATTGATCGGTGCATAATTTGGTCTCGACTTTTGAAGCAAAGTTGTAGATCTATGAGTCAGTAACCTTGTGTAAAAATATGAGTCCAATCCGATAAAAATTGACCGAGTTATGAATTTTCGAATTTTCGGCCCAGATGAAATAATATTCAGCATTCAGGATTTTCAGCGTGTCACGCACTCTGAGCAAAAAATGAAGGCCTTTTGAATACTGTTTGAACTCAATACCTTTTGTGAAAATGTAGCCAACTCAATTTGTGAAATTTTTGCACCGGAACCAGCTCGATACGATGAAAATCGACCAAGTTATGATTTTCTGAACATGACGCAAATAAACTCCTGTCACAAATTTTATGTATGAAAATACTTGATAAATCCACATTTTTGAAGACCTTATGATCGAAATTGGCTTCCAGCCGTGAGAGATGAAAACATAGATAATGTCAAGACGGAATTTTGGCCACCGGAACGGGTTCAAAACGAGCCACGATCTTCAAGTTATGAATTTTTTAGCGCGTAAAAACTGCACTTTCAGCACACTTTTTCACCATATTTCTTCGAGAAAACTCACACATTCGGATACCTTCTTTAAAGAATTGACTCTTGAGCCGAACCTGAATTTGAGAATACGTTATCAGAGATATCTTGGCGAAAGAATACCTGAATATGACGCGCCGGGTTGGACTTGTGAATTTTTCTTGAAATGTTTTGACAAATATGGGAGGGCAAATTTTGGGGTACAACAGTTGCCGCTGTTCAATCTTCTTAAACCTGAGGATGCAGATTGGCTGACGTGCCTTTCGTAATCCGAAGGTGGAAGATGATTGAACACTAGAGTGCCCAGAAATTTGCGCTCACATAGTAGTGTGATGATGGGAATGGGCTTATAGATGCCATTTGAAGATTGATGGATAGGATGATGGGCTTATAGATGCCATGCTAGGAGATGATGGATGGTGGATGGGCTTATAGATGCCATGCTGAGAGATAATGGATAAGTGGATGGGCTTATAGATGCCATGCTGGGTGTCGATCGCGTAAGAGATTCCTTAGCGAGAACTTGCGTGCCTGCAAAAAAAAATGATTACCTGACCTGTTACGGGAGCTGGATCTGGATCTTCAAAAGGTGATGAATGAACCAGGGATGGTTACTACCTCAACAGGAACGGTGAGAGAACCTTGGACGATTACTATCTCAACAGGAACGCTGAGAGAACCTTGGACGATTTCAACTTCAACAGTAACGCTGAGCGAATCTGGGGATGATTACTACCTCCGCAGTATCGGGGAGAGAACCATAGGCGACTACAACCTCAACAGCAATCATTGAGAGAATCTTGGGCGACTTCAACCTCAACAGCAATCATTGAGAGAATCTTGGGGCGATTACTACCTCCGCAGTAACGGGGAGAGAACCATAGGCGACTACAACCTCAACAGCAATCATTGAGAGAATCTTGGGTGACTTCAACCTCAACAGCAATCATTGAGAGAATCTGGGATAAGTATCAGAAGGTAGCCATATCCGGGTCACATCTGAACCATCTCTAGAAAGGTGATCTCTGAATAAACAATAGAACAGCTTCCGTGTCCGGAGCATCTCTAAGTTATCTGAGGGGTCTGGAATGAGTGTCAGAACGTCGCCATGCCTGGTTCATATCTGAACTATATCTAGAAGGAAATCTGGAAGAAGTATCAGAACGTCGCCATATCTGGTTCATATCTGAACTATATCTAGAAGGAAATCTGGAAGAAGTATCAGAACGTTGCCATATCTGGTTCACATCTGAACTATATCTAGAAGGAAATATGGAAGAAGTATCAGAACGTTGCCATATCTGGTTCACATCTGAACTATATCTAGAAGGAAATCTGGAAGAAGTATCAGAACGTTGCCATATCTGGGTCACATCTGAACTATATCTAGAAGGAAATCTGGAAGCAGTATCAGAACGTCTCCATATCTGGTTCACATCTGAACTATATCTAGGAGGAAATCTGGAAGAAGTATCAAAACGTTGCCATATCTGGTTCACATCTGAACTATATCTAGAAGGAAATCTGGAAGAAGTATCAGAACGTTGCCATATCTGGTTCACATCTGAACTATATCTAGAAGGAAATCTGGAAGAAGTATCAGAACGTTGCCATATCTGGGTCACATCTGAACTATATCTAGAAGGAGATGCGATAGTTGATAGTAATCATCTTTGTATTGACCTTTCCTGAAAAGGTAAAGCATCAGTTGTATGCAAGATCATGATGCATGAACTGCATGATTTCAGGATGTCCTCAAAATTGATGAGATTCGTGTAGTATGATGCATATGCATGCTATAATGTATGAAGATGTGATGTTTATGAATATATGTTTTCGTCTTAGGAAAATAAATCCTTGACGAGTGCCGGGAAGTCACTCCTGGGCTGCTGTTGAAGAATAGATTTTTGCCTCCGCTGGGGATGATAGCTGCAAGAATACCGGTAGGAGAAGATAACTCCGTTGGGGAATAAACTTGGCGAATGGATTACTCTGCGGGGAGAAAAGTACTCTAGTAATCTTGCTGGGGAGCAATATTCTGTGGGGAGAGAAGTATTTTGCTGGAATGCTGATGACAATAACTTGCTGGGGATACCCTTGTTGTGTTGGAAGTGTTAATAGACTTCGCTTGGGATAAGGAGACTTTGCCGAGGACGCTCTTTCCGTGGCTTTTGGCTGAGGATAACCCAGTTATACCCTGTTAGGGAAATAACTCTTTGAATAAAGCCGGGAGACGCGTTCGTGCTCTGCGGGGATAAGTTTCTAGAATCTACCGGGGATAAGCTTACTGCTTGAGGAGATGGATTCCAACTTTCCTGGGGACACTGGATTGGACTCTCCTGGGGAAGTTTGAACTGTATTGGGGAGTAGCTCCACTGAATGTTTGATATACCACCGGGGAACAATCTTTAGACCAAGACTGCCGGGGATGCTTGTTAAGAATTCATGTATACTGTTGGGGAATGTTGGGATCTGCTGGAGGATACCCAACTTCCTTAAGCTTGATAATAGCTTTGCTTGGGGAGAGTGTACTGCTTGCTGGCTCACTCTCTGGGGAATTGGGACGTACTGGTTATGTTCTTTAGCTGAACCTACCTTGGTACCTTGGAGGACCGAACAATTAGATTGCTTAGAGAACTCTTTATTGCCCCTGTTTCTGAGGTGGGAGAGGAATACCTGTGAGGTGCTGATAGTTGTTGATGGATAGACCTTCTTCCGGTAGGCAGGTGACAAGATGACGGGACATAGTCGTACGCTTTGATCCCTAATTTTTGCCTGGACCGCCCTTTCGGGTTTTCAGTCCACCGGGATACCCATTTTTGCCCAAGCCGCCTTTTCAGGTTTTCGACTTGCCGGGTGTACAGATTTTTTTTATTTCATCCCTCACTTTGCTCGAACCCTTTTGGTTCATCGGGAAGCCCTTATTTTTGCCTAGGTACGTCAACCTAGCGGGTCTTTGATTATGCGTATTATTTTTTTCGACTATGTCCACGCTCTCAGAATGTAGGGAGTTGCCCCTGTTAGAAGTATTGCGTTGCCGTACCACTAGAAGATGTCTGATCAGGCAAGATTCGTTGTCGGAATGCCCCAGGTGACTCAGGCGGAGATTTGCCCCCAGGCTGTTTGGCCTTTGAGAGATTCTCCGAATCTTGATTGGACTGCCCCAGATGATGGGCAATAGTCATGTCATGCCCCTTGATTGGAAATGCTTCTGTTCATTAGGCATTCGTCGTGCGAATTTCTATGCTGTTCAAACAAAAAGTCATATGCAAACAAAGTTATGTTAAAAATGCAAAGCTCATGTCTGTCATAAAGATTTTAAAAATGCATTCTTTTTCATAAAACAAGTGAATGTTTGTAAAACGTGATGTCAACTCCGTATTTATCGTAGGCCTTAAGGAGTCAGGATACCTTCGTAATAATATGCTTTCGAACCAACCCATGCTTCAGCTAGGACTTTTAAGGGTTATAACGTGGCCTGGTTCACGGTTTTAGAAACAAAGGATAAAGGCTCAAATTTTATTTGTACCCACCCGCTCTTCGTGATGTTCTTCAAACCTAAGCTCAGTTGATCGTGCATTAGACCCTGTTTGAGTCTTTGCTCTGATTTTCCGATGATGATTCGGATGTTGATAACTTATTTTGAATAGGCAGTCATTCCTTTTTTGTTGAGGGTTTGTAAGACCTCTTTCTTGTCTGATTTTTGTTATCCCTATTTTTTTTGCCTGAACTGTTCTTTTGTGATTACAGTCAGCGGGATGCCCCAGTTTTGTAAGTCTCCTTCATTGGTTTTGACTTATTGGGTTTTTATTTTTGAGATATAATGACTGCCTATCCTTATGATTATTCGGAATCATCACTGTCTTCTTTTTTTGTAAGGACCTCCTTGGTGCCATTTGTTATGCACTTGGATCAGCTGAGAGAACTACCCTGCCCCAGGTTATGATAAAGGGTTTTAATTTTCGAAAAGAAAAACTCCTACTTCTTTGGCTCAGAGTGGTTGACGAGGGATTATCTTCCTTATAACTCCAGTGTTTAGGGATTGAAACAATGCCTGTACCTCATCAGCGGGGTCTGTTCAAAAGCATACTGTAGATCGTGGTATCGTTTTCGTCATCCTCCCTCAAGAGGCTTAACATTGTTAATCGAACGCTGATCATCAGAAAAAATATGAAAATAATTTGCGTATAGTGAATACGAATATATTGCTTCAAAACAGACGTATGCGATGCATTAATGAAATAACAATGTTTAACAATGAACAAATGTCTAAACAATCAAAGAACAACACAACTTGAACATTCGAATGAACAAAAGTCTTTCCATCTCAGGGCTTGTCACTTCAAATGGTGAGCCTTGGAGGGATGGTAGAAAAATTCTGCCTGACCATCTTGGGTGAACTCCAATTCCCCTTCATCAATCAGGTCCTGGATCTTGTTCTTCAGAGCCCAACACTCATTTGTATCATGTCCTGGACTGGCAGAGTGGTAGGCACACCTTTTATTGGGATCATAAGTAGGATGTGCTGTGTTGGGATTCTGGGGATGAGCCCTTAATGTGATCAAATTCAATCTCAGCAGGCGTTGTAAAGCTTGGAACAGCGACATGTTGAGCGGGGTGAATTGCCTCCTGGACTTGTCTGGCTGAAGCCGGTGAGGTTGATGCTGAATTTGTGACACTGGAGCCATTTGAGGAGCTCTCCCCTTATCTCCTTGTCTCAAAGGTGGTTGAACGATGACTGGCTTTTTACCCTTAGACGTTTGCCCCAGTTGGTTGCCCTGAAGCAGTTGGTTGACGAGAACCCCGAGCTCATCTTGTCTTTGAGCTAACCCTTGAATGGAAGTCACCTGCCCCAGCATCTGGACCTTCAATGCATCCACCTCAGCTTGTAGGTGTTTCAGCCTTTCATCCTCAGCACTGTTCCTGACAAAAGTCTCCATGAGAAGTGTCCTCAACTCCTCCTGCCCCTTGGATAGATTCAGGAGGATTTCCCCGAACCGAGTCTCTTGAGCAAGAAATTCCTGGTTATCTTGTTGGGAAGCCATTGCTGAAATAAACAACGGAGATGGTAAGTGACATGTCCAAAGGGTACCTGTTATGCAATGATATGTATGATATGCATGCAATGTTTTCAAGGACCTCGCGGGGTAAACAAGAAAATTTGTTAGAATTTGGGTCCGGTAGCTTGACTGAAGGAACTTCGTGATGTTGAGAGTCCTTCTTCAAGGGTCAAAGGCTCACCATATCCAGTGGGTCATAGCCCCTGACTTTAGTCATCCTGTCTGGCTTTGATTTCCAAACAACCTTGGTTGGGGGGAACCTTCTTCAAGTGTCAAAGCTCACCATATCTAGTGGGTCATAGCCCCTGACAATCTTTGGCTAGAGGAAAATAAATCCTCTTTGCCCCTTGCTAGATGTTTGATTTATCATGACCTGCATCACAAGCCCTTGAGATCCTTGAAATGGATTAGTTTTTTATGCAGGATGTATGCAATGATATGATGTCATGCTATGCATGGGGTAATGTAGGTAAACCCTGTTACGAGTCCCAATTAAGGACTGCAAACCAAAAACCTGCAAGAAACTCAGTACACTTTGTTAGGAGTCCCAATTAAGGACTATAAACAAAATCTGCAAGAGACTTAGTAAACCCTGTTATGAGTCCCAATTAAGGACTATAAACCAAACCTGCAAGTAGTTCATGTGTCAGATAACAAGCATGCAAGTAGTCAAGTACGAAGGCACACAAGTCACACAAGAGAAACCCTTAGAGTTTAGGCCAACATGGGGTCTGGGTATTACCCTCTTGAAGTTGGTGGGCTCAACCTGTCCTATTAGAAGTAACCGGGTTCTAAGGGTCCCAATATCATTGGATTGCTTTCATTGTTCATCGTTTCGATTTAGCCACTGAACTGGCGACCGAAATATTCCAGGAAAGCAACCCTCAATTGAGTGTAGTATCGAGTATCAACCAACCTCGGACTGCACCAAAGTCAGTTATCTCACTACCCTAAAGAGGCCAAGATAGTTCAATTAAGGTTCCTAAGGTCTGTTGATGCTTCACGACACCACGCGGAGGCCCCGTACTCTCCTTGACTGAACTCAAGGGTTACCGGTACACACCGAAGTGCCACATCAATGTATCAGACTGTTTCAACCATGTCGGTATACCCCGCACAATTCCCTCACAACCTTGTTGCTACTTTCTAAGAAGGTATCCCCAGATCCGGGTTAGGATCTATAGAACTCCCAAGACAGTCCCACAATTTAAAGCAAGCAAAGAAAGCAATTGAAAATACAGTTATGAACTAACCCTAAGGTACACCTCACTTTAAGTTAAGTCCCCAGCAGAGTCGCCAGTTCTGTGATCGGTGGATCTGGAACTGACTGTTTAACGCTGGTTCGCGAAATGTCGCGGAAGAAAGAGTCGCCACCGTCTTTTATTTTCTCCAATTGGAAAGGACAAAAACACAGAAAAAATTCCTTATAGAGATTGCTCTCGGTTCGGGAGGTAGATTATAGAAAGGGAAGGTGTTAGCACCCTTTCTATCCATGGTTATCCATGGGCTCTTAGATACTTGCTCATTTGTGTTTTCAAAAATGGTTTGTTTGCTTTTCAGCTGTGGGTTTTAAAAAGTTTCTTTGAAAATTCCAGTTCGACTCTTGTATCAGTCCTCAAGAGTGTTTGAAAAATTGCTTTCGAAAGCTTTTGAAAAGGTGTCGGTGTGAAAAGTATTTTTTGAATTTGTTTTGAAATTAGAGCAAGTATCTGGAATCGTCTACCTATCCTAAGGAATTCGTCTGTGTAAATGTCCTTTAAAGTAGTGTCATCCCACCATTGAGAGGTAGGTAGCACCACCGTTGGAGGTGTTCGGGTCAATTCGAGGTTCGGGACATGGTGATCACCAGAGCAATGGGAAGACACCTTAGAAGCTACCCTCATGCTAGGTTCCCGGATCATGAGGACTTACTAAGACATCCTCTACTCGACGATCACCTTTTGAGGCAAGGCAACAGTGAGGCGTATCCTAGGGGTGGTGTGTGATTTGTGTGTCAGATTCATTTATTTTTGTCTAGTTCATGTCAGGTGATCTACGCGTTTGTTTTTAGTCATTCATTCTTGCATGCTATTATTAACAGTTAAAAAAAAGAGCGAGAAATGTAAAGTTCCTAAGCTATTACAAAGGCGCGGGTCCACATCGCCAAATTATATCCAGGACCCGATTTGACATAAAATAAAGAAATAAAGTAAAGTGCGAAAGATAAATATTTACACGGCTTTGGGAGAATTACATCAATATTTAAAAGAAGGAATAAATAAAATGCGCGAATTGAATTAAAATTGAAAACGAGGGCGTTGGACCCTTTTGAAGTTAAATTGAAATTAAAAATTAATTAATTATTTATTGAAATAAAAGAAGTGTTTTTTAGGTTTTTTTGTATTTATGAAATAAGAAAATTAAAATTAAAATTAAAAGAAACCCTAATTCTAAGTTATTTTTAATTATTTGAGAAAAATGTTAAAGTTTAACTTAATTTACTAAAGAATTTATGTACATGTTTATTTACAAAATAAATTAGTAATTAATAATAATAATAATGATGAGAAAATTATTTATAAAAAAAATGATGAAAAAGTTAAAAACCCTAATTTCTACATATTTAATTTATTAAGAAAAATATTAAAGTTTTGAAACCTAAATTAATCTAATTAATTGTTTAAAGTTTATTTACAAAAATAATAATAGTGAAATTAATATTAATAAAATAAACATTTTTTTGATTTTTCTGTATTTTATATTTATTATGAAAATTATTTTATAGAATTAAAAGAAAACAAAAAAAAACAATTAAAAGAATAAAAAGGAAAAACAAATAAAAATTAAAAATTGAGCAAACCATAGGGGGTGTCTGGCCCAAGGGGAGGTTTTTTTGAAGTATTGACTCCTGAGTACCGTGGTCTGCATTCTTTGGCCATTGGATTGAGTTTCATGCATAAGTTGTTCTACCTTGGCCATTTGGCTTTTGCCTTTTGGCTTTTGGCCATTTGTGTTCTGGCCTCAACGTTCCTTAATCTTCTCAAGATGTCTGTCTCGCCACGTATTGGTGTCATGTGTAAAATGTTCTGTTCTGGCCATTTGGCTTTTGGCTTTTGGCCTCAACGTTCCTTAATGAACCTGCATGAGATCCTGTCTAAATCTGCAGTGTTGAATCTCACGAACACATTTAATAAAATCATAAAATGCAAATAAAGCCAATATATGAAGAAATTTAATGTTTAGGCACAATATGGCATGTATGAATGATTATACCCTTTTGATCATGGAGATCAAATCAATCTTACCCTTATTGGAAAATTAGTGACCGGAATGCTTTTATGCCTTACTGGAAAATTAGGATCATGGAGATCAGGCCAGTCTTATCCTTACTGAAGAAGTAGTGAGATATTGGTTTGTAACTGTGGTGGCTTGTTTATAGTGAGAGAGGGATTTGTAATAAGGATTTCAAGGTTTTAGGGTTCTTGAAAGAGTTTGATATTCTAACAGTGTTGTGGCAAGGTTTTTTCTCTCTTTTCCTCCTCTCTCGTTTGTGTGAAAAGAATGTGATTATATAATGAAAATTAGGGTAAAGCAAATGAGCTTTGAATGTGCAATTGGGCCTCCAATATTCACTTGAATTCGTCACTTTCCAGGCTAAATAGCAGGGACTTAAGTGCATTTTTTGAAGTTGAAATGTGAAAACAAAATGTAGCCGACATCGAGAACTAACTCCTGTCCGAAAATCGACTCAATCGGATAAACGGTGAAATAGTTATGAATTTTTGAAGTTTCAGCTCAGACAAACTTATTTTGGGCTTCAGTGTCGACTCTGACACGTTCTTCAATAAAAAACTGGTATTGATCGGTGCATAATTTGGTCTCGACTTTTGAAGCAAAGTTGTAGATCTATGAGTCAGTAACCTTGTGTAAAAATATGAGTCCAATCCGATAAAAATTGACCGAGTTATGAATTTTTGAAGTTTCGGCCCAGATGAAATAATATTCAGCATTCAGGATTTTTAGCGTGTCACACACTCTGAGCAAAAAACGAAGGCCTTTTGAATACCGTTTGAACTCAATACCTTCTGTGAAAATGTAGCCAACTCAATTTGTGAAATTTTGGCACCGGAACCAGCTCGATACGATGAAAATCGACCAAGTTATGATTTTCTGAACATGACGCAAATAAACTCCTGTCACAAATTTTCTGTATGAAAATACTTGATAAATCCACATTTTTGAAGACCTTATGATCGAAATTGGCTTCCAGCCGTGAGAGATGAAAACGTAGATAATTTCAAGACGGAATTTTGGCCACCAGAACGGGTTCAAAACGAGCCACGATCTTCAAGTTATGAATTTTTTAGCGCGTAAAAACTGCACTTTCAGCACACTTTTTCACCATATTTCTTCGAGAAAACTCACACATTCGGATACCTTCTTTAAAGAATTGACTCTTGAGCCGAACCTGAATTTGAGAATACGTTATCAGAGATATCTTGGCGAAAGAATACCTGAATATGACGCGCCGGGTTGGACTTGTGAATTTTTCTTGAAATGTTTTGAGAAATATGAGAGGGCAAATTTTGGGGTACAACAAAAGGGAAGAACAAAGGTTTGGTTTTCTGTTTGGGATTTATGGATTTTATGAAGGGTTTCACAGTTTTCTTTTCTCTCTTTTGACAATTTTCTATTTCCAAAAGCCAGCCCCTTGAACGTGTGTTGGAGCAACTTATTTATAGATGGGTTTGTTGTGGTTTTGGGGGGGAAAACAAATGGGATTTAAACCTTTTTGGTATACTATTCCATTGCTTTTTAATCACAGTTTTTGTATGCTAATTTGGTGAAAATATAGGGTTTGAGAAAAATACAGGCGTGGACTAGATCAACAATAATTTGGAGTGTTGTGGCAGCTGGTTGCAGGACTGTGCTATAGCAGTGCAGTAGGCTGTTCAAACAAGGTTTTAGGGCTTTGTGATGTTCTGATCGAAGAAGACCAGAGTGAAACTCGAAGGGTGATGCTCTGATCGAAGCACATGCTGAAGAGTCATGTTCTGATTGAAGAATTATGTTCTGAACCATGTTTGCAAATTATGACTGCACTTGCATCGAGGCTGGCTCAGAAGTTCTGAAGTATCATATTCTCTTAACACTTAGAAAATTTTCTAAATGTTTGGAAATTTGATTTTTTTCAAAGTAATTTCTGACTTCTAATTTTTGATGAACCAATTTCATGTCTTGATGAAATATAAATGTTAAAACTTGATTTTTGATCTAAAAGTCAAACTTTGACTTTTCAGTATGCTTTTGACCATTTTGCCCTTGTGAATGATTTTCTTGAAAAGTTGTAATTCAAGACTAGAAACTCGATAGAAGCAAGCCTGAGGGTCCAGGATGATACTTTGAGAAATGAGAGGGCAAATTCTGGGGTACAACAAAATGTAATCACCGCGCCTATGCCAAAGCATGACAAGGGTGTCAATGTTGTTGAAGATAATTTTTGTTCCTCTGTTGAAGACTTGACTACTCCTTTGGATATCATCAAAGAGAATATGTTGAAAGCCAGAATTTTCCCTGGCTGTGCAAAAGACTGTGTTTATTGTACCCAACAAATCAATGGATACGAAGGGCTGAAGGAAGGCATTCAACGCCTGATGGATAGCCACAAAATTCTATTTGAGAAGACCCCGCTTGTCAAAAGCTTGATTGATAAATGTGAAGATCTCTCTATAATAACCATCTCAAATAAACCTCTCAGGATCTCCTCCAAAGGTCCTATTAGGATTTCAAATGAACCCACTGTTTCTCCCTTAATAATTACCAATCTCGGACCAATTCCCTATTCTTCAAACAAGGCAGTGCCATGGAACTATGGTATTGAGGTGTTTTATCATGGGATAAAACAAGACGCTTGGATCGAAGAAGAAAAATTTGATGATGTTGGTAACATAGCTGGCTCAAGTAAGGTAAATCAAACTGGGGGAATCTTTTCACCCAATATCTCACCACCAGCTATTACAAGGGCACCCGTTCGCATTATTGCTGCCAAGCCAAGTACCGATACAAGAGGGAAAGAGAAGGTTGTTGAGCCTGTCGTGACTGAAATACCCGCAAAGGACGTTGCTGATGGAGAACCCTCCTCTCGTGAGATGGACAAGATCTTGAAGATCATAAAATGGAGCGACTTCAAGATTGTGGAACAGTTGGGGCAAACCCCTTCTAAGATTTCAATGTTGTCATTGCTGCTCTGTTCTGATGCCCATGCTCGGACATTAATCAAATTCTTGAAAAAGGCTCGTGTCCCCCATGAGACCATAACGGACCAATTTGAGAATTGTGTGGCTAGCTTGACGACTGATAATGGCTTGGGATTTTCAAATGTTGACCTAACACCGCTTGGGAAGAACCACAATAAAGCTCTACATGTTTCTGTCAAGTGCAAAGGGACTACCTTAGCACATGTTCTAGTCGACACTAGTTCTACTCTAAACGTACTACCCAAGGGGCGTTAGACCGTCTAGACTATGAAGGTTTAGTCTTGAAACCCAATGATATCATTGTGAGGGCCTTCGATGGATCAAAAAAGAATATTCATGGAGAAGTAGATCTTCCAATCAAGGTGGGCTCCCAAATCTTCAATTCCACCTTCTACATCATGGATATCCGTCCTGCCTATTCTTGTTTGTTGGGTCGCCCGTGGATCCATAAAGCTGGGGCAGTAACCTCAACTCTTCATCAGAAACTTAAATATCCTGTCAAGGGAAGAATTATCACCGTCTGTGGTGAGGAAGAGTCTATGGTGAGCCACCTTAACTCGGTCAAATACGTAGAGATGGATGGAGAATTCATTGAGACCCCGTGTCAAGCCTTTGAAGTCGTGCCACCAATGGTTGTTGCTACCAAATGTTCCTCTGATGAGTCCAAAGTTGTTAAAGTCGTGCCAAAGATGGTTTCAGTCAAAGATGCTCGTGCTGCAATTGAAGAAGGAAGTTGTGATACTTGGGGGCAACTTCTCGATATCCCATTCAAAGCGGACAAGTTTGGTTTGGGCTTCACCGTTAAGGCTCAGAAGGAGGTGAGGTGTGCTCGTGCAGGAAAGCCACCTCTCCGCATTAGAAGCCATGAAGTTAATGTTGCAGGTGATTCAGATGAAGAAGCTGCATTTGAAGATTGGGTGTATCCAACTACAACGGAGCTGAAGAATTGGCATGCAAAGGATTTCGTTCCTATCTCCTTCATTGAGGAGTAATCTACTTGTTTATTGATTTTCTTTCAATTCAAGAACATTTTGTCTGTAATATTTAACAATGACTTTTAAGCCATGTGCTTGGCTCGGGGCACTTTGGTCCATTTGTCAAGGGTTTTATTTATGTTCATCTAATCATATGATCATTCAATACAAATCATTGGACTCTTTTGCATTCAAATATTTGTGTTTATTGTCTTTCTTTCCTCCAAATACATTTTTCAAAATAGCCATGTATCTTACATTCACACACACACACACACTCTTGCAGGTCCTCATCCACTCTGGATCTTATTGCTAATGACTCTATTATTGTCGACTATGACTTCGAATGTCCAATTAACCAAGCCGAAGAAGAAGGTGAGGAATATTGTGATATACCGGGAGAACTAGCCATACTTCTATTACAAGAGGAAAAATCTATTCAGCCGCACGGAGAGTCAGTTGAAGTCATCAATCTAGGTACCGAGACAAATAAGAAGGAAATCAAGATTTACGCTAACTTAGAAGGCAGTGTCAAGAGCAGGTTGGGTCAGATGTTGTATGATTATGTGGAAGTATTTGCTTGGTCTTATGAATATATTCCAGGGTTGGATACCGATATCGTAGTTCATCGTCTGCCGACAAAAGAAGATTGTCCTCCTGTCAAACAAAAGGTTCATTGCATGAGGCCTTATATGTCTGAAAAGATCAAAGCTAAAGTAATGAAACAATTTGACGCAAGGTTCCTAGCTGTGACATCCTATCCCCAATAGGTTGCCAATGTGGTGTGTTGTACCCCAAAATTTTCCCTCCCATATTTCTCAATACATTTCAAGTGAGGTCCTCAAATTGCTCAAGGAAGTCCAAGGGTTGACCATACCAACTCTCTCCTAATGCAGTCTACCTCAAATTAGATTTTCAGTTTGCATCAAGGTACTTGAGTCCAAGGGGTCCCAAATGCTCACTATTGTCCTAATATGTTCTCAAGATCATCCATGTCAAGTTTCATGCCTTGCAGAGAGAGTTTACTCAGTTAATTGCTCAAAGGCCTGAAAATCGACTGTGCTAGGGCAAAAGTCAACTGTGGCCCACATACAGTCAAACTTCAAGATTTTTGGTCAACATCCTCATTTTGAAGTATTATTCATCATTTTATCAAGGTTTGATCATGATTCCTCAAGGATTGTTCATAATTCATCAAAACCCAAAAGTTGCTAAATTAGGGTTTTGCAGGAAAAGTCAACTCAACTTTGACCAAGCATAACTTTCTCATACTTTATCAAACATGACCCATACAAAGATAATTTTTAAGAGGATGCAATGCCCTACATTCATCTTCAGCTCCCAAGTTCAAAAAATGCACTCACAAGAAGATATAAATTTGGACATTATAGGTCATTTTGAAAAGTCAACAAAAACACCTTTTTTGTCAAAGCTTCATACATGAGCATGGAAGACTCAATTGAGATGAGACCAAAAGGTTTGCTTAGAGAACATCACAAGATTTCTAAAAAGTCCAAGAACACATCTCTAGGGTCAAAATTGAAGGAGTTATGCATTGGTAAAGTTGACCTTATTTGCAAAATTGCCAAAAGTCAAATATGTCTCAAATTGCAATTTTTGTCAAATGGGCCCAACTTTTTGTGCTTGTATTGAGTTTGTAACATGGTCCACGACCCATAATCCTTCCCACTTGTCTTTATTTTATTTTTGTCATTTATTTTGATTTTTATTTCAATTAAATCAAATAAAATCAAAATAAAATCATGAAAATATGAAAACTAATCAAAGCTTGAGATTTTGTGCATGTTTAGGCCTCTTATACAGCTGGAAAGAGAATCAAATCGTGCAAGCTTCATTTGGACACAAAAAGATTGGATTTGGCTTGATTTGGAAAGATTTACATAAGAATCAAATCATGATTCAATCATCTTAATTGAGAAAGATTTGAAGCAAATTTGTAACCCTAATCCATTCAAGGGTACATATAGAGCATGTGCAGACCAAAAGCAAAGGATTGGAGGCGTGAAAAGAGAAGAACAACTTTCAAAAAAATCAAGAAAAGGTGCAATCCGATTTCTCAATTCCAGGCTTCTTCAAGCCATTCCAAGCATACCATTCGTCTGCTGGGCATCCAAGGACTCTATCCCAAACATTAGCAAGCATTTTCGTTCCCAGATACGTGTTGTAAGTACCCCACAACCTCTATGATTTTTTGAAACTGTATCTCATAAATCTGGGATTGTTAGCATATTTTATGGACATATTCTGAATCCTTGAAACATTTGCAAGCTAATGACATTACTCAATTGCGTTTTTGTTAACCATACGGAAAGTTGCCATGATTAGGGTTTAGGTTTCGTTTTTAGGGGTTTTTCTTGCAGGAACAATTGGCCATGGAAAGTGGTACCATGATGCTCGTGAGGTTGCAACGATTTGATTGGTACCACTGGTATTGATTTATCATGTGTGCATAGGTTTTTGGAGGATCACATGGTTGCACCTACGCCCAGAAAACTGTAGGTAAAAGTGTTGGACTTTTACCAACGGAGAGAGGAAGAAGAAGGGTGGCGTGGCACTCCCTGATTCGCCTGTTCAAACTTCACGCGTTTTAATATATCATTTTGCTTTTTTCCAATATAATAATTATTTGTCATTAACCATACAAATGAACACGCTAGCTCAGTTGGTCATCAGGCGTTTGGAAAAGCCAAAGGGCCTGGGTTCGATCCCCAAGTCCCCATATTTGTCAATGTTATTTTCTTTTACATCATCAGGTACACGCGCATGCATTGAGTCCATCATATGCCATCATCCTTCAACCACCAGATCTCCAGAATGCCAGATCTAACGCCCATCCTTTGGAGGTCCACAATGCACCCTAGTCAAGCAAGCATACAGGATTTGGAAAGTCAACGTGTGCCAAGGAGTTTTGGGCTCAGAAATTGCAATTCAAACCCCCATTCTTTGCTACTAAACCAGACCCAACTCTTTTTCTTTTATATTTTCCTTTTATTTATTTATTTAGATTAATTATTTTCTAACATAAAATTAATTCTTTTTTATACAAAACTCATAAAATCAATTTTCAACAATTTAGATTTAGGTTTTATTTTTATCAAATTTAATTTAATAATTAGTTTAATTTAATTTTAGTATAATTCTGACCTTTTTGTAAATAATTTAAAATGAATTAGAAAATTAGGGTTTGTTTGATTTAATTCTTATTTTCTTTTCTTAAAATAACAAAAATACAAAAATAGGTCAAATTAATTATTTTTTCTTAATTTAAATTAATTAATAATTAGGTTTGTTTTTATTCAATTAAAACCTTAGTTTCTCAAAATACTCAAAAACAACAAAAATATGACTTTTCTTTCAACTAGGTTAGACGGGGTCAAAACCCTAATTTTTTTTCTCGTTCTCATTTCATCGCGCGCGTCTATTTATTTTTACGATATTAATGTAACTGCTCATGGTATGTAATAGTTTAATTAGTATTTTTCTTTTATTTATTGTTTTACGGGTTTTTGGATATGTAATTAATCCCCCTCCCTGAAGCCTTGTAATAGCGTAATTTTATTTCTCGCATTTTAATTTTCGCAAATATTAACTGCTAGATGTATGATAATAGGATTGCATGATAAGACTGTATGTTAATTTAAAATGGTTAGCAAACCCTAAATGTGCAAAGATAATACTTGAAATCAAATCACTCGCACATGCGCACTCCTAGGGTATACTCTCACTTCGGTTGCCTTTGGTAAACGATCATTAAGTATAAGGTGTCTTAGTGGTTGCCCTCTTGTATAAACAAAGATCAAATGTCCCGTTCGGAAATGTTTCCTCGGAAATGTTGCCTCGGAAAGGTTGCCTCGGAAATGTTGCCTCGAATATGATCTTAAGACATTAGGGTTATTACTAAGGCATCCTAACAGTGCTTTAGTGATCGTACGTCCCTTTCGAATTGACCCTTACAACTCCAACGATGGTGCTACCTACTCTTTAATAGTGGGATAGCGCCGTCTAAAGGAAACAAGAACATAAACATTCTTTTTTCGAGTAGGTAGATGCTAGTAGGTACTTGCTCAAAATAAACTTTTCACACTTTGATGGGTTTAATCTGTAACGTATAGCCTAAATGTAGTACTGCAAGTGTACAGCCTATCGAAGTAATATATAAGATTATCGAACCACAGAGACCAATTGTCAATCTATCAACTCTATTGCTAAGGTGCTTATCTAAGGCGAACAAGAATATTGATGTGAGTGCAGTGCACAAAGTAAATGAACGAAGTAAATAACAGTTTAAAAGACAGGTTGGAATGTAAATCATGTAATCAGATATTGGTCCGGTCATGCGTAGATGAACCTACTTATGGGGCAGTATTTTCTATTGATAGCAAAGAATCAATTTAACGGGAACTTGTAGCTTTTGACTACTAAGAACCGAGTTTACTCTTTAAATTAAATTCCTTTATTGTCACATATAAAGGGTGCCTTCCGCGTTAAAGAGGTAAACCTATTTTTAAGAAATTGATAGTTTTGACTTAACAGAAAAGTGATTTTACTTGGAAAGATTAACTTAAAGAGACTTTTGGCTTTTGACCAAGAGTCAGATTTCAAACCTACAAACGCGTCCGAAAATAGTTTCAAAAATCGTTTTCTAAAAAGGTCAATGATTCCTATTTAACCAATCAACGGCTTTCGCTCTTTTTGTTTGGTTAAATAATAATCAAGTTGTATCATTAGTTTGGACGGCTTTCGATCTTACCCAATAAACATTTAAACACAATTGACTTAAGTTAGAAGCAAAACATCCCCAGAGTATTTTCACTAGCATGATAATTGGAACACGACCATGATGACAATCATTACATCCTAACCTTTATAGTTTAGCCAGACATGATAAGTGTGAGTCTATAAAACGTGTAGACTATGGTAAGAGCATTTAAAGTCTATAAAACGTGTAGACTATGGTAAGAGCATTTAAAGTCTATAAAACGTGTAGACTATGGTAAGAGCATTTAAAGTCTATAAAACGTGTAGACTATGGTAAGAGCAATTAAATAAAGAAATGCAATAAAATAGAACCTTGCTCCGGTCGGAGACTTGAATCTGATACAAATCTACGAAAAGGTAAGGCCGGTATGATGAACTTCAACCAAAGTGCTCCAAGACTCGATTACAACTCAATCTACACCGTAATAACTCCCCGATGTGAAGAGATTATCACTTTACAGAAACTGATAGTATATGGCTTAAGATTATACTAAGCTTGGATGAAACTAAAGAATGAGAATCGAAAACTATTTATAGAGGATCTTTGAGGTGCGTAAGGACCAGCATGCCCCTTAACTTCTTTTGAGCGGGAAGTTTGTTGTGAAGGCCGCGGGCGCGGTGGGGGTGGCCGCGGGCGCGGTGCATGGAACTGCCACATCATGGGAATGTGGCAGTTGATCTCTGGGTGAAAGTGGGCCACGTCATCGCGTTCCCTGTAGCCAGCGCGGCGCTCAACGCCATAAGTGCAGAATATCTTGAAAAACCCTAATTTCTTGGCGTTTTGGCTCGTTTCTTCACAGAAGGCTCTGAAATGACAAGAATCCTGAAAACAAAGGAAAAAGGAACATAATACGAGAAAATGACAATAAAAACTAAGGAAAACATGTGATATTTGAGTCAGAAACATAGTGCGATTTTAGTGCGATCAAATCCTCCCACGCTTAGACCTTTGCTTGTCCTCAAGCAACAACTCTTAGAAGTAGATGAAAGAAAATTATGGTGTATACAGGTTTTGGGCAAAGAGGGCTTCTAAGTCCGAGTAAGGGTGTGTTGTCAGGCACTAACTATCTGAATCAAGGGTATCGTAATTACACTACTCGCAGAAATGCGGACATAAACCTCATAAGTATACAGATCGATCCTAATATCCTTACTATGCTAAGACTTCCCTTTTTTACGAGGTCCTTTTTCATTCAGGCGCAATCACATTAAGCCCGTTATCCGTACATACTCATGGTGTAGTGACCGGTTAGTGACTCTGATCTCAAGTGATGGGATTCTGGTACAAGAGTTGGTTTAATCCCTTTTTATTTTACCCATTTGCAGTTGCGGGGGATCGGACCGTAGTCCGCCCTACCAAGTTCAGCACCAGATACCTCTGAACCAACTACAACAGATATGCCTTATATATATTTTTTCTTTGCTTTTGTTAGTGCATACAACTTTCTTGAGTTGAGTAATCTTTGTGAGGATCACCCAACTCGTAGTCGTATTCATACTTTATTTTATAACTTTTAAGGCAAAATAGAGATCATCCACTTATATTCATCGATCCCACACTTAGAGCATGCTTAGGCCGGAGCTGACTGCTAAGATAAACTACTTGAAGACCTATTTGTACAGTTTTATTCAAAATCATAGCATATTGGGGAGAGAGGATCTAATCTAAATATTCAAAAAGGCTTATGGTGTAAAAATGATAACGAATTTTTCAAAAAGTGAGTGTCCGAGAAACAGACCCTATCTAGGACCTGTCTCATAGCCCAAATCCTTAAAAACAGCCATAAATCTTTGAAAAAGAAAATTTTTGTAAGGCTAAAAGGTGGGGGAAATGAAAGGGTACACTACGCAGAAAGACTCGCCTATCACATGCATTTTATTAACTACGAATATAAAAAAGGAAAAATGCGGAAGGGAAATAAAAGCAGGAAAAACGGAAAATAAAAGCGATAAATGCGGAAATAAAAGCGATAAATGCTCCTCCCACACTTAAATCAGACATTGTCCACAATGTTCCAAAATAAGGTAGGAGGAGGTACCTGAAAACACTAGTGGGGGCCACTAGGACCTTCACCATCCTGGTTGGTACGACCGGAACGGCGGCTACGGCTGCGACGGCGGCTATCTCGGTCCAAAACAAGCTGCTCCATTCTCTCTGACAAGGCGGCATTTTCCGCGTGTAGCTCTTGGGTCCTACCAATGAGGGTGCCTTGGGTTGCCTCCATCAATTGGAAGTGACGAGCGTATGTGGTCTGGTGTAGGTGCTGTTCTCTCTGGAAAGCCAGCTGACTTTCCATAATAGTGCGCAGAGAGCTAGCATTTTGTTCTTGGGACGCTTGCATGAAGGCCATGTTGTCGGCCGCCTGTTGCTGCAAGGTAGCAAGGAGGGTGTCCCTCTGGGCCTCTCGGGCCATATGCTCACGCCACATGTCCTCAGTGACATGGAAACTAGGAGTTGTACCTGCATGTGGGTTAGAGGTAGAAGGTGTCGTGTGTGGTGGTGAAAAATGGGGTGGTTCCTCTGTTTGGAAATCGTACTCATCATCAGTGTTGTTACCCTCATTTAAAGGTAGATTTGGGGGCAACGGACCAATAAAAGCAGGAGCATTGAGATCGTAGGTCCAGTTACGCTCAAATCTAATATCAGTACGACGGGTGCAAGGCATAACAACACTGGGTATAGCAGCACCTCCAACCATGAGGAAGTAACCACCTTCCTTCCTCGTCTTGCATAAACGCATATCCCTAAAAAATTTAAGATTTGCAATCCGAGGAGGAAGTGGTTCAAGGGTGGCAAGTTCCGTATCCAATCCTATGGCACGGGCAATAGTGGTAATCAGTCCACCAAAGGAAATCGGCCCACCTTTTCTTAAAACATGGTGCATGTGGGCAATCATGAACGGGACGGGATTAACTTTGGTGTCTGTGAGGCAGCTCTGCATGATAATTAATTCTTTAGCATTCACCTTGTTTGGGTTTTCCCGAGCAAAGATGGTGGATGCTAAAAGAAATCTAAAGACACGAAGGGCAGGATTGTGGATGTGAGAAGCAAGAAGGCCATCAAAAGATGTTGCATTTTGTTTAGTAATTCTGACCCAAAATGCTTCAAATGCCCAATCCGTGTCTAAAGGTGCTTCACAAATGGCACCATCCCCATAAGGCAATCCTAACATGGCGGCTAGATCGTCAGTGGAGTAATCATATTCAACATTAAACATTCTAAATTTGACTCCACCTACGGTGCTAGCAGTGTTAGGAGAGACGTTATAAATTAAAGAACTTAAAAATTCGAACGTCAGCCTAGGGTAGGTTGGTGCTTGAGTAGCAAAAATATCATGCATACCTATTTTATCTAGAAGGAAGAATACACTATGGTATATACCTAATGAATATAGACAGTTTTCATCGATAAACCTGGTAGAGTGTATTGGTGTTGTCAGCAATTTTTCAAGCCGCTTTAGTTGCCTTTCTCCGGCTTGGCCACCACGCAAAATGTAACCGTGATACTCCATAGGATTTTCTTGTGGATGATTAGAGAGGAAGAATGGGATGTAGAAGTGATGAAGGTGTGAGGAAGAAAATGAAATAGTGGGGGTATTTATAGGAAGGGAAGAAAAATGGTGGTTGTAAATATTTATGATGAGAATAATGGAAATAAATGTAGTGGGTTGGTATGGGTAATGAAGGAAGTTATGGTGGGTTAAAAATGGAAGAAAATGGGATTGGAAATGGAAAAAGTGGTAAAATGGGGGGAAAAACGAGCTACTAGCCGTTAGGTGACCGTTGCGTCACCGCGGGCGCGGCAGGGCCTACCGCGGGCGCGGTGAGGTCGAGGCAAGTTGGGCTGGCCTGGCTTCCTTTCCATTGGGATTTTTCTTCCTCGCCATTAGCTTCAATTTCTGGAGGTGTACCTATTTTTCCTATGAATGTGCATATATGTACGTGAATACATATACACATGTATATTTATTTTATTTTTATATTGAAACTATGGTGACCAGAAAAACAAAAAACATTAGTAAATAAATAAAACATATGCATATATATATATATATATATATATATATATATATATATATATATATATATATATATATATATATATAGGCACGGACATTGGGTCACCAAAATAAATATTAACAACGCAGGAAACAGATAATGCAAAATAAAAATGAGTCTGAAAAGGAAATCAACATAATACTAATAATACTGAAACTAGATATCTTGTGAACAATACAGATCTATTGCCAACCGGTAGGATGCTCTGCAGGAGTGCCTGGGCCACGCAGCTCAGTCAGCTGGCGTCGAATCTCTGCCACCTCGTGAGCTAATTCATCTAACTCACCAGCAAAGGTAACATCATTCACTTCCAACTGCAAATGAAGGTCAGCCACCTCATTGCGGAGAGTGGTTATCTCAGTGCGCATAGCAGTCAATAGAGTGCGAATATCAGGTTCCTGCAAGCTGAGGTTATTAGTAAGAACAGTAGTGTGTGTAACCTCGGGGCGGGATGTGTGATCCGGAGTGGAGTCCTCGGGAGCAGGAGTGTAGTCCTGAGTGGGATCTTCGGAAGCAGGGGTGTATTCTGGAGTGAGATCTTCGGAAGCAGGGGTGTATTCTGGAGTGTACTATGATATCTCACCCCAACCTTCTACAGAATAGTTCCAATTAGCAGAGTTAGAAACACAAGTCATCTGAGGGTCTGGCATTGTGAAGGTGTAAACAGTCTGGTCATTGATGAGCAATCTGTACCGATATGGGTGGAAAGAGGCCCTCCTCATGAGCCCACGATCCATGCAAAAGTCTAAATCCAGAAAAGTATATCCACAGTATGGGGTCAGCTGTGCTATCATACTGTCCAAACCCAAAGCAGAAGCTATCTGTGTCACATTCCCTCCGGAATGAATGAGCCCTACAGCGGATCGAGCAGTCTGCTCGAGGCTCTCTATCAGAAAACCTCCACTAGCTATAGGTCTGGACTGACTGGCACAGTATAGAAAAAGGATCTCCTCAGCAGTGACCAAGTGGTCACAGTAACTCCTCCCAAAGAAAGTGTGGCACAGGATCATCTCGAAGTATCGGAAGGCCGGGTTATGGATCTTCCGGGACAGCTGGGTAGAGGGGTCAAGACTGGCTCTATCAGTAATGTCCTGCCAAAATTTATCAATGTCTCTGTCCATGTAGTAACTCAATGGGAACTCAGTAATAGCGGTCGGTCCAGTTTGGAAACCAAGCAAATCCCCAAATTCTTTGGTAGTCAGGGTATACTCGGTGCCAAACAATCTGAAACTTAGGCATCCTCGCTCATCTCCTTCACCCACTCGTGGGTTATAGTCCATAGAGCTAAGAAACTCCAGAGTAAGGTTCCTGTAGGTTTTGTGGACATCATCAGCATAAGAATCCCAGCTAAGTTGGTTGCATAGATACCTAATACTTGGCTCAATCCCGAGTGCCTCCATGCAGCTCTGATCGGGGTACCTAGTGGGTACCATAGGTCTAGCAGACAAGGTAGCAAATCGGGCCTTTTGTGCTTCATCTCTGAAAATCACAACCATACCATCGGGGTAATGCATCCTAAAAATATAAACACAAGAAATTAGTCCAGGTAAAATATATAAATTACTAAAATAAAATAAAATAAAATAAAGAATAAACCATGGGTTGCCTCCCATGCAGCGCTTGTTTAACGTCGTTTAGCTTGACGATTAGATCTTACTTTATGTGGGTATTGGTGGGTCTATAAGAATATGACTAGAGTAGTCAACAGGAAAATCGCCTCCTTTGTAGAGCTTCAGTCTTTGTCCATTTACCACAAATGGAGCGCATGAATTGTTTTTGATTTCTACTGCTCCAGACTTTAGAACTTTTGACACTTCAAATGGACCTGTCCATCTTGAACGAAGCTTACCAGGAAAAAGTCGTAACCTTGAGTTAAATAGGAGAACAGGATCACCAATGTTGAAATCTTTCTTGATGATTTTTTTATCATGCCACATCTTGGTTCTTTCCTTATATATGATGGCATTCTCATAGGCATTCAAGCGAAGCTCTTCTAGCTTGTGAATGTCCAGGATACGTTTTTCTCCGGCTTTCAGGTAATCTAGATTCAAGGATTTAATGGCCCAATAGGCTTTATGTTCTAGTTCGAAGGGTAAATGACAGGACTTTCCATAAACCAATTGATAAGGAGTTGTTCCAATAGGGGTTTTATAAGCCGTTCTATAAGCCCATAAGGCGTCTTTAAGTTCTCCAGACCAGTCTTTTCTGGATAGTGATACGGTTTTTTCTAGGATCTGCTTAATCTCCCTATTCGATACCTCTACTTGGCCACTGGTTTGCGGGTGATATGGTGATGCTACTCTATGTTTTACTCCGTATTTGCTTAGAAGCTTGTCAAATATCTTAGATATAAAATGCGATCCTCCATCACTTATGACTAACCTCGGGGTTCCAAACCTAGGAAAAATAATATTCTTAAACAGTTTGATAACTACCTTGGTATCGTTTGTGGGTGATGCAACAGCTTCGATCCACTTTGAGACATAATCGACAGCTACTAGGATATACTTGTTACCCATTGAGGAAGGAAAAGGTCCCATGAAATCTATACCCCAGACATCAAATATTTCCACTTCTTGGATGTTACTTAAAGGCATTTCATCACGTCTTGAGATGTTCCCAGTGCGTTGGCATCGGTCACATTTTGTAATGTAAGTGTGGACATCGCGCCATACAGTGGGCCAATAAAAACCTGCTTGAAATATTTTGGCGCATGTTTTAGACGTGCTTGCATGTCCACCGTAAGGTGAAGCATGACAATGTTTAATGACGTTGTCTACTTCTTCCTCCAGCACACATCGTCGGAATATATTATCTATTCCTCTTTTGAATAGGAGGGGTTCATCCCAAAAGAAGTGTTTAACATCTCTAAAAAACTTCTTCTTCTGTTGGTAGCTTAAGTCAGGGGGTATGATATCAGCGGCTAGATAATTCATAATATCTGCGTACCATGGTATGTTGTTCATGGTTGAGATTTCCTCATAGGTCTCTTCTTCAGTTGAGTTTATCCCAGCTATTAATCTTTCATAAGTAGAGTGATCGTCTATAGGTATAAGTTCAGGCTTAAGGTGTTCTAACCTAGAGAGATGATCAACTACTAAGTTTTCAGCTCCTTTTTTATCCTTAATATCCAAGTCAAATTCTTGGAGTAAAAGTACCCATCTGAGCAATCTAGGCTTAGCATCTTTCTTACTTAACAAGTACCGGATTGCTGCATGATCTGTGTATACTATTATTTTTGCCCCCACCAAATAAGATCGAAATTTATCAATAGCAAAAACTACGGCTAGCAATTCTTTTTCTGTGGTTGTATAATTTAGCTGGGCAGCGTCTAGTGTTCTACTAGCATAGTAAATTGCATGCAGTTTCTTGTCTTTTCTTTGCCCTAGTACAGCTCCTACAGCGAAATCACTAGCATCGCACATGATTTCAAAGGGTTGTGTCCAATCAGGTGGTCTTATGATAGGTGCTGAAATAAGGGCTTGCTTTAAAACTTCAAAGGCCTCAAGACATTTTTGGTCGAATTCAAACTCGACATCCTTCATCAATAAGTTAGTTAAAGGTTTTGTTATTGCGGAAAAATTCTTGATGAAACGTCGGTAGAACCCGGCATGTCCTAGGAAACTTCTTATTTCCCTAACGGTTTTAGGTGGGTTTAAGTTTTCTATAACTTCTATCTTGGCCTTATCGACTTCTATACCTCTTTCAGAAATAATGTGTCCCAAGACTATCCCTTCACTTACCATAAAGTGGCACTTTTCCCAATTCAACACAAGGTTTACTTCCACACATCTTTTTAAGATTTTCTCCAAGTTCGAGAGGCAGTTTTTGAAATCAAACCCACACACTGAAAAATCGTCCATAAATACTTCCATAATTCCATCTAGGTAGTCTGCGAAAATTGACATCATACAACGTTGGAAAGTGGCAGGTGCATTATAGAGTCCAAAGGGCATCCGTCTATAAGCGAATGTTCCATAAGGGCAGGTAAATGTGGTTTTTTCTTGGTCCTCTGGGTGAATAGGGATTTGGAAAAACCCCGAATACCCATCAAGATAGCAGAAACATGAGTGTCTTGCTAGACGTTCAAGCATCTGATCTATAAATGGGAGAGGGAAATGGTCTTTTCTCGTTGCCTTATTCAACTTTCTGTAATCTATACACATACTCCATCCTCCTTCTGTTCGTTTTGCCACATGCTCACCTTTCTCATTTTTCAGAACAGTGATACCTCCTTTCTTGGGTACCACATGGACTGGGCTTACCCATTCACTATCCGAAATTTGGTATATGATACCAGCTTCTAATAACTTAAGAACTTCTTTCTTGACTACATCACTCATGATAGGGTTTATTCTTCTTTGATGTTCTCTTGAGGGTTTTGAATCTTCTTCTAGCATAATCCGATGCATGCATACGGATGGGCTTATACCTCTTAAATCTGAAACTTTATACCCTAAAGCTGAGGGATATTTTCGCAAGGTATCTAAGAGTTGATTTGTTTCTATTTGGTTTAGAGTGGCGCTAATTATAACAGGTCTATTCATCCCCTCATCCAAAAACTCATATCTTAGATTCTTGGGTAGTTCCTTAAGTTCTATAGTGGTTTTCTCAGCACGTGGCATAAGGTCATGGGTAAGAGCTAAGCATTCGAAAAGGTTGTCGTCAATGTACGGTTCGATACTCTCAAATCCGTCATCCTCTAAAATAGGGGTTGAAGGTAATTTGGTTAAGAATTCGTTTTGTTCGAGCTCATTTACACATTCATCAATGATGTCGATGGCATAACACACATCTCCTATCACTGGTGCCATTAGAAATTTTGATAAAATGAACTCAATATTTTCATCTCCTACCTCGAAAGTCAGTTTCCCTTTCTTAACATCTATTATAGCTCCGGCGGTCGATAGGAAGGGTCTTCCTAAGAGGATTGGGATGTCTTCATCTTCTTTGATATCTATTACGACGAAGTCGGTCGGAATGTACAACTGACCAATCTTGACAGGTATGTCTTCTAAAATACCCATGGGATATTTGACAGATCTATCAGCTAGTTGTAAGGACATCTTAGTAGGTTGAAGTTCTCCTAATTTTAACCTCTTACAGACGGCCAGAGGCATCAGACTTACGCTTGCTCCTAGGTCTAAAAATGCTTTGTCTATCATATGGTTACCTAGGATGCAAGGGATAGAAAAACTTCCAGGGTCTTTATCTTTCTTGGCGAGTTTATTTTCGGATATAAAATGACATTCTAAAGGCTTGGGATCATCGAGTCGCTGTTTATTGGTCAAAATATCTTTCAAAAACTTAGCATATGATGGTATCTGGGTTATAGCTTCAGCAAAAGGAATCTCAACATGGAGTTTCTCTATTACCTTAATAAACTTTTGGTACTGGTTTTCTACTTTGGTGTTTTTCAGCCTCTGTGGGAATGGAATAGGTGGTTTATAAGGTTGTTGAGTGTTTTTTTCTACTTTTGGTTTTGATTGCTTTTCTGGTTTCTCTGGTTCCTCCACCTGGTCTTTGGGCGTAGCATCTTCCATAGGTTTTTCTGATGTGCTTAAGTTAGGATTTCTAGGCCCTTCATAAGCAGTTCCACTTCTTAATGTGATAGAATTTGCTTGGCGTTTTGGATTTGGTTGAGTTTGTCCAGGGAATTGTCCTCCAGGTGCAACTTGTACAGAGGTGTTTTGGGCTACTTGGGAAATCTGAGTCTCAAGCATTTTGGTGTGGGTTATTATCTGGTCAAACTTGGTTGCTAATTGGGTAAATAGTTCGTTCGTGTGAATGTGTTGGTTCATAAACTCCTTATTTTGCTGGGTTTGAGCCTGAATAAAGGTGTCTATGGTTTCTTTAAGGTTTGGTCTTGGGGGCGCTATTTGCATAGGTTGGTTTTTTTTTAGCGTTTGGAATCCTTGAGGTCTCGAAGGTCCGGGATTTTGGATAGGGTTGTTGTTTTTGTAAGAGAAATTCGGGTGGTTCCTCCATCCAGGATTGTAGGTATTCGAGAAAGGGTTCCCTTGAGTATAGTTAACTTGGTCTGAGCTTGATTCGTTCAAAAGGTTACAGTCAACGGTTTGATGTCCTTGAGTTCCACAGAGTTCACACTCCGATTGGATTGCTGCTACTGTGGTTGGGTTTTGAGACATGTTCTCGACTCTCAAGGCTAGGGCGTCCATCTTGGCATTAATCATGTCCATGCAACTTACCTCATGCTTTCCTCCATGGCTCTCCTTTTTCTCTACTGTCGCTCGTTCTAATCCCCATTGGGCGTGGTTTTGGGCCATGTCCTCTATTAGGGCACAAGCGTCAGGGTAAGGTTTGTTCATCAACGCTCCGCCAGCGGCAGCGTCTATGGACATCTTTGTGTTGTAATGGAGTCCATTATAGAAGGTATGTATGATTAACCATTGCTCCAGGCCATGGTGCGGACAAGCTCTTAAAAGTTCTTTATATCTCTCCCAGGCATCAAAAAGTGATTCGCCTTGGTTTTGGGTGAAACAAGTGATCAGGTTCCTAAGAACAGCGGTCTTGCTTGGTGGAAAATACCTCGCAAGAAAAGCTCTCCTAAGGTCTTCCCAAGTTGTTATTGAGTTAGTTGGAAGGGCGTCTAACCAGTCGTGAGCTTTACCTCTAAGGGAAAAAGGAAATAGTCTTAATCGGATAGCTTCGGGTGTGGCTCCATTTGCCTTAAGGGTGTCAGCTAACTGGATAAATACCTTTAAATGTTGGTTTTGTAGTACTAATTGTAGTAACGAGGGCTTTAGTTCAAAGTTGTTGGTAGTTATAGCAGGGTTTACTATACTAGAACTAGGTTCCTCGTTAGATGGTTGGGCGAATTCCTTGAGCGGTCTTTGGTTACGATCTTCTGCCATAGCTCTTCTTATCTTGCGAATAAAAAGACGGGCACGAGCGTAACGTTCAGGTTCTACTAAAGGATCTATTAGGTTGCCGGTGCTACGATTTCTACGCATCTACCGGCTAGAATAGCCTTAGTCTAAACGGGATAACAATAGGGTACGAAATTTGACGAAGTTGGTCCCCGGCAACGGCGCCAAAAACTTGATGGGTTTAATCTGTAACGTATAGCCTAAATGTAGTACTGCAAGTGTACAGCCTATCGAAGTAATATATAAGATTATCGAACCACAGAGACCAATTGTCAATCTATCAACTCTATTGCTAAGGTGCTTATCTAAGGCGAACAAGAATATTGATGTGAGTGCAGTGCACAAAGTAAATGAACGAAGTAAATAACAGTTTAAAAGACAGGTTGGAATGTAAATCATGTAATCAGATATTGGTCCGGTCATGCGTAGATGAACCTACTTATGGGGCAGTATTTTCTATTGATAGCAAAGAATCAATTTAACGGGAACTTGTAGCTTTTGACTACTAAGAACCGAGTTTACTCTTTAAATTAAATTCCTTTATTGTCACATATAAAGGGTGCCTTCCGCGTTAAAGAGGTAAACCTATTTTTAAGAAATTGATAGTTTTGACTTAACAGAAAAGTGATTTTACTTGGAAAGATTAACTTAAAGAGACTTTTGGCTTTTGACCAAGAGTCAGATTTCAAACCTACAAACGCGTCCGAAAATAGTTTCAAAAATCGTTTTCTAAAAAGGTCAATGATTCCTATTTAACCAATCAACGGCTTTCGCTCTTTTTGTTTGGTTAAATAATAATCAAGTTGTATCATTAGTTTGGACGGCTTTCGATCTTACCCAATAAACATTTAAACACAATTGACTTAAGTTAGAAGCAAAACATCCCCAGAGTATTTTCACTAGCATGATAATTGGAACACGACCATGATGACAATCATTACATCCTAACCTTTATAGTTTAGCCAGACATGATAAGTGTGAGTCTATAAAACGTGTATACTATGGTAAGAGCATTTAAAGTCTATAAAACATGTAGACTATGGTAAGAGCATTTAAAGTCTATAAAACGTGTAGACTATGGTAAGAGCATTTAAAGTCTATAAAACGTGTAGACTATGGTAAGAGCAATTAAATAAAGAAATGCAATAAAATAGAACCTTGCTCCGGTCGGAGACTTGAATCTGATACAAATCTACGGAAAGGTAAGGCCGGTATGATGAACTTCAACCAAAGTGCTCCAAGACTCGATTACAACTCAATCTACACCGTAATAACTCCCCGATGTGAAGAGATTATCACTTTACAGAAACTGATAGTATATGGCTTAAGATTGTACTAAGCTTGGATGAAACTAAAGAATGAGAATCGAAAACTATTTATAGAGGATCTTTGAGGTGCGTAAGGACCAGCATGCCCCTTAACTTCTTTTGAGCGGGAAGTTTGTTGTGAAGGCCACGGGCGCGGTGGGGGTGGCCGCGGGCGCGGTGCATGGAACTGCCACATCATGGGAACGTGGCATTTGATCTCTGGGTGAAAGTGGGCCACGTCATCGCGTTCCCTGTAGCCAGCGCGGCGCTCAACGCCATAAGTGCAGAATATCTTGAAAAACCCTAATTTCTTGGCGTTTTGGCTCGTTTCTTCACAGAAGGCTCTGAAATGACAAGAATCCTGAAAACAAAGGAAAAAGGAACATAATACGAGAAAATGACAATAAAAACTAAGGAAAACATGTGATATTTGAGTCAGAAACATAGTGCGATTTTAGTGCGATCAAATCCTCCCACGCTTAGACCTTTGCTTGTCCTCAAGCAACAACTCTTAGAAGTAGATGAAAGAAAATTATGGTGTATATAGGTTTTGGGCAAAGAGGGCTTCTAAGTCCGAGTAAGGGTGTGTTGTCAGGCACTAACTATCTGAATCAAGGGTATCGTAATTACACTACTCGCAGAAATGCGGACATAAACCTCATAAGTATACAGATCGATCCTAATATCCTTACTATGCTAAGACTTCCCTTTTTTACGAGGTCCTTTTTCATTCAGGCGCAATCACATTAAGCCCGTTATCCGTACATACTCATGGTGTAGTGACCGGTTAGTGACTCTGATCTCAAGTGATGGGATTCTGGTACAAGAGTTGGTTTAATCCCTTTTTATTTTACCCATTTGCAGTTGCGAGGGATCGGACCGTAGTCCGCCCTACCAAGTTCAGCACCAGATACCTCTGAACCAACTACAACAGATATGCCTTATATATATTTTTTCTTTGCTTTTGTTAGTGCATACAACTTTCTTGAGTTGAGTAATCTTTGTGAGGATCACCCAACTCGTAGTCGTATTCATACTTTATTTTATAACTTTTAAGGCAAAATAGAGATCATCCACTTATATTCATCGATCCCACACTTAGAGCATGCTTAGGCCGGAGCTGACTGCTAAGATAAACTACTTGAAGACCTATTTGTACAGTTTTATTCAAAATCATAGCATATTGGGGAGAGAGGATCTAATCTAAATATTCAAAAAGGCTTATGGTGTAAAAATGATAACGAATTTTTCAAAAAGTGAGTGTCCGAGAAACAGACCCTATCTAGGACCTATCTCATAGCCCAAATCCTTAAAAACAACCATAAATCTTTGAAAAAGAAAAATTTTGTAAGGCTAAAAGGTGGGGGAAATGAAAGGGTACACTACGCAGAAAGACTCGCCTATCACATGCATTTTATTAACTACGAATATAAAAAAGGAAAAATGCGGAAGGGAAATAAAAGCAGGAAAAACGGAAAATAAAAGCGATAAATGCGGAAATAAAAGTGCTCCAAGACTCGATTACAACTCAATCTACACCGGAATAACTCCCCGATGTGAAGAGATTATCACTTTACAGAAACTGATAGTATATGGCTTAAGATTGTACTAAGCTTGGATGAAACTAAAGAATGAGAATCGAAAACTATTTATAGAGGATCTTTGAGGTGCGTAAGGTCCAGCATGCCCCTTAACTTCTTTTGAGCGGGAAGTTTGTTGTGAAGGCCGCGGGCGCGGTGGGGGTGGCCGCGGGCGCGGTGCATGGAACTGCCACATCATGGGAACGTGGCAGTTGATCTCTGGGTGAAAGTGGGCCACGTCATCGCGTTCCCTGTAGCCAGCGCGGCGCTCAACGCCATAAGTGCAGAATATCTTGAAAAACCCTAATTTCTTGGCGTTTTGGCTCGTTTCTTCACAGAAGGCTCTGAAATGACAAGAATCCTGAAAACAAAGGAAAAAGGAACATAATACGAGAAAATGACAATAAAAACTAAGGAAAACATGTGATATTTGAGTCAGAAACATAGTGCGATTTTAGTGCGATCACACTTACACTCTTTTCAAACAAAGTTTTCCAAAAACACTTCGTAACACTCTTGAAGACGGAAGCAAGGGTTAAAACGAAGTAAACATAAACTTTTCAAAACACACAAACACGGAAGCAATTTTAAAAGGATGAGCAAGTACCTAAGAGCCCGTAGAAAACTACGTATAAAAAGGGTGCTAATACCTTCCCTTTCTATAATCTACCCCCCGTACTCAAAATCTCGAAAAATGAATTTTTCTGTGCTTTTTTCCTTTCCTGTTGGATAAAATAAAAGTCGGTGGCGACTCTTGCTTACCGCGACATTTTGCAAACACAAATGCAAAACGCAAACCAGCATTTTCCTAAAACAGTCCGGTTCTGCCACCATATCACATAACTGGCGACTCTGCTGGGGAGATGATAAGTGGGGTATACCTTAGGATTAGTTCATCATAAATTGCTTCTCTTGTTTGTTTTGGTTGCTTTACTGTTAAAGGGTTTTGTATCGGGAGTTACTATATATCCTAACCCGGATCTGTGGGACACCTTTTAGGTAAGTAGCAATAAACTGTGAGGGAACTGTATGGCGTAGACCGATACGGTTGAAGCAGTAGCTACGTTGATGTGGCACATTGGTTGGTACCGGTATCCCTTGTGGAGAAATGAGGAGAATACGGGGCCACTATGTATGTCGTTAAGCATCAATTGATCTTAGAACCCATAATAGACCAACTTGGCCATTAGGAAGTAGTGAGATAGCCGGACTCGGTGTAAAGCTGAGAACTAGTTGATACTCGATACTACACTCATTGAGACCGTACTCTCAAGATAGTTCTGGCTGCAAGAAAAGATTGCGTGAGCTGAAACAATGACTGATGGAGGATGGTCAGTGATATTGAGAACCTCTAGAACCCGGTTACTATTACTAGGATAAGTTGAAACCAACTGAACTTCAAGAGGGTAATACCTTTGACCCCATGCAAGCCTTAAACTTAAGGGCTTTTGTGTGACTTGTTTGCCTTTACCATGTCTGTTATCTGCTATACCTGTTGTTTGTTTTATCATGACATTATGCATCATAACATAGCATGCATATTTCACTATACTAACCATTTCAAAGACCGAGGAGATTTATCTTTGTTCTGTTTTGCAGGTTATGGTTTCCATGCGCAGAAACACCATCCGAGTTAACTTTGTGCAAATACCTGCTCAACTCAAAGAGTTAGTCTCAAAAGTTTCTAAGACTTCTTTCTTCATTAAGAGACATGGTCAGCTTCTTAGCTTGGTTACCTCAAGGTTTGATGAGCAGATGATGAGTGTGCTTTTCCAGTTCTTCGATCATGTGCATCATTGTTTCACCTTCCCGGATTATCATCTAGTTCCCACTTTGGAAGAGTTTTCTCACTTACTGGGCATATCCATCCTTGAGCAGATGCCCTTCACAGGTTTGGAAGAGACTCCTAGTCCAGAAGATATTGCTTCAGCTCTGCATCTGACATGGGCTGATGTAATATCCAACTGGGAGACACAAAGCGGGGTTAAAGGTTTCTTAGCCATGTTTCTGATAGATCAAGCTCAACTATTCTGGGATAACTTGGATTTTCAGGCTTTTGAAGACATCTTGGCTCTTCTTATCTATGGTTTAGTTCTCTTTCTGAATCCAGATTCCTTTATTGATGTGAATGCGGTCAAGATCTTCCTGTCTCGCAATCTTGTGCCTACTCTTCTGGGTGATATCTTGCATGCCCTCTACACTCGTACTATGCAAAGAAGAGGGACTCTCATGTGTTGCATGCCTTTGCTGGCGAGGTGGTTTATTTCTCACCTCCCTAAATCTGTGTTGAAGAATGAGGAAGGTTTAGGATGGTCTTACAGAATAATGTCCCTTGCCCATACATACATTCTTTGGAGTTCTAAGGCTATGGAGAGCACTTCTGTCATTGATCGATGTGGGGGATACCCTAATGTCCCTTTGCTTGGAATCAGAGGGGGAATAACCTACAATCCGTGTTTGGCTTTGCGACAGTTTGGTCATGCTCGGAGAGACGGTCCTCATGAGCTAATTCTTACAGATATTGCATTTGACTACAAGGAGGATGTTGACGATCATCGCCAAAGGTTTATACGAGCTTGGGACATGGTGAATAGATCTGATCCTCAAGAGCTAGGACCAAGGACTTCTCTCCCTATGCAGCCTTATCTCCAGTGGGTCCGAGCTCGTGCTCAGAAGCTTGGGATGCCTTATGAAGCTGTGTTGCCAGTAATTATGGAGCCCACCAATGAAGAGGGCATTCCTTATACAGTCTTTTATCCTTACATGCCCACTGATCTTGGGGCATTAAAGAGGTCTTGGATTCAACTAAAAGAGGAAAGGGATACCTACCGGGAAAAGTACCATGAGCAAGAGAGGAAGATCTTGAAGCTCACCAGGAAACTTGAGAATGAAAGAACGATCAATGACTACATCAGCACGAAGGGGAAGCGTCCATGGGATTTCTGATTTTGCTTTTTCTAGTTTAGATTTTTTTTAAACGCCTTAAAGGAATTATCGAACCTTTTTACAAGTTTAATCTAATAAAGTTTGTTTATTTCTTGGTTTGCAAATTTAAATCTCCCAAAGTCTTTAAAATCATTACATACGCATCCCATTATCATGCACATCATTACAGGTACCATTACATGTTTCTCATCTTCTTCGCTGTTTATTTCAGCAGAAATGTATTCCGATCAAGCTATCAAAGATCTTCAGACACAAAATGCCCAATTCCAAGATATGTTCTTAAGCTTGGCTAAAGGGCAAGAGGACTTGAAAGCTCTCATTCTGAAAGAGAAAGAGAAGAAGAAGAAGAAGAAGAAGAAGAAGGTCGTTCTTCTGAGTATGGGTAAAAGGTTTGGAGATAGGTTGAAACAAAAAGTTGATCCGTCCTTTTCATCCAAGGGAGGGGAGGACCAAGAAGAAGAAAAGGGCCCCAGTCTTGCAGTTTCTGATAATGATACAGATTATGGTGAGGAACAGTATCCTCCTGCTGAGGATAAGTACAAACAACTTGAAGACCGTATGAGCGCTATGGAGATTCAGAAGATCCCTGGTTTGGATTTCGAAGATTTAGGTCTGGCATCTGGGGTGGTGATCCCTCATAAGTTCAAAGCTCCGGTTTTTGCCATGTACGATGGAGTATCCTGTCCAAAACTCCATCTCCGCTCGTACGTCAGAAAAATCCAAGCTTACACTGCTGATAGAAATTTGTGGGTGAATTTCTTTCAAGATAGTCTGTCAGGGACTCAACTTGAATGGTTTTATCAATTGGAAGGAGCTAATGTCCGAAACTGGGAGGACCTCATTGCTGCTTTCTACAGGCAGTATCAGTATAACACCGATCTTGCTCCCACTCGTACTCAACTTCAGGGTATGTCTATGGGTGCAAGTGAAGGTTTTAAGGGCTATGCTCAGAAGTGGAGAGATTTGGTTGGAAGAGTCCAACCCCGTTAGTTTGACAGGGAGTTGGTTGACATGTTTCTAGGGACGTTATCTGGTCCATTTTTCTATCATCTAATCGGCAGTTCGTCATCTGGGTTTACTGAGTTAATCTTGACTGGGGAGAGAGTAGAAGCTGGTATCTGAAGTGGTAAGATACAGAAGGATACATCGTCAAATGCAGTAAAAAAGCCTTTCACCGGTAAGAAAGAAGCTAGTGTAGTTTACGGCCCGAGGGGCCAAAGCAGACCTGACCACCGTCAAGCAGTGAATGCGGTAGTGATATCAAGACCCACAGTTGCTCCACAATGCAATAATCAGCAGAGGGTGGAGAGACCACAAAGACAATTCACTCGGCTCAATATGACCTTGTCTCAAATTCTACCACAATTAGTGAAGACCAACCTGGTAACTCTGAGGGAAGCCCCGAAGAATCCCAACACCATATCTCCGCTGTATAACCTGAATGCCCGCTGCGCCTATCACTCCAATGGTCCAGGTCATGATACAAACAATTGTCGGGCCTTGAAGAATAAGGTGCAAGATTTGATCAAAGCCAAAGAGATTGAGTTTGACGCTCTGGAGAAACCCAACGTCATAACTGCTCCTATGCCCAAGCACGGTCATGGAGTAAATGTTGTGGACGATGATTTATTTGTGACCTCCGTGGAAGAAATTTCTACTCCTTTGATGACAGTTAAGAAGAATCTATTGTTGGCCGGTTTATTTTAGGGCTATGGCAAAGGTTGCCACTTGTGTTCAATTCTGCCTGCTGGTTGCCACTTTTTGAAATCAGGTGTTCAATGCTTGATGGATAACAAAGATATCATGTTTGAGAAGACTATGATTTCGTTAGTTCCAATTCAAGATGTTGCCATCATAACCATTTCCGCCAATCCTTCCAAGGCTTCCTCGAGAAAGCCTGTTAGGATTACACCTGTTCCAAGAATCACTCCGTTAATCATTATTATCCCTGGTCCTATCCCATAAACTTCAGATAAGGCTGTCCCTTGGCACTATGGGGCCGATGTGTATTACCATGGACTTAAGCAAGACTTAAAGATTAAAGAAGATGATGCTGATATCAGCAATATTGTCGGGGCTAGCAAGGTCACCAGAAGTGGAAGACTCTTCTCTCCTGAGATTTCCCCTTCGACTATTCACAAACCTGTTGTCATTCCATCTGCTAGTACATCAGCTACTATCCCAGTTCCTATCCCAGTTGTCACCCCTGTCTCCGAACCATCTGGGACTTGGGGCAAAGAAATCACATGTGAGCCTGCCTGGACGAAGGCACCTAAGAAGATCATTGTAGAAACCTCTAAGCAGGAGATAGAGGAAATTCTGAAGATTATCAAGAAGAGTGACTACAACATAGTCGAACAGCTGGGGCAGACCCCGTCAAAAATCTCCATGTTATCCTTGTTATTGTGTTCGGAAGCCCATGCAAAGGCTTTAATTGCTTTCCTCAAAATTGCGCATGTGCCGCAGGAAACTTCTATCGATCAATTCAAAGACTGTGTAGCTAGTTTGACTGCCGACAACGAGCTAGGTTTCTCAGACGCAGATCCGACTGCTAAAGGAAAAAATCACAATGATGCTCTGCATGTCTCGATCGAGTGCAGAGGCACTACTATGGCCCATGTACTGGTAGATACTGGGTCCTCATTGAATGTTTTACCAAAGAAGGCATTAGACCGTCAAGATTGTGAAGGTTTTATTCCGAAGCTGAGCAATATTGTGGTCAGGGCTTTCGACGGGTCAAAAAGGATGGTGCACGGGGAGGTGGACGTCCCTGTTAAAGTTGGCTCTCAGACTTTTGCATCTACTTTCTATGTGATGGATATCCGACCATCTTATTATTGCTTTCTGGGTCTCCCTTGGATTCACAAGGCTGGGGCAGTGACTTCTACGCTCCATCAGATGTTGAAATATTCAGTGAAGGGGAAGATCGTCACGGTACGAGGTGAAGAGGAGTATATGGTAAGTCATCTTAATTCCTTTCGCTATGTGGAGATGGATGGGGAGTTCATCAAAACCCCGTGTCAGAACTTTGAAGAGGTCCCCCAGACTCTGGCATCGACTGAAGTTGCTGCTGACAAACCTCCGATGAAGATGGCTTCCCTCAAGGATGCCAGGGCTGTAATTGAAAAAGGTGGGTGTGCGAATTGGGGTCAGCTCCCTGATTTCACACACAAGACTGACAAGTTTAGTTTGGGATTTACTGCAGAGGCTCAAAGGGTTGTTCGGCGCGTGCGGATTAGAAGACCTCCTCTGCACATCAGTGATCAGGGAGTGAATGCAAATGAGGATGATGAAGAAGAGTCAGATATCGACAACTGGATCTACCCGACTACCAACGGTGGATTGAGCAACTGGACGGCGAAGGACTTCATGCCCATTTCTTTTATTACACAGTAATAGACTTTTGTTTTGATATTTGTAACAAACCATTCGAAACTTTAAGGCCCGGTGCCTTGCCCGAGGCACCCGGGCTTTGTTTGTGAGGGCTTATTATTTGTCATTTTCATATATCATCAATAAAGCATTAGACATTTTCTTGCATTACAAATTTTACGCTCCTTGTTTTTTCTTTTTCATGTCTCACTTTATCAAAAAACAACTATTGTCTCACACACACTCACGTATCATAATGCAGATCCACATCCACTCTGGATCCCATTGATAACAACTCTGCTACTGCCAGTTATGACTTCGAAAATCCGATCAACCAAGCTGAGGACGAAGGTGAGGATGATTGTGAGGTGCCTGGGGAACTTGCTAGACTGTTACTACAGGAAGAGAGGGCCATACAGCCCCATGAAGAGCCAGTGGAATCAATGAATTTGGGTACTGAGAAAGACAGGAAAGAGGTCAAGATAGGTGAGAATCTGGAGCCTAGTGTCAAACAATGGTTGATACAAATGCTATGTGACTATGTTGAGATCTTAGCTTGGTATTATGAAGATATGCCTGGCTTGGACACTGACATTATGGTTCACCGCCTTCCCACTAAAGAAGACTGCCCTCCGGTAAAACAGAAGGTTCGCCGTATGCGCCCTGAGATGTATGAGAAAATCAAAGCCGAGGTCATGAAACAGTTTGACGCCGGATTTTTAGTTGTTACTTCTTATCTGTAGTGGGTTGCCAACGTGGTTCTAGTGCCTAAGAAAGATGGTAAGGTACAGATGTGTGTAGACTATAGAGATCTGAACAGGGCAAGCCCTAAGGATGACTTCCCACTTCCTCACATCGATGTTCTGGTCGACAACACCGTGCAGCATAAGATCTTCTCCTTTATGGATGGTTTTTCTGGTTACAATCAGATCAAGATGGCACCCGGGGACATGGAGAAAACGACCTTCATTACGCAGTGGGGCACCTTTTGTTACAAGGTAATGCCTTTCGGGTTAAATAATGCTGGGGCAACTTATCAGCGCGCCATGGCCGCTTTGTTCCACGACATGATTCACCATGAGATTGAGGTTTATGTTGATGACATGATCGCAAGGTCCCAGACTAAGGAAGAGCACCTTGACCATCTCCAGAAACTATTTGACAGGTTGGAGATGTACAAGCTAAGGTTAAACCCGAACAAGTGCACCTTTGGGGTAAGGTCTGGTAAGCTGCTGGGTTTCATTGTTAGTGATAAAGGTATTCAGGTGGATCCTGCAATGGTGAAAGCTATACAGGAGATGCCAGCTCCCCGAACGAAAAAGGAAGTTAGAGGCTTTTTGGGACGTCTAAATTACATTTCCCGATTCATTTCACATCTGACTGCTACTTGTGAGCCAATCTTCAAGCTACTAAAGAAAGATCAAGTGGTAAGGTGGAATGATGAATGTCAGACTGCTTTCGAAAGGATCAAGGAGTACCTCCAAGAGCCACCTATCTTGATTCCTCCAATTGAAGGAAGACCTTTGATCTTATACTTGACAGTACTGGACAATTCAATGGGGTGCGTGCTAGGGCAGCATGACGAGTCTAGCCTAAAAGAGCATGCTATTTACTACCTTAGCAAAAAGTTTACCGACTGCGAGACCCGATACTCGTTGCTCGAGAAAACTTGTTGTGATTTGGCATGGGCTGCTCGTCGGCTGAGATAGTATATGCTGACTCACACCACCTTATTGATATCAAAAATGGATCCAATCAAATATATCTTCGAAAAGCTTACCTTGTCCGGAAGAATAGCAAGATGGCAGATGATCTTAACTGAGTATGACATCCAATACACAACCTAAAAAGCAATCAAGGGGAGTGTATTAGCGGATCATTTGGCGCATCAGGCCGTGGATGATTACCAATCCATGAATCTTGAATTCCCGGATGAGAACATCATGTTGGTGACCGACTGTGAAGAACCTGGACCGGATGTAGGACCTAAGGAAGGATCCCGATGGTCTATGTATCTTGATGGAGCCTCAAACGCATTGGGTAATGGCATTGGCGCTGTGATCATATCTCCAAAGGGCTGTCATACTCCATTCATCGCCCGATTATGTTTTAACTGCACCAACAATATGGCGGAGTATGAGGCATGCATCCTGGGTCTTCGAGCTGCTATTGAACTGAGGATTAAGTTCTTGAGTGTATTCGAAGATTCCGCTCTAGTGATCAGTCAGATCAAAGGCGAGTGGGATATCAAGCACCCAAATCTTATTCCTTACAGAGAGTATGTATTAACGTTGCTCCCACACTTTGAGGAGATAACCTTTGAACACTTTCCAAGAGAGGAGAATCAGTTAGCGGACGCGCTAGCTACCATGTCTTCTATGTTTAAAGTCAGGTGGGACAATGAAGCTCCCCAGATTACCATCGAGAGGTTGGACGAACCCGCACATTGCTGTTATATTGAGACTGAAGAGGTAGCAGATAAACCCTGGTTTCACGAGGTAAAGAGGTATCTTGAGGCTCAAGAGTACCCCGAAGGTGCATCTGTTAATGATAAGAAGTTTCTGAGGAGATTCGCTGCGAATTTTCATCAGTAATGGTATCCTTTACAAGTGTAACCATGATTCAACCTTACTGCGATGTGTGGACAAGAATGAGGCAGAAAGGATTATGGCAAAGTTACACGAAGGTACCTTCGGAACTCATTCCAGTGAACATACCATGGCAAAGAAAATCCTACAGGCAGGATATTATTGGTCTACTATGGAAGCCAATTGTTATCAACATTCTCGGACCTGTCATAAGTGCCAAGTCTATGCTGATAAGGTGCATGTATCTCCAGTTCCTCTAAATGTTTTGATAGCTCCTTGGCCTTTTGCAATGTGGGGCATCGACATGATTGGCGAGATCAGACCTACTGCGTCCAACGGGCATCGTTTCATTCTGGTGGCTATTGATTACTTTACAAAGTGGGTTGAGGTGACTTCCTTTTCTACGGTAACCAAGAACGTCGTAGCACAGTTTATCCGACACAACTTGATCTGTCGATATGGTATACCAGAGAGGATCATTACGGAAAACGGTACAAATCTCAACAATACAATGATCACCGAGCTCTGCAAACAGTTTAAGATACATTAGCACAACTCTTCTCCTTACCGGTCGAAGATGAATGGGGCTGTTGAAGCGACTAATAAGAACATCAAGAAGATTGTGCAGAAGATGACGGTGACCTACAAAGATTGGCATGAGATGTTACCATTCGCTCTTCATGGTTATCGTACCTCAGCACGGACATCGACAGGGGCAACACCCTACTCTCTGGTGTATGGCATGGTGGCAGTCTTACCCATTGAAGTCCAGATACCCTCTCTCCGGATTATGAAGGATGTAGGTTTGAGCGAGGATGATTGGATCCAGACCCGGCTTGATCAGCTGAATTTAATCAATGAAAAGAGACTTACTGCTATTTGTCATGGTCAGACGTATCAAAAGCGGATGATCGAGGCTTTTAACAAGAAAGTCAGACGATAAGAGTATCAAGTCAGGGATTTGGTGATCAAACGCATCATACTGCCACAAGGTGATCCCAGGGGCAAGTGGACCCTTACGTACGAAGGGCCATTTGTGGTTAAGAACATTTTCTCAGGAGGAGCTATGATTCTAACCACAATGGATGGTGACGACCTTCTTCACCCCGTCAATGCAGACATAGTGAAAAAATACTACGCATAATCAAAGACCCGCTAGGTTGACTGGACTAGGCAAAAATAAGGGCTTTCCGGTGAACCAAAAGGGTTCGGGCAAAAGTAAGGGATGAAAATGAAAAAATCTGTACACCCAGCAAGTCAAAAACCTGAAAAGGCGGCCTGGACAAAAAAGGGTATCCCAGTGGACTGAAAACCTGAAAGGGCGGTCCAGGAAAAAATTAGGGATCAAAGCGTAACACTATGTCTCATTGGATCATCTTGCAACCAGACTTCGGTATCGACTATCAAGCTCGGACGACGCTGATCAATCTAATTTACCTTCAACCAAGTAGCAAAGTGATGAGATGCTCGAAGATATAAAGGCAATAGCAGAGTTGGAACCCAATGGGATTGTTTCACATAGCTGTTTTTCTTTCTTTACACAAATTGTATAAATTCCGTTTTTTCGGCGGCGTTCTCTTATTAGGACGTCAGCCTCTTGTACAAAACGCCTATTACATGCCAACTTCAAAATCAATACAATTCATTTTATAATAAATTTCAAAATTGTTTTTCTTTTCCTGTTTTGTGTTGCAAGAACGTCCAATGATTCATTTTTGATATATGTATTTGAAAATAATTGTTGCTTATAAATATTGACATGTGAAACAAAAGACGATTATTGATAATTTCAGGAACAGGGGCAAACAGAAGTGCTCAAACCTGATAGTTGCTCTACCCACCAGGTACAGGGACATAGCCAGCCTGAGAATATGACTAAAAGTGCATACACTCCCCGCAGAGTAGGAAATGTCTGAAGACAGTGGTGTTAATCCTCCCAAAGCAGAGTTCATCTATCACCAACACTAGAAGACTATCCCCAGTGGAGTTTATTTCTTCCACAAGCAGAAACTTAATCCCCAACAGGGTTCATTATCGCCAGCAACGGTAATTCATCCCCAACCGAGGTTATTTCTCCAAATCAGCAGATCTTCTAGCAGAGTATCTCTTCCCCGCAGAGTCATTCTCTCGCCAGTTTATTCTCCAGCAGAGTTATTCTCCCGCCAATTTATTCTCAAATCATCTTCGATCGTTATCCCCAGCGAGAACGAAGAATTCAACTCCTTGCACTCTCCAGCAACAGTCCGGGATTTATTTTCCCCAACTAGAGAATATCATAAAAACATTGCATATCCATACATCGTGGAATACGTATATACATCATGCAGTACAATCTCATTTATTTTGAGAACATCATTGTTATACCCCAAAATTTGCCCTCCCATATTCTTCAAGAAATTGCCAAGTCAAGTCACAAAATTCCCCAAGGGTTGTGCAGTGCAACTGTCTCCCATACAGTCAAAATTAGGGTTTTGAGTCTGATCAAGAAAAGGAAGTTTTCAAAGGCTCAATCAAGTCTCATATGCTTACAAACATGGTCAAGCATCCTCATATCAAGTTTCAAGGCATTCAGCTCAAAATTGCACAGTCAAAACCCTAAATTGCACTACAGTCAACTGTAGGGGCAAAATGGTCATTTGGCAGTCAAAAGTTCAAATTTTTGGTCAACATATCATTTTGAAGCCACAAACATCATTTGATCAATGCTTGATCATGATTCTCAAAATTTGGCTCAGAAATTATCAAAGATGCAAAAGTTGCTATATTTGGACAGCTGAAAAAGTCAACTGAAATTGACCAGGGCATAACTTTCACATGGATTATCAGAAAAATTCCATCCAAAGCTCATTTTGAAGAGAAAGACATTTCCTACAACTCATCTTCATACTTCAAGTCCAAGAAATGCTCTCACAAAAAGTTATCAATTTCAACATTATAGGTCATTTTCAAAAGTCAACAAAAAGGGACTTTAAGTCAAAGGCCATAACTTGAGATTGGTAAATCAAAATGACATGGGACCAAAGGCATTGGTTAAAGGACTCAAGGACCTTTCCAAAATGTCCAAGAACATATGAAAAGCTTAAAAATTGAGCAAGTTATGCCTTGTAGAAGTTGGGAAATTTTTGTGAAATGGCAAAAGTCAACTATCCTTGAAACTCCAATTTTTGACAAAAGGGCCCCATTTTTTCCACTTGGTTCATCCTTGTCATGCCACACACGTGTCCCATGATTAATTTCAAGACCAAATATTGATTTTTTTATTTTATTTAATTTTTGATAATTTAATTCATTTTAAATCTTTGAAAATTCAAATAAAATTTAAAAACCAATGGAATAGTGTCATGTGAACTTGGACAATTTCTATGTATCATGGGCCAACTCAAAAACTCAGGCTAGGGTTAAGTTTCACACTAGGTCTAGGTTTTGGCTAAAAAGAAGGAAAAATGGTCAATGGTAAAAATCCTAAGACTTGTTCATTCATGAGCTTGAATCTAGGTCAGTTAGCAAGCTAATTTCCATCCATTATAATCACTAAGTCAAACCCTAGGCTGAAGACATCATAAGCTGCGCCCAAACAAGCTTTGGCAATTTGAAATTTTTCCATAAAACTCAAACACTGAAAACTAGTTTAGGGGTGGATTCAAGCTTCAATCTTTGTTCCATTAGCATCCTGAAGCACCACTGAGTGTTTCTCAATCACTAACATCAATCAAAACGCGAAGAAGCAGTAGCGACAACTCAAACTGTACAGAAAATTTTTTGAAATCGTGTTCTCAATTCTAAGCATGATCATTGCATTTTAACTGTGGATTCTTGTTCCTTACAAAGATTCTAAGCTATTCATTGTGTTTAATTTCATTTTTGTTAACCATACGCGAATCTACCATGGCCACGTTTTAGGGTTTTCAGGTTTTGCTTTTAGGGCTTTTACCATGCTGTAAAATCAGCCTTCCAGACCATGATAGTCATACTCAGCGTTTAGAGACGAAGAAGAAGCATACCTCGCGAACAATTTATGTCCAACAGGATCCTAATCGCTATTTTCCTAAAGGTTACTTTAACCCACGCGTGAAAACTGTGGCCATAGGGTTTTGTTTTACAGGGACGGGGAGGAAGATGACTCCGTGTCAACATGTGATAGGCGCGTTTGAATTCTCGCGCCAGAAAGTCACTAACGCGCTTGTTTCTTTTTATTATTTATTTGTTGTAATATAATAACATGTGCGTGCTGGCTCAGGTGGTAAGCGTGAATTCCATTAACCCTCATGACCTGGGTTCAAATCCCAGGTCTTGCAAAGTTTCAATATTATTTTTCAACGTGTATTCTCATGCAGGCATAATGTGAGGACTCACCATACGTCTTCAAATCAGACCATCCACGCGTCCCACCACTTCAGATCAATGGCTTGGATGCAAGGAACATGCTAGGTCCAGGTCAACGCTGGCACACAAAATCTGAAAAGTCAAGTGGACTTCAATGTTAATGGGCCTGATTTGCTAAGCCTATACCTCCTGAATTGGGGACTACCCCCCCCCCCCCTGGTTTGCCTTATTATTTTTTTTTTCTTTCTTTAATTTTTCTTTCTATTTCTTTTATTTGCTATTTATTTAGTTAATTATTTTTACAAAATATAAAAAACATTCAAAAATCAGAAAAGACCAAAAAATATAATTTTTATTTTATTATTTTCATAAATAAATACTTGTAATTATTTAGCTTTAATTTAGGTTTATTAAATAGTCTTCATAATAAAAATCCAAACATAGAATTTAGGTTTAATAACTTTTTATTTTCTTTTTTAATTTTCTTTTCTTCAGAATAATAATATTAGCTATTTATTTTCATAAATTAAAAATTGTACATAAATTAATTTAGAGTTAAATTAGGTTAAAAGTCAATATTTTCATAATAAATTTAAAAAAAACATTAGAACTAGGGTTTAGCATTTTAATCTTAATTAATTTTTTCTTTTTTTTCTTTTAAATCTAAAAAACACAAAAATACCATTTTTCATTTAATTTTAATTTTAGATAACTTAATTATTTTAATTCCTTTAAAGGGTTCAACGCCCTCGCATTTGATCATTTTCTTTTTCGCGCGTTTCATTTATTTCTTTTGTGAATATAATGTACTTGTACCAAAGCCATGTAATAGCTATTAGACATTTCTTTTCTGCAATTTATTTTAAATCGGGTCTGGATTAATTTGGCGTTGTAGACCCGCGCCCTTTGTAATAGCGTAGGACTTTTATCTTTTCCGCACTTTAAATTCCCGCACTTTTAACTGTTAAATAATAACATGAAAGAATGAATGCCCAAAAATAAAATCAAGCGTAGATCACAACAAACATGACAAGACAAAATAATTGAAACATGACACACGGACCGCACACACCACCCCTAGGGTACGCCTCACTGTTGCCTTTCGAAAGGTGGTCGTCGAGTAGAAAACGTCTTAGTAAGTCCTCATGATCCGGGAACCTGGCATGAGGGTAGCTTCTAAGGTGTCTTCCTATTACTCTGGTGATCACCACGTCCCTAAAACTCGAATTGACCCGAACACCTCCAACGGTGGTGCTACCTACCTCTCAATGGTGGGATGGCACTACTTTAAAAGACATTTACACAGACGAATTCCTTAGGGTAGGTAGGTTCTCAAGGATACTTGCTCTAATTTCAAACAAATCAAAACATCTTTTCACCAACACATTTTCAAAAGCTTTCAAAAGCAAATTTTTCAAACACTCTGACGTACGAGTTGAATTGAAATTTTTCAAAGAAACTTTTTAAAACCCACAATTGAAAAGCAAACAAACATTTTTGAAAACACAATGAGCAAGTATCTAAGAGCCCATGGATAACCATGGATAGAAAGGGTGCTAACACCTTCCCTTTCTATAATCTACCTCCCGAACCGAGAGCAATCTCTTTAAAGGAATTTTTCTGTGCTTTTGTCCTTTCCATTTGGAGAAAATAAAAGACGGTGGCGACTCTTGCTTCCGCGACATTTCGCGAACCAGCGTTAAACAGTCAGTTCCAGATCCACCGATCACAGAACTGGCGACTCTGCTGGGGATTAAACTTAAAGTGAGGTATACCTTAGGGCTAGTTCATAATTGTGTTTTCAATTGTTTTCCTTGTGTGCTTTAAATTGTGGGTTGCTTGGGAGTTCTATAGATCCTAACCCGGATCTGGGGGATCCTTCTTAGAAAGTAGCAACAAGGCTGTGAGGGAACTGTGCGGGGTATACCGACATGGTTGAAACAGTCTGCTACGTTGATGTGGCACTTTGGTGTGTACCGGTAACCCTTGAGTTCAGTCAAGGAGAGTACGGGGCCTCCATGTGGTGTCATGAAGCATCAACAGACCTTAGGAACCTTAATTGAACCATCTTGGCCTCTTTAGGGTAGTGAGATAACTGACTTTGGTGCAGTCCGAGGTTGGTTGATACTCGATACTACACTCAATTGAGGGTTGCTTTCCTGGAATATTTCGGTCGCCAGTTCAGTGGCTAAATCGAAACGATGAACAATGAAAGCAATCCCGTGATATTGGGAACCTTAGAACCCGGTTACTTTGATTAGGACAGGTTGAACTCACCCACTTCAAGAGGGTAGTACCCCAAACTTCATGCTGGCCTAAACTCTAAGGGCTCTTTTGTGTGACTTGTGTGCCTTCGTACTTGACTACTCGCATGCTTGTTAGCTGACACATGAACTACTTACAGGTTTTGTTTATAGTCCTTAACTAGGACTCATGACAAGGTTTACCAAATTTCCTGCAGGTTTTGTTTATAGTCCTTAATCGGGACTCATAACAAAGTGTACTGAATTTCTTGCAGGGTCTGTTTATAGTCCTTAATTGGGACTCATAACAGGGTTTACCTACATCACCCCCATGCATAGCATGACATCATAACATTGCATACATCTTAACCCATTTCAAGGATCTCAAGGGCTTGTGATGCAGGTCATGATGAACCAACTGCCCAACAAGGGGCAAAGAGGATTTATTTTCCTCTAGCCAATGTTGTCAGAGGCTATGACCCACTTGATATGGTGAGCTCTGACTCCTGAAGAAGGTTCCCTAACCAAGGTTGTTTGGAAATCAAAACCAGACATGATGACTAAAGTCAGGGGCTATGACCCACTGGATATGGTGAGCCTTTGACCCTTGAAGAAGAGCTCTCAACAATATGGGTGTCCTTCAATCAAGCTATAAATTCCAATGCTAACAAAATTTTCTTGTTTACCCCGCGAGGTCCTTGAAAACATTACATGCATATCATACATATCATTGCATAACAGGTACCCTTTGGACAAGTCACTTATCATCTCCGCTGTTTATTTCAGCAATGGTTTCCCAACAAGATAACCAGGACCTTCTTGCTCAAGGGACTCGGTTCGAGGAAATCCTCCTGAATCTATCCAAGGGGCAGGAGGAGCTAAGGACACTTCTCATGGAGACTTTTGTCAAGAACAGTGCTGAGGACGAACGGCTGGAACGCCTGCAAGCTGAGATAGATGCAATGAAAGCCCAGATGCTGGGGCAGATGACTGCTATTCAGGGTTTAACTCAAAGACAAGATGAGCTCGGGGTTCTCGTCAACAAACTGCTTCAGGGTAACCAACTGGGGCAAACATCTAAGGGTAAAAAGCCAATCATCGTTCAACCACCTTTGAGACAAGGAGGCAAGGAGAAAGCTCCTCATATGGCTCCGGTATCACCAATTCAGCAGCAACTTCACCAACTTCAGACAGACAAGCCCAGGAGGCAGTTCACCCCGCTCAATATGTCGCTGTTTCAAGCTTTACAACGCCTGTTGAGATTGAACCTGATCACATTAAGGGATCATCCCCAGAACCCCAACACAGCACATCCTGCTTATGATCCCAATAAAAGGTGTGCCTACCACTCTGCCTGTCCAGGACATAATGCAAACGAGTGTTGGGCTTTGAAAAACAAGATCCAGGACCTGATTGATGAAGGAGCACTGGAATTCACACAAGATGGTCAGGCTGAATTTTTCTACCATCCCTCCAAGGCTCACCATTTGAAGTGACAAGCCCTGAGACTAGAAATTTTTGTTCATTCGAATGTTCAAGTTGCAATTTTCGTTTGTTCAAACATTTACTCATTGTTAAAACATTGTTATTTCATTAATGCATCGCTTATGTCTATTTTGAATCAATATATTCGTATTCACTATACGTAAATTATTTTCATATTTTTCTGATAATCAACTCTTAATCAATAATTCTAAGCCTCTTGAGGGAGGATGACGAAAACGATACCGCTATCTTTACAGTATGCTTTTGAACAGACCCCGCTGGTGAGGTACAGGCATTGTTTCAATCCCTAAACACTGGAGTTATAAGGATGATAATCCCTCGTCAACCCCTCTGAGCCAAAGAAGTAGGAGTTTTTATTTTCGGAAATCAAAACCCTCAATCATAACTTGGGGCAGGGTAGTCTCTCAGTTGATCCGAGTGCATAACGAATGGCACCAAAAAGAGATCCTTACAAAACGAAGAAAGATAGTGATGGTTCCGAATAATCATAAGGACAGGCAGTCATTATCAAATCATAAATGAAAAGCCCAAAAAGTCAAAGCCAACGAAGAAGACTTCCAAAACTGGGGCATCCCGCTGACTGTAATTCCAAAAAAGGAAACAGTTCAAGCAAAAAAGACAGGGATAACAAAATCAAAAAATCAAAAGAAAGAGGTCCCACAAACCCTCGACAAAAAATGATGACTGCCTATTCAGAATAAATCATCAATATCTGAATCATCACCGGAAAATCAGAACAAAGACTCAAACAAGGTCTAACGTATGATCAACTGAGTTTAGGTTTGGAGAACATCACGAAGAGCGGGTGGGTACAAATAATTTGAGCCTTTATCCTTTGTTTCTTAAACCATGAACCAGGCCACGATATAACCCTTAAAAGTCCTAGCTGAAGCATGGGTTAGTTCGAAAGCATACTGTTACGAAGGTATCCTGACTCCTGAAGGTTTGCTGTAAAATATTGAGTTGACATCACACTGTATTACAAAAAATGCATTTTCAAAATTCAAGACAGACATAGACTTTTGCATTCTTAAAATAACCTTGTTTGCATATGACTATTTGTTTGAACAGCAGGGAAATTCGCACGATGAACACCTTGCGAACAGAGGTACCTCCAATCAAGGGGCACAGTAGGAGCATTGCCCATTACCTGGGGCATGGCAAACAGGGGCAACTCCCTACATTCTGAGGGCGTGGACATAGTCGAAAAAATACTGCGCATAATCAAAGACCCGCTAGGTTGACATACCTAGGCAACAATAAGGGCTTCCCGGCGAACTAAAAGGGTTCGGGCAAAATGAAGGGATGAAACGAAAAACATGTACACCCGGCAAGTCGAAAACCTGAAAAGGCGGCTTGGGCAAAAATGGGTATCCCGGTGGACTGAAAACCCGAAAGGGCGGTCCAGGCAAAAGTTAGGGATCGAAGCGTACGACTATGTTCCGGTATCTCGTCACTTTCCTATCCGAAGATTTGTCGATCACCCGCACAGGTATCCTCTTCCCTCACCTCCGAAGCAGGGGCAATAATGAGCTATCCAGGCGATCCAATTGCTCTGTCAACCAAATTACAAAGGACAGATCAACATAAAAATGATTACCATCCACCTTTACAAATTTCAGATCGTGGGCTAACGTCCGAGACCAAACAGGACAATTATCCACTTAATCAAAATCATGCAACCCAACACCAGTTTCTGCTCAACCTTCAGACAAAGTCATACACAGACTCCTCCTCCATAAGATGACCTAACCCCGGTTCATCAAGAAGTTTTACACAAACTTATCCCGAAGCAACCTTACCCCGGTTCCTCCAGAAGTTTTTACACAAACTTATCCAAGTAACCTTACCCCGGTTCCTCCAGAGATTTTTACACAAACTCAACCAAATAACCTTACCCCGGTTCCTCCAGAAGTTTTTACACAAACTTATCCAAGTAACCTTACCCCGGTTCCTCCAGAAATCTTACATGGATTTATCACAAGTAACCTTACCCCGGTTCGTCAAGAAGTTTTACACGAACTTATCCCGAAGTGACCTAACCCCGGTTCCTCCAGAAGTCTTACATGGACCTATCTCAAGATGACCTAACCCCGGTTCATCAAGAAGTTTTACACAAACTTATCCTGCCGTAACCTAACCCCGGTTCCTCCAAGAGTCTCACATGGACCTATCTCAAGATGACCTAACCCCGGTTCACCAAGAAGTTTTACACAAACTTATCCTGCGGCAACCTAACCCTGGTTCCCCCCAGAAGTCTTACATGGATTTAGCTCAAGATAACCTCACCCCGGTTCATCAAGAAGTTTTACACGAACTTACCTCACCAAGGAACCCTACATCGGTTCCCTCTTTTCAAGATGCAGTTTTACATGGACTCGTCATCCAGAAACCCTACACAGGTTCTCCCTTTCCAAAAAAAACGAAGTTTTACACGAACTCATCATCAAAGTAACCCTACCCAGGTTCCTTCTCCATTTCAGATACAGTTTTACACAAACTCATCAGCATGCAACCCTACATAGGTTCCCCCTTTCAACTTATAAAATTACATTCCAAAACTCCCCAGAAGAGTCCAATCCAGTTTCCCCAGGAAAATTGGAATTCATCTCTCCAAGCAGTAAGCTTATCCCCAGTAGATTCTGGAAGCTTATCCCCTCGCAGAGCACGAACGCGTCGTCCGGCTTTATTCAAAGAGTTATTTCCTTAACAGGATATAACAGGGTTATCCTCAGCCAAAAGCCACGGAAAGGTCATCGTCAACATAGTTCTTTCCTATCCCCAGCGAAGTCCATTAACACTTCCAACAACAAAGACATCCTCAGCAAATTACTGCTATCAACACTCAGCAAAGCATCTCTATCCCCACAGAGTATTGCTTCCCAGCATGATCGCTAGAGTATCTTTTCTCCCCGCAGAATCTTCCATTCGCCAAGTTTATTCCGCAACGGAGTCATCTTCTCCTACCGGTATCCTTGCAACTATCATCCCCAGCGGAGGCAAAAAACTATTCTTCGACATCAGCCCAGGATACGACTTCCCGGCACCCGTCAAGGATTCACTTTCCTAGACAAAAACATACATAAAACATCACATACATCATTATAGCATGCATAACGCACTGCATCATACAAATCTCATTTATGTTGAGAACATCATTGCTTGATCCATATCATGCATTGCATATGACTGACTTTTATCTTTCAGAAAAGATCCAGTTAAGTTCTCAAGCTACATTTCAAGACCTAGACCGGTTCAGTTAAATCGTCCCAAGATTTCCCTGATGCTTATCCAGTCAAAGGCCTTCTCTGGTTCAGTCAGATCGACCCTAAGATCTCCCTGATGCCTATCCAGTTGAAGACATTTCAAGACCTAGACCGGTTCAGTTAAATCGTCCCAAGATTTCCCTGATGCTTATCCAGTCAAAGGCCTTCTCTGGTTCAGTCAGATCGACCCTAAGATCTCCCTGATGCTTATCCAGTTGAAGACATTTCAAGACCTAGATCGGTTCAGTTAAATCGTCCCAAGATTTCCCTGATGCTTATCCAGTCAAAGGCCTTCTCTGGTTCAGTCAGATCGACCCTAAGATCTCCCTGATGCCTATCCAGCTGAAGACATTTCAAGACCTAGACCGGTTCAGTTAAATCGTCCCAAGATTTTCCTGATGCTTATCCAGTCAAAGGCCTCTCTGGTTCAGTCAGATCGACCCTAAGATCTCCCTGATGCTTATCCAGTTGAAGACATTTCAAGACCTAGACCGGTTCAGTTAAATCGTCCCAAGGTTTTCCTGATGTTTATCCAGTCAAAGGCCTTCTCTGGTTCAGTCAGATCGACCCTAAGATCTCCCTGATGCTTATCCAGTTGAAGACATTTCAAGACCTAGACCGGTTCAGTTAAATCGTCCCAAGATTTTCCTGATGCTTATCCAGTCAAAGGCCTCTCTGGTTCAGTCAGATCGACCCTAAGATCTCCCTGATGCTTATCCAGTTGAAGACATTTCAAGACCTAGACTGGTTCAGTTAAGTCGACCTTAAGATTTTCCTGATTCTTACCCAGTCAAAGGCCTCTCTGGTTCAGTCAGATCGATCCTGAGATCTCCCTGATTCTTATCCCAGTAGAAGACACCCCGGATTTTTCTCAGCGAGCGTTGTTGAAGTTAAAATCCCCCAGATCTTTTCTCAATGAGCGTCGTTGAAGTTAAAATCACCAAGATTTTTCTCAAAAATCAGCTCCTGCAACGTGTCAGGTATTCATTTTTCTTTTGCAGGTATGCAGGTTCTCGCCAAAGAATCTCTTACGCAATCAAACATCCAGATGGCATCTATAAGCCCATCCAGATGGCATCTATAAGCCCATCCAGATGGCATCTATAAGCCCATTCCCATCAGTGCTAACATGTGAGCGCAAATTTCCGGGCACTCTAGTGTCCAATCATCTTTTACCCTCGGATTACGAAAGGCACGTCAGCCAATCTGCATCCTCAGGTCTAAGAAGATTGAACAGGGGCAACTGTTATACCCCAAAATTTGCCCTCCCATATTCTTCAAGAAATTGCCAAGTCAAGTCACAAAATTCCCCAAGGGTTGTGCAGTGCAACTGTCTCCCATACAGTCAAAATTAGGGTTTTGAGTCTGATCAAGAAAAGGAAGTTTTCAAAGGCTCAATCAAGTCTCATATGCTTACAAACATGGTCAAGCATCCTCATATCAAGTTTCAAGGCATTCAGCTCAAAATTGCACAGTCAAAACCCTAAATTGCACTACAGTCAACTGTAGGGGCAAAATGGTCATTTGGCAGTCAAAAGTTCAAATTTTTGGTCAACATATCATTTTGAAGCCACAAACATCATTTGATCAATGCTTGATCATGATTCTCAAAATTTGGCTCAGAAATTATCAAAGATGCAAAAGTTGCTATATTTGGACAGCTGAAAAAGTCAACTGAAATTGACCAGGGCATAACTTTCACATGAATTATCAGAAAAATTCCATCCAAAGCTCATTTTGAAGAGAAAGACATTTCCTACAACTCATCTTCATACTTCAAGTCCAAGAAATGCTCTCACAAAAAGTTATCAATTTCAACATTATAGGTCATTTTCAAAAGTCAACAAAAAGGGACTTTAAGTCAAAGGCCATAACTTGAGATTGGTAAATCAAAATGACATGGGACCAAAGGCATTGGTTAAAGGACTCAAGGACCTTTCCAAAATGTCCAAGACCATATGAAAAGCTTAAAAATTGAGCAAGTTATGCCTTGTAGAAGTTGGGAAATTTTTGTGAAATGGCAAAAGTCAACTATCCTTGAAACTCCAATTTTTGACAAAAGGGCCCCATTTTTTCCACTTGGTTCATCCTTGTCATGCCACACACGTGTCCCATGATTAATTTCAAGACCAAATATTGATTTTTTTATTTTATTTAATTTTTGATAATTTAATTCATTTTAAATCTTTGAAAATTCAAATAAAATTTAAAAACCAATGGAATAGTGTCATGTGAACTTGGACAATTTCTATGTATCATGGGCCAACTCAAAAACTCAGGCTAGGGTTAAGTTTCACACTAGGTCTAGGTTTTGGCTAAAAAGAAGGAAAAATGGTCAATGGTAAAAATCCTAAGACTTGTTCATTCATGAGCTTGAATCTAGGTCAGTTAGCAAGCTAATTTCCATCCATTATAATCACTAAGTCAAACCCTAGGCTGAAGACATCATAAGCTGCGCCCAAACAAGCTTTGGCAATTTGAAATTTTTCCATAAAACTCAAACACTGAAAACTAGTTTAGGGGTGGATTCAAGCTTCAATCTTTGTTCCATTAGCATCCTGAAGCACCACTGAGTGTTTCTCAATCACTAACATCAATCAAAACGCGAAGAAGCAGTAGCGACAACTCAAACTGTACAGAAATTTTTTTGAAATCGTGTTCTCAATTCTAAGCATGATCATTGCATTTTAACTGTGGATTCTTGTTCCTTACAAAGATTCTAAGCTATTCATTGTGTTTAATTTCATTTTTGTTAACCATACGCGAATCTACCATGGCCACGTTTTAGGGTTTTCAGGTTTTGCTTTTAGGGCTTTTACCATGCTGTAAAATCAGCCTTCCAGACCATGATAGTCATACTCAGCGTTTAGAGACGAAGAAGAAGCATACCTCGCGAACAATTTATGTCCAACAGGATCCTAATCGCTATTTTCCTAAAGGTTACTTTAACCCACGCGTGAAAACTGTGGCCATAGGGTTTTGTTTTACAGGGACGGGGAGGAAGATGACTCCGTGTCAACATGTGATAGGCGCGTTTGAATTCTCGCGCCAGAAAGTCACTAACGCGCTTGTTTCTTTTTATTATTTATTTGTTGTAATATAATAACATGTGCGTGCTGGCTCAGGTGGTAAGCGTGAATTCCATTAACCCTCATGACCTGGGTTCAAATCCCAGGTCTTGCAAAGTTTCAATATTATTTTTCAACGTGTATTCTCATGCAGGCATAATGTGAGGACTCACCATACGTCTTCAAATCAGACCATCCACGCGTCCCACCACTTCAGATCAATGGCTTGGATGCAAGGAACATGCTAGGTCCAGGTCAACGCTGGCACACAAAATCTGAAAAGTCAAGTGGACTTCAATGTTAATGGGCCTGATTTGCTAAGCCTATACCTCCTGAATTGGGGACTACCCCCCCCCCTGGTTTGCCTTATTATTTTTTTTTTCTTTCTTTAATTTTTCTTTCTATTTCTTTTATTTGCTATTTATTTAGTTAATTATTTTTACAAAATATAAAAAACATTCAAAAATCAGAAAAGACCAAAAAATATAATTTTTATTTTATTATTTTCATAAATAAATACTTGTAATTATTTAGCTTTAATTTAGGTTTATTAAATAGTTTTCATAATAAAAATCCAAACATAGAATTTAGGTTTAATAACTTTTTATTTTCTTTTTTAATTTTCTTTTCTTCAGAATAATAATATTAGCTATTTATTTTCATAAATTAAAAATTGTACATAAATTAATTTAGAGTTAAATTAGGTTAAAAGTCAATATTTTCATAATAAATTTAAAAAAAACATTAGAACTAGGGTTTAGCATTTTAATCTTAATTAATTTTTTCTTTTTTTTCTTTTAAATCTAAAAAACACAAAAATACCATTTTTCATTTAATTTTAATTTTAGATAACTTAATTATTTTAATTCCTTTAAAGGGTTCAACGCCCTCGCATTTGATCATTTTCTTTTTCGCGCGTTTCATTTATTTCTTTTGTGAATATAATGTACTTGTACCAAAGCCATGTAATAGCTATTAGACATTTCTTTTCTGCAATTTATTTTAAATCGGGTCTGGATTAATTTGGCGTTGTAGACCCGCGCCCTTTGTAATAGCGTAGGACTTTTATCTTTTCCGCACTTTAAATTCCCGCACTTTTAACTGTTAAACAATAACATGAAAGAATGAATGCCCAAAAATAAAATCAAGCGTAGATCACAACAAACATGACAAGACAAAATAATTGAAACATGACACACGGACCGCACACACCACCCCTAGGGTACGCCTCACTGTTGCCTTTCGAAAGGTGGTCGTCGAGTAGAAAACGTCTTAGTAAGTCCTCATGATCCGGGAACCTGGCATGAGGGTAGCTTCTAAGGTGTCTTCCTATTACTCTGGTGATCACCACGTCCCTAAAACTCGAATTGACCCGAACACCTCCAACGGTGGTGCTACCTACCTCTCAATGGTGGGATGGCACTACTTTAAAAGACATTTACACAGACGAATTCCTTAGGGTAGGTAGGTTCTCAAGGATACTTGCTCTAATTTCAAACAAATCAAAACATCTTTTCACCAACACATTTTCAAAAGCTTTCAAAAGCAAATTTTTCAAACACTCTGACGTACGAGTTGAATTGAAATTTTTCAAAGAAACTTTTTAAAACCCACAATTGAAAAGCAAACAAACATTTTTGAAAACACAATGAGCAAGTATCTAAGAGCCCATGGATAACCATGGATAGAAAGGGTGCTAACACCTTCCCTTTCTATAATCTACCTCCCGAACCGAGAGCAATCTCTTTAAAGGAATTTTTCTGTGCTTTTGTCCTTTCCATTTGGAGAAAATAAAAGACGGTGGCGACTCTTGCTTCCGCGACATTTCGCGAACCAGCATTAAACAGTCAGTTCCAGATCCACCGATCATAATCATTATTCGATACACGTCATACATCATGACATTACATACGACTAACTCTTTACCTTTCAGGGAAAGATACAACCAAATTCTCACAAGTTTTCTTTGGTTCAGTAAAATCGGTGCTAAGATTTCTATTCCAATTCAAGCTATGAAGCCCGGATCCGACCGTATAATATCTTGATTTCTCCATCATACTGTGAAGCCCGGAGAACGACCGGATAACAGTACCAAAATACCGTGAAGCCTGGAATCGACCAGATAGTGGTTTATCTTAAAATTTAAGCTATGAAGCCTGAAAATCGACCGGAAAATAGTTGAATCCCCAACAAGTTATTGTGAAGCCTGGAGAACGACTAGATAGCAATGCAAGTTACTGTGAAGCCTGGATTACGACCAGATAACATTATAAAACACCATGAAGCCTGGAATTGACCATACAGTGGTATATCATAAACACAAGCGGTGAAGCCCGAAAATCGACCGGAAAACAGCTTAACAAGGTATTGTGAAGCCTGGAAATCGACCAGATAGCAGTACAGGACACCATGAAGCCTGGATTCGACTAGATAATGGTATAAGACATCGTGAAGCCTGAATTACAACCAGATAGTGGTAAAAGACACTGAAGCCTGAGACTACGACCAGATAACAGTAAGGGACACTGTGAAGCTTGGATTTCGACCAAATAGCAGTCTACCTGGCCAATTACTAAGAAACCCGGAATCGATCAGATATTAGTAGGCCTAAAAATCAAATGGAAGCCCGGATGCGACTGGATAACCACTTGATTTCTTCTGAAGCCTGGAATATGACCAGATAAGAAGTAAGAAGTTGTGAAGCCTGGAATACGACCAGATAGCGGCAAAGGACTGAAGTCTGGAATCAACCAGATAACAGTATGGGACACTGCGAAGCTTGGGTTTCGACCAAATAGCAGTTTACCTGGACAATTACTAAGAAGCCCGGAATCGACCGGATATTAGTGTGCCCTAAATTTAAGTTGAAGCCCGGATGCGACTGGATAACAACTTAATTTCTTCTGAAGCCTGGAGTACGACCAAATAAGAATTGAGAAATTGCGAAGCCTGGAGAACGACCGAATAACAAGTTTAATCTCATCTCCCCGTTAAGCCACTGTAAAGCCTGGAGCACGACCAGATAGCAGTCGATCTTATCACTATGAAGCCTAGATCACGACCAGATAGTAGTTCATTTTCACCTCTTCGACCAAGAGACGATTCCCCAGTAGAATTACGGACGACCGAAGCTCTTAAAATTCAACTTTTACCAAGACAGAGACCAGCATTCCCCAACGAAGTCCTCCTCAATAACAGGTATACAAACTCTCGCAAAGGAATCTCTTATGTGATCGACACTCCTTCGGATGACATATTTAAGCCCATCCTCCGTCATCAATCTCCAAATGGCATCTATAAGCCCATTCCTGACATCACAAGATAAGTACCACTTCATGAGAGTGCAAATTTCTGGGCACTCTAGTGTTCAATCATCTTCCACCTTCGGATCACGAAAGGCAAGCAAGCCAATCTACATCCTCAGGTTTAAGAAGATTGAACAGGGGCAGCTGTTGTACCCCAAAATTTTCCCTCCCATATTTCTCAATACATTTCAAGTGAGGTCCTCAAATTTCTCAAGGAAGTCCAAGGGTTGACTAGACCAACTCTTTCCTAAGGCAGTCTACCTCAAATTAGGGTTTCAGTTTACATCAAGGTACTTGAGTCCAAGGGGTACCAAATTCTCACTATTGTACTAATATGTTCTCAAGATCATCCATGTCAATTTTTAAGCCTTGCAAAGAGAGTTTGCTCAGTTAATTGCTCAAAGGCCTGAAAATCGATTGTGCTAGGGCAAAAGTCAACTGTGAACCACATACAGTCAAACTTCAAGATTTTAGGTCAACATCCTCATTTTGAAGTATTATTCATCATTTGATCAAGGTTTGATCATGATTCCTCAAGGATTGTTCACAATTCATCAAAACCCAAAAGTTGCTAAATTAGGGTTTTGTAGGAAAAGTCAACTCAACTTTGACCAAGCATAACTTTCTCATACTTTATCAAAAATGACCCATCCAAAGCTCATTTTGAAGAGGATGCAATTCCCTACAATTAATAATCATCTCCCAAGTTCAAAAAATGCACTCACAAGAAGATATAAATTTGGACATTATAGGTCATTTTGAAAAGTCAACAAAATCACCTTTTTTGTCAAAGCTTCATACATAAGCATGGAAGACTCAATTGAGATGAGACTAAATGGGTTGCTTAGAGGACATCTCAAGCTTTCGAAAAAGTCATGGAACACATCTCTAGGGTCAAAATTGAAGGAGTTATGCATTGGTGAAGTTGACATTTTTTTGCAAAATTGCCAAAAGTCAAATATGTCTCAAATTGCAATTTTTGTCAAATGGGCCCAACTTTTTGTGCTTGTATTGAGTTTTTAACATGGTCCACGACCCATAATCCTTTCCACTTGTCTTTATTTTATTTGTGTCATTTATTTTGATTTTTATTTCAATTAAATCAAATAAAATCAAAATAAAATCATGAAAATATGAAAACTAATCAAAGCTTGAGATTTTGTGTGTGTTTAGGCCTCTTATACAGTTGGAAAGAGAATCAAATCATGCAAGGTTCATTTGGACACAAAAAGATAGGATTTGGCTTGATTTGGAAAGGTTTACATAAGAATCAAATCATGATTCAATCATCTTAATTGAGAATGATTTGAAGCAAATTTGTAACCCTAATCCATTCAAGGGTACATATAGAGCATGTACAGACCAAAAGCAAAGGATTGGAGGCGTGTGTTGTACCCCAAAATTTACCCTCCCATATTTCTCAAAACATTTCAAGAAAGATTCACAAGTCCAACCCGACGCGTCATATTCAGGTGTTCTTTCGCCAGGATATCTCTGATAACGTATTCTCAAATTCAGGTTCGGCTCAAGAGTCAATTCTTTAAAGAAGGTATCCGAATGTGTGAGTTTTCTCGAAGAAATATGATAAAAAAGTGTGCTGAAATTGCAGTTTTTACGCGCTAAAAAATTCATAACTTGAAGATCGTGGCTCGTTTTGAACCCGTTCCGGTGGCCAAAATTCCGTCTTGACGTCATCTATATTTTCATCTCTCATGGCTGGAAGCCAATTTCGATCAGAAGGTCTTCAAAAATGTGGATTTATCAAGTATTTTCGTACAGAAAACTTGTGACAAAAGTTTATTTGCGTCATGTTCAGAAAATCATAACTTGGTCGATTTTCATTGTATCGAGCTGGTTCCGGAGCCAAAATTTCACAAATTGAGTTGGCTAAGTTTTCACAGAAGGTATTGAGTTCGAACGGTATCCAAAAGGTCTTCGTTTTTTGCTCAGAGCATGCGTGACGCGCCGAAAATCCTGAATGCTGAATATTATTTCATCTGGGCCGAAACTTCGAAAATTCATAACTCGGTCAATTTTTATCGGATTGGGCTCATATTTTTACACAAGGTCACTGGCTCATAGATCTACAACTTTGATTTAAAAGTCGAGACCAAATTATGCTCCGATCAATACCAGTTTTTTATTGAAGAACGTGTCAGAGTCGACACTGGAGCCCAAAATAAGTTTGTCTGAGCTGAAACTTCAAAAATTCATAACTAATTCACCTTTTATCCGATTGAGCCGATTTTTGGACAGGAGTTAGTTCTCGATGTCGGCTACATTTTGTTTTCACATTTCAACTTCAAAAATTGCACTTAAGCCCCTTCGATTTATCCTGCAACGTGACGAATTCAAGTGAACATTGGAGGCCCAATTGCACATTCAAAGCCCATTTTCTTTGCTCTAATTTCCATTATATAATCTCATTCTTTTCACACAAACAGGGAAGAGAAAAAAACCCTTGCCACAACGCTGTCAGAATATCAAATTCTTTCAAGAACCCTAAAACCTTGAAATCCTTATTACAAATCCCGCTCCCACTACAAACAAGACATCCTGGTTACAAACCAACATCTCACTACAAACAAGTCATCCCGGTTACAAACCAACATCTCACTACTTCTTCAGTAAGGGTAAGGTTGGCTTGATCTCCATGATCAAAAGGGCATAAAAGCATTCATATCACTACTTCTCCAAGGATTTAGACAGGATCTCATGCAGGTTCATTAAGGAACGTTGAGGCCAAAACACAAATGGCCAAAAGTCAAAACACAAATGGCCAAAACAGAACAGCTTACACATGCCACCAATACATGGCGAGGCAGACATCCTGAGAAGGTTAAGGAACATTGAGGCCAAAACACAAATGGCCAAAAGTAAAAACACAAATGGCCAAAAGCCAAAACACAAATGGCCAAAACAGAACAGCTTACACATGACACCAATACATGGCGAGGCAGACATCCTGAGAAGGTTAAGGAACGTTGAGACTAGAGCACAAATGGCCAAAAGCCAAAACACAAATGACCAAAAGCCAAATCAGGTCCATTTCTCACCCTTTATTTCCTTTTTCTATTCAATTTTTACTAACAATTAATTAATTTTCTTTTTTATCAAAAAAATCACAAAAATATTTTTATGTCCAAATAAACTTAGAATTTTATCAATAAATGTTAATTAATTTAATTAGGTTAATTTTAGATAACTTTCAATTATTTTGTAAATAATTTAAAATTAATTAGAATAAATAGGTTTTATTACTAACTTAATTATTTTATTTCTTTCCTAAAATAACAAAAAAAAACCAAAATATATTTTATTTATTAAAATTAAATTCAGCACTTTATTTTTGTAAATAAATATTAATCAATTAATTTAGTTTTTAATTAGGTATAATCTTAATATTTTTGCAATAAATTAAAATCAATGTAGAATATTAGGTTTTACTAACTTTTAACTAAATTTATTTTATTTCCTTTAGTATTCAAAAACCCAAAAATATTTTTATTAATTAATTAATTAATTTTGACCTAATTTAATTTCCATTTAATTCAAAAATAAACAAAAAAAAGTGCTTTCCTTCAAAAAAGGGTCAAAACCCTAAAAAATGCACCGTCTTAATTTCTTGCACGCGATCCAATTTTATTCCAATATTATAATTGCTTCCGGTATGTAATAGCTTTTAATTAGGACTTTAATTATTTATCGTTTTATTTTTACTTTTCGCAATTTAAATTAAAGGGTTGTTTTTGGCGATGTAAATACCCGACGCCTTGTAATAGTTTAGATTTAATTTCCGCAATTTAAATTCCGCAACTATTAACTGTTAGATGTTTGATAAATAGGCAATGCATGACAAGATCAATCTTTAACCTAAAATCAATATAGCTCACCCATGACATGTACAGATAAAATTAATCGAAATAACACACTCGCACATGCCACTCTTAGGGTACACCTCACTTGGTTGCCTCGAACGTGGTCATTAAGTATAGGAAGTTTTAGAGGTCGTCCTCTTGTCCAAAGATCATAGTTGCCTCGAAACTGTTGCCTCGGATAAAATGATCTAAGACATTAGGGTTACTGCTAAGGCGTCCTAACATTGCTTTAGTGACCACACGTCCCTTAATCGAATTGACCCTTAAACTCCAACGACAGTGCTACCTACTCCTTAATAGTGGGATAACATTATCTAAAGGACATTTGCACAGATTAATTCCTTTTTCGAGTAGGTAGATGGTTCTTAAGTACTTTCTCCTTTTAAAACAAAACAAAACTTTTCGCACTCACACTTCTTTCAAACAAAAACTTCTTTCAAACCCACAAACACAAAGAAAAGCAAATTTTGAAAACACATTGAGCAAGTACCTAAGAGCCTGTGGATAACCACGGATAGAAAGGGTACTAACATCTTCCCTTTCTATAATCTACCTCTCGAACCCGAGAAATATCTCAAAAAGGAATTTTTCTGTGCTTTTGTCCTTTCCTTGTTGGATAAAATAAAAGACGGTGGCGACTCTTGCTTACCGCGACATTTTATGAAAATAAACGCAAAACGCGAACCAGCATTCCAAAATAGTCAGTTCTCATTCCCACCGATCACAGAACTGGCGACTCTGTTGGGGAATTAATAAGTGAGGTATACCTTAGGATTAGATCATTGTGTTTTCAATTGTATGCTTTGTATGATTCATATTTGTGGGATTGTATCGGAGTTCTATAGATCCTAACCCAAATCTGGGATACCCTTTAGGTAAGTAGCAATAAACTATGAGGGAACTATCCGGCGTAGACCGACACGGTTGAAGCAGTAGCTACGTTGGTGTGGCACTTTAGTCTGTACCGATATCCCTTGTGTTGGAACGAGGAGAATATGGGTCTTCTAAGGGGTCATTAAGCACCAACTGACCTTAGAACCTTAAATTGACCAACTTGGCCATAGAACAGTAGAAATATGCTACACTCATTGAGACTAAACTCTCGCGATGATTCCGACCGCAAGAAAAGGTTGCTAAACTGGAATTATGACCGATTGAGGGTAGTCGGTGATATTGAGATCCTCTAGAACCCGGTTACTATTTTTAGGACAAGTTTAAACCAACTAAATTGAAAGAGGGTAATACCTAAACTCCATGCCAGCCTAAACTTAAGGTTGTTTGTGTGACTTGTGTGCCTTCAAACTTGAACTACTTGCACATTCTTGTTATCTAACAACATGAGTTCCTTGCAGGTTTTGTTTACAGTCCTTATCCAATAATTTGGATTTATCACAGGGTTTACTTACATCACTTCACACTTTTGCTTAAACGCATAGCATACACATCATAAAATCATGCCTTAACATTTCCTTAACCATTTCAAGGATCTCAAAGGTTTGTGATGCAGGTTATGATGAACCAAATGTCTAGCAAGGGGCAAGGGGATTTATTTTCCTCTAGCCAATGCCGTCTAGAGATCAAAACATGATAACTTGAGTCAGGGGCTACGACCCACTCGATATGGTGAGCTTGACTCTTGAAGAAGGACTTTTAACAACATGAAGTTTCTTCGATCAAAGCTGCGAAATTCAAATTCTAACAAGTTTTTTTTTTACCGCGCGAGATCCTTGAAAAAAAAACACTGCATACATATATCATACATATCATTGCATAACAGGTCTTCCAATACAGGTCTCTCATGTTCTCGCTGTTTATTTCAGCAATGGCTTTCCAACCAGACAACCAAGATCTTTAAACTCGAGAAGCTCAGTTCGGGGATATATTCCTAAACCTATCCAAGGGGAAGGAGGAGTTGAGAGCACTCCTCATGGGGAACTTGGTCAAGAAAAGTACTGAAGCCAATAAGGACGAACGGCTGGAACAACTACAAGCTGAGTTCAGTGCCATGAAAACCCAGATGCTGGGGCAGATGGCTCTTATCCAAGGCTTAGCTCGGTGTGATACGGTGGGAGAACTGACTATGGTTTTGCGTTTTGTTTTCGCAAATGTTTCGGTTGAGCAAGAGTCGCCACCGACTTTTTATTTTATCCTAAGGAAAGGTTTAAAAAGCACAGCAAAAACCTTTGAGATTTTTCTTGGGTTCGGGGAGTAGATTATAGAAAGGGAAGGTATTAGCACCCTTTCTATCCATGGTTATCCATGGGCTCTTAGTTACTTGCTTAGATTAACTTGCCTTGATTTTCAATTGTTTGAAATGGTGCTTTGTGTGTGTGGGTTTGAAAAATGTTTTGAAAAGAGGCCAATGTGGTGGCAACCTTTGTAATGATCCATGTTGGGATGTATACAAAGGTGTATGTCTTTTGAAAAAGGTTTTCATTTGTTTTTGAAAGTTGTTTTGAAAGTGTTGTGAGGTGTGTTTTAGAAAATAGGCAAGTGTTTTGTTTTTTGCAAGTTTGATTCAAGTAACTAAGAGTTTATCTACTCCTAAATTTCTCAAAGACTATTGCTATGTTTTAACCCTTTTCATAAGTTTGTTCCACCATTGTATTTGGTAGACAATCTCATGTTAGGATGTGAAAGGGACAGACGCGGGTCATCGTTTGGACCATAATTGCAATGGTGCCAAGTATCTTTGGGCATTTTCTTTAAGGGACTTGATCATTTGTTTGGCAATATTTTAAAAAGTGTTATCGAGGGACTATGATCATTCAATTTGTTTGTTTTTCCCAAAGAGACCTAACATGCAATATGGCCCATTTATTTGAAGGCAACAAAGTGGAATACCCTAGGGGGTGCAAGTGTGATTTGTGTGTCCATTTTCATGCTTGTTTGTCTTGAGATTAGGTCATAACTATTTTGTTCGTTTTATTCGCATATAAACCCTAATTCTAGCATTGTATACTTAGAAAGCGATAAAGTGCGAAATTTAAACTCCTACGCTATTACAACACAATAATATAGGGAGGGGGGTACAAATGTTCAAATGGGGAGGTATTTAGACAAGAAATTGAATCTAAGCTATTACATCATTTGCTTTGGATATTTACAATATAATTTAATTGCATAAATAAAATAGAAATAGAACAAATATGCAAGAATGCAAAAAAGGGTTTTTTACATGTATGAAAAAAAGTATTATTTATGTAAAATAAAAAGATATTATTTTTTGGAGTATTTTTAAATTTAGGGCAAAACCCTAATTCTATTAAATAAAAGGTATTATTTATTAATATATACAATATTTATCATTTATACACAAAAATAAAATAAGAAAAGAAATATATTTGTAAAAAATGATTTTTTAGTGTTTAATATTAATAAAATAAAATATGTATATTTTTAGTATTTTATTCTAAGTATATTAATAAATATATATATTTATGTATTAAGTTCTAAATATGTATTATATATATAAAAAATAATAATATTTAATATTTATATAAAAGTATATTTTATGTAAAATGTTTTCAAGAGGTAATATAAAATAAAAATCAGAAAATAGTATGTTTGTATTATTTTTTTTGGCTATTTTAAATAAAAGGCAAATTTATTTATTTATATACAAAACTAACTAATAGTCAAATAAATATCAAAATAAATGCAAAAAATATAAAAAAAAATATTTTTAATGTTTTTTATGAATTGAATAAAAATATGGAAACAAAATCAAAAAGAAAATATAGAAAATAACAAGTAAAAATCAAAATGGGCCAGGGGGGTGTCAAAGTAGAAACAAGGTGCAAATAAGAAAACACTCCAAGCCCAGCCCAGAAGACCTGTCTTCTTCAACCTCCAGCAAACAATGTTCAAAAACGCGCGTTTGGTTCCAACATTCAAACATCCTGATTCTTTGATCTTTTGCACAAACTTCCAACACAAAAAATGTTAAGCATGAAACCACGATTCCAAATATATAAAGAACATCTCCTAACTCTCAGAAATGAGAGAGAATTTTAACAATCCCAAATCCTGACCTAAATTTTCTACCATTTTCAGACCTTAAATTCTCACAGCTCAGGCAAAAAAAATGAAAAGTAAAAGAATGTACATGTTCAGTGGCATGAGTAGAACATTGTTTATTCACAAACTTAAAGCTAATGATGCCTAATAAGAGAGATACGAATTCAAAAACTTACCTGTTCAGTTGAAGTTCTATCTGGAAATGTAGGAACTTTCAGTGCAAGGTGATGATTGGAGAAGCTTCCTTGAGGTCCAGGGATGTTATTCCAATGTTTACTTTGTCTTGAAAGCTTCTGAATCGAGCTAGAGAACTTCACCTGCAAGTCAGAAATGTGAAAATGGTGGAACCAGTTAGAAGGATTACAGGTCGTGTTTTTGCTTTTGGTTAGCTTGCATAGATGGTATGGAAGGTGTGTGAACTGGTTTGGGCAAGAAAGCTTGAGAGAAATGAAAGATAACACTCAAACTGCAGGCCTTGCCCTGTTTTTGCAGTTTGAGAGTGATTATGGCAAGGGGAGTGTTTGAGAGGTGCTAGGGTCGTGCAAAAGCTTGGTTCTGATCTTTGGAATGTGTTTGATAAGTTTGTCTAAGTGTGCCTAAGCTGATATGAGAGTTGTGTGATGTTATGACACTTTTCTTCAACTTTAAGCAACAAATGTCAACTTGGTGTTTCTAGCCTGTACAGGCCCCCAATCTATGCTGCATACATTAGCCTTGATCCGTGCAATTTGTCCATAAACTTGTGCCAAAGAAATCTTAACTGTACTTGCTTGGATTTGCTTTAGACATAAAGTGCAACTTTTCAAGAATGGATATTATGCTTTATCTATAAATGGATTAATCTTGCATACAATGTCCAAACTCATAGAACAACCTCTTGGCACAAAGGATTGGCATTAAATTATGGAGTGTAGATGATATAAAAGACCTGTAATCTAGCTTAAGGCATGCTGAGTTCAAATTGCAAGGTTATGGACATGTAACTTGGTCATGAACAAAGTGAGTTTTTGCCATTTTGCAAAATTCGATTCTCCCTAACCATGAGGTTGTTTGAGAAGTTCTTGGACATTTTGGAAATCTTGGAATGTGTACTACAATCCATATTTGAAATGTAAATTGAAATTCCAAGTGGAAGTGTATGGAAAATGGTCTTGAAGTTAGGTAAAAAACTTGTCCAAAATAGGTCAAATTTTCACTAAGTTAAGAATGGTTTAGTGCCCTTATTCAAAAATTTGTAACTTGAGATACAAGCTTCAAATGAGAAAACTTTGTGAATCAAAGTTGTATATTATGCAACAAGCTACAACTTTCATGTTTTGACTTTTGTTTGAATCCAAATGAATCTTGGTGAAAAAGTGGGGCAAAGTTGGGAAAAAATTAGGGTTTTCCATAACTTAGAAAAATTCTAAGTTATGAAAAATTCCATTTCAAACCCTAATTTGCATTTCTTGGTTTTCTTGGTGAACAAGTTTCATGAGTTGGCATGTTTTGATGAAAAATGAATCTTGACTCTTGATTTTGACCAAAAAGTCAAAGTTTGACTTTTCAGTATACAGTCAAAATTGATCAATTGACTGGGAAATTCAACTGTCAATCTTGTGTACTTGGGATCTTTTGAGTTTGTTGAGCATGTCAAGATAATTCCATGGGGTCCTTGAGTCCATATGTGAGCTTGGTTTGCCATTGGCTAGGTCAAACAGTCAAAAATTGCCTTTGTGCAGCCAAAACCCTAAAAATGACCATTTTGCCCTTTTGATGATCTGATCAAATTTCTTGTGGATTTGTGATCCAAACTTGATCAAATGGTCCATGTGAGTTCATAATGTTGATGTGGGTCAATTTTCACGAGATTTGACTGTCAATTGGCCACAGTTGACTTTTTCCCCAATACAGCTGATTTTTAGGTCAACTGTCCAATTGACTGGGTAAAACTTGGAATCAGGACTTGAAACTTGGTATGGATAAACTTGGGAGTCCAACATGAAGCATGAAAGTCATCTTAGGCTTTTTTAGGTCAAAACATCTTTGTGCAAACACAAACCCTAATTTGGGTCAACAGTGCAATGAGAAGTTTTGAGCAGAGGAAACCCTAACTGGATCTTGATCTTCAAAGGTCTGGTGATGAGAAAATGTTGAGGAAATGGGAGGGAAAATTTTGGGGTACAATAGTTGCCCCTGTTCAATCTTCTTGGACCTGAAGAGTTAGATTGGCAAGTTTGCCTTTCGTGACTCGAGGGTAAAAGGAGATTGGACACTAGAGTGCCCGGAAATTTGCACTCGCATGTTGGAGTCTCAACAATGTGATGTTGGGGATGGGCTTACAGATGCCATCTAGAGAGATGGTGGATAAGGAGATGGGCTTATAGATGCCATCTGGAGATGTGACAGAAACTTGTCGGGAATGGGCTTATAGATGCCATTTGGAAGCGTTGATCGCATAAGAGATTCCTTAGCGAGAACTTGTGTATTTGAGAAAGACAGATGTTTTCCTGGCTTGTTACAGGTGTTTGATCTTCAATCTCTTTATGCGGATATGCCCTGGCTAGATACAGGTGTCGAGTCTACAAATGGTTGCTCACAGATGTGCCCTGGCTGGATACAGGAATCGAATCCGGAGACAGTTGTCAACAGATATGCCCTGGCTGGATACAGGAATCGAATCTTCGAACTCTTCAGACGTGCCCTGGCTAGATACAGGAATCGAGTCTGGAAATGTGGTCAACAGATATGCCCTGGCTAGATACAGGAGTCGAATCTGGAAATGTTGTAGTTGATAGATGTGCCCTGGCTGGATACAGGAATCGAATCTTCGAACTCTTCAGACGTGCCCTGGCTAGATACAGGAGTCGAGTCTGGAAACTGATCACTCTTAGATGTGCCCTGGCTAGATACAGGTATCGAATCTGGAATTTGTGACAGTTGAAGGTAGTTGTCTTTGGGATTGTCTTTTTCCCTGAAAAGGCAAAACATAAGTTGTATGCAATGTCATGATGTATGATATGCATGATGTCATGATGTTCAACATGAGATAGTGTTGTATGCACTTTATCATGTACGTAAGCAAGATTTATGAAAACGTGAAATGTTTATGAATGTATTTTTGTCTTAGGAAAATGAATCCTTGACGATCGGCCGGGGAATTGCTCTGTGGAAGAGATACTTTGTTGAAGTTTGACGAGAGGCCTGCTGAGGACTTCAATGATGGATTCCGCTGGGGATAATGATGATAAACTCCGCTGGGGATTGAAAGAACCTTGTCGAGGGCGATCTTCCATGGCAAATAGCTAAGGATAACCCAGTTATAAGCCCTTGTGAGGAATAACTCTGAATAAAGCTCGGGAGAGACGTCCGTATTCTGCAGGGAACAAACTTCCAGAATCTACTGGGGATAAGCTTTTAGACCTGCCGGGGAAAGTTGACGACTTCACTGGGGGAAGTATTGCTGAATTTTGCCTTACTCTGTGGGGAGCTGAGATCATTTGGTCACATTCTTCAGTCGAATCTACCTTGGTACCTTGGCAGACAAAGCAACCAGACTGCATCAGGCATCTTCACATTGCCCCTGTTTCTGATGTCACCTGTAATTAATCTTTCGTTTCATATGCAAATATTTATGAATCAACAATTTAATGTCAAATGCATATATCAAAATTTGAACATTGGACGTTCGTCGCAAGACAAAACAGAAAAAGGAAAAACAATGGCAATTTGTATGGACAAGTGAATTCGTATTGATTTGAATTTTGCCCGTGAATAGGCGTTTTTTGTACAAGAGGCTGACATCCTAGTAAGAGGATGCCGCCGAATAACACGGAATTTACAATTTTGAAAAGAAAACAAAACAGCTATGTGAACAATCCTACTGGGTTCCAACTCTGCTATCGCCTTTATGTCTCCAAGCGTCTCATCGCTTTGCTGCCTAGTTGAAGATGAAGCTGATTGGTCGATGCCGAAGTCTGAGCCAGATAGTTAATGCCGAATTCCATATGCAAAGTGATCCAATGAGACATAGTGTTACGCTTTATCCCTAACTTTTGCCTGGACCGCCCTTTCGGGTTTTCAGTCCACCGGGATACCCATTTTTGCCCAAGCCGCCTTTTCAGGTTTTCGACTTGCCGGGTGTACAGATTTTTATTCATTTCATCCCTTATTTTTGCCCGAAACCTTTTGGTTCGCCGGGAAGCCCTTATTTTTGCCTAGGTATGTCAACCTAGCGGGTCTTTTATTTATGCGTAGTATTTTTTCACTATGTCTGCATTGGCGGGGTGAGGAAGGTCGTCACCGTCCATGGTGGTTAGGATCATGGCTCCTCCTGAGAACACATGCTTAACCACAAATGGCCCTTCGTATGTAGGGGTCCATTTGCCCCGGGGATCACTTTGAGAAAGGATGATGCGTTTGATTACCAGGTCTCCAACTTGATACTCTTGCGGTCTGACTTTCTTGTTAAATGCCCTGATCATGCGTTTTTGATACGTCTGACCATGACAGATAGCAGTGAGCCTCTTTTCGTCAATCAGATTTAATTGATCAAGTCGAGTCTGGATCCAGTCATCTTCACTCAGATCTGCATCTTTCATTATTCGGAGAGAGGGTATCTGGACTTCAATTGGCAAGACTGCCTCCATGCCATAGACCAAAGAGAAAGGAGTTGCCCCGGTTGACGTCCTTGCTGAGGTACGGTACCCATGAAGAGCGAACGGCAACATCTCGTGCCAATCTTTATAGGTCATTATCATCTTCTGCACAATTTTCTTGATATTCTTATTGGCTGCCTCTACAGCCCAATTCATCTTCGGCCGGTAGGGAGAAGAATTGTGGTGCTGTATCTTGAATTGTTCACAGAGTTCAGTGATCATCTTGTTGTTGAGATTGGTACCATTGTCTGTAATGATTCTTTCCGGGACGCCGTACCGACAGATTAGATTATGCCGGATAAAACGTGCCACGACGCTCTTGGTTACCGTGGCGTAGGAAGCTGCCTCAACCCACTTCGTGAAATAATCGATCACCACCAAGATGAAGCGATGCCCATTGGATGCCGTCGGTCGGATCTCACCGATCATATCAATCCCCCATATTGCAAAAGGCCAAGGTGCCGTCAGGACGTTCAAAGGAACTGGAGGAATATGCACCTTGTCAGCATAGATTTGGCATTTATGACAAGTTCGAGAGTGTTGGTAACAATCAGCTTCCATTGTGGACCAGAAATATCCTGCCCGAAGGATTTTCTTAGCCATGGTGTGCCCACTGGAATGTGTTCCAAATGTACCTTCATGCAGTTCTATCATGATCTTCTCTGCTTCGGCCTTATCCACACAACGTAGTAGAGTTGAATCATGATTCCGCTTGTAGAGAATGCCGTTGCTGAGGAAGAATTTCGCTGCAAACCTTCTCATGAACTTCTTGTCATTGACAGATGCGCCTTCAGGGTATTCCTGAGCTTCCAAATACCTCTTCACCTCATGATACCAGGGTTTTTCAGTCACCTTTTCAGCCTCAAGATCGCAGCAGTATGCTGGTTCATCCAACTTCCAGATAATGATCCGGGGAGCCTCATTGTCCCACTTAACTTTGAACATTGAAGACATCGTAGCTAGTGCGTCTGCTAGCTGATTCTCCTCTCTTGGGAAGTGCTCAAAAGTTATTTCTTCAAAGTGGGGAAGCAAGGTTGACACATACTCCTTGTAAGGAATAAGATTCGGGTGTTTCGTATCCCACTCGCCCTTGATCTGATTGATCACGAGAGCGGAATCTCCGAAGACACTCAGAAACTTGATCCTTAAGTCGATTGCAGCTTGCAGACCCATGATACATGCTTCATATTCTGCCATGTTGTTGGTGCAGTTGAAACACAATCGGGCGGTGAGTGGAGTATGAGTTCCTTTGGGAGATATGATTATAGCGCCGACGCCGTTACCCAGAGCATTGGAGGCTCCGTCAAAATGCATAGACCATCGGGATCCTTCCTCAGGTCCTTCATCCGGTCCAGATACTTCATAGTCAGTTACCACCATGATGTCTTCGTCCGGAAAATCAAAGTTCAATGATTGGTAATCGTCCACAGGTTGGTGTGCCAAATGATCTTCCAGTACACTTCCTTTAATAGCTTTCTGAGTTGTATACTGGATGTCATATTCTGTCAAGATCATTTGCCATCTCGCTATCCTTCCAGACAGAGCAGGTTTTTCAAATATGTACTTGATGGGATCCATCTTTGAAATTAATAGAGTAGTGTGAGTCAGCATATACTGTCTCAGCCGGCGAGCAGCCCATACTAGAGCGCAGCAAGTTTTCTCAAGCAGTGAGTAACGAGACTCACAGTCGGTAAACTTTTTACTCAAGTAATAAATAGCGTGCTCTTTTCGGCCAGACTCGCCATGCTGCCCCAGCACACACCCCATTGAATTATCAAGTACTGTCAAGTATAATATTAGAGGTCTTCCTTCCACTGGTGGCATAAGAATGGGTGGCTCTTGGAGATATTCCTTTATCCTTTCAAAGGCAGCCTGGCATTCATCGTTCCAGCGTACTACTTGATGTTTCTTCAGTAATTTGAAGATTGGCTCACAAGTAGCAGTCAGATGTGAGATGAATTGGGCAATGTAATTCAGTCGTCCCAGGAAGCCTCTGACTTCTTTCTCCGTCTTAGGAACTGGCATCTCTTGAATGGCTTTAACCTTGGCAGGGTCCACTTGAATACCCTTATCACTTACAATGAAGCCTAGCAATTTTCCGGACCTTACCCCAAAGGTGCATTTGTTGGGATTCAACCTCAGCTTATATAACTTCAGTCGATCAAATAGCTTCCTCAAATGATCAAGGTGCTCCTCCTCAGTTTGAGACCTTGCAATCATGTCATCAACATATACCTCAATCTCATGATGGATCATATCATGAAATAAAGCAACCATGGCGCGTTGGTAGGTTGCCCCAGCATTTTTCAACCCGAATGGCATGACCTTATAACAGAAGGTGCCCCACTGAGTCACAAAGGTAGTCTTTTCCATATCCTCCGGAGCCATCTTGATCTGATTATACCCTGAAAAACCATCCATGAAGGAGAACACCTTGTGTTGAGCAGTATTGTCAACGAGGACGTCAATGTGAGGTAGAGGAAAATCATCCTTGGGGCTGGCCCTGTTCAAATCCCTGTAGTCGACACACATTCTGACTTTACCGTCCTTCTTCGGCACTGGCACCGCATTGACAACCCACTGAGGGTAAGAAGTTACTGCTAGAAACCCGACGTCGAATTGCTTCATAACTTCAGCCTTGATCTTTTCAGACATCTCTGGGCGCATACGGCGGACCTTTTGCTTTACCGGAGGGCAGTCTTCCTTGGTTGGCAGGTGATGAACTACAATGTCGGCATCCAAACCAGGCATATCTTCATAGGACCAAGCAAATATCTCCATGTAATCACGTAGCATCTGGGTCAATCGTTGCTTTACGCTGAGCTCTAGATTAGCCCCAATCTTGACCTCTTTCCTATCTGTCTCAGTACCCAGGTTAATTGTTTCCACCGGCTCTTCATGTGGTTGAATAGCCCTCTCCTCCTGGAGTAGCAGTCTTGCGAGTTCACCAGGCACTTCGCAATCATCTTCACCTTCGTCTTCGGCCAAGTTGATCGGATTCTCGAAGTCATAACTGGCGGTAGCAGAGCTGTTACCAGTGAGATCCAGAGTGGATTGAAACCTGTATAAGTGAGTGTGTGTAAATATAGCTGTTTTGCAATATATATAACACAGAAAGAAAAAGAGCACAAGATTTGAAATGCAACAAACATCCAATGTTTTGATTGATGATATATGGAAATGTCATACAAAAATCCCTCACAAATGGAGCTACGATGCCCCGGGTAGGACACCGAGCCAACAAAGTTTTGACATATTGTTTGTTACAAATTGGAGATCAAAAGAAATTAATTACTGCGTGACAAATGTGATAGGCGTAAAATCCTTCGCCGTCCAGTTGCTCGGTCCGTTGCTGGTAGTCGGGTAGATCCAACTGTCAAACTCTGCTTCCTCCACATCCTCCTCAATAGCATTCACCCTTGGGTTGGAGATAAACATCGGAGCCTTTCTGATCTTTTCCTTGCGCACAGCCCTCTGAGCCTCTGCAGTAAAGCCCAGCCCAAACTTGTCATTCTTTTGAGTGAAGTCAGGAAGCTGACCCCAGTTTGCACAATTGCCTTTCTCGATTACAGCCCGGGCATCCCTTAAGGACGCCATCTTCAACGGAAAGTCTTTCTCAACCACTGCCTCAGCCGATGCCAACACTGGAGGTACTTCCTCAAAATGCTGAAAAGGGGTTTCAATAAACTCCCCGTCCATCTCGATATATCGGAATGAATTCAAGTGACTCACCATATATTCCTCCTCACCCTGCACAGTAACAATCTTCCCTTTGACAGGGTATTTGAGCTTTTGGTGTAAAGTGGATGTTACTGCCCAGCTTTGTGAATCCAGGGTCGACCCAACAAGCAGGAGTAAGATGAACGAATATCCATTACATAGAACGTTGAGTTGAAAACTTGGGAACCCACACGAATAGGAATGTCTACCTCACCGTGCACCATCCTCTTAGAACCGTCGAAGGCTCTAACAATGATGTTGCTAGGTTTCAACTCCAGAACCTCACAATCCAAGCGATCCAATGCCTTCTTGGGTAAAACATTCAGGGAAGAGCCGGTATCCACTAACACGTGTGCGAGAGTAGTGCCCCTGCATTCTATGGAAACATGCAGGGCATCATTGTGATTTTTCCCTTTGGCGGTAAGGTCAGCATCTGAGAACCCCAAGCCATTGTCAGCCGTCAAATTAGCCACACAGTCGGTGAATTGATCCGCGGAGGTCTCTTGCGGCACATGGGCCGTTTTCAGAAATGAAATCAGGGCTTTTGCATGGGCCTCTGAGCATAGCAGTAGTGATAACATAGAGATTTTGGAGGGAGTATGCCCCAACTGTTCAACAACATTAAAGTCACTCTTTTTGATAATTTTAAGAATTTCCTCCATTTCTTGTTGGGAGGCTTCCACAGCAGTCTTCTTTGGTGCCTTCGTCCTGGCAGGCGAATCGGTAGCAACTTCTTTGCCCCGAGCATCAGAGGGCTCGGCGGCAGTAGTAGACACAGGAACTTGAATTGGAACATGCACACTTGCGGGTGTGATGGTGAGAGGTTTTCGGATAACTGGCGGTGCAATGTCAGACGAGAAGAGCCTACCACTGCGGGTAATCTTGGCGGGACCAGTGATGTTACTGATACTGGTATTGGTGTCGAACTCCTGCTTCACCCCAAGCACATACACGTCGGCTCCATAATGCCATGGAACAGCTTTATCAGACTCATACGAGAGAGGCCCCGGGACAGTAATAGTGATGGGTGCAACAGACATAATTTGGACTGGTTTCTTCACGGAAGCTTTGGCAGGATTGTAAATCGTGACAACAGATATTTCTTCAGCGGAAACAAACGGAACAGCAGTTTTCTTGAACAGAATTTCTTTGCTATCCATCAGGCTTTGGATGCCTGATTTCAGCAGTGGACAACCGGTAGGGATAACAGCACACAGGAGGCAACCCTTACTACAACCCGGAAATAAACCGGCTAGTAGTAAGTTCCTCTTAACAGTCAAAAGAGGGGTAACAACTTCATTCACCGAAACAGCATACGACTCTTCCTCAATGGCGTTTACTCTATGCTGGGGCATAGGAGCAGTTACAACATTTGATCTCTCAGGCGCTTCAAACTGAATTTCCTTCGTGTCGATAAGATCTTGCACTTTGTTTCTCAAGGCCCAGCAATCATCAGTAGTGTGCCCGGGACTATCAGAATGATAAGCACACCGGGCATTTGGGTTATACTTAGGAGACGCAGTGTTGACGACCTTAGGAGCTTCTTTGGTGGTCACCAAATTGGTTGATAGCAGTTGGGGTAAAATTTGAGATAAGGTCATACTCAGCCGAGTATACTGCCTCTTGGGCCTTTCACTTCTTTGTTGATTGTACTGCTGAGGAGCAGCAACAGGTTTTGAAATGACCAAAGCATTAACGGCTTGGCGACTTTCGGGCTTGACTTGTCTTCTAGGACCATAGACGACACTTGCTTCTTTCTTAAAAGGCCTCTTCTCAGTACTTGCAGCAACACCCTTCTGAATCTTTCTTGACTTGATGCCAGCTTCTATTCTTTCGCCCGTTAAGATCAAATCGGTAAACCCCGCTGAAGAGTTACCAATCAGATGATTGAAAAATGGCCCAGATAGGGTCCCTAGAAACATATCAACCAGTTCACGATCGGTCAAAGGAGGCTGCACCCTGCCAGCCAAATCCCTCCATTTTTGTGCGTAGTCTTTGAATCCTTCGCCTGTTCCTATTGACATACCCTGAAGTTGGGTACGAGTAGGGGCAAGGTCAGAATTGTATTGGTATTGTTTGTAGAAAGCGGTGGCCAAATCTTCCCAATTCCGGACACTGGTTCCTTCTAGCTGATAAAACCATTCCAACTGAGCTCCAGAAAGGCTGTCTTGAAAGAAATGAATCCAGAGGTTTTTATCTGCCGTATAGGGCTGGATCTTTCTCACGTAGGACCTAAGATGCATTTTTGGACAGGACAGCCCATCATACCTCACAAACACTGGCACTTTGAATTTTGGGGGAATCACAATCCCGGCAAACAAACCCAAGTCTTCAAAATCCAAACCCGGTACTCTTTGTAATTCCATGGCGGCTAATCTGTCTTCTAACCCTTTGTATTTATCATCAGCTGGAGGGTATTGTTGATCAGTATAGTCTTCATCCTCTTCGACCTCCTCTTCTTCTGCATCAGACTCGGAAGATACCGCAGCTCCACCTCCTTTACTGGTCCCTTCATCAGAAGTAGGAGGAAATTCAAGCACTCTTCGAGCTTCTCCGTCAAATCTTCTCCCCAAAGTAGCCACCCCGAGTCTCTTTTTCTTCTTCTTCACTGGGTCTTTGTTCCCCAATTGAGTCTTGATATCCTCCTGACCCTTAGCCAAGGTCATCAGGAGTTGCTGGAATTGTGCATTTTGAGCTTGTAGGTCTTTGATTGTTTGCTCGAGATCCATCCTACTGTAATAAACAGCAGACAGATAAGGAAACCTGGAATGAGACCTACTTATGCACATGATGAATGGTATGCTTATGTATGCAATGCATTCAAGGATTTAGGACATTCAAAATTGTTTTAGACAAAGAATAACGCACGTCATATTAATAAGAAGAAATTTGTTAGTACATAAATGCCCCATGGGCCAAATATTACAAAATAAACTTCTTAAGGCAAAAAGACATTGCGCATCCTTTTTGGTGCGATGTAGGTATTGAGGGCCTCTTGCTCATGGAGTCGGCGGGTAAGCTCTAGAACCTTCTTTTCACTGGCGTAGTAGCTAGCTTCAAAAGTATTCCGTTCCTCCTTGAGCTGAATCCAGCTTTTCTGCATTTCCTCCCACGATGTAGGCATGTCTGGATGTAGGATGGTGTAGGGAACCTCTCCTTCATTGACGGGCTCTTTAATCACTGGGAGTACATGAGGATAAGGCATCATTAGACTTTGGGCTCGGGCTCGTACCCACTTGAGATAGGGCTCAAGAGGGATGGAGTTCTTGTGTCCCAGAGTCTTGCTATCAACCTTGTTGAGTTTTCCCCAAGCTCTGATGAATCTTTGGCGAAGTCCTTGCGCATCGTTGTCGAAGTCAAAAACTAGGTCAGGAATCAACATATCATGAGGGCCATCCCTCCGTGCATATCCAAATTGCCTCAAAGCTAGGCAAGGGTTGTAGGTGATACCCCCTCTAATTCCAAGTAAAGGAACATTAGGGAATTCTCCGCAACGATCGACAATGATGACATTTTCTCTGGACCGAGAACACCAATGCACATCAGAATGAGTAAGAGTCATCAACCGTTGGGACCACCTTGTACCTTGGTCATTCTTCAAGACAGATTGTGGAAGGTGCAAAATAAACCACCTTGCAAGGATAGGAGTACAGCACATGAGAACACCCCTCTTTCTCATTGTTCGTGTGTAAAATGAGTGAAGAATGTCCCCAAGCAATGTCGGTATTGGATTTTTGGACAAGAAAATTTTGACGGCGTTGACATCTACCAATTGGTCAGGATTTGGGAACAAGACCAATCCATAGATAAGGAGTGCCACAATCTCTTCAAAGGCTTGTAGGTCCAATGAGTTCCAACATTCTTGTGCCTTCTCAAACAAGAATTTTGCTAAGAATCCTTTGACACCGCTTCTGGTTTCCCAATGCCCCTTGATGTCGGATGGTTGTAGATGTAATTCTCGAGCAACATCTTCCGGCTTTGGTTCCTTTTCCGTACCGTTGAAGGGTAGTTGATTAAGGATAGGAATTCTCAGGAGTTGAGAAAACTCCTCCAAAGTGGGTACCAACTGATAATCAGGGAAAGTGAAACAATGGTGAAGAGGGTCAAAGAACTGGAATAGCACTTTCATCATGTCTTCTTCAATGTTGGTGCTGACTAGGCTGAGCAGTCTACCATGTCTTTCACTGAAGGATGAGTTTTCCGGAATTCTTGAGGTGATCTCCTTGAGTTGAGGAGAGATTCTCACAAGGTTGACTTGAATGGTATTTCTGCGAGGAATTTCCATGTCCTACAAAACAAGAACAAAGATGAAGATCCAAAACCCTTGAAATGGTTAGAGAATGCATATGATGTTCCATGATGTTTATGATGTATGCACAAAACATATGTACAAGCAAATCACACCAAACCCTAGTTTCAGGCTTGCATGGGGTTTCATAGGTAAGTACCCTCTTGAGTGTAGTTGGCTTAAAAACCTGTCCTATAAATAGTAACCGGGTTCTAAGGAGCTCAATATCACTGGATTGTTTTCATTGTTCATTGTTTTGGTTTAGCCACTTAACTAGCGACCAAAATATTCCAAGAACACAACCCTCAATGAGTGTAGTATCGAGTATCTACCAACTTCGGACTGCACCAAAGCCGGTCATCTCACTACCCCTAATAAAAGGCCAAGATGGTCAAGTAAGGTTCTAGGTCATTAGTGCTTAGTGACATCACTCAGCGGCCCCGTACTCTCCTTGATTGAACTCAAGGGTTACCGGTACTCACAAATATGTCGCACTAATATAGCTATTGCTTCGACCATGTCGGTATACCCCGCACAGTTTCCACAACGTATTGCTATCTATGAATGTTTCCCAAAATCCGGGTGTAGGATTGCAAACCCAAACAAATAGAGCCAAAGTATAAAGCAAACAATTCAAACAATTAGTCATGCAAGAGGGTGATATAAGCCCTAAGGTTACTCCACTTTTAAAATATTCCCCAGCAGAGTCGCCAGTTCTGTGATACGGTGGGAGAACTGACTATGGTTTTGCGTTTTGTTTTCGCAAATGTTTCGGTTGAGCAAGAGTCGCCACCGACTTTTTATTTTATCCTAAGGAAAGGTTTAAAAAGCACAGCAAAAACCTTTGAGATTTTTCTTGGGTTCGGGGAGTAGATTATAGAAAGGGAAGGTATTAGCACCCTTTCTATCCATGGTTATCCATGGGCTCTTAGTTACTTGCTTAGATCAACTTGCCTTGATTTTCAATTGTTTGAAATGGTGCTTTGTGTGTGTGGGTTTGAAAAATGTTTTGAAAAGAGGCCAATGTGGTGGCAACCTTTGTAATGATCCATGTTGGGATGTATACAAAGGTGTATGTCTTTTGAAAAAGGTTTTCATTTGTTTTTGAAAGTTGTTTTGAAAGTGTTGTGAGGTGTGTTTTAGAAAATAGGCAAGTGTTTTGTTTTTTGCAAGTTTGATTCAAGTAACTAAGAGTTTATCTACTCCTAAATTTCTCAAAGACTATTGCTATGTTTTAACCCTTTTCATAAGTTTGTTCCGCCATTGTATTTGGTAGACAATCTCATGTTAGGATGTGAAAGGGACGGGCGCGGGTCATCGTTTGGACCATAATTGCAATGGTGCCAAGTATCTTTGGGCATTTTCTTTAAGGGACTTGATCATTTGTTTGGCAATATTTTGAAAAGTGTTATCGAGGGACTATGATCATTCAATTTGTTTGTTTTGCCCAAAGAGACCTAACATGCAATATGGCCCATTTACTTGAAGGCAACAAAAGTGGAATACCCTAGGGGGTGCAAGTGTGATTTGTGTGTCCATTTTCATGCTTGTTTGTCTTGAGATTAGGTCATAACTATTTTGTTCGTTTTATTCGCATATAAACCCTAATTCTAGCATTGTATACTTAGAAAGCGATAAAGTGCGAAATTTAAACTCCTACGCTATTACAACACAATAATATAGGGAGGGGGTACAAATGTTCAAATGGGGAGGTATTTAGACAAGAAATTGAATCTAAGCTATTACATCATTTGCTTTGGATATTTACAATATAATTTAATTGCATAAATAAAATAGAAATAGAACAAATATGCAAGAATGCAAAAAAGGGTTTTTTACATGTATGAAAAAAAGTATTATTTATGTAAAATAAAAAGAAAATAAAAAGATATTATTTTTTGGAGTATTTTTAAATTTAGGGCAAAACCCTAATTCTATTAAATAAAAGGTATTATTTATTAATATATACAATATTTATCATTTATACACAAAAATAAAACAAGAAAAGAAATATATTTGTAAAAAATGATTTTTTAGTGTTTAATATTAATAAAATAAAATATGTATATTTTTAGTATTTTATTCTAAGTATATTAATAAATATATATATTTATGTATTAAGTTCTAAATATGTATTATATATATAAAAAATAATAATATTTAATATTTATATAAAAATATATTTTATGTAAAATGTTTTCAAGAGGTAATATAAAATAAAAATCAGAAAATAGTATGTTTGTATTATTTTTTTTGGCTATTTTAAATAAAAGGCAAATTTATTTATTTATATACAAAACTAACTAATAGTCAAATAAATATCAAAATAAATGCAAAAAATATAAAAAAAATATTTTTAATGTTTTTTATGAATTGAATAAAAATATGGAAACAAAATCAAAAAGAAAATATAGAAAATAACAAGTAAAAATCAAAATGGGCCAGGGGGTGTCAAAGTAGAAACAAAGTGCAAATAAGAAAACACTCCAAGCCCAGCCCAGAAGACCTGTCTTCTTCAACCTCCAGCAAACAATGTTCAAAAACGCGCGTTTGGTTCCAACATTCAAACATCCTGATTCTTTGATCTTTTGCACAAACTTCCAACACAAAAAATGTTAAGCATGAAACCACGATTCCAAATATATAAAGAACATCTCCTAACTCTCAGAAATGAGAGAGAATTTTAACAATCCCAAATCCTGACCTAAATTTTCTACCATTTTCAGACCTTAAATTCTCACAGCTCAGGCAAAAGAAATGAAAAGTAAAAGAATGTACATGTTCAGTGGCATGAGTAGAACATTGTTTATTCACAAACTTAAAGCTAATGATGCCTAATAAGAGAGATACAAATTCAAAAACTTACCTGTTCAGTTGAAGTTCTATCTGGAAATGTAGGAACTTTCAGTGCAAGGTGATGATTGGAGAAGCTTCCTTGAGGTCCAGGGATGCTATTCCAATGTTTACTTTGTCTTGAAAGCTTCTTAATCGAGCTAGAGAACTTCACCTGCAAGTCAGAAATGTGAAAATGGTGGAACCAGTTAGAGGGATTACAGGTCGTGTTTTTGCTTTTGGTTAGCTTGCATAGATGGTATGGAAGGTGTGTGAACTGGTTTGGGCAAGAAAGCTTGAGAGAAATGAAAGATAGCACTCAAACTGCATGCCTTGCCCTGTTTTTGCAGTTTGAGAGTGATTATGGAAAGGGGAGTGTTTGAGAGGTGCTAGGGTCGTGCAAAAGCTTGGTTCTGATCTTTGGAATGTGTTTGATAAGTTTGTCTAAGTGTGCCTAAGCTGATATGAGAGTTGTGTGATGTTATGGCACTTTTCTTCAACTTTAAGCAACAAATGTCAACTTGGTGTTTCTAGCCTGTACAGGCCCCCAATCTATGCTGCATACATTAGCCTTGATCAGTGCAATTTGTCCATAAACTTGTGCCAAAGAAATCTTAACTGTACTTGCTTGGATTTGCTTTAGACATAAAGTGCAACTTTTCAAGAATGGATATTATGATTTATCTATAAATGGATTAATCTTGCATACAATGTCCAAACTCATAGAACAACCTCTTGGCACAAAGGATTGGCATTAAATTATGGAGTGTAGATGAGATAAAAGACCTGTAATCTAGCTTAAGGCATGCTGAGTTCAAATTGCAAGGTTATGGACATGTAACTTGGTCATGAACAAAGAGAGTTTTTGCCATTTTGCAAAATTCGATTCTCCCTAACCATGAGGTTGTTTGAGAAGTTCTTGGACATTTTGGAAAGCTTGGAATGTGTACTAAAATCCATCTTTGAAATGAAAATTGAAATTCCAAGTGGAAGTGTATGGAAAATGGTCTTGAAGTTAGGTAAAAAACTTGTCCAAAATAGGTCAAATTTTCACTAAGTTAAGAATGGTTTAGTGCCCTTATTCAAAAATTTGTAACTTGAGATACAAGCTTCAAATGAGAAAACTTTGTGAATCAAAGTTGTAGATTATGCAACAAGCTACAACTTTAATGTTTTAACTTTTGTTTGAATCCAAATGAATCTTGGTGAAAAAGTGGGGCAAAGTAGGGAAAAAATTAGGGTTTTCCATAACTTAGAAAAATTCTAAGTTATGAAAAATTCCATTTCAAACCCTAATTTGCATTTCTTGGTTTTCTTGGTGAACAAGTTTCATGATTTGGCATGTTTTGATGAAAAATGAATCTTGACTCTTGATTTTGACCAAAAACTCAAAGTTTGACTTTTCAGTATACAGTCAAAATTGATCAATTGACTGGGAAATTCAACTGTCAATCTTGTGTACTTGGGATCTTTTTAGTTTGTTGAGCATGTCAAGATAATTCCATGGGGTCCTTGAGTCCATATGTGAGCTTGGTTTGCCATTGGCTAGGTCAAACAGTCAAAAATTGCCTTTGTGTAGCCAAAACCCTAAAAATGACCATTTTGCCCTTTTGATGATCTGATCAAATTTCTTGTGGATTTGTGATCCAAAATTGATCAAATGGTCCATGTGAGTTCATAATGTTGATGTGGGTCAATTTTCATGAGATTTGACTGTCAATTGGCCACAGTTGACTTTTTCCCCAATACAGCTGATTTTTAGGTCAACTGTCTAATTGACTGGGTAAAACTTGGAATCAGGACTTGAAACTTGGTATGGATAAACTTGGGAGTCCAACATGAAGCATGAAAGTCATCTTAGGCTTTTTTAGGTCAAAACATCTTTGTGCAAACACAAACCCTAATTTGGGTCAACAGTGCAAGGAGAAGTTTTGAGCAGAGGAAACCCTAACTGGATCTTGATCTTCAAAGGTCTGGTGATGAGAAAATGTTGAGGAAATGGGAGGGCAAATTTTGGGGTACAACACTCGGGAATTAGAAGAGTTGAGAACCATTGTCAACCAGCTTCGTCAAGACAGATACAACGACATGAAGCAAATAGTCAAAGACGGGGACCAGGTCATTAATCAACTTCCGAGAAGTCAAAGGTTTAGTTTGACGAAGAATAGACCTCTCCAAGTCACTACTACCTCACAGGTCCAACAACAACCTTGTCATAAACAACGGGTTAATCAGAGTAAGTCGGATACACCCAAGAGGCAGTTTACCAAGCTCAACATGCCGCTGTCTCAAGCTTTACAACACCTGTTGAGATTGAATCTGGTGACGTTAAGGGACCCTCCTAAGAATCCCAACATAGCCTCCCCAATGTACAATCCTGATGCAAGGGGTGCATATCACTCCAACAGCCCGGGGCATGATACTAACATCTGTTGGGCGTTGAGCAACAAAATTCAAGACCTGATTGAGGAAGGAGCATTGGAACTCACACAAGACGGTCAGATTGAATTCTTTTGCCATCCCCCCAAGGTTCCCTATTTGAAGTGACAAGTACTGAGACGAGAAGACTTTTTGTTCATTAGAATTTTCAAGTTGTAATTTTCTTTTGATTGTTCGAACATTTATTCATGTCAAACTTTGTTACTTTATCAATGCATTGCATATGTCTGTTTTGAATCAGTCCATTCGTATTCACTATATTCAAATTGCTTTCATTTTTTTGATGTTCAACACTCGATTAAAAAATTCTAAGCCTTTTGAGGAAGGATGACGAAAATGATATCAAAATCTCTACAATATGCTTTTGAACAGACCCCGCTGACGAGGTACATGCATTGTTTCAAATCCTAAACAGTGGAGTTATAAGGAAGATAATCCCTAGTCAACCCCTTTGAGCCAAAGAAGTTGGAGTTTTTCTTTTCACAAATTAAAACCCTTAATTATAACCTGGGGCAGGGTAGTTTTCTCAGTTGATCCAGGTGCACAATGAATGGCATCAAAGAAGTCCTTCCGTAACAAAAGACGATGTTGGTTCCGTATAATCGTAAGGACAGGCAGTCATTATTTCTCAAAATAAAAGCCCGATAAGTCAAAACCTATGAAGGAGACTTACAAAACTGGGGCATCCCGCTGACTGTAATCACAAAAGAAACGGTTCAGGCAAAAGACAGGGATAATAAAATCAAAAAGAAAGAGATCCTACAGACTCTCAACAAAATGACTGCCTGTTCAAAATAAATCGTCAGTATCCGAACCACCACTAGAATATCAGAACAAAGACTCAAACGGGATCTAAATGCACGATTAGATGAGTTTAGGATCGAAGAACATCACGAAGAGCGGGTGGGTACAAATAAAATTTGAGCCTTTATCCTTTGTTTCTTAAACCGTGAACCAGGCTACGTTATAACCCTTAAAAGTCCTAGCTGAAGCATGGGTTAGTCCGAAAGCATACTGTTACAAAAGGTATCCTGACTCCTGTAGGGCTTGCTGTAAATCCTGAGTTGACATCACATTTTACAAAAAAAATTGCCTGTTTTACTGGAAAAATGCATTTTCAAAAAATTTCAAAACAGACATAAGCTTTGCATTCTTAAAATAACATTGTTTGCATATGACTATTTGTTCAAACATCAGAGAAGTTTGCATGAAGAATATCTAGTGAACAAAAACCTTCTCAATAAAAAGGATCACCTCAAGTGGAAAAACACTTCCAACCAAGGGGCACGGCATGAGCATTGTCCATCATCTGGGGCAGTTAAGTCAAGATTCAAGGAATCTCTCAAAATGCCAAATAGCCAGGGGCAAATCTCCATCAGAATCAATTTGGGCATTGGACATGAATCCCAGTAACGAATCTTGCATGATCAAACAAAGATCTTCTGGTAGTATGGCAACACAACACTACCGACAGTGACACCTCTCTGCATCCTGAGGGCATGGACATAGTCAAAAAATACCGCGCGTGAATCAAAGACCCGCTAGGTTGACTGGCCTAGGCAAAAATAAGGGCTTCCTGGCGAACCAAAAGGGTACGGGCAAAAATAAGGGATGAAAATGAAAAATTTGTACACCCGGCAAGTCGAAAACCTGAAAAGGCGGCTTGAGCAAAAAAGGGTATCCCGGTGGATTGAAAACCCGAAAGGGCGGTCCAGGCAAAAATTAGGGATCAAAGCGTACGACTATGTCCCGTCATCTCGTCACTTGCCTACCAGAAGAAGACTTGTCATTTCAATCGAAAGATACCAAGCACCTCATAGGTGGGGATAATACTCGATCCACAGGGCCTCCGCAGGCACCTTCTCCCGTAGAAACAGGGGCAATAAAAATTGTCCAAACTGTACAGTTGCTCTGCTCACTAGGTACAAAGGTAGATTCAGCTGAAGAATATGGCTAAGATACTTTCACTCCCCGCAGAATAAGGCAGTAATGGTAGCTCTCCCAGCTGAGACTTGCAGTTATGTACAAATCAGCAATACTCTCCCCAAGCAGAGTTAGTCTACCATCAGCCCTAAAAAGGCTTGGTATCCCCAGAAGGTCTTAATATTCCCCAGCGGAGTATAAGAATATTCTCCAACAAGTATCAGAGTATCCCCGACAGTCTTAATATTCCTCAACAGAGTATAAGAATGTTCCCCGGCACAATACAAGATACCCCCAGTGGAGTCAATTTTCCCAGCACAGTCTGAAAAAGCTTCCCCAACGGAGTTGAATCATCATCCCTAGTAGACTCAGGAAGTTTACCCCCAGCGGAGTACAATAAATCTCCCCAGCCAAATTCAGAATGTTATCCCCACAAGAGTCTAACAGGGTTATCCCCAGCAAGTTGCAACTGAAAGATCATCCCCAACGAAGTTCTTTCCTTTTACAAACATGACTTCAATCCTCAACAGATTCAATATCACCGGCAACGGTAATCCATCCCCAGCGGAGTTTATCGTTAAAATCCCCAGCGGAGCTTATCAACGGAATCTCCAGCAGAGTTTATCGTTAAAATCTTCAGCAGAATATCCCTCCCCCACAAAGTAATTCCCCTCAGAGTAATCTCTTCATCAGTTTATTCCTCAAAGGAGTTCTTTTCTCCTGCAGGTTTATCCTCACAATCATCTTCGTTCACCATCCCTGGCGGAAGCGAAGCATTCAACTTTATTCTCCAGCAGCTCCGGGATTTATTTTCCCCAGCTAAAACATTACATGTCCATACATCATGCTACATGCATATACGCATCATACCATACAATCTCATTTATTTTGAGAACATCATTGCCTGATACATATCATGCATTACATACAGCTAACCTTTACCTTTTAGGAAAGATACAATCAAAATTCAAGTTATGAAGCCCGGGTACGACCAGGATAGTATCTTGATTTCTACAGCATATTATGAAGCCCGGATTACAACCGGATAACAATATCAGACTACCGCAAAGCCTGGATTACGACCAGATAGTGATATCTCTCAAAAGTAAGCTATGAAGCCCGGAGAACGACCGGATAATAGTTTATTCCCCAGTGAGCCGTGGAGCCCGGATTACAACCGGATAGCAGCTCAGTAAGAACCATGAAGCCTGGATCCGACCAGATAGTGGTATATCATAAACACAAGCCGTAAAGCCCGGATCACGGCCGTATAACAGCTCAGCAAGTTATTGTGAAGCCTGGATTACGACCAGATAACAACCAAGAGTACTACGAAGCCTGGATTTCGACCAGATAGTGGTATGATACATTGTGAAGCCTGGATTACGACCAGATAGCAACCAAGAGTACTATGAAGCCTGGATTCGACCAGATAGTGGTATATCATAAACACAAGCCGTGAAGCCCGGATCACGACCGGATAACAGCTCAGCAAGTTATTATGAAGCCTGGATTACGACCAGATAGCAACCAAGAGTACTACAAAGCCTGGATTTTGACCAGATAGTGGTATGATACATTGTGAAGCCTGGATTACGACCAGATAGCAACCAAGAGTACTACGAAACCTGGATTTCGACCAGATAGTGGTATGATACATTGTGAAGCCTGGATTACGACCAAATAGCAACCAAGAGTACTGCGAAGCCTGGATTTCGACCAGATAGTGGTATGATACATCGTGAAGCCTAGATTACGACCAGATAGCGTTAAGGGACACTATGAAGCTTGGGTTACGACCAGATAACAGTTTACCCAGCCAGTTACTATGAAGCTCGGATTCGACCCGATACTAGTAAACCCAACAGTCAAAGGGAAGCCCGGATGCGACCGGATAACCACTTGATTTGTTCTGAAGCCTGGATTTCGACCAGATAAGAAGTGAGGTATTGTGAAGATTGGATTCGATCAGATAGCAGTACGTGACACCATGGAGCCTGGATTCGACCAGATAATGGTATAACACATCGTGAAGCCTGGATTACGACCATATAGCGGTACAAGGCACTCTGAAGCTTGGATTCCGACCAAATAGCAGTTTACATGGACAATTACTAAGAAGCCCGGAGTTGGCCGGATATTAGTGTGCCCTAAATTCAAGTTGAATCCCAGATGCGACCAGATAACCACTTGATTTGTTCTGAAGCCTGAATTTCGACCAGATAAAAAGTGAGGTATTGTAAAGCCTGGATTACGACCAGATAGCAGTCGGTCTTATCACTATGAAGTCTGGGTTGTGACCAGATAGTAGTTCACTCTCACCTCTTCAACATAGATGATTCCTCAGTAGAATAACGGACGACTGAAGCTCCTAAAATTCGACAGAGATGATTCCCTAATAGAATAACGGACGACCGAAGCTCATAAAGTTCTATTTCTCCTAAGACAAAGAACAGCATTCCCCAGAGGAATCTCCCTCAACAACAGGTCTACAAGCTCTCGCTAAGGAATCTCTTACGCGATCGACACTCCTTCGGATGGCATCTTTAAGCCCATCTCCCATCATCAATCTCCAAATGGCATCTGTAAGCCCATTCCCGACATCACAAGACAAATACTACTTCATGCGAGTGCAAATTTCTGGGCACTCTAGTGTTCAATCATCTTCCACCTTCGGATCATGAAAGTCCCGAACGCCAATCTATATCCTCAGGTTTAAGAAGATTGAACAGGGGCAACTGTTGTACCCCAAAATTTGCCCTCCCATATTTCTCAAAACATTTCAAGAAAGATTCACAAGTCCAACCCGGCGCGTCATATTCAGGTGTTCTTTCGCCAGGATATCTCTGATAATGTATTCTCAAATTCAGGTTCGGCTCAAGAGTCAATTCTTTAAAGAAGGTATCCGAATGTGTGAGTTTTCTCGAAGAAATATGGTGAAAAAGTATGCTGAAAGTGCAGTTTTTACGCGCTAAAAAATTCATAACTTGAAGATCGTGGTTCGTTTTGAACCCGTTCCGGTGGCTAAAATTCTGTCTTGACGTCATCTATATTTTCATCTCTCATGGCTGGAAGCCAATTTCGATCAGAAGGTCTTCAAAAATGTGGATTTATCAAGTATTTTCGTACAGAAAACTTGTGACAGAAGTTTATTTGCGTCATGTTCAGAAAATCATAACTTGGTCGATTTTCATTGTATCGAGCTGGTTCCGGCGCCAAAATTTCACAAATTGAGTTGGCTAAGTTTTCACAGAAGGTATTGAGTTCGAACGGTATCCAAAAGGTCTTCTTTTTTTGCTCAGAGCACGCGTGACGCGCCGAAAATCCTGAATGGTGAATATTATTTCATCTGGGCCGAAACTTCGAAAATTCATAACTCGGTCAATTTTTATCGGATTGGGCTCATATTTTTGCACAAGGTCACTGACTCATAGATCTACAACTTTTCTTTAAAAGTTGAGACCAAATTATGCTCCAATCAATACCAGTTTTTTATTGAAGAACGTGTCAGAGTCGACACTGGAGCCCAAAATAAGTTTGTTTGAGCTAAAACTTCAAAAATTCATAACTAATTCACCATTTATTCGATTGAGTCGATTTTCGGACAGGAGTTAGTTCTCGATGTCGGCTACATTTTGTTTTCACATTTCAACTTCAAAAATTGCACTTAAGCCCCTGCAATTTAGCCTGCAACGTGACGAATTCAAGTGAACATTGGAGGCCCAATTGCACATTCAAAGCCCATTTTCTTTGCTCTAATTTCCATTATATAATCTCATTCTTTTCATACAAATAGGGAAGAGAAAAAAAAACCATTGCCACAACGCTGTCAGTATATCAAATTCTTTCAAGAATCCAAAAACCTTGAAATCCTTATTACAAATCCCTCTTTCACTACAAACAAGTCATCCCGGTTACAAAGCAACATCTCACTACAAATAAGTCATCCCGGTTACAAACCAACATCTCACTACTTCTTCAGTAAGGGTAAGGCTGGCTTGATCTCCATGATCAAAAGGGAATAAAAGCATTCATATCACTACTTCTCCAAGGATTTAGACAAGATCCCATGTAGGTTCATTAAGGAACATTGAGGCCAAAACACAAATGGCCAAAAGCCAAAACACAAATGGCCAAAACATAACAGCTTACACATGACACCAATACATGGCGAGGCAGACATCCTGAGAAGGTTAAGAAACATTGAGGTCAAAACACAAATGGCCAAAAGTCAAAACACAAATGGCCAAAAGCCAAAACACAAATGGCCAAAACAGAACAACTTACACATGACACCAATACATGGCGTGGCAGACATCCTGAGAAGGTTAAGGAACGTTGAGGCTAGAACACAAATGGCCAAAAGCCAAAACACAAATGACCAAAAGCCAAATCAGGTCCATTTCTCACCATTTATTTCCTTTTTCTATTCTATTTTTACTAACAATTAATTAATTTTCTTTTTTATCAAAAAAACCGCAAAAATATTTTTATGTCCAAATAAACTTAGAATTTTATCAATAAATATTAATTAATTTAATTAGGTTAATTTTAGATAACTTTCATTTATTTTGCAAATAATTTAAAATTAATTAGAATAAATAGGTTTTATTACTAACTTAATTATTTTATTTCTTTCCTAAAATAACAAAAAAAAAACAAAATATATTTTATTTATTAAAATTAAATTCAGCACTTTATTTTTGTAAATAAATATTAATCAATTAATTTAGTTTTTAATTAGGTATAATCTTAATATTTTTGCAATAAATTAAAATCAATGTAGAATATTAGGTTTTACTAACTTTTAACTAAATTTATTTTATTTATTTTAATATTCAAAAACCCAAAAATATTTTAATTAATTAATTAATTAATTTTGACCTAATTTAATTTCCATTTAATTCAAAAATAAACAAAAAAAAGTGCTTTCCTTCAAAAAAGGGTCAAAACCCTAAAAAATGCGCCGTCTTAATTTCTTGCACGGGATCCAATTTTATTCCAATATTGTAATTGCTTCCGGTATGTAATAGCTTTTAATTAGGACTTTAATTATTTATCGTTTTATTTTTACTTTCCGCAATTTAAATTAAAGGGTTATTTTTGGCGATGTAAATACCTGACGCCTTGTAATAGTTTAGATTTAATTTCCGCAATTTAAATTCCGCAACTATTAACTGTTAGATGTTTGATAAATAGGCAATGCATGACAAGATCAATCTTTAACCTAAAATCAATATAGCTCACCCATGACATGTACAGATAAAATTAACCGAAATAACACACTCGCACATGCCACTCTTAGGGTACACCTCACTTGGTTGCCTCGAACCTGGTCATTAAGTATAGGAAGTTTTAGAGGTCTTCCTCTTGTCCAAAGATCATAGTTGCCTCGAAACGGTTGCCTCGGATAAAATGATCTAAGACATTAGGGTTACCGCTAAGGCGTCCTAACATTGCTTTAGTGACCACATGTCCCTTAATCGAATTGACCCTTAAACTCCAACAACAGTGCTACCTACTCCTCAATAGTGGGATAGCATTATCTAAAGGACATTTGCACAGATTAATTCCTTTTTCGAGTAGGTAGATGGTTCTTAAGTACTTGCTCCTTTTAAAACAAAACAAAACTTTTCGCACTCACACTTCTTTCAAACAAAAACTTCTTTCAAACCCACAAACACAAAGAAAGAAAATTTTGAAAACACATTGAGCAAGTACCTAAGAGCCCGTGGATAACCACGGATAAAAAGGGTGCTAACACCTTCCCTTTCTATAATCTACCTCCCGAACCCGAGAAATATCTCAAAAAGGAATTTTTCTGTGCTTTTGTCCTTTCCTTGTTGGATAAAATAAAAGACAGTGGCGACTCTTGCTTACCGCGATATTTTACGAAAACAAACACAAAACGCGAACCAACATTCCAAAACAGTCAATTCTCATTCCCACCGATCACAGCGTGAAAAGAGAAGAACAACTTTCAAAAAAATCAAGAAAAGGTACAATCTGATTTCTCAATTCCAGGCTTCTTCAAGCCATTCCAAGCATACCATTCGTCTGTTGGGCATCCAAGGACTATATCCCAATCATTATCAAGCATTTTCGTGCCCAGATACACGCTGTAAGTACCCAACGACCTCTATGATTTTTTGAAATCGTATCTCATGAATCCGGCATTGTTAGCATATTTTATGGACATATTTTGAATCCTTGAAACATTTGCAAGCTAATGACATTACTCAATTGCATTTTTGTTAACCATACAGAAAGTTGCCATGATTAGGATTTAGGTTTCGTTTTTAGGGGATTTTCTTGCAGGAACAATTGGCCATGGAAAGTGGTAACATGATGCTCGTGAGGTTGCGACGAGTTGATTGGCACCATTGGTATTGATTTATCATGCGTGCATAGGTTTTTGGAGGATCACATGGCTGTACCTATGCCCAGAAAACTGTAGGTAAAAGTGTTGGACTTTTACCAACGGAGAGAGGAAGAAGAAGGGTGGTGTGGCACTCCCTGATTTGCCTGTTCAAACTTCACGGGTTTTAATATATCATTTTGCTTTTTTCCAATATAATGATTATTTGTCATTAACCATACAAATGAACACGCTAGCTCAGTTGGTCATCAGGCGTTTGGAAAAGCCAAAGGGCCTGGGTTCGATCCCCAGGTCTCCAATTAATAAAAGTATTTTAAAACATTTAAAATAACACAAATAAAGTGAAAAAATATAAAAAATATCAAAACACAAAATAAAATTGTGAAAAAATAATAATCAGAAAGAGAAAAATCAAAAGTATTTTTAAGAAATTTTTTAGATTTTTTGAAGTTAAAATGAATTTTTTTTATGAAATTTTAAAGTTTAAAACAAATAATTAGAAAATAAAATAAAAACCAAAAAGATATAGACCATTGGATCAATGTCAAAACGCATTAGTAATCAGATCCAAGAGATCTGGCGGACTGTGCATATCATGGACATTAACGAATAAAACACTGAATCATTTATTAAAATCAGAATTTTAAAAAAACAAGTGGCATGATATCTTTGGTTGAGAGATAACACATTGGTCATCTTCAACCTCCAGCCACGCGAATTGTAGGTCACTGAAATGGAAAAATTAGAGCTCGATAACGGTACCATTCGCTTCGTCTCTTCAAGGCGATTCTAATGGTACCCTCGCGAAAAATTTATGTAAGGTGTATCTCAGTCATTTTGGAAGGAAAGATTTGAAAATGGATTTGAAAATTCATGGGCAAAACTCACTTCCAGTTGAAAACAAATGTTGCAACTAGAATAAGAATGATGAGAGCTTCATTACAATACCAAAGTTTGAGAGAATTGGTGAAGGAATCTACCTATTGAAGTTCAAATTTAGAGCTCTGAAACTTTACTTGGCTAGCACGGTTTAGGAAGTCTTAGAGCTTGGTTCTTCTTCTGTTAGCTTCAGTGAAGTTCAAGGATGAAGAATTGACAAAGAAAATGGATTGAGGAAAGCTGTAAAACTAAATTTGAAGTTGCAGAAAAGTGGGTTCAAGAGAAAGTTTGGCAGGATGATTTTGGCTATCTAAGCTTGTGAAAATGAGTGGGATAGACCTTATATTTATAGGAGAAGTGAATGGAATCAAGAGGAGGGGTAAATTGTGCAATTTGAATGGAAATCATGCACACCTGTTTTCATGAAATAAGTGTGATCACAAGTACAACAAAACCCATCCAAATGATGCGTTTTGACACTCTAAATCATCCACACGCTTATGCTAATCATGTTTAAGTAGAAAACACGCACAAATTTGGTGATTAGAAGTCAAGTTATGGAAATTGCATTCTGACTGTTTGAGAAACTTCAGTTCCAAGCTACCAACTTTGAAATCACGGTGTGCACAATTCAGGAAGCTTTATGACTTGATTCTTGATGTGTTGGTGTGATGCGGTGGGAGAATTGACTTGAGGTTTTGCGTTTTTTGTTCATAGATGTTTCGGTTTAGCAAGAGTCACCGCCGACTTTTATTTTATCCAAAAGGAAAGGTAAAAAAGCACAGGAAAGACCTTTGAGATTGTTTTTGGGTTCGGGGGGTAGATTATGAAAAGGGAAGGTGCTAGCACCCTTTTCATCCATGGTTTTCCATGGGCTCTTAGTTACTTGTTTTAGATCACTTGCTTTGCTTTTCCAATTGTTTGAAATTGTGCTTTTGTGTGTGGTTTTGAAAGTATTTTGAAAAGAGGCCTTTGTTTAGGCAACCTTTGTAATAATTATTGTTTGAATGTATACAAAGGTCTTTGTCTTTTGAAAAATGTTTCAATGTTTGAAAGTTTGCTTGGAAAATGTTTTGAAATTGTGTGAGTGTTTGAAAATAGCAAGGATGGTTTGCAAGTTTGATCAAGAAACTAGGAGTTGTCTACCCTACTCAAAGATATTTCCTACACATTTTTATTCCTTTGACATTGTTGTTTTACCATTGTATTTGGTAAACAACCTTGTCTTTGGATGTTAAACGGGACGGGCGTGGATCATCGTATGACCATGATAACAATGTTGCCAAGTATCTTAGCAAGTTTTTTGAGGGACTAGATCATTTTGTTTAGGCAACCAAGATAGCGTCATCGAGGGACTATGATCTTTTTGTTTTGTTTGATTTTTGTTTTGCCAAGATACCTAGCATGCATACCATGGCCATGTTTAAGGCAACAAGTGGATGAAACCCTAGGGGTGCTTGTGTGCATTGGGTTGTCATTTTTCATGCATTTTTGTCTTGTGTTTAGTCATGCTATTTGTTTTGATTTTGGTCTTTGCATACAAACCCTAATTTAATATCATGGTATTTGAAAGCGATAAAATGCGTAAAAGTAAATCTAAGACTATTACAACATTATTATGGGGAGGGGGATACAAGTTTGAATAGGGGATATTGCTCAAAATAAAACCCTAAAACTATTATTACAACCAAATTGAAATATTGCACAAGATAAATAAATAGACAAATATTTAAATGTACAAACAAATATAAATATGCAAAGGATGTTTTTGTATTTATTTTATGTATGTAAAATAAATTATTTATGTCTCAAAAATAAGAAAAATATTAATGATTATTTTTTGGAAAGGGTGGAAACCCTAGTTTTGATTTAAAAAGAAAATGCATATTCTAATTATTTATTTATTCATTTATGTACAAGAAAATAAATAAAAATATATATAAAAATGTTAAAAAATAATATTTGTGAGAAAACAATATTTTAAGTGTATAATATAATAACATAAAAATATGTAAGTATTTTAATATTATTTACAAATTTATTTAAGAAAATAAAAGTATTTAACCTAATAAAATATTTATTATGCAAATAAAAATATGACAAAATGCCAAAAATAAAGAAAATATTTTTTGTGATTTTTAATGTTCAAGAAAAAAATAATAAAGTCAGAAAATAAAAATAGAAATGAAAAAAAATATGAAAAAATAAAGAAATGGGCCAAGGGGGTGCAAAAAGCAGGATGGGGGGTGTCAAAAGCAAGGCAGGCCAGGCCCAGCCCAAGCTGCACTTCGTCCCTGACCTTGAGACAAAAAATGCGCGTTCTGCATCTTCAACCTGTTCTCTCTTGTTCTTGCATGAAATCAAAAACTCACAACATGAAACTTATAGAGCTTTAAACCACGATTCTAACCATATAAAAAAATTGATCTAACTCTAAGAAACCAGAGAGAATTTTATCACCCCAATTTCTGACCTAAAAAATTCAGCAATTTCAACATCCAAATTCTCCTAGCTCAGTTAACATAAATGAATTCTATGCATATGTACAGTTCGAGGACATTAAGGGCTATATTTTTGCTTCACAAACCTAAGCCTAATGATTCCTAAATAAGGAGATAGAAGTTTGACAAATACCTGTTTTAGCCAAGTTCGAATATGGCAATGTAGGAGTTGTGAGTGAGGCCTGAAGGACTTTTGAGCTTGCTTGATGTTCCCTTGACCTTTCCCAATGCTTAGCTTGCTTTGAAATGGCTTGAATCTCTCTATAGAACTCAACCTGCAAACTGAGAATTTGAAAACGGTGAAGCTTGAAAATGAAGTTATATTTGCTTGAGAAGGGTTGGGATAGTTCAGATGTATTGTATGAAATGTGTCTGAAGTGGTTTGGGACAAAACGTACGAGTGGAATTTTTTTTGGAAGTGGATCTACAGGGCTTGCCCTGTTTTGGGCAGAAATGGAGTGTTTGGTGTATATGGGTGTTTTAGAGGCTTGTAACTCGTGTATTTGGCTTGGTGTGATATGCTGAAGTTGTTTGAAATGTGCACAAAGCTTGCTCTTATCAGATTTTCAAGTTGTGGACTTTTTGCACAATTGCTTGTTTTTGAAGAAAAGGTTGAAGTTGACAATGCCAAGGCCTGTACAGGCCTGTATTCTAGCTGCACATAGTTGGTGAACTTTTCCTGATATTAGTGAACTTTGTTTGCAGCAAAAGGCTTGGTCCATGGCTCAAGATAACCAATTTGACATAAAGCATGCTTTATCAAAGTGGCAATGTTACCTTTATGCCATTTTTGGATTAAACCTTTGTACAAAGCTTCCAAGACAAAACAATGCCATTAACCATTGTATTTGCATTCAATTTTTGAGTGTATAAGATATTAGAACCTGTAAACCAAGTACAAGCATGCTTTGAACAGAAAAGCAAGTTGTAGCAATGTGCAAAATGCCTTGGACAAAAGTGATAATTTGCCATTTTCAAACTTTCGATTCTCCATAACCATGAATGATCTTGGAGAGTTCTTGGACATTTTGGAAAGCTTGTAACATTCTATATGATCCATCTTTGAAATGAATTTTGAGATTCCACTTGGAACTATGTGAAAAATTTCCATGAAGATAGGTCAAAATCCTGCCTAAACTAGGGCAAAATTTCACTAAGTTAAAAGTTTCATGGACCCTTATTCACAAAATCATAACTTGAGATCCAAGCTTATTTTGGGAAAACTTTGTGAATCAAAGTTGTATATTTTGTGGAGGACTACAACCTTCATGTTGGAAGTTTTCTTTGAATCCAATTGCATCATGGTGAAAAAGTTGGACAAAGGTGGGAAAAAATAAGAAATTTTCATAACTTAGAAAATTTCTAAGTTATGAAAATTTTCCATTTTAAACCCTAATTTCCAATTTTAGGTTTCTTGGTGAACAAGTTTCATGTTTTGACACATCTTGATGAAAAATTACCCTTGGCACTTGATTTTGACTAAAAAGTCAAAGTTTGACTTTTCAGTGTACAGTTGATTTTTGATCAGTTGACTAGAAAATTCATCTGTCAATCCAATGCAATTGAGATCTTTTGAACCTTGTGATTAGGTCAAGATGATTCCATTGAGTCCTTGAAACCATTCTTGAACCAAATTTGCTATTGGCTAGGTGAAAAATCAGAAATTGCCCTTCTACAATCAAAACCCTAAAAATGACCATTTTGCCCTTTTGGTGATCTGATCAAATTTCTTGAGGAGTTATGGTCCAAACTTGATCAAATGGTTCATATGAGTCTATAATGTTGTTGTGGATCAAAAATTATGAGGTTTGACTGTAAATTAGCCACAATTGACTTTTTCCCCAATACAGCTGATTTTTAGGTCAATTGTCCAATTGACTGGGCAAAAATTTGATTCAAAGCTTGAAACTTGGTATGAGAAATCTTAGAGGTCCAACATGAAGTATGAAAGTCACATGGGGCATTGGAAGTCCAAAAATGCTTGTGCAAACTCAAACCCTAATTTCAGGTTAACAGTGCAAGGAGATGTCTTGAGCTGAGCAAACCCTAATCCTGTCTGGAGTCCAAAGAGTCTTGTGAGGGGAAATCTTGATAAAATGAGAGGGAAAATTTTGGGGTACAACAGTTGGGAAGATGAGATCACAAGAAACCTCTGACCTCCTTCTCAGTGCGAGGGGCATGCATTTCTTATATAGCTTTGACTTTGGCAGGATCAACCTCGATGCCTTTGTTGCTGACAATGAAACCCAAGAGTTAACGGACCTGACTCCGAAAGTGCACTTGTTAGGGTTCAGTCTGAGCTTGTACTCCTTCAACCTAACAAATAACTTTTGCAGATGGTCAGGGTGTTCTTCTTCTGTCTTTGATCGGGCTATCATGTCGTCTACGTAAACCTCTATCTCATGATGTATCATATCATGAAACAAAGCCACCATAGCGCGTTGATAGGTTGCCCCGACATTCTTTAGTCCGAATGGAATCACTTTGTAGAAGAACGTACCCCACTGTGTAATAAAAGTAGTTTTCTCCATGTCCTCAGGGGCCATTTTGATCTGGTTATAGCCTGAGAATCCGTCCATGAAAGAAAATACCTTGTGCTGAGTTGTATTGTCAACCAAGATATCAATGTGCAGAAGTGGAAAGTCATCTTTAGGGATGGCCTTGTTTAAGTCTCTGTAATCCACGCACATTCTGACTTTGTCGTCCTTCTTAGGCACGGGCACGATGTTAGCAATCCATTGTGGATAGGAAGTAACAACAAGAAATACAGCATTGAACTGCTTCATAACTTCAGCTTTGATCTTTTCAGACATGTTGGGCCTCATGCGGCGAACTTTCTGTTTAACTGGTGGACAGTCTTCTCTCGTGGGTAGACGGTGTACCACAATGTCTGTATCAAGTCCCGACATGTCTTCGTAAGACCAGGCGAAGATCTCAACATATTCATTCAACAGCTGAACTAAGCGCTCCTTGACACTTGGCTCTAGGTTGGCACCCACTCTAACTTCTTTTCTGTCTTCCTCTGTACCCAAGTTGATTGTCTCTAACAACTCCTCGTGAGGCAGAATAGCCCTTTCTTCATGTTGTAGCAGTCTAGCCAATTCTCCAGGCACCTCACAGTCTTCATCACCTTCGTAATCGGCATGGTAGACCAGATCTTCAGAGTCACTGAAGGCCATAGCAGAATTGTTACCCACGGAATCTGGAATGGATGGGTACTTGCATTGGTGAGTGTGTGTGTGTGTGTGAGGGATAGCCACCTTTAAACAAATAAAATGTAAAAAGAAAGACAATGAACACAAACGTTTATATGTGAAAACATCCATGATTCATTAAAATGGCATATGAAGATGAAAAATCAAACCCTTACAAATGGACCTATGTGCCTCGGGTAAGGCACAAGGTTAAAAGTGTACGAATTGTTTAAGAAATATTACAAACCAACAAAAATGTTTGAAAGATAAATTACTGATTGATGAAAGTAATGGGAACAAAATCCTTTTCCTCCCAATTGCATAGTCCTCTGTCCACAGTAGGGAAAATCCAGTCTTCTAAGTTGATCTCCTCTTCACTATCCTCCAAAGCATTGACTCCATGATGGGTGATCTTTACTGGTGGCCCTCCATCCCGGGAGCGGCCTACAACCTTTTGAGCAGAAGCAGTGAAACCCAAGCTGAATTTATCAGATTTAAAGGGAAAGTCGAGAAGCTTCCCCCAGATTATGCTTCCTCCTTATTCAATCACAGCCTTTGCATCTTTGAGAGACGACATCCGAGGCGGAGGTTGGGTAATCATGGGTACAGAAGGCACTGTCTTGGTCGCTGCAATCTCCTGAGTTACCTCTTCAAAATTCCGAAAGGGGGTTTCGATGAATTCACCATCCAATTCCACATAGCGGAAAGAATTTAGATGGCTTATCATGTATTCCTATTCGTCGTGAACAGTTACAATTTTCCCCGGGACAGGGTACTTGAGCTTCTGATGCAGAGTAGAATTGACGGCTCCAGCATGATGAATCCAGGGTCTTCCCAACAAGCAAGAATAGGAGGGACGAATGTCCATGACATAGAATGTGGAGTTGAAAGTTTCAGTTCCCACTTTAATCGGGATGTCCACCTCCCCGTGGACCATCCTTTTAGAACCATCAAAGGCTCTGACAATGATGTTGCTGGGCTTCAAGGTTAAACCTTCACAATCTAGCCTATCCAATGATTTCTTTGGTAAGACGTTCAGCGATGAACGAGTGTCTACCAGAACCTGTGCTAGAGTAGTCGCTCTGCATTCCACCGAGACATGCAAAGCGTCATTATGTTTTATTCCTTTTGATGTTAAGTCGACATCGGAGAATCCTAGACCATTGTCAGCTTTTAGGCTAGCTACACATTCCTGGAACTTTTCCGCGGAGGTTTCCTGTGGTACATGGGCCGTCTTCAAAAATTTGATCAAAGCTTTAGCATGAGCTTCTGAACAAAGTAGCAAGGCCAACATAGAGATCTTTGAGGGGGTTTTCCCCAGTTGTTCCACAATATCATAATCGCTTTTCTTGATTATTTTCAAATTTTCTTCCATTTCTTTTTGAGTGGTTTCAGGGATGATCAACGGCTGAGCCCTCGTCCTGACAGGCTCTTCTTGGGTCCCTTTCCCTCTATCATCAGCAACAGCAGAGGGGACAACCACAGGAATTATAACTTCTTCAATAACTGGAGTTCTTGCAGATATGTTGACCGGTACAGGAGTAACCTTAGGAGTGGCTGAGGGTCCGAAGATTGCCTTTGGAGGCACAATCTCTGGAGAGAAAATTCTTCCACTGCGGGTGATTTTACTCTTTCCGGCAATGTTTCCAATGTCGGAAGTCTCTTCATCAGAACTCTCTTCAGTTGATTCAATTTGTTTAACACCATGGTAAAAGATCTCTCCCCCATAGTTCCACGGTATTGATTTTTTGGACTTGTACGGGACGGGCCCCGATATGGTTATCTTCAAAGGTGCAATCTTCGGATTGGATGTAATCTTAACAGGTCTTTTGGAGACCTTGGAAAGATTGGTGGATATGGTAATTATCGAAACATCATTGACAGGAGTCGGTGTAACATGAGTCTTCTCAAAAAGGATCTCTTGGTTATCCATTAGGCGTTGGATGCATAACTTCAACAATGGACAGTCGGTTGGTAAGGATGAACAAAGGCAGCAATCTTCTTCACAACTTGGGAAAATCCTAGCCTTCAGCAAATTCAACTTGATTATCGGTAGCGGAGTCATGAAATCATCAATAGTAGCAACAAAAAGATCTTCTTCAACAACATGGGCATGGTGACCATGTTTTGGCATTGGAGCAGAGATCACATTTGGATTTTCAGGGGCGTCGAATTCAACTTCTTTAGCATCTATTAAATCCTGAATCTTATTCTTGAGGGCCCAACAATGGTTGGTGTCGTGCTCCAGGCTGTCTGAATGATAAGCACACTTGGCATTCGCATGGTAGTAAGGAGAAGATGTATTCGGATTCTTCGGTGCCTCTTTCAAACTTGCAAGGTTTAATTTCAACAGATGGGGGAGGACCTGAACATGAGTCATGTTTATCTGGGTGAATTGTCGTACAGGCCTTTCCACCCTTGCTTGGTTGGTTCTGGGTTGATTATTTCTGAGTTGATCAGCTACAGACTTCTGAATCATTACGGCCCCCACCGCTGGCCGGCGCTAAATTCTTCCTTGACCTCTTTGGGAGTAGACAACTGAGACTTCTTTCTTTGCTGGAAAAGTCTTTTTGATGGAAGCGGAAGCAGATGCATCCTTTTGAATTTTCACACTCTTTATGCCGGCTTCAACTCTCTCACCAGTTAGAATCAACTCGGTGAACCCCGCAGACGAACTTCCAATCAGGTGATTAAAAAAGGGGCCTGGCAGTGTACCCAAGAACATATCTACTAGCTCCCTCTCAGATAGAGGTGGTTGCACTCGTCCCACCAAGTCTCTCCATTTCTGGGCATACTCTTTGAAACCTTCATTTGAGACCATACCCATACTCTGTAATTGAGTACAGGTTGATGTTAAATCCGCATTATATTGATACTGTCTGTAAAAGGCTGCCGCCAAATCCTCCCAATTATGCACATCAGACCTCTCTAACTGGTAGAACCAATCTAACTGCGTCCCCGAAAGACTGTCCTGGAAGAAATGGACCCACAGGTCTTTGTCAGAAGAATGTGGTTCAATTTTTATGACGTAAGACCGTAGGTGCATCTTGGGACAAGACAACCCATCGTATTTATCAAAAAGAGGCACCTTAAACTTAGGGGGAATGACAATCCCAACAACCAAACCTAACTCTTCAAAGTCCAGCCCAGGCACTCTCTGCACCTCCATGGCAGCCAAACACTCTTCCAAGTTCTTGTATTTGTCATCTGCAGAAGGGTACTGCTGTTCAGAATAGTCTTTATCCTTCTCCTCTTCTTCTTCTTCCTCAGACTCAGATGGCACTGCAGCTCCCTTTCCTTTTCCTACCCCTTCATCAGATGTTGAGGGGAAATCCAAGACCCTTCTAGCTTGACCTTCAAATCTTCTACCCATGGTAGCCACACCAACCCTCTTCTTTTTCTTTTTCTCTTTTTCCTTTTCCAGTAGAGTTTTGAGCTCCTCCTGACCCTTAGCCAAGGTCATGAGTAGCTGTTGGAACTGTGAATTCTGCGCCTGCAAGTCTTTGACCGCCGGCTCAATATCCATCTTGCTGAAATAAACAACAGAGAGATAAGGAAACCTGGTGTGAAGACCTATTTATGCATATGATGAATTATATGTATTCATGTAATGCATTCAAGGATTCAGAAATTCAAATTTGTTGTAGACAAAAAAGAACACAAGTCATATTAATAAGATAGAATTTGTTAGTACATCAATGCCCCATGGGCAAAATAATACAAAATTCTAATGTAAAAAGACGTTGCGCATCCTTTTTGGTGCAATGTAGGTGTTGAGAGTCTGCTCTTCGTGAAGTTGACGAGTAAGTTCCAAAACCTTCTTCTCACTTGCGTATAATTGGGCTTCAAAAGTATCGCGTTCTCCCTTGAGCTGTATCCAACTCCTTTGCAAATCTTCAAGTGATGTTGGCATGTCAGGATGTAGGAGGGTGTATGGAACCTCTCCTTCCATAACAAGCTCTTTGATCACAGGGAGAATATAGGGGTAAGGCATCATAAGACTTTGGGCGCGGGTTCGTACCCACTTGAGGTAAGGCTCAAGGGGGATGGAATTCTTGTGTCCCAAGGTCTTACTGTCCACCTTGTTGGGTATCCTCCAACCTCAGATGAACCTTTGTCGAAGTCCTTGATCGTCGTTGTCGAAGTCAAAAACCAATTCTGGAATCATCATGTCATGTGGGCCATCCCTTCGGGCATACCCAAACTGTCTCAGAGCCAAGCATGGGTTGTAGGTGATGCCTCCCCTAATGCCAAGTAGAGGGACATTAGGAAATTCCCCACAACGATCAATGATGATAACATTTTCTCTGGATCGAGAACACCAATGAACATCTGAATGTGTAAGAGTCATCAATCATTGTGACCACCTCAAACCTTGCCCATTCTTCAAAACTGATTTGGGAAGATGAGAAATAAACCATCTTGCCAGTAGAGGAGTACATCACATGAGAACACCTCTTTTCCTCATTGTTCGAGTGTGAAAAGAGTGGAGGATATCCCCAAGCAAAGTAGGCACAGGATTCTGGGACATAAAAATCTTGACAGCATTCACATCTATAAGTTGGTCAAGGTTTGGAAAAAAGACCAACCCATAGATGAGAAGAGCTACAATCTCCTCAAAAGCTTGTAAGTCCAATGAATTCCAGCATTCTTGAGCTTTCTCAAACAGAAACTTTGACAAAAAACCCTTGACACCACTTCTGGTTTCCCAATGACCTTTGACATCAGATGGTTGCAAGTGTAGGGCTTGAGAAACATCTTCAGGCTTTGGATCTCTTTCCGTACCGTTGTAGGGTAGTTGATGGAGAACAGGAATCCTCGGGAGTTGAGAAAATTCCTCCAAAGTAGGCACTAGTTGGTAATCAGGAAATGCGAAGCAGTGGTGTAGGGGGTCAAAGAATTGGAAGAGAACTTTCAGCATATCCTCCTCAGTGTTGGTGTTGACTAAGTTGAGAAGACGACCATGCCTCTCGGTGAATGGAGAATACTCTGGAATCTTGGAAGCAAGCTCCTTGAGTTGAGGAGGAACTCTCACAAGGTTTACCTGAATAGTTTTCCTGCGGAGTGAATCCATTACCTACAAAATAGGAACAAAGATGAAGATCCAAACCCTTGAAATGGTTAGCAGATGCATATGATGCTTCATGATGTCCATGATGTTATGCACAAGTAATATGTGAAGGGGTGAAAAACACAAGAAGGGGGGGTTGAATTGTAAAACTGGAATCTTAAAGCAAATGACAAGATATTTTTATCCTGGTTCGTTTGATCTCAAACTACTCCAGTCCACCCGTCAAGGTGATTTCGCCTCTCTCCAACGAGGTCTTAATTCACTATATTCAACTGAATACAAATCTGCTTTAACAACTGCTAAAGCCTTCTTGATTCAAACCACAATCCGGTTTGTCAAGGCAACACTTTCTTACAAAGGTATAAAACAAATGTGTGTGAATGTTTTCTACAAAACTTTATCACAACTGTGATGTATACACAAATTAAGCTTAGAAACTTAGAATGCTAAACACTAATGGAGTATCAGAGTTTGTGGTTTAGCAAAACTGGTAGATGAAGATTATTGTTCAGCTTTGTGCGTGTAGAGAGTTTGGAAGCATTAGCCATTATAATCTTCGAAGCCTTGTTTATATAGCACTTGAGAAGATGAACGTTGAATGCAATATTCTTGATTCAATGCTAATAACAAGCTTTCCTTTTTGAGCAGATCTTGTCTGGAATGAGGCCGTTGGAATTGATTAGCGTTCAATGCACAGTACCGTTGCTTCTTCAATGCACGTTCTGGCTTGGCTCATTCTGATTCTGCTTCGCTGCTGATGAACTATTGATTCTGTATCAGAGTGTTTACGCGCAGTTCTGTTCATCAAGCTTCAGCGTGTACGTGAGTTTGATCATCTGATCTTCACGTTCTGATTCAGCAACTTCTGATGCTGGTGTATCAAATCAAATTCTGATGCTGAAGAAGTGATCTTGCTTATTTTAATCAGCGTATCTGCAAGTCAGAGCATAGTAATTTTAGGCAGCATATAGTTTAAACATGAAACATATAAATACTATATCTTTTCACTTTGTTATCATCAAAACTTAAATATAGGGTACTAGATTCAAACATTGTTCTAACAATCTCCCCCTTTTTGATGATGACAAAAACTAGATATTTTAAATGAAAAAATAACGTGAAAAGGTATCTAGGAAATGTTTCAGAGTTAAGAAGTAAAGAGAAATCAGAGTTTAAGAGATACTCCCCCTGAGTTTGTTACTTCCCTTTGATATACGTGTTCTTCAGGATCAGATCTTTTTCTATCTTTGAGCATCAGATTATAGGTCTTTGACTTATCAGAGAGCAGAGCTTCAGAGCTTTTCCTGTCAGAGCTTTGCTTCGGATCAGAGTGTTAGGTCGATCAGAACTTCATATTTGATCAGAGCAACATGAGCTTCTACATTTTGATCAGAGCTTCTAGCTTCTAGTCTTCATTGTGCCTGTAGACTTAAAAACAAAACAGAAAAACATTTCAAGTAATAGAGTTAGAATGTTTGAGAATTTCTGTCTAGTTAGCCGTTATTGATTTTAAATATCATTCTTGTTCTCCCCCTTTTTGTCAGCAATCAAAAAGTGCTGGTGATGTGTAAAAACACTTAAGATCAGAAAAACTAACTATATTAAAGTAGTTCAGAATCAGAGCAAAATAGCATTATAAAACATAGTCAAAACAGTACATCAGAAAATGAAGAAAACATAGAGAATGTCATGCATAAAAAAAAATTTTAAGGTTGTGGGGGCATGCGTGAGAACAGGCTTTCCAGCATTGCTTGAATCTTTTCAGAAGTTTCATTCTGCTTCTGAACCATGGTGACAACTGTGTCAATTTTGTTGTCCTGTACATTCATTCTTGCTTTCATTTTCTGATCATTCTTGCCATTAACAAGCGTGATTACTCTGCATTAAATGCTTGCTGATTTTGGGGGATTTGAGAAAGATACTTAAAAACGGTTACCAGACATGTGTCTCAATGCACCCAATCAGCGCTTTCCTTTCTCAGAAGCGTGCACGCGTTCTGCTTCAGGAATTTGCTGATGATTGGATGACACTTGTTTGATGTAGTGATCAGCACGTCTGTCTTTGAGATTAGACTCTCAGATCTTTAGACTTGCATCTGATACAATCTGCATGTTCTATCTTTCTGAAAGAAGATTGATCAGAAGTTCACAGTAATATAATTACATTCTGAAGATAAATACATGGAATTAAAACATTTTCATTCTGGGCATACTTTCATGCTGAGATGTTTCAGAATGAAATTAAACCTATCTTCTGAAAGGGGTTTAGTAAAGATATCAGCCCATTGATGGTCTGTATCTATAAATTTCAAGTTTAAAATACCCTTCTGAATATAGTCCCTAATGAAATGATGTTTTATTTCTATATGCTTAGCTCTAGAATGTAAAATAGGATTCTTACTTAAGCAAATAGCAGAAGTATTATCACAAAGAATAGGAATGTTACTCTCAAAAATCTGGAAGTCTTCAAGCTGACTTTTCATCCAGAGCATTTGTGTGCTGCATCCTGCTGCTGCTATGTACTCAGCTTCTGCTGTTGACAGAGCAATTGTTGATTGCCTTTTGCTGGACCACGAGATCAGATTTTCTCCCAGAAACTGGCAGCTTCCAGAAGTACTTTTACGTTCCACTCTGTCTCCAGCAAAATCAGCATCACAGTAGCCTACTAAGCTGTAATCACTAGATTTTCTATAAAACAAACCCAGATTAGTAGTACCTTTCAGATACTTGAAAATTCGCTTAACAGCTGTTAAGTGAGATTCTCTAGGATCTGATTGGAATCTAGCACAAATACATACGCTGAATAAGATATCAGGTCTTGAAGCTGTCAGATAAAGGAGAGAACCAATCATACCTCTGTAGACCTTCTGTTCTACACTTTTGCTTACCTCTTCTCTTTCCAGAATGCACGTGGGATGCATTGGAATCTTTGATGGCTTACATTCTGAGAGGTCAAATTTCTTCAGAAGATCTCTGATGTATTTGCTCTGATGAATGTAAGTTCCCTCTGGAGTTTGATTGATCTGAATTCCTAGAAAGAATTTCAGTTCCCCCATGAGGCTCATCTCAAATTCTGCCTGCATACACTTAGCAAATTTTCTTCCAAGAGAAGGATTAGTAGAACCAAAAATAATATCATCAACATAAATTTGACAGACTAAAATGTCACTCTTAACTGTTTTACAGAATAGAGTAGTGTCCACTTTCCCTCTGGTGAATTCATTTTCAAGCAGAAAGTTACTTAGCCTTTCATACCAAGCTCTGGGAGCTTGTTTCAGACCATACAGTGACTTTTTCAGTTTGAAAACATGTTCTGGATGTTTTGTATTTTCAAAACCTGGGGGTTGGTGAACATAAACTTCTTCTTCTATATAACCATTTAAGAATGCACTTTTGACATCCATCTGATACAGAGTGATGCCTCTATTAACAGCAAATGAAATTAAAAGTCTGATAGATTCTAACCTGGCGACTGGGGCAAAGGTTTTTGTATAGTCTATCCCCTCTTGCTGACTATATCCTTGTGCAACTAGTCGTGCCTTGTTTCTGACGACTTCACCTTGTTCATTAAGCTTGTTTCTGAACACCCATCTTGTTCCAATGACGTTGAATCCTTTTGGTCTTGGAACGAGATCCCATACGTCGTTTCTGGTGAATTGATTCAGCTCTTCTTGCATTGCCAGAATCCAGTCGTTGTCCAGAAGTGCTTCATCAATAGAAGAAGGTTCAATCAGAGACACAAGTCCCATAAGAGTTTCTTCAGAGTTTCTGAAGCTTGCTCTTGTTCTGATTGGATCTTCCTTTCTTCCTAGGATAGTCTCTTCTGGGTGATCCAAACTGCTTCTGGGTAATCTCTTCTGAGGTTGATCAGCAGCAGTTGAAGGATTTCTAGCATTGCTTCTTTCAGACGTTGAAGGAATGTCTGTGTTGAGAGCTTCTGATGACTTGTCTTCAGAACCTGCAAATTCAATTTCTATACCTGCAAGATTTTCATTCTGCTTTGACTTTTCAGAGTCAAGCTTGTCATCAAAACGAACACTGATTGATTCTTCCACAATCTGTGTTTCTGTATTGTATACTCTGTACCCTCTTGAGCGTTCAGAGTATCCTAACATAATACACTTCTGTGCCTTAGAATCAAACTTGTTCAAATAATTCTTTGTATTTAACATATAGCAAGTACATCCAAATGGATGAAAATACGAAATGTTGGGCTTTCTGTTCTTCCACAATTCATATGGAGTCTTTTCCAGAATAGGTCTTATTGAGATTCTATTCTGAATGTAGCACGCTGTGTTTATTGCCTCTGCCCAGAAAGTCTTAGCAACGTTTGTCTCATTGATCATGGTTCTGGCCATTTCTTGCAATGTTCTGTTCTTTCGTTCTACAACTCCATTTTGTTGGGGAGTTCTAGGACAAGAGAAATCATGCAGAATGCCTTTGTCATTAAAGAATGACTCAAAATCTTTATTTTCAAATTCTCCACCATGATCACTTCTGACTTTAACGATTCTAAGATCTTTTTCATTCTGAACTTGGTTACAGAAGGTAACAAACACAGAGTGTGACTCGTCCTTGTGTCTTAAGAACTTTACCCATGTCCATCTGCTATAGTCATCTACGATTACTAACCCATACTTCTTGCCACTGACTGAAGCAGTTTTAACTGGTCCAAATAAGTCAATGTGCAGAAGTTTTAATGGCTTAGAGGTAGAAACAACATTTTTGGATTTAAAAGAAGGTTTTGCAAATTTGCCTTTCTGACATGCTTCACACAGAGCATCTGAATTGAACTTCAAATTTGGAAGTCCTCTGACCAGATTGAGTTTGTTAATCTGAGATATTCTTCTCATACTAACATGCCCCAATCTTCTGTGCCAGATCCACTGCTCGTTGTTAACAGACAGAAGACATTTTACGTTCTGACTCTTTAGTTCAGAAAGTTTGATTTTGTAAATGTTGTTTTTCCTCTTACCATTAAATAGGATAGTCCCATCTTTCTGACTAACAGCTTTACATGATTTTTGATTAAAGATTATATCATAACCGTTATCACTTAATTGACTTATGGATAACAGATTATGCATCAATCCATCAACTAGCAGAACATTATTAATAGAGGGAAGATTTCCGTTACCTACAGTTCCAGAGCCAATAATTTTTCCCTTCTGATTGCCTCCAAAGCCAACGTGGCCTCCAGGCTTAAGTTCCAGGCTTTGGAACATATGCCTTCTTCCCGTCATGTGTCGTGAGCAGCCAGAGTCCAGGTACCATGACTGGTGTTTCTGACTTGCTGCTAAAGATATCTGCAACATGTATTATTTTATCCTTAGGTACCCAGATTTTCTTGGGTCCTGACTTGTTAGTTTTACCAAAACTCTGGTTGAATTTTGGTTTCACAGAGTGCTTACTGCTAGTGTATTTGATGTCGTGTGTGTGACCATACACAAAGTGTGAATTTAGAGGAGTGTGTTTAATAACTAAATCCATGACATTCTTAGGTGTAGGAACCTTACCTTGGTATCCTATTCCTTTCCTGCCGTTTCTGCTAACTCCATAGATCATTGAAGCCATTCTGCTTCTATCTATGCTTTTAGCAAGGAACTTCTGGAAACTATGATCATACTCCTTGATGATCTCATCAGCGTTGCTGGGAGTTTCAGAAATTGGTTCCTTCTGAGAGTTTTGTAAAGAGTTTTCTAATTTTAAAATTTTATCTCTCAGCTCAGAGTTTTCCAATTTGAGACTCTCAGACTTATTAGAGTCAGATTCAAGATTCCTTTTCAGGTCTCTGAATTTAGCTCTAATCTGCTGATAACGTTCCAGAATTTCATTGAGGCTTTCAGCAAGTTCAGCCTTTGTAAAATTAACAGCGAAGTTAGGGAATACCTCTTCTGTGTCTGATTCTGAGTCTGATTCAGAAGCTTCACTGTCATCTGGAATGTTAGCCATGAGCGCTATGTTTGCCCTTTCATCATCTGATTCTGAGTCAGCTTCAGACGAGTCAGAGTCATCCCATGTGGCCATGAGACTTTTCTTCTTCTCTCTTCCAAACTTCTTTTTGGGCTTTTCCCTCTGAAGCTTTGGGCAGTCACTCTTGTAGTGTCCTTGCTCATTGCACTCGTAGCAGATGATGTCTTTTGTGTTTGGCTTCTTGCTACCGGAGGAGCCTTCAGATCTTCTGTATCCAGAGGAAGAATCTGTCCTTCTGTATCTGGAAGAAGACTCGTTCTGATCAGATCTTCTGGGATTCCTGAACTTCCTTTGTCTTTGCTTCCACAGTTGATTTACTCTTCTGGAGAGAAGGGAAAGTTCGTCTTCTTCTGATGAGGATCCATCAGATGTTTCTTCAACTGCCTGCAAAACTTTAGATTCAGATTTTCTGTTAGATTTTAAAGCTATAGGCTTACCTTGCTTCTGAGGCTCATCAGCTTCTAGCTCTATCTCATGACTTCTGAGGGAGCTTATAAGTTCCTCCAGAGTGATTTTGTTGAGATCCTTCGCTAGCTTCAGAGCAGTAACCATAGGCCTCCACTGCTTGGGTAAACTTCTGATTATCTTCTTGACATGGTCAGCAGTAGAGTATCCTTTGTCCAGAACTTTGAGACCAGCTACCAGAATCTGGAATCTAGAGAACATAGTTTCAATGGATTCAGATTCTTCCATTTTGAACGCCTCATACTTCTGAATGAGCGCCAGAGCTTTTGTTTCTTTGACTTGAACGTTGCCCTCATGCGTCATTCTGAGAGAATCAAAGATGTTCTTAGCTGTGTCTCTGTTGGAGATCTTTTCATACTCAGTATAGGAGATGGCACTGAGGAGGATGGTTCTGGCCTTATGGTGATTCTTGAAGTCACGCTTTTGTTGATCAGTCATTGATTTTCTTTCAATCTTCTGACCAGTTGCATTCACAGGGTGCGTGTATCCATCTGTCACCATATCCCACAGATCAGCATCATGTGCTAGAAAGAAGCTTTCAATTCTGTCTTTCCAGTAATCAAAGTTTTCTCCATCAAAGACTGGAGGTTTGTCGCTGAATCTGTCTCTATCCTCATTGTTGTCATTGCTGAAATGAGAGTTGTTTCCTGCCATTGTGTTTTTCTGACGCTGGATCTTGTACTGACACGGTTAAGTGTTTTAGCTCAGAACCAGGCGCTCTGATGCCAATTGAAGGGGTGAAAAACACAAGAAGGGGGGGGGGGTTGAATTGTAAAACTGGAATCTTAAAGCAAATGACAAGATATTTTTATCCTGGTTCGTTTGATCTCAAACTACTCCAGTCCACCCGTCAAGGTGATTTCGCCTCTCTCCAACGAGGTCTTAATTCACTATATTCAACTGAATACAAATCTGCTTTAACAACTGCTAAAGCCTTCTTGATTCAAACCACAATCCGGTTTGTCAAGGCAACACTTTCTTACAAAGGTATAAAACAAATGTGTGTGAATGTTTTCTACAAAACTTTATCACAACTGTGATGTATACACAAATTAAGCTTAGAAACTTAGAATGCTAAACACTAATGGAGTATCAGAGTTTGTGGTTTAGCAAAACTGGTAGATGAAGATTATTGTTCAGCTTTGTGCGTGTAGAGAGTTTGGAAGCATTAGCCATTATAATCTTCGAAGCCTTGTTTATATAGCACTTGAGAAGATGAACGTTGAATGCAATATTCTTGATTCAATGCTAATAACAAGCTTTCCTTTTTGAGCAGATCTTGTCTGGAATGAGGCCGTTGGAATTGATTAGCGTTCAATGCACAGTACCGTTGCTTCTTCAATGCACGTTCTGGCTTGGCTCATTCTGATTCTGCTTCGCTGCTGATGAACTATTGATTCTGTATCAGAGTGTTTACGCGCAGTTCTGTTCATCAAGCTTCAGCGTGTACGTGAGTTTGATCATCTGATCTTCACGTTCTGATTCAGCAACTTCTGATGCTGGTGTATCAAATCAAATTCTGATGCTGAAGAAGTGATCTTGCTTATTTTAATCAGCGTATCTGCAAGTCAGAGCATAGTAATTTTAGGCAGCATATAGTTTAAACATGAAACATATAAATACTATATCTTTTCACTTTGTTATCATCAAAACTTAAATATAGGGTACTAGATTCAAACATTGTTCTAACAATATGTACAAGCAAGTCACACAAGTTCCTAGTTTCAGGCTTGTATGGGGTTTCATAGGTAAGTACCCTCTTGAAGTTTAGTTGGCTCAACCTGTCCTAGAAATAGTAACTGGGTTCTAAGGAGCTCAATATCACTGGATTATTTTCTGTGTTCATTGTTTCAGTTTAGCCACTTTACTGGCGACCGAAACATTCCAATAAAACAACCCTCAATGAGTGTAGTATCGAGTATCTACCAACTTCGAACTGCACCAAAGCCGTTCATCTCACTACCCCTAAAAAGGCCAAGTTGGTCAAGTAAAGGTTCTAAAAGTCCATTAGTGCTTCATGACATCACTCAGCGGCCCTGTATTCTCTTTGATTAACTCAAAGGCTACCGGTACCCACCAATATGTCACACTAATATGGCTATTGCTTCAACCATGTCGGTATACCCCGCACAGTTTCCACAACGTATTGCTATTTACCTATGAATGTTTCCCAAATTCGGGTAGAGGATTCAAACCCAAACAATAGAACCAAATGTAAAGCAATCAAGTCAAGCAAGATAATCATATAAAGGTGATATAAAACCCTAAGGTAACCCCACTTTTATATATGTCCCCAGCAGAGTCGCCAGTTCTGTGATGCGGCGGGAGAACTGACTTGGGGTTTTGTGTTTTTTGTTCGCAAATGTTTCGGTTTAGCAAGAGTCGCCACCGGCTTTTATTTTATCCAAAAGGAAAGGTAAAAAAGCACAGGAAAGACCTTTGAGATTGTTTTTGGGTTCGGGGGGTAGATTATGAAAAGGGAAGGTGCTAGCACCCTTTTCATCCATGGTTTTCCATGGGCTCTTAGTTACTTGTTTTAGATCACTTGCTTTTCTTTTCCAATTGTTTGAAATGGTGCTTTTGTGTGTGGTTTTGAAAGTATTTTGAAAAGAGGCCTTTGTTTAGGCAACCTTTGTAATGATTCTTGTTTGAATGTATACAAAGGTGTTTGTCTTTTGAAAAATGTTTCAATGTTTGAAAGTTTGCTTGGAAAATGTTTTGAAATTGTGTGAGTGTTTGAAAATAGCAAGGATGGTTTGCAAGTTTGATTAAGTAACTAGGAGTTGTCTACCCTACTCAAAGATCTTTCCTACACATTTTTATTCCTTTGACATTGTTGTTTTACCATTGTATTTGGTAAATAACCTTGACTTTAGATGTTAAACGAGACAGGCGTGGGTCATCGTATGACCATGATAACAATGTTGCCAAGTATCTTAGCAAGTTTTTTGAGGGACTAGATCATTTTGTTTAGGCAACCAAGATAGCGTCATCAAGGGACTATGATCTTTTTGTTTTGTTTGATTTTTGTTTTGCCAAGATACCTAGCATGCATACCATGGCCATGTTTAAGGCAACAAGTGGATGAAACCCTAGGGGGTGCTTGTGTGCATTGGGTTGTCATTTTTCATGCATTTTTGTCTTGTGTTTAGTCATGCTATTTGTTTTGATTTTGGTCTTTGCATACAAACCCTAATTTACTATCATGGTATTTGAAAGCGGTAAAATGCGTAAAAGTAAATCTAAGACTATTACAACATTATTATAGGGAGGGGGATACAAGTTTGAATAGGGGATATTGCTCAAAATAAAACCTTAAAACTATTATTACAACCAAATTGAAATATTGCACAAGATAAATAAATAGACAAATATTTAAATGTACAAATAAATATAAATATGCAAAGGATGTTTTTGTATTTATTTTATGTATGTAAAATAAATTATTTATGTCTCAAAAATAAGAAAAATATTAATGATTATTTTTTGGAAAGGGTGGAAACCCTAGTTTTGATTTAAAAAGAAAATGCATATTCTAATTATTTATTTATTCATTTATGTACAAGAAAATAAATAAAAATATATATAAAAATGTTAAAAAATAATATTTGTGAGAAAATAATATTTTAAGTGTATAATATAATAAAATAAAAATATGTAAGTATTTTAATATTATTTACAAATTTATTTAAGAAAATAAAAGTATTTAACCTAATAAAATATTTATTATGCAAATAAAAATAAAATAAAAATATGATAAAATGCCAAAAATAAAGAAAATATTTGTTGTGATTTTTAATGTTCAAGAAAAAATAATAAAGTCAGAAAATAAAAATAGAAATGAAAAAAAATATGCAAAAATAAAGAAATGGGCCAAGGGGGTGCAAAAAGCAGGATGTGGGGTGTCAAAAGCAAGGCAGGCCAGACCCAGCCCAAGCTGCACTTCGTCCCTGACCTTGAGACAAAAAACGCGCGTTTTTCATCTTCAACTTGTTCTCTCTTGTTCTTGCATGAAATCAAAAACTCACAACATGAAACTTATAGAGCTTTAAACCACGATTCTAACCATATAAAAAACTTGATCTAACTCTAAGAAACCAGGGAGAATTTTATCACCCCCAATTTCTGACCTAAAAAATTCAGCAACTTCAACATCCAAATTCTCCTAGCTCAGTTAACATAAATGAATTCTATGCATATGTACAGTTCGAGGACATTAAGGGCTACATTTTTGCTTCACAAACCTAAGCCTAATGATTCCTAAATAAGGAGATAGAGTTTGACAAATACCTGTTTCAGCCAAGTTCGAATATGGCAATGTAGGAGTTGTGAGTGAGGCCTGAAGGACTTTTGAGCTTGCTTGATGTTCCCTTGACCTTTCCCAATGCTCAGCTTGCTTTGAAATGGCTTGAATCTCTCTATAGAACTCAACCTGCAAACTCAGAATTTGAAAATGATGAAGCTTGAAAATGAAGTTACAATTGCTTGATAAGGGCTGGGATAGTTCATATGTATTGTATGCAATGTGTCTGAAGTGGTTTGAGACAAAACGCACGAGTGGAATTTGTTTTGGAAGTGGTTCTGCAGGGCTTGCCCTGCTTTGGGCAGAAATGGAGTGTTTGGTGTATATGGGTGTTTTAGAGGCTTGTAACTCGTGTATTTGTCTTGGTGTGATATGCTGAAGTTGTTTGAAATGTGCACAAAGCTTGCTCTTATCAAATTTTCAAGTTGTGGACTTTTTGCATAATTGCTTGTTTGTGAAGAAAAGGTTGAAGTTGACAATGCCAAGGCTTGTACAGGCCTTTATTCTAACTGCACATAGTTGGTGAACTTTTCCTGATATTATTTAACTTTGTTTGCAGCAAAAGGCTTGGTCCATGGCTCAAGATAAACAATCTGACATAAAGCATGCTTTATCAAAGTGGCAATGTTACCTTTATGCCATTTTTGGATTAAACCTTTGTACAAAGCTTCCAAGACAAAAACAATGCTATTAACCATTGTATTTGCATTCAATTTTTGAGTGTAGAAGATATTAGAACCTGTAAACCAAGTACAAGCATGCTTTGGACAGAAATGCAAGTTGTAGCAATGTGCAAAATGCCTTGGACAAAAGTGATAATTTGCCATTTTCAAACTTTCGATTCTCCCTAACCATGAATGATCTTGGAGAGTTATTGGACATTTTGGAAAGCTTGTAACATGTTATACAATCCATATTTGAAATGAATTTTGAGATTCCACTTGGAACTATGTGAAAAATTGCCATGAAGATAGGTCAAAATCCAGCCTAAACTAGGGCAAAATTTCACTAAGTTAAAAGTTTCATGGACCCTTATTCACAAAATCATAACTTGACATCCAAGCATCTTTTGGGAAAACTTTGTGAATAAAAGTTGTAGATTTTGTGGAGGAAAACAATTTTAATGTTGGAAGTTTTCTTTGAATCCAATTGTATCATGGTAAAAAAGTTGGGCAAAGTTGGGAAAAAATAAGAAATTTTCATAACTTAGAAAATTTCTAAGTTATGAAAATTTTCCATTTTAAACCCTAATTTCCAATTTTAGGTTTCTTGGTGAACAAGTTTCATGTTTTGACACATCTTGATAAAAAATGACCCTTGGCACTTGATTTTGACTAAAAAGTCAAAGTTTGACTTTTCAGTGTACAGTTGATTTTTGATCAGTTGACTGGAAAATTCATCTGTCAATCCAATGCAATTGAGATATTTTGAACCTTGTGATTAGGTCAAAATGATTCCATTGAGTCCTTGAAACCTTTCTTGAACCCAATTTGCCATTGGCTAGGTGAAAAATCAGAAATTGCCCTTCTACAGTCAAAACCCTAAAAATGACCATTTTGCCCTTTTGGTGATCTGATCAAATTTCTTGAGGAGTTGTGGTCCAAACTTGATCAAATGGTTCATATGAGTCTATAATGTTGTTGTGGATAAAAATTTATGAGGTTTGACTGTAAATTGGCCACAGTTGACTTTTTCCCCAATACAACTGATTTTTAGGTTAACTGTCCAATTGACTGGGCAAAAATTTTATTCAAAGCTTGAAACTTGGTATGAGCAATCTTAGAGGTCCAACATGAAGTATGAAAATCACACAGGGCATTGGAAGTCCAAAAATCCTTGTGCAAACTCAAACCCTAATTTCAGATTAACAGTGCAAAGAGATGTCTTGAGCTGAGCAAATCCTAATCCTGTCTGGAGTCCAAAGAGTCTTGTGAGGGGAAATATTGATAAAATGAGAGGGCAAATTTTGGGGTACAACATTTGCCCATGTTCAATCTTCTTGAACCTGAAGAGTTAGATTGGCGAATTTTGTCGTTCGTGACTCGAAGGTAAAAGATGATTAGACACTAGAGTGCCCGTAAATTTGCACTCGTCAGAATGTACTTGAGGGAATGGGCTTAGAGATGCCATTTGGAGATGTGATATAATCTTGTTGGAGATGGGCTTAAAGATTCCATCCAAGAATGTTTGTTGAATTGTAAGTTGCAAATCAGAAGAATGAGTATCAGAATGGTATCCGCGTCTGGAACGTATCTGAACTGTATCTGGAGACTGAATCTATATGAGCAAGGGAATGGCGTCCGTGTCTGGAGCGTATCCGAGTTGTAGCTGTATTTGAATTTGAATGAATAACAGAATGATTGTCGTGTCTGGAGTGTATCTGTATTGTATCTGAAATCTGAAATCTGAATAAGCGACAGAATGACATCCGTGTCTGGAGCATCTCTGGGCTGGGGAACAGGTCTGAATGAGTGACAGAATGGATTCCGTATCTGGAGCGTATCTGGACTGTATCTGAAATTGAGATCTGTATGAGTAGCAGAATGACTTTCGTGTCTGAAGTGTATCTGAACTGTAACTAGGATCTAAATAAGAGACATAATGACTTTCGTGTCTGGAGTGTATCTGAACTTTGAAATTGATAGTTGAATCTGAATGAGAAATAGAATGGCTTCCGTGTCTGGAGTGTATCTAATCTGTATCTGATTGTTGAAGTCTAAATGAGTGACAGAATGGCATTCGTGTCTGGAGCGTACCCATACTGTATCTTGACTTTGAATTCTGAATGAGTAATAGAATGACTTCCGTGTCTGGAGTGTATCTTTACTGTATCATGAAATCTTTGGATAACTGTTAATCTTATCCTGAAAAGGGTAAAATGTTAGCTGAAACACAAAATTATGTTGCATGAAATGTATGATGTAATAAAATGTGTTTTATCAATGTTTATGATATATGAATGTAATGTATGCGCATGTAAGCTGATTAGCTGTCTTGCTGAGGAAAATAAATCCTTGATAGCTGGAGATAATAAAATCTTTGATTCGGGGAAAATAAATCCTTGACCGCTGTTGGAGATTCAAAATCTTTGATTGCTGAGGATGAGAAATCCTTGGACCACTGTTGGGGATAGAAAATCCTTGGCAACTCGCAGGGATTATCAAAAACTTTGACAACTTCTGTGGGGATGTGAGAATCCTTCACGACTTTCATAGGGATATATGGATCCTTCAAGTCTTTGGAGTTGGAGGATGATAAATATTCTGTTGTGAGAATGATGCCAAGTGTTGCTTGAGAAACCTGCTTGGGGAATCTTGAGAACTTTGATGACTATGTCTGGGGATTACACCATGGGAATCTTTACTCGGATGGGGAATAAGGAAAATCTTATGATCTCTACCGGGGATCAAACAAAGGAAAACCTTGATCTACTGGAGAGTAAGTAAGACTCTGATGGCTTCTGTGGGGAATTAAGAATGAGAATCTTCAATCTGTTGAGGAGTGGTGAATGAGAATCTTCGATCTGCAGGGGATTAAAAATTCTGACAAATTCATGTTGAGAGTAATGAAAACTCTGGCAGCTTCATTGGGGAATCGAGAATGAGAATCTTCAATCTGCTAGGGGAAATTGAATGCTTGGGGACTTCAAGTCGGGGAGTTAAAAATGAGAATCTTCCTTCTGTTGGGGAGTAAAAACTCTGGGGAATAGATATACTATTGGGGAGTAGCTATCCTTCTGGGGAGATCAGGAGCTTGAGTTGTATGCCAATCTACTGGGGAATTATCCTAGGTTGGGGATAAAAGTTAACTGTTAACTGGTTGATTCTCAAACTTTAAGAGAACTTGTTGGGGAATCTGGAGAAAACTGAATGGTTTTTGCTGTAGATTGATAGTTGGAAATTTGACTCCGTTGGGGAAAAGGTTTCATCTCCGCTGAGGGTCTGTAGTTCAAAGTTTTTGCTCCGCTGTGGATTGGGAATTTGAAAACTTAACTCTGATGGGAAATAAAGGTTTGAAAATATAACTCCACCGGGGATTGGGGGTTTGAAGTTTAACTTTGGCGGGGATTTTGAAATTCAATTCCGCTGGGGATATGTATTTCAATGGTTTTAGCTCCGCTGGGGATCTAGATGATGTACTGCAGGGGACTTCTCTGGGAATAGCCTAAAGACGCTTTCCTATCCTTTCAACCTGTCAATAATTATTCTTTCCCATTTTGTTTATTTGTAAACAGTGATTATATTCAAATGCATATGCTTATTAATAAATCATTGGACATTTTCAAATAAAACACAAGTGTAAAGAAGAAAAGGCAAATAGTTTTTCTGCACTTTGAAGTATCTTTGTATTAACTTTGTGTAACTATTTTGTACAAAGGAGACATACATCCTAGTAAGAGAATGTTGCCATAAAGAATGAGAAAAATTTATACAAAGAAAGATGGCTATGTGTAAAAATTCCACGGGGTTCCCGTTCTGCTATAGCCTTCGTAACTCTGAATATCTTGTCCATTCATTGCTTCGTCCGAAGATGATTGGATTGATCAGAAGCCCGAAGTTTGTCTGTGAAGAGATTGTCCTTAAAGTGATCCGACGAGACATATTCATACGCTTTAATTCCCTAACTTTTTCCTGGACCGCCCTTTCGGGTTTTCGATCCACCGGGAAACCCTTTTTTTCCCAAGTCGCCCTTTTGAGTTTTCAACTTGCCGGGTGTACAGATTTTTTTTGTTTTATCCCTAATTTTTGCCTGAATCGCCCTTTCGGGTTTTCGATTCACCGAGATGCCCATTTTTGCCCAAGTCACCCTTTCAGGTTTTCAACTTGCCCGGTCATTTATGCGTAGTATCTTTTGACTATGTCTGCGTTCGCAGGGTGCGGCAGGTCATCACCGTCCATGGTGTTTAAGATCATTGCCCCACCAGAAAAGATGTTTTTGATCACAAATGGTCTTTCGTAGGTAGGAGTCCATTTGCCCCTGGGATCACTTTGCGGCAAGATGATCCGCTTGATTACAAGATCCCCGACTTGATACACCTGGCATCTGACTTTCTTGTTGAAAACCTTGATCATTCGTTTCTGATACGCCTGACCATGGAAAACAGCAGTAAGTCACTTTTCATCAATCAAGTTAAGTTGATCAAGCCGGGTCTGAATCCAATCGTCTTCACTCAAACCAGCATCTTTCATGATTCTCAAGGAGGGAATCTGAACCTCGATATCTAAAACAACTTCCATGTCATATACCAAAGAATAGGGTGTTGCCCCAGTTGAAGTGCGTGTCGTGGTACGGTACCCGTGCAGAGAAAACGGTAGCATTTCATGCCAGTCCTTGTAGGTGACTGTCATCTTTTGTATGATCTTCTTGATATTTTTGTTCGTAGCTTTGACAGCACCGTTCATCTTTGGCCGATAGGGAAATGAATTGTGATGTTGAATCTGGAACTGCTCACACAAGGCGGTGATCATAATATTGTTAAGGTTTGTACCGTTGTTAGTGATGATCCTTTCGGGGATACCGTAACGATAAATGAGGTTCTGTTTTATGAAGCTGGCAACAACATTCTTTGTGACGGATGCGAAGGAAGCTGCTTTGACCCACTTGGTGAAGTAATCAATGGCCACCAGGATAAAGCAGTGTCCATTGGATGCTGTAGGCTTGATCTCTCCAATCATGCCGATTCCCCACATAGCGAATGGCCAAGGAGCTGTTAAGACATTGAGAGGAACTGGAGGTATATGTACCTTGTCTGCATAGATTTGACATTTGTGATAAGTCCTGGAATGTTAATGGCAGTCAGCTTCCATGGTAGACCGGTAATAGCTTGCCCGTAGAATCTTCTTAGCCATCGTATATCCGCTAGAGTAAGTGCCAAAGGTACCATTGTGCAGTTCATCCATGATCTACTCAACTTCAACCTTGTCCACACAACGGAGTAGAATTCAATCATGATTGCGCTTGTATAGGATACCATTGCTCAAGAAGAACTTGGCTGAGAATCTTCTTAAGTACTTTTTGTCGTTGACTGAAGCTCCTTCAGGATATTCTTGCGCCTCGAGATACCTTTTGACTTCATGGAACCAAGGTCGGTCCACTACTTCGGTATTAATCTCGTGACAATGTACTGGTTCGTCTATCTGTTCAATGGTGATTTGGGGAGCCTCATTATCCCAGTTAAGTTTAAACATGGATGACATTGTAGCTAGAGCATCTGCTACATGATTTTCTTCTCGCGGGAAGTGCTCGAAGGTAATCTGCTCGAAATGTGGTAACAATGTCAGGACATGTTCTTTGTAAGGGATGAGGTTTGGATGTTTAGTATCCCACTCTCCTTTGATTTGACTGATAACCAAAGTTGAGTCCCCAAACACAATCAAGGAATTGATTCCCAAGTCAATAGCAGCCTTGAGACCAAAGATACAAGCTTCATACTCGGCCATGTTGTTGGTGCAGCTGAAACAGAGTCTGGCAGTGAAAGGTGTTTGGCAACCTTCTGGTGAAATGAGTATCGCTCTGATACCATTGCCAAGTGCATTAGAAGCATCGTCAAAGTATAGGGTCCATCGGGATCCTTGTTCAGGTCCGTCATATGGTATGTTCTCTTCAATGTTGTCTAATGTCATGATATCCTCGTCGGGGAAGTCGAACCTCATGGATTGGTAATCTTCGACAGCTTGATGGGCCAGATGGCCAGCTAGCACACTCCCCTTTATATCTTTTTGGGTCGTGTACTGTATATCGTATTCCGTTTGGATCATATGCCATCTAGCGATTCTTCCAGATAAAGCAGGCTTCTCAAATATGTACTTGATCAGATCCATCTTAGATATCAGCAAAGTGGTATGAGTCAACATATACTGCCTTAGCCGGCGAGCAGCCCATACCAAAGTGCAGCAAGTTTTCTCGAGCAGTGAGTATCGGGTCTCACAGTCGGTAAACTTTTTGCTAAGGTAATAAATGGCATGCTCTTTTCGGCCAGACTCGTTATGTTGGCCCAGTACGCACCCTGTTGAATTCTCTAGGACAGTCAGATACATTATTAGCGGTCTTCCTTTGATGGGAGGCATCAATATAGGAGGTTCTAGCAAATACTCCTTGATTTTATCGAAAGCAACATGAGAGTCATCATTCCATTTAACCACCTGATCTTTCTTCAACAGCTTGAAGATTGGTTCACAGGTAGATGTTTGGTGAGAAATGAACCTTGCAATGTAGTTTAGGCGTCCCAAGAAACTTCTGACCTCCTTCTCAGTGCGAGGGGCAGGCATTTCTTATATAGCTTTGACTTTGGCAGGATCAACCTCGATGCCTTTGTTGCTGACAATGAAACCCAAGAGTTTACCGGACCTGACTCTGAAAGTGCACTTGTTAGGGTTCAGTCTGAGCTTGTACTCCTTCAACCTGACAAACAGCTTTTGCAGATGGTCAAGGTGTTCTTCTTCTGTCTGTGATCGGGCTATCATGTCGTCTACGTAAAACTCTATCTCATTATGTATCATATCATGAAACAAAGCCACCATAGCGCGTTAATAGGTTTCCCCGGCATTCTTCAGTCCAAATGGCATCACTTTGTAGCAGAACTTACCCCACTATGTAACAAAAGTAGTTTTCTCCATGTCCTCAGGGGCCATTTAGATCTGGTTATAGCCTGAGAATCCGTCCATGAAAGAAAATACCTTGTGCTGAGTTGTATTGTCAACCAAGATGTCAATGTGCGGAAGTGGAAAGTCATCTTTAGGGCTGGCCCTGTTTAAGTCTCTGTAATCCACGCACATTCTGACTTTGCCGTCCTTCTTAGGCACGGGCACGATGTTAGAAATCCATTGTGGATAGGAAGTAACAGCAAGAAATCCAGCATTGAACTACTTCATAACTTCAGCTTTGATCTTTTCAGACATGTCGGACCTCATGCGGCGAACTTTCTGTTTAACTGGTGGACAATCTTCTCTCGTGGGTAGACGATGTACCACAATGTCTGTATCAAGTCCCGGCATGTCTTTGTAAGACCAGGCGAAGATCTCAACATATTCATTCAACAGCTGAACTAAGCGCTCCTTGACACTTGGCTCTAGGTTGGCACCCACTCTAACTTCTTTTCTTTCTTCCTCTGCACCCAAGTTGATTGTCTCTAACAACTCCTTGTGAGGCAGAAAAGCCCTTTCTTCCTATTGTAGCAGTCTAGCCAATTCTCCAGGTACCTCACAGTCTTCATCACCTTCGTATTCGGCATGGTAGACCAAATCTTCAGAGTCACTGAAGGCCATAGCAGAATTGTTACCCATGGAATCCAGAATGGATGGGTACTTGCATTGGTGAGTGTGGGTGTGTGTGAGGGATAGCCACCTTTAAACAAATAAAATGTAAAAAGAAAGACAATGAACACAAAAGTTTATATGTGAAAACATCCATGATTCATTAAAATGGAATATGAAGATGAAAAATCAAACCCTTACAAATGGACCTATGTGCCTCGGGTAAGGCACAAGGTTAAAAGTGTACGAATTGTTTAAGAAATATTACAAACCAACAGAAATGTTTGAAAGATGAATTACTGATTGATGAAAGTAATGGGAACAAAATCCTTTGCCTCCCAATTGCATAGTCCTCTGTCCACATTAGGGAAAATCCAGTCTTCTAAGTTGATATCCTCTTCACTATCCTCCAAAGCATTGACTCCATGATGGGTGATCTTTACTGGTGGCCCTCCAGCCCGGGAGCAGCGTACAACCTTTTGAGCAGAAGCAGTGAAACCCAAGCCGAATTTATCAGATTTAAAGGGAAAGTCGGGAAGCTGCCCCCAGATTGTGCTTCCTCCTTCTTCAACCACAGCCTTTGCATCTTTGAGAAACGACATCCGAGGCGGAGGTCGGGTAATCATGGGTACAGAAGGCACTGTCTTGGTCGCTGCAATCTCCTGAGCTACCTCTTCAAAATGCCTAAAGGGGGTTTCGATGAATTCACCATCCAAGGGGGTGCAAAAAGCAGGATGGGGGTGTCAAAAGCAAGGCAGACCAGGCCCAGCCCAAGCTGCACTTCGTCCCTGACCTTGAGACAAAAAATGCGTGTTCTACATCTTTAACATGTTCTCTCTTGTTCTTGCATGAAATCAAAAACTCACAACATGAAACTTATAGAGCTTTAAACCACGATTCTAACCATATAAAAAACTTGATCTAACTTTAAGAAACCATGGAGAATTTTATCACCCCCAATTTCTGACCTAAAAAATTCAGCAACTTCAACATCCAAATTCTCCTAGCTCAGTTAACATAAATGAATTATATGCATATGTACAGTTCGAGGACATTAAAGGCTACATTTTTGCTTCACAAGCCTAAGCCTAATGATTCCTGTTGTACCCCAAAATTTTCCCTCCATTTTTCACAAGAAATTACAACCCCAGGGTTTTCTCTGGTTTTTCAAGACCGGCTCGAGAATCGGTCAAATAGGCTTTTCTTTGACAGTAATCCAGAATTAGGGTTTCCACTGATTTTGTTGAGATTGGCTCAGGAATTGATCAAGCAGACTTTTCTTTGACAGTAATCCAGGATTGGGGTTTGCACTCACATTTCTCAGAAGAAATTGAATCCACAGTATTTCAATTGACTGTTACATTATTTTTACGCTTGTTCAAAATTACTGGTTATTTCTCAAAACCTAGTTATCTGGGGTAGGAGCTGAGACTGTTGTTTGGAACTTTGAGGCATTGGTTTGATCAGTGGAGTGAAAATTGTATGGAATGCTTGTTTGTTTAACTGTACAAAGCATGGTTAATTGGAAGGCCAGGCGTATTGTGATTAATGCGAGATTGCGAGACCGCAAAGTTTGTTGATTATTTATTTCATCTGGATTAAAGTTATTGGGATGCATTTCCAGTTATTTTAATTTAAGAGACTTAAATAATTAAATAGACAATACAAGGAAAGAATGGAATATTTGACAGTAGAAAATTCTTATTTGACAAAGACTTTGTTTATTTCAAATATTGTTGCAAATTTTATTCGAATATTGTAAATTTACAATTTACAGTGTTTACAATAATATTTATTACAATAAATGAAAAGAAAATATAATAAATCTAAGTCTAAATCTATGGAGATCTTTGACTTCTACTTTTACTGCATCCTCCATTATTCAACTGGTACTTACCTGCAAAGGACAGAAGAAAAAGGAAATCATTACAGTTAACTGAAAAAGCATTTTCAAGCAAATAAATAAAAAGTCATCATTAAAGCTTGTTGGTCGGAATCAGATTGTTATTGGGTTCATCATGTTTTACTTGTTCTCTTTGCAAATCACAAGAAGGTTTCTCTTCTTGGTTCGCAAAGAGGAAAGTAAAAATAATTTGCAAGCATACAATTAATTCAAAATGCAAAGATATAAGGCAGCAAGACAAAGCAAACTGAATTCCCAAACTGCATTAGTCAACTAAGTCAGCATGAGCAAGCATGGCAAGCTAACTACAAATGCAAACTAATGTCAAACTAAGTTACCAAGCTGTCAAAGCAGAAAAGTTGTCCAAGAAAGTACACAAGCTGTCAAAGAAAGCATACAATGCAGGAAATATGGAAACAAGTACACAATGTAGAGATAAACCAAGATACAAGAAAGAAGGCTTGTCAATTTCATCATCATGTTCTGCCCAACAAGCTTTTCATAAAAGATATAATAAGCAATTTAAAAATGCTTTTATGGAGAGAGAAAGAGAAAACCAGAAAAAGGTTTGCAGTTTTGGCAGGCTGTAAAAGATATAAGAGAACAAGACTGTAAACAGTCCAGGAGGAAGAGGAGATATACAGAGCAAAAACTGCAAAACCTGTTTGTAAACTAAAAACCCGCAGTCTTCAAAACTACAAAAGCAACAAGCTCACCAAAACTCAGGAGCTCAGTTCAAAACTGCCTCCAAAACTAAAACCTACAAACTGCCTCCAACTGAACCTACATACCAGAAGCTAGCATAACCTGCAAGACTGCTTCTCAAGCCAACAAGCCCAAGCCTGACTTCCCAAAAGCTCAAACAACAAACTTGTAAAACTAAAAACACTCGGTTACATATACTGCAAAATTGCAAGCTCAAAAAACCCTGAGACCTGTTTGTAAACACTCACAAGCCTTCAAGCCTGCTTTCAAAACCAACCTGTTTTAAACTGCATAAACTGCTAAACCTGTTAAAAAGTCCAAAACAAACCTACTATCAAGGCCAAAAACTACCTAAACTTCAAACAAGTCAACTAACAACCTCATCTCCAACAAGAGAAAGGAAGAACTTGTAGAACAAGCAAAATAACAATACTGACTTTCAGGTTCACCATCACAAAACATCAACAAATTCAAATCCAAGCTAACAACAAGCAATATTTCAGAATACATATGTTCATCATCAAATAATCAGGGTACTCAAAGAAGAAGAGAGAATCAGAAACAAATATTCAAGTGTGTTCAGAACAACATCATCATCAGATAATCAGGGAGGAAGGATGTAGAGACAAAAATAAACAAAGACCAAATCTCAGAAAGTCATCATCATTGATACCAAATACCCAACACTCGAAGAAGAGGAAGAAGTCCAGAAGTGAATAAAACAACAAATAAGTTTCAGAATATAAGCTTCATCATCAACGAATCATCAAATCAAAAGCACAACAGAAATACCAGAAGCCCAACGCAATCGTCACGCTCCTCCTTCGCCTAGCCACCACGGAGTGTCACCGGTCTCATGCCTCTCTCTCTTCTTCCGTTTTCAACCCAGAAAAACGCCAAAGGTATGGTCATTTTTCTCTCAAAACTTTCGTTGTAGCTCACACACAAAACATCAAAGATTAAGTATTGAAAACGATAAACATGCAAGAGTCAAGCGTTGAAGCTGTAAAAAACCTAACAAGATAAAATTCGTACCGTTCAAGCACGATCAACGTGGACCGCTGTGAAGACGAGAGAGAGCGTGGGCGACACACCGACAATTGGGCGTGAGAGAGAATTTCAGTTGTCCATGGCTGAGAATGAGGAAGAGAGAACGAAGAAGATGGAAGGAGGTGCCGATGTACTAAAACCAAACCCTAGATTCTGAATGCACAAAACACCAACCCTAACAAAACTTGTTCAAACACCCATATGGGCCTTCTCCGAAATAAAATCCCTAAGCCTAATACTTCTACTGGCGCCTGCACCCCCCCTTTAATCTAATTTTTGTTTTTTACTTGGGCCATATACTAATCCTAAGCCCTTTACTATCACCTCTCCTTAATTTTTCTTTAGAAACTATTGCTCTTTTTTTATTTATTTTGATAAATAATTTTTTTTAACATAATTTTAATTTTCTTTACTAATTGATATTTGCCATACAATAATGATAGAGTTTTCCTTAAAAAAAAGGGGTAATGTAAATAATAGAATTTTAACTTAAATAATTTTTTCTTTTGTTCTTTAAAACTCTTTGTTTATATAATTAACAAAAATACAAAAAATAATAATAAATACTTAATCTTTTTAAGTTAAAATTTTTATTTGATCATTTGTAAATAAATATACGCATCTCATATTTCTTTGATTTTCGTTATCTTATACTTTGTTATAATTTTACATTGAGAATGCGACAGTTCAATTTGGTTGTAATATATAATTAGACATTACTATTCTGATAAGACTCACCCCCATTTGTAAACATTTGTACCCCCAATCCCCGGATACTTATTTGTAATAACGTAGACTTTAAATTCCCGCAATTTATCGCTTTCAATATACTGTGTAGTAATTAGGGTTTGTATGCGAAGATTCAAAATCAATCGCTAGATGACCTAATACAAGATAAATGCATGAAAATCAATACACAATTCACACTTTCACCTCTAGGGTAACCTCGCTTGTTGCCTCGGAAAATGCAATCACGTCCCTCGAGTATGAGACACTCTAGCAAATGCCCCTTCGATAAACAATGATCGTAGTCCCTCGATAACCCTCGATGTTGCCTTCGATAAAACTATCTCGTCCCTTACAAAATTGCTAGAGCGTCTCACAAGTTGCTTTCAATGATTGTATACGATGACCCGCGCCTGTCCCGTTTAACATCCTAACGCAAGGTTGTTCACCAAATACATTGGTGAAACAACACTGTTAAAAAGGATTAAAAATATAAGAAAGATCTTTGAGTAAAATAGGGTAGACAACTCTTAGTTACTTGATCAAAAATCTTGCAAAAAATCCTTGCCATTTTTCAAACACACTTCACAACACAACTTCAAAACAATTTCAAAACAACTTTCAAAACATTGAAATATCTTTTCAAAAAGACACACACCTTTGTATATATTCAAACAAGAATCATTACAAAGGTTGCCTAGACAAGGCATCTTTTTCAAAACATTTTCAAAACCACACACATAAAGCACCATTTCAAACAATTGAAAAGCAAAGGCAAGTGATCTAAAACGAGTAACTAAGAGCCCATGGATAACAATGGATGAAAAGGGTGATAGCACCTTCCCTTTTCATAATCTACCCCCCGAACCCAAGAAGACATCTCAAAGGTCTTTCCTGTGCTTTTTAACCTTTCCTTAGGATAAAATAAAAAGTCGGTGGCGACTCTTGCTAAACCGAACAAGTGCGAAAACAAACGCAAAATCCCAAGTCAGTTCTCCCACCGTATCACAGAACTGGCGACTCTGCTGGGGAATTCTAAAAGTGGGGTTACGTTAGGGTTTTAGATCACATTTACATGCTTACCTTGATTGCTTTGATTGCTTTACTTTTTGGGTTCCTTGTTTGGGTTTGTTTTAAATCCTACACCCAGATTTGGGGGCACCTTTTAGGTAAGTAGCAATAAACTGTGAGGGAACTGTGCGGGGTATACCGACATGGTTGAAGCAGTAGCTACGTTAGTGTGACATATTTGTGGGTACCTGTATCCTTTGAGTTAATCAAAGAGAATACGGGGCCGCTGAGTGATGTCATGAAGCACTAACGAACTCTTAGAACCTTACTTGACCATCTTGGCCTTTTTAGGGGTAGTGAGGTGACCGGCTTTGGTGCAGTCCGAAGTTGGTAGACACTCGATACTACACTCATTGAGGATTTTTTTCTTGGAATATTTCGGTCGCCAGTAAAGTGGCTAAACTGAAACCATGAACACAGAAAATAATCCAGTGATATTGAGAACCTTAGAACCCGGTTTCTATTTTAGGACAGGTTGAGCCAACTAAATTCAAGAGGGTACTTATCTACAAACCCCATGCAAGCCTAAGCCTAAGGACTTGTTTTGCTTTGTGTGAATATGATTATCTGTATATACACTTGCTTACTTTTGCATACCTGTACATAACATCATAACATCATACCATAGCATTTTCAATAACCATTTCGAGGATCTCGAGGGTCTTTGATGCAGGGTCACGTTGGACCAGACGTCTACCAAAGGGCAAGAGGATTTTCCTTTAAAACAAACGCCGTCAAAGATCAAGTGCAACAATTTGAATCAGGGGCTATGACCCACTTGACATGGTGAGCTTGATTCTCGTAGAAGGATGTCCACCGATACAAAGTTCTCCAGTCAAAGATGCTGATCAAAGTTCAAACTCTAACATTTTCTTGTGTTTACCCCGAGAGATCCTTGAAAACATGCATCCACATATCATGCATTGTATCATAACAGGTTTTCCTTTTCAGGTTTCCTTATTCTCCTACTGTTTATTTCAGTAGATATGGCTCTAGAGAGGACTGTCAAAGATATCCAGGATCAAAATGCTCAACTTCAAGAAATGTTCTTGAACCTGTCCCAGAGGCAAGAAGAAGTGAAAGCTCTCCTCACAAGGGGCATGGTCCTAGGAAATCCAGGCGGCGTCAGGAATGATCAGTTGGAAGAGCTACAGATTGAGCTGGCAACAATGAAAATCCAGATGATGGGACAACTGGTGGGCCAGATGGCTCTCATTCAAGACCTGGCTCAAAGACAAGAAGAGCTCAAGGTTCTCGTCAACAAACTGCTTCGAGATAACCAAGTGGGGAAAACAACTTGGGTTGAAGATCAAGTCATCATTCAACCTCCTCTGAGACAAGAAGACAAGGGAAAAGCTCCCCAACTTGCTTCAGGGTCACAAGCCCAGGAACAACCTCGCCAGCATCAACGGGGTAATCGGCGTAAGAAAAATACGTCTGGAAGACATTTCTCTGAGACTGACATACCATCATCTATAATACTGAAACGCTTGTTGGAGGTCAATCTTCTTGCTTTAAGGGATCCTATTCGGAAGCCCAATACCTCTGCTCCTAGCTACCACCCCGACGCATTTTGTGTATACCACTCCCATAGTCCTGGACATGACACCGATGATTGTTGGGCTTTGAAAAACAAGATCCAAGACTTGATTGATGAAGGAGTGCTGGAATTCATGCCGGATGGCGAGATGAAAATATTTCGCTAAGGGTTCTCCACCTGAATTGACAAAGTTCGAACTAAGAGACTTTTTTTTCATTTGAATTTTCAAGTTGTAATTTCTTTTATTATTCAAACAATTATTTGTTGATGTCAAACTCTGTTTCATTAATGCATTGCATATGTTTGTCTTGAATTTATCCATTCGTTTTCACTATTCTTGAACTATGCTTTCTACTTTATGACATTTAACTCTTTCAAAAGAGCTACAAGCCTTTAGAGGGAGGATGACGAAACAATGCCATAATCTCATACAGTATGCTTTTGAACAGACCTTGCTGACGATGTACAGACATTTCTTTCAAATCCTAAACACTGGAGTTATAAGGAAGATAATCCCTAGTCAACCCCTTCGAGCCAAAGAAATAGGAGTTTTCTGTTTTGAACACAAATTGAAACCTTTGATTTGAACCTAGGGCAGAGTAGTCTCTCATTTAATTCAAAAGATGCACATTAAAGTCGCAAACTCTCAGTTCGTAATACAACGAATGACATCAAAAACATTCCTTAGTGAACTTTGTTTGCAGCAAAAGGCTTGGTCCATGGCTCAAGATAACCAATTTGACATAAAGCATGCTTTATCAAAGTGGCAATGTTACCTTTATGCCATTTTTGGATTAAACCTTTGTACAAAGCTTCCAAGACAAAAACAATGCCATTAACCATTGTATTTGCATTCAATTTTTGAGTGTAGAACATATTAGAACCTGTAAACCAAGTACAAGCATGCTTTGGACATAAAAGCAAGTTGTAGCAATGTGCAAAATGCCTTGGACAAAAGTGATAATTTTCCATTTTCAAGCTTTCCATTCTCCCTAACCATGAATGATCTTGGAGAGTTCTTGGACATTTTGGAAAGCTTGTAACATGCTCTATAATCCATATTTGAAATGAATTTTGAGATTCCACTTGGAACTATGTGAAACATTTCCATGAAGATAGGTCAAAATCCTGCCTAAACTAGGGCAAAATTTCACTAAGTTAAAAGTTTCATGGACCCTTACTCACAAAATCATAACTTGAGATCCAAGCATATTTTGGGAAAACTTTGTGTATCAAAGTTGTATATTTTGTGGAGGAATACAACTTTCATGTTGGAATTTTTCTTTGAATCCAATTGCATCATGGTGAAAAAGTTGGACAAAGTTTGGAAAAAATAAGAAATTTTCATAACTTAGAAAATTTCTAAGTTATGAAAATTTTCCATTTTAAACCCTAATTTCCAATTTTAGGTTTCTTGGTGAAAAAGTTTCATGTTTTGACACATCTTGATGAAAAATGACCCTTGGCACTTGATTTTGACTAAAAAGTCAAAGTTTGACTTTTCAGTGTACAATTGATTTTTGATCAGTTGACTGGAAAATTCATCTGTCAATCCAATGCAATTGAGATCTTTTGAACCTTGTGATTAGGTAAAGATGATGCCATTGAGTCCTTGAAACCATGCTTGAACCCAATTTGCCATTGGCTAGGTGAAAAATCAGAAATTGCCCTTCTACAGTCAAAACCCTAAAAATGACCATTTTGCCCTTTTGGTTATCTGATCAAATTTCTTGAGGAGTTGTGGTCCAAACTTGATCAAATGGTTCATATGAGTCTATAATGTTGTTGTGGATCAGAAATTATGAGGTTTGACTGTAAATTGGTCACAATTGACTTTTTCCCCAATACAGCTGATTTTTAGGTCAATTGTCCAATTGACTGGGCAAAAATTTGATTCAAAGCTTGAAACTTGGTATGAGCAATCTTAGAGGTCCAGCATGAAGTATGAAAGTCACATGGTGAATTGGAAGTCCAAAAATCCTTGTGCAAACTCAAACCCTAATTTCAGGTTAACAGTGCAAGGAGATGTCTTGAGCTGAGCAAACCCTAATCCTGTCTGGAGTCCAAAGAGTCTTGTGAGGGGAAATATCGATAAAATGAGAGGGAAAATTTTGGGGTACAACAGTTGAGAAGATGAGATCACAAACTTTAAAAGGTGTAAAGAATGGAATCAAATGGATGCTTGAGCTGAAAGTTGTGATGAGTCTAAGTTGAGGAAAAGATGTTGACTTTTTGTACTTAGAAAAATTCTAAGTTTTTCTTCAAAAATGACTTATAATGTCTTGCATCCAAACATGGCCTTCCATTAAAAATTTGACCTTGACCAAAAAATATGGCATGAAGTAGATCTCTTGAATGACATTTGTAGACTTGAAACATTCAAAAACTCCAAAAATTGAGAAAGTTATGACTTTGTGAAGTTGGTGAAAATTCATGAGATGACCTATACTCTTTTGCATCCTTAGGGAATCTTCCACCCATTTTCAAGCTTAGAACATAAAAGAAGATTTGAATTTCACATGTTTAAGATCATTATGGAAAATGAATTGGATCAAGGAGATAAAAATTTACCAAGTTATGATCTTTTGAAGTCACATAAGGGAATTTGATGGCATGTCTAGAGGACTTGTAATCTTTCTTCAACATTAGGCATCTTACACATGAAATATTCTTGAAACTTTTGAAGTGGTTTGTTGATAACCCTTTAAATAGAAGTATATCTTTGGAATCACCCAAAAATACCAAAAGATGAGAAAGATATAGCACTTAGTAGTTCAAAACCCTAGCTCCTAGAGCAACAAAATGCCTTGGAAACCCTTTTCAATTTTGACAAACTTTCTTGTGCAAATACTTTTTCATGTAAATAGAAGTTATTGAGGATGATAATCAGAAACCATAGAAACCATAACCACTTCCAAATATAACAATTGAGGGAATTATGCACTTGTGATCAAGAAATCAAGAACTTGTCCAATTAGGTCAAACCTCTTCAATCAAATTTTGCATCCTTTGACTTTCTTTGACAAATTGAGGCATGATGAATCATAGTAGACCTTTTCATGATGTAACTTTAAAGAATCTTCAATGATGAAGCTTATAACTCAATTAAATCTTGTTGAAGAAGGCATGGAAATAAACTCATGAACCTATAGATCAACCTGATGAAATGTGTTGTGCTTCCACCTATAGCATCATCAACTAGAGTAAACATTCATAGTATTCATTGGTTAAAAGTTAATCAAAATAAAACATAGATGATCACAAAATACAAGTCAATGTGCTTGGTGATTCCCCATGAGCAAAGCTAAATATAAGGATATGAACCAAAGCCTAGTGTGATCTTGTTGTGATCGAGTTGATATGAGATGATAGAGGGATCTTAAGGGAAAAAATTGGAGTACAACACCACCAACTCCTCTAAATATCCTGAGTTCTCCTTGGACATTTTTGATGTGGGGAATTGATATGATAGGAATGATCAAACCGAAAGCCTCCAACAAACACTGGTTCATACTAGTTGCCATCGATTACTTCTCCAAGTTGGTGGAAGTTGCATCCTACGCAAATGTGACAAGACAAGTGGTTACTCGATTCATCAAAAAAAATCTCATATGCAGATATGGGGTTCCTACCAGGATCATTACAGACAACGGGTCCAATTTGAACAACAAAATGATGAAGGAGTTATGCGATGACTTCAAGATCTAGCCTCATAATTCCTCACCATATCGACCCAAAATGAACGGAGCCGATGCAGCTGCCAATAAGAATATCAAGAAAATAATTCATAAAATGGTGAAGACATACAAGGATTGGCATGAGATGCTCCCTTTTGCTCTACATGGCTATTATACTTTTGGACGTACATCAACAAATGCAACTCCTTTCTCTCTAGTATATGGCATGGAGGCAGTACTCTCGGTTGAAGTAGAGATTCCATCACTTCGAGTTTTGATGGAAACAAAGCTTGAAGAAGAAGAGTGGGTTCAGAAGTGATTTGATCAGCTTAACCTCATTGAAGAAAAACGCTTGACAGCTTTATGCCACGGTTAGTTGTACCAAAAGCGGATGAAGAAGGCATTCGACAAAAAGGTTCATCCTCGAGTATTCAAAGAAGGAGAGTTGGTACTCAAGAAGATTCTACTAATTCACCTTGATTCGCGTGGTAAATGGACACCTAACTACGAAGGTCCATATGTGGTAAAAACATCATTCTCAGGTTGTGGTCTTATCCTCATAACAATTGATGGGGAAGAATTGCCATATCCGACAAATTCAGAAGTAGTCAAAAAATACTATGTATAAAAAGCTCGCTAAGTTCGAACCCTAAATGGGCGACTTAGGAAAAAAGGAGCGTCCCGGTGGATTGAAAACCCTAAATGGAGATCCTAGGGACATACACAAAAAAATTATTCTGGTGGATTGAAAACTTGAAAGGGCGATCCAGACAAAAGTTAAGGATCTTACTAAAAAAAAAAGACTGTGATCTAAGAACCACGACTACGACCACGAAGGAGATGGATTGATCTAAATCATTCGACTCATAAGCAAAGGAGATTGGAGCTATCAAAAGGAAATTGGAGAAATAACAGTAGCAATTATCATTTTCATTGTTATTTTCAATTTTTGTTAAACTTTCTGTAATTACCTCTTTTAAGGAATTGCATCTTGTACTCTCTTTTATTCAAAGGCATATTTATCAATAAAACATGTACTTTTGCAATCTTTCAATTGTGTTTTTCCTTTTCAGACTTGTTTACAAGTACTACAGTTATTTCTTATGAATACTGTGTTGAGATCACTTTGGGGATTTGACGATAAAATAAAAGCATTTGATAAAACATCAAAAGCATTTTGGGTAGAAAAACATCAAAAAGAAATCCATGCCTACGTCCATGTTTACATCCACATCTATGTCTGTAACTACGTCCACACATGCGTCTGTGATATAGATATCAAAATCTTGCTGACCCTTGTTCACCATATTCAAATCAACTCGAAAACACCACAACAACGTAACATATAGTGTTGGGAGAGTCAGTGACACAAAACCAGTGGTTTAAAAGAGGAGAACATAAATTTTTTTACAACAAGCATTTGGAGCATATACAAATAACTCAGTGCATATACATTTTGGGGTTCATATCAACTTGGGGGAATTATGCATCATGCATGGCATTTTCTGAGCACATATTTAGATAAAACTACAAACTTTCTTGGGGATCATCATTGCATTATTTAATTCATAAAACAAACAAACACCTTGGTTGAGAACATACACAACTAGTGAACTCCGATCTTATATTTAGTCTCGTTATCTAAGATTCGATTACCGAAAACACTCTTCAATTATCTACCCTCTAGGTCGTGGTAGGTATGGGAATTCTTAGGATTACATTATTTATCTTCTAGGTCGTGATAAATACGTAAGACTATAAGTACGAAGTGTTCCTAAGAGGGGGGTGAATTAGGTACTTTAAAATTTTTCTGGTTTTAGTGATGATGGATATTATTTTTTGGTTTATGGTGAGTTTATGAAAGAGTAAAGTGCAGAAAAATAAAGAGACACAAGCGATATATCTTGTTCCCCTCATAGTCCGAGAGTACTCCAGTCCCCTTTCAACATGAAAGAGATTTCCTTATAGTGGCAAACTTAACAAGAACTACCCAAAACCAAGAACAATCCTCTTGGATTTTTACTATGTCAACAATGATAAAAATCCCCTCAAAGTGGCTTTACTTGTATCCAACAATCCTGGAAAAACAAGATTACAAAACCACTTGAAGTTATTTTCAACAATCCTGAAAAATAAGCAAGTATATGGCAATATTTGATTTGAGTGAGTTTGTGTAGCTGTTGTACCCCAAAATTTTCCCTCTCATATTTCCCAAGACATGTCAAGAAGAATCCCCAAGTAGCTCAAGGTTGCTCAAGAGTTGGACAGTCAAATCATCTCTTAAGGCAGTCAATTCAAAATTAGGGTTTTGTGTTGCATCAAGGTCCTTACATACAAATGACCCCAAGTGCTCCCCAATGTCCTAATATTTTCTCAAGTTCATCCATGTCAAAATTCAAGCCTTGCAGAGGAAGTTTGCTCAGTCAATTGCTCAAGAAGTCCAAAAGTCGACTGTGCTAGGGCAAAAGTCAAATGTGACCTACAAATAGTCAAACCTCCATATTTTTTGTCAACATTCTCATTTTGAAGTATAATTCATCATTTGATCAAGGGTTGATCATGATTCATCAAGGATTGCTCAAAATTCATCAAGATTCAAAAGTTGCTAAATTAGGGTTTTGTAGGAAAGGTCAACTCAACTTTGACCAAGCATAACTTTCTCATAATTTATGAGAAATGACCCATCCAAATCTCATTTTGAATAGGATGCAATTTCCTACAATCCATATTCATACCCCAAGATCAAGAAATGCACTCACAAAAAGTTACAAATTTGGACACTATATGTCATTTTTGAAAGTCAACAAAAACACCTTTTTTGCCAAAGCTTATAACTTGAGAATGGAATATCAAAATGAGATGATACCAAAAGGGTTGGTTAGAGGACATCTCAAGGTTTCTAAAAATGCCAATAAAACTTCCAAAAGTTCAAAATAGAAGAAGTTATGCATTGTTGAAGTTGGGCATTTTTCCAAAATTGCCAAAAGTCAACTATCCCCAAAACTTCAAATTTTGACAAAAGGGCCCACTTTTTTCCACTTGATTTGATCTTGTCACACCACACACGTGTCATATCTTCAGTCTTGTGCCAATTTATTAATTTTTCTATTTTATTTGATTTTTATTGATTTAATTCATTTTTAATCAATTTAAATCCAAATAAAATCCAAATCTTAATCAATTGAAATCTTTTTGATCATTACAGGTCTTTAATATCATTATGGACATGACCAAATTCGAATCAATGCATATCATGAAAAAATATTGGATTTTTTGACAAATATGGAAGCTTGTTCATGGAGGATCATATCAAATCTTGAATCATCAATACTCATGGATTCAAAGCCCAAAATTAAACCTAATTCATTCCATTATACTCACACAAGGAAAAGGCACAAAGGACACGACCTGAAGGCTGCATAATTAGAGAAACCAAAACTTGAACAAAGCTTGAAAAGTGTGGAATCGAAATCTTGGTTAGAGGCCAATTCAAGACAAAGTCTCAACGTAGACTTCTTGCCTGACATCCGTTGAAGCTATTGCAATCAAAAGCCAAGCCAATCACCTCTTGAATCGCACTGTAAGTCTTCTGGAAAGTCGCCCTGTACACGAAAGTACAACTTCTCATTCTTGCATTTTTTTTACAAACTATTGGCATGGTTATGATCCTTGCGTGATTTCTAAGCATTCTACAATATTTGATTTCATTTTTATGGCCTGTAATGTAATACCTGAACCTAGGGTTTCCGTTTCTTATTTTTAGGCGTTTTTGCTACAGGTAAAATTAGGGCAAACCATGGACATGGTTGTGTTCAGGGAGGAGAGACGAGCATGGTGATGGTCTCAGTTTGCATTTATATGGCCTACAGTTCGTTTTAGGATGAGGCCACAAATTTAGCTGCGGATGAAATCCGCAGGTAAATAACCAGGGGGTCAGCGAAGAAGACGATTACGTGGCTCGTCCTCATTGGCCCATTCATATATTGGCGCTATTTTTTTTTTATTTTTCAGGCATAGTGATTTGTTTTCTATATAATAATCATTATTTCATTAACAATTAAACATAATGGCTCAGTTGGTGAAGACACTAGTGGAAAGTCCAATGGGACCTGGGTTCGAATCCCAGGTCCCCCATATATTTGTTGAATTTTGTTCACAGGTATTCCAGTATATGCCAAGTCCTAAGGTTCACCATATACCACCCTTCCCATGCTTGCCAGATGGCCTTCAGGCCAAATCCAATGGCCAAGATTACAAGTCCATCATAAGACTTGGTCAATGCACGCACGTGGAATCTGGAAAGTCAAACAAGGCTTGTACAAATGGGCCTCTGAATTGCTGAACAAACATCCAGATTTGGGCCCAACACCCCCCTTGGTTATTTCTATTCTTTTTATATTTCTTTTATTTTATTGTTTTGTTTTATTATTATTATTATTTAAACTAACCAATAATTATTTTTCTTAATAAAATCAGAAAATACAAAAAATATTATTTTTATTTATTAAAATTAAATTTGACTTTATTTTTGTAAATAAGTATTAACCTAATTAATTTAGTTTTAAATAGATATAACTTTTAATGATTTTTTGCAAAAAATTAAAATTAATTTAGATAATTAGGTTTTACTAACTTTTAATCAATTTATTTTATTTCCTTTAATATTCAAAAATCCAAAAATATTTTCATTAATTAATTAATTTAATTATTAACTTAGATTTAATTTCCATAAATTCAAAAATAACAAGAAATGCTTTCTTTTCAAAAAAGGGTCAAAACCCTAAAAAAATGCGCCGATTTAATTTTCTCGCACGCGTATTATTTTATCCAATATTGTAATTGCTCCCGGTATGTAATAGCTTTTAATTAGGACTTTTGTTTTATCTCTTTCTTTTACTTTCCGCATTTTAAATTAAAGGGTTGTTTTTGGCGATGTAAATACCTGACGCCTTGTAATAGTTTAGATTTAATTTCCGCAATTTAAATTCCGCAAATTATTAACTGTTAGATGTTTGGTAATAGGGAATGCATGACAAGATCAAATGTATGAACTTAAAATCAACATAGCTCACCCATGACATGTACAAAGATAAAAATAATCGAAACAATACACTCGCACATGCGCACTCTTAGGGTACACCTCACTTGATTGCCTTCGAACGTGGTCATTGAGTATAGGAAATTTTAGAGGTCGCCCTCTTGTCCAAAGATCATAAGTTGCCTCGAAACGGTTGCCTCGGAAAAAATGATCTAAGACATTAGGGTTACCGTTAAGGCGTCCTAACATTGCTTTAGTGACCACACGTCCGTTAATCGAATTGACCCTTAAAACTCCAACGACGGTGCTACCTACTCATCAATAGTGGGATAGCATTGTCTAAAGGACATTAGCACAGTTTGATTCCTTTTTCGAGTAGGTAGATGGTTCTTAAGTACTTGCTCTTTCTAAAAACAAAACAAAACTTTTCGCACTAACACTCCTTTCAAACAAAAAACTCCTTTCAAACCCACAAACACAAAGAAAAGCAAATTTTGAAAACACTTTGAGCAAGTACCTAAGAGCCAGTGGATAACCACGGATAGAAAGGGTGCTAACACCTTCCCTTTCTATAATCTACCCCCCGGACCCGAGAAACATCTCGAAAAAGGAATTTTTCTGTGCTTTTTTCCTTTCCTTGTTGGATGAAATAAAAGACGGTGGAGACTCTTGCTTACCGCGAAATTTTGCAAAAACAAACGCAAAACGCGAACCAGCATTTCCAAAACAGTCAGTTCTCTCCCCCCGTATCACAGAACTGGCGACTCTGCTGGGGATATTTTATAAGTGAGGTGTACCTTAGGATTAGGTCATTGTGTTTTCAATTGTATGCTTTGTATGATTTATCTTTGTGGGTTGTATCGGAGTTACTACAGATCCTAACCCGGATCTGGGGATACCCTTTAGGTAAGTAGCAATAAACTGTGAGGGAACTGTACGGGAGTAGACCGATACGGTTGAAGCAGTAGCTACATTGGTGTGGCACTTTAGATTGTACTGATATCCCTTGTGTTGGAACGAGGAGAATATGGGTCATCTAAGGGGTCATTAAGCACCAACTGACCTTAGAACCTTTAAATTGACCAACTTGGCCATAGAACAGTAGCAGTATGCTACACTCATTGAGACTAAACTCTCGCGATGATTCCGGCCGCAAGAAAAGGTTGCTAAACTGTAATTATGACCGACCGAGGGTAGTCAGTGATATTGAGATCCTCTAGAACCCGATTACTATTTTTAGGACAGGTTTAAACCAACTGAACTGAAAGAGGGTAGTACCTAAGCTCCTTGCCAGCCTGAAATCTAAGGTCTCTCTGTGTGACTTGCGTGCCTTTACCATGTTTGCTATTTGTGGATACTTGTGGTGTGCCTTTATCATGACATCATGACATCATAACATTGCATACATCTTGCATAAGACTAACCTATTTCAAAGACATGAGGGATTCATCTTTGTTATGTTTTGTAGGTCATCATGATGCCCATGCGTAGGAATACCATCCGGATCAATTTTGTTCAGGTTCCCACCTTGCTTAAAGATTTGGTTGCAAAGATGCCTGATACTACTTCTTTCCTCAGAAGACATGGTTATCTTCTCAGTTTGGTCACCTCCAAATTGGACGAGCAGATGATGAGTGTCCTAGTTCAATTCTATGATCCGCTGTACCATTGCTTTACTTTTCAAGACTATCAGTTGGTTCCCACCTTAGAAGAATTCTCTGAGTTGCTCGGTATCTCTGTCCTGGAGCAGACCCCATTTACTGGTTGGGAGAAGATTCTTAGGCCCGAAGAGATTGTTGCAGCCCTTCATTTGACAAAAGAGGAGGTAATGGCTAATTGGGAAACTAGAAGTGGAGCAAAGGGCTTTCTGACTAAGTTTTTGGTTGGTAAAGCTAACTACTTCTGGGATAGTCTAGACTTCAAGGCATTCGAGGATATTCTGGCTCTTCTGATATACGGCTTGGTATTGTTTCCGAACTCTGACTCCTTCGTTGATGTGAATGTGATAAAGATCTTCATCTCTCGGAATCTGGTACCCACTCTCTTGGGTGACATTCTTCATCAACTCTATGCTCGTACCGCCCGAAAGCGGGGAACCTTGATGTGCTGTTCTCCCTTATTGGCAAGGTGGTTTATTTTGCACCTTTCCAAGTCAGTGCTGAAGAACAAAGAAGGCATGGGCTGGGCCTATAGAGTCATGTCTCTTTCTCACAGTGATATCATTTGGACTCTTAAGGGTATGGACGAGGTTACCGTTATTGATCGTTGTGGGGAATACCCCAATGTTCCACTGTTGGGAACCCATGGAGGAATTTCTTACAACCCATGCTTAGCTCTACGTCAGTTCGGACGTTCCAGAAGAGAAGGACCTCATGAGATGCTAATGCCTAGTATTATCTTTGATTTTCAAGGGGATAGCGACGAGCAACATCACAGATTCATAAAGGCTTGGGATAGAGTTCACCAATCTGATCCACATGAGCTGGGCCCAAAAACTTCACTTCCAATGGAGCCATATCTCAGATGGGTCCGCATCCGTGCCCAAAAGCTAGGTATGCCATATGAAGTCGTCCGGCCTGTCACTCTTGAAGTTGCTAATGAAGAAGGGGTTCTTCCAACCATCCTCCATCCTTATATACCCACTGACATTGGGGCACTAAAGAGATCTTGGATGCAACTGAGGGAAGAACGGGATTCTTACCGAGAGAAGTTCAACGAGCAAGAGCAGAAGATCCAAAGGTTGACTAGGCAGTTGGAGAACAAGCGGATTCTCAATGACTATGTCCGCACAGATAAGAAGAGACCATGGGAGCGTTGATTGACCTTTGATGATTTCCTTTCCAGTTTTTGTTTACTTTTTAGTATTTCCTTTCATGTAACGCCTTAAGGGCAATTTGTTAAACAATTTGAATTACAAAGCTTATCTAATAAAGTGTGTTTCCTTTCTTGTTTACAAATTTGAATTTCCCTATTGTCTTTGAAATCATAATCATACGCATTTCATCTCATGCACTTCATAAACAGGTACCCATTACAGGTCTCTTATCTTCTTCGCTGTTTATTTCAGCACTCATCATGTCTGCTGAACCTTCAACTGAGCAAGCCATTAAGGCCCTCCAGGCCCAGAATGCCCAATTCCAAGAGCTGTTCATGAATCTAGCTAAGGGTCAGCAAGACCTGAAGACCCTGATTCTGAAAGAGAAGAAGAAGAAGAAGAAGAGGACAATCCTGTTTAACACGGAGCACATGTTTGGAAACAGGCTACATAATGAAGTTGATCTGACCACCTCATCTGGAGGGAAAGATAGTCAAGAGGAAAGGAGGGCTCCTAGCCCTGTGGTCTCCGACAACGAGACAGACTATGATGAAGAACAGTATCCTCCTGCTGAGGATAGATACAAGCAACTAGAAGACCGGTTGAGTGCTATGGAAGTTCAGAAGGTGCTTGGTCTGGACTTTGGTGATCTAGGTCTATCATCTGGGGTGGTGATTCCCCACAAATTCAAGGCACCAACCTTTGCTAAGTATGACGGAGTTTCTTGTCCGAAGCTGCACCTCCGGTCATATGTGAGGAAGATTCAGCCGTACACCACTGATAAAAACCTATGGATCCATTTCTTTCAAGACAGTCTCTCAGGGACTCAGCTTGAGTGGTTCTACCAGTTGGACGGAGCCAGTATCCGCAGTTGGGAAGATTTGGCTACTGCATTCTACAGGCAATATCAATATAACTCCGACCTTGCTCCCATGCGTACCCAACTCCAGAGTATGTCAATAGGAACGGACGAAGGATTCAAAGATTATGCTCAGAAGTGGAGGGACCTCGCCGGTAGACTACAACCACCCTTGGCTGATTGGGAGCTTGTGGACATGTTTCTGGGGACCCTGTCTGGTCCATTTTTAAACCACTTAATTGGAAGCTCTTCTGCTGGGTTTACAGAACTTATTTTGACCGGTGAGAGGATTGAAGCTGGTATTAAGGCTGGGAAGATACAGAAGGGTGCCTCATCGAGCACCGAGAAGAAGCCATTTAAGAAAGAGTCTAGTGCTGTCTACAGTGCGAGAAGACAAAATAGACCTGAACACCGCCAAGCTGTTAATGCGGTTGTTATTTCAAAACTTGCTGGTGCTACTCAGTACAACAATCAACAGAAGGACGAGAGACCTCGAAGACAATTCACCCGTCTCAGCATGACCTTATCTCAGATTCTGCCACAGTTGTTGAAGACCAATCTGGTGATTCTAAAGGAAGCCCCGAAAAATCCAAGCACTACATCGCCAAAGTACAACCCTAATGCCCGATGTGCTTTTCACTCTGATAGCCCGGGGCATAATACAAATGATTGCTGGGTTTTGAAGAACAAGGTACAAGACTTGATCGATGCGAAAGAGATTGAGTTCGGAGCACCAAAGAAGCCTAAACAAGATGCAGGGGTGAATGCTATCGGGGATGACGATGATGAAGAGTTTGACATTGACAGCTGGATCTACCCAACTACCGATGGTGGATTAAGCAACTGGGCAGCAAAGGATTCTATGCCTGTTTCAGTTATCACCCAGTAATGAAAACTTTTTGTTTTGAATTTGTAACAGACAGTGTTTTGAACTTTATGGCCCGGTGTCTTATCCGGGGCACTAGGGTTTCATTTGTGAGGGATTTATGTGTGTCATTTTCATAAATCATTAATAAAAGCATTGGACGTTTCTTGCATTTCAAATTTTGCGCTCCTTGTTTTTCTTTATTATATATTACAAAACAGTTATTTTACACACACTCATGTATACAGATCCAAATCCACTCTGGATCCCACTGATAACGACTCTGCTACTGCCAGTTATGACTTCGAAAGTCCGATCAACTTAGCCGAAGACGAAGGTGAAGATGATTACGAAGTGTCTGTTGAGTTTGTTAGACTACTGCTTCAAGAAGAGAGGGTCACACTACCTCCAAGCCCTCAATTATGATGCCTCCGATTGCAGGAAGACCGTTGATCTTATACTTAAAAGTGCTGGACAATACAAAGAGGTGCTGGGACAGCATGACGAGTCTGGCCGAAAAGAGCATGCTATTTACTGCTTTAGCAAAAAGTTCACCGACTGTGAGACCCAATACTCACTGCTCGAGAGAACTTGCTACGCTTTGGCATGGGCTGCTCGCCGGCTGAGACAGTACATGCTAGCTCATACGGCCCTTTTGATACCAAAAGATCTGAACGTCTTGACGGCACCTTGGCCTTTTGCAATGTGGGGCATCGATATGATCGGCGAGATCAGACCTACGGCATCCAACGGGCATCGTTTCATTCTGGTAGCTATTGATTACTTTACAAAGTGGGTTGAAGCAGCTTCCTTTGCCATTGTAACCAAGAACATCGTAGCACGGTTCATTCGGCACAATCTGATCTGTCGATACGGTGTACCAGAGAGGATCATTACAGACAATGGTACCAATCTCAACAACAAGATGATCACTGAGCTCTGCGAGCAATTCAAGATACAGCATCACAACTCTTCTCCCTATCGGCCGAAGATGAATGGGGCTGTAGAAGCGGCTAATAAGAACATTAAGAAGATTGTGCAGAAGATGACAGTGACATACAAAGATTGGCACGAGATGTTACCGTTTGCTCTTCATGGGTACCGTACCTCAGCACAGACGTCAACAGGGGCAACACCCTATTCCTTGGTATATGGCATGGAGGTAGTCTTGCCCATTGAAGTTCAGATACCCTCTCTTCGGATCATGAAGGATGCAGGTTTGAGTGAAGTTGACTGGATTCAGACCCGACTTGATCAGCTGAACCTAATCGACGAAAAGAGACTTACTGCTATTTGTCATGGTCAGACGTACCAAAAACGAATGATCAAGGCATTTAACAAGAAGGTTAGACGACAAGAGTATCAAGTTGGGGATCTGGTAATCAAGCGCATTATCTTACCTCAAGGTGATCCTAGGGGCAAATGGACCCCTACTTACGAAGGGCCATTTGTGGTTAAGAACATTTTCTCAAGAGGAGCTATGATTCTAACCACCATGGATGGTGATGACCTTCGTCACCCCGTCAATGCAGACATAGTGAAAAGATACTACGCATAATCAAAGACCTACTAGGTCGAATGGCCTAGGCAAAAATAAGGGCTTCCCGGCGAACCAAAAGGGTTCGGGCAAAAATAAGGGATGAAAATGAAAAATCTGTACACCCGGCAAGTCGAAAACCTGAAAGGGAGGCTTGGGCAAAAATGGGTATCCCGGTGGACTGAAAACCCGAAAGGGTGGTCCAGGCAAAAGGGATCAAAGTGTAACACTGTGTCTCATTGGATCACCTTGCATCCAGACTTCGGTATCAACTATCAAGCTCGGACGGCACTAATCAATCTGATTCACTTTCAACCAGTAGCAAAGTGATGAGATGCTCGAGGATATAAAGGAAATAGCAGAGTTGGAACCCAGTGGGATCATTCACATAGCTGTTTTGTTTTCTTTTCACAAATTGTGTAAATTTTGTCCGGCGGCGTTCTCTTACTAGGACGTCAGCCTCTTGTACAAAAAAACGCCTATTTACAGGCCAAACTTCAAAATCAATACAATTCATTTTCATACAAATTTCAAACTGTTTTTCCTTTACCTGTTTTGTTTTGCAAAGAACGTCCAAAGTTCATTTTTGATATATGCATTTGACGTTAATTGCTGATCATAAATATTTACATGCGAAACAAAAGATGAATCACTGGTAATAGCAGAAACAGGGGCAAATATAAAATTGTCCAGAACTGTATAGTTACTCTGTCCATCAGGTACCAAGGTAGATTCAGTTGAAGAATGGGACCAAGATACCTTCACTCCCCGCAGAGTAAGACAATAATGGTAGCTCTCCCAGCTGAGACTTGTAACTGGGAACGAAAAAATCAGCAATACTCTCCCCAAGCAAGAGTTGGTCTACCATCGGCACTAAAAAGATCTTAATATTCCCCAGCGGAGTATAAAGATATTCCCCAGCGGAGTATACAGATATTCCCCAGTAAATATAAGAGTATCCCCGGCAGTCTTAATATTCCCTAACGGAGTATAAGAATGTTCCCCGGTAGAATACAAGATACCCCCAGTGGAGTCAATATTTCCCCAGCACGGTCTGAAAAAGCTTCCCCGACAGAGTTGAATCATCATCCCCAGTAGACTCTGGAAGTTCACCCCCAGTGGAGTACAAAATAAATCTCCCTAGCCAAATTCAGAGGGTTATCCCCACAAGAGTCTAACAGTATTATCCCTAGCAAGTCGCGACTGAAAGATCATCCCCAGCGAAGTTCTTTCCTTTCACAAGCAGGAATTCAATCCTCAGCAGATTCAATATCACCAGCAACGGTAATCAATCCCCAGCGAAGCTTATCAACGGAATTCTCCATAGGAGTTTATCGTTAAAATCCTCAGCAGAGCATCTCTTCCCCACAGATTAATTCCCCTCAGAGTAATCTCCTCAATTGGTTTATTCCCCAATGGAGTTATCCTCTCCTGCAAGTTTATCATCTTCGTTCATCATCCCCAGCGGAAACGAGGAATTCAACTCTATTCTCCAGCAACTCCGGGATTTATTTTCCCAAGCTAAAACATTACATCTCCATACATCATGATACATGCATATATGCATCATATAATACAATCTTATTTATATTGAGAACATCATTGCTTGATCCATATCATGCATTGCATACGACTGAGCTTTTCTTTTCAGGAAAGATGCAGTTAAATTCCCAGCTATGTCAAAGGAGACAAAGTCAGTCAATGGAGACAAAAACAGTTAAATCGATTCCTAAAGATTTTTCTGATGCATAATGCAGTCAATGGAGACAAAAACAGTTAAATCGATTCCTAAAGATTTTTCTAATGCATAATGCAGTCAATGGAGACAAAAACAGTTAAATCGATTCCTAAAGATTTTTCTGATGCATAATCCAGTTAAAGGAGACAAAACCAGTTAAATCGATTCCTAAAGATTTTTCTGATGCGAACCCGTCAAAGGAGACAACCCGTCAAAAGAGATGACCCGTCAAAAGAGACAACCCGTAAAAGGAGACAACCCGTCAAAGGAGACAACTCGTCAAAGGAGACAACCCGTCAAAAGAGACGACCTGTCAAAAGAGACAACCCGTCAAAGGAGACAACCCGTCAAGGGAGATAACCCGTCAAAGGAGACATCTCGTCAAAGGAGACAACCCGTCAAAGGAGACAACCCGTCAAAGGAGACAACTCGTCAAAGGAGACAACCCGTCAAAGGAGACAACCCATCAAAAGAGACGACCCGTTAAAAGAGATGACCCGTCAAAAGAGACGACCCGTCAAAGGAGACAACCCATCAAAGGAGACAAACCGTCAAAGGAGACAACCCGTCAAAGGAGACGACCCGTCAAAATAGACGACCCGTCAAAAGAGACAACCCGTCAAAGGAGACAACCCGTCAAAGGAGACAACTCGTCAAAAGAGACAACCCGTCAAAGGAGACAACCCGTCAAAAGAGACAACCCGTCAAAAGAGACGACCCGTCAAAGAAGACAAAACCACCTACCAACAATCTCCAAATGGCCTCTGTAATCCCATTCCCGACATCACAATGCTGATACCAGTTCATGCGAGTGCAAATTTCTGGGCACTCTAGTGTTCAATCATCTTCCACCCTCGGATCACGAAAGGCCCGAAAGCCAATCTATATCCTCAGGTTTAAGAAAATAGAACAGGGGAAACTGTTGTACCCCAAAATTTTCCCTCTCATATTTCCCAAGACATGTCAAGAAGAATCTCCAAGTAGCTCAAGGTTGCTCAAGAGTTGGACAGTCAAATCATCTCCTAAGGCAGTCAATTCAAAATTAGGGTTTTGTGTTGCATCAAGGTCCTTAAATCAAAATGACCCCAAGTTCTCCCCAATGTCCTAATATGTTATCAAGTTCATCCATGTCAAATTTCAAGCCTTGCAGAGGAAGTTTGCTCAGTCAATTGCTCAAGAAGTCCAAAAGTCGATCGTGTTAGGGCAAAAGTCAACTGTGACCTACAAATAGTCTAACCTCAATATTTTTGTCAAAATTCTAATTTTGAAGGATAATTCATCATTTGATCAAGGGTTGATCATTATTCATCAAGGATTGCTCAAAATTCATCAAGATTCAAAAGTTGCTAAATTAGGGTTTTGTATGAATGGTCAACTCAACTTTGACCAAGCATAACTTTCTCATACTTTATGAGAAATGACCCATCCAAAGCTCATTTTGAAGAGGATGCAATTTCCTACAATCCATCTCCATACCCCAAGGTCAAGAAATGCACTCACAAAAAGTTACAAATTTGGACATTATAGGTCATTTTTGAAAGTCAACAAAAACACGTTTTTTGCCAAAGCTTATAACTTGATCATGGAATATCAAAATGAGATGAGACCAAAAGAGTTGGTTATAGGACATCTCAAGGTTTCTAAAAAGTCCAAGAACACTTCCAAAAGTTCAAAATTGAAGAAGTTATGCATTGTTGAAGTTGGGCATTTTTCCAAAATTGCTAAAAGTCAACTATCCCCAAAACTTCAAATTTTGACAAAAGGGTCCACTTTTTTCCACTTGATTTGATCTTGCCACACCACACACGTGTCATATCTTCAGTCTTGTGCCAATTTATTAATTTTTCTATTTTATTTGATTTTTATTGATTTAATTCATTTTTAATCAATTTAAATCCAAATAAAATCCAAATCTTAATCAATTGAAATATTTTTGATCATTACATGTCTTTAATATCATTATGGACATGACCAAATTCGAATCAAGGCATGTCATGAACAAATATTGAATTTTTTGACAAATATGGAAGCTTGTTCATGGAGGATCATATCAAATCTTGAATCATCAATACTCATGGATTCAAAGCCCAAAATTAAACCTAATTCATTCCATTATACTCACACAAGGCAAAGGCACAAAGGACACGACCTAAAGGCTGCATAATCAGAGAAACCAAAACTTGAACAAAGCTTGAAAAGTGTGGAATCGAAATCTTGGTTAGAGGCCAATTCAAGACAAAGTCTCAACGTAGACTTCTTGCCTGACATCCACTGAAGCTATTGCAATCAAAAGCTAAGCCAATCACCTCTTGAATCACATTGTAAGTCTTTTGGAAAGTCTCCCTGTACACGAAACTGCAACTTCTCATTCTTGCATTTTTTTAACAAACTATTGGCATGGTTATGATCCTTGCGTGATTTCTAAGCGTTCTGCAATATTTGATTTCGTTTTTATGGCCTGTAATGTAATACCCGAACCTAGGGTTTCCGTTTCTTGTTTTTAGGCGTTTTTGCTACAGGTAAAATTAGGGCAAACCATGGACATGGTTGTGTTCAGGGAGGAGAGACGAGCATGGTGATGGTCTCAGTTTGCATTTATATGGCCTACATTTCATTTTAGGATGAGGCCACGAATTTAGCTGCGAATGAAATCCGCAGGTAAATAACCAGGGGGGTCAGCGAAGAAGACGATCACGTGGCTCGTCCTCATTGGCCCATTCATATATTCACGCTATTTTTTTTATTTTTCAGGCATAGTGATTTGTTTTCTATATAATAATCATTGTTTATTTCATTAACAATTAAACATAATGGCTCAGTTGGTGAAGGCGCTAGTGGAAAGTCCAATGGGACCTGGGTTCAAATCCCAGGTCCCCCATATATTTGTTTAATTTTGTTCACAGGTATTCCAGTATATGCCAAGGCCTAAGGTTCACTATATACCACCCTTCCCATGCTTTCCAGATGGCCTTCAGGCCAAATCCAATGGCCAAGATTGCAAGTCCATCATAAGATTTAGTCAATGCACGCGCGTGGAATTTGGAAAGTCAAACAAGGCTTGTGCAAATGGGCCTCTGAATTGCTGAACAAACATCCAGATTTGGGCCCAACACCCCCCCCCCCTTGGTTATTTCTATTCTTTTTATATTTCTTTTATTTTATTGTTTTGTTTTATTATTTTATATTATTTAAACTAACCAATAATTATTTTTCTTAATAAAATCAGAAAATACAAAAAATATTATTTTTATTTATTAAAATTAAATTTGACTTTATTTTTGTAAATAAATATTAACCTAATTAATTTAGTTTTAAATAGATATAACTTTTAATGATTTTTTGCAAAAAATTAAAATTAATTTAGATAATTAGGTTTTACTAACTTTTAATCAATTTATTTTATTTCCTTTAATATTCAAAAAACCAAAAATATTTTCATTAATTAATTAATTTAATTATTAACTTAGATTTAATTTCCATAAATTCAAAAATAACAAGAAATGCTTTATTTTCAAAAAAGGGTCAAAACCCTAAAAAATGCGTCGATTTAATTTTCTCGCACGCGTATCATTTTATCCAATATTGTAATTGCTCCCGGTATGTAATAACTTTTAATTAGGACTTTTATTTTATCGCTTTCTTTTACTTTCCGCATTTTAAATTAAAGGGTTGTTTTTGGCGATGTAAATACCCGACGCCTTGTAATAGTTTAGATTTAATTTCTGCAAATTATTAACTGTTAGATGCTTGGTAATAGGGAATGCATGACAAGATCAAATGTATGAACTTAAAATCAACATAGCTCACCCATGACATGTACAAAGATAAAAATAACTGAAACAATACACTCGCACATGCGCAGTCTTAGGGTACACCTCACTTGGTTGCCTTTGAACGTGGTCATTGAGTATAGGAAATTTTAGAGGTCGCCCTCTTGTCCAAAGATCATAAGTTGCCTCGAAACGGTTGCCTCGGAAAAAATGGTCTAAGACATTAGGGTTACCGCTAAGGCGTCCTAACATTGCTTTAGTGACCACACGTCCGTTAATCGAATTGACCCTTAAAACTCCAACGACGGTGCTACCTACTCATCAATAGCGGGATAGCATTGTCTAAAGGACATTACCACAGTTTGATTCCTTTTTCGAGTAGGTAGATGGTTCTTAAGTACTTGCTCTTTCTAAAAACAAAACAAAACTTTTCGCACTTACACTCCTTTCAAACAAAAAACTCCTTTCAAACCCACAAACACAAAGAAAAGCAAATTTTGAAAACACTTTGAGCAAGTACCTAAGAGCCCGTGGATAACCACAGATAGAAAGGGTGCTAACACCTTCCCTTTCTATAATCTACCCCCCGGACCCGAGAAACATCTCGAAAAAGGAATTTTTCTGTGCTTTTTTCCTTTCCTTGTTGGATAAAATAAAAGACGGTGGCGACTCTTGCTTATCGCGACATTTTGCAAAAACAAACGCAAAACGCGAACCAGCATTTCTAAAACAGTCAGTTCTCTCCCACCGTATCACAGTAGCAATGATCACTTTGAGTGATTTTATTAATGAATTGATCTTCTCTTCCAATAACAATAATATACAATAACTCAAGATATATAATGCTCAAAGTTTTCTGGTTGACAATATGTGAAAGTGTGCAGAAAACTTGTGTATGAAAGTATATAAAAGCTTGAGTTTGATTTTTGAAAATTCAGAAAATATGATTGGAAGAGGTACATGAAATGATTTTGAAAATGAGTATTTATATGTTCATAGCACCCTTTTGAAATAGAATATAATTCTGCAAATGAATCTTGAACAATTGCCAAGATTGAGTGAAAGGTTTCCATGAAATGGTGTTATGAATAGGCATGAATAAAGCTGTTGTTTTTCAAAATCGTTCAGCATGCAATCGATTCCACCCTTGTGTAAATCGATTGCACGGGGTTTCAACAGCTAAAAATTCAAATATTTAGAGTGAACAATCGATTGTACATGTGTGTAAATCGATTGTACTTGAAGTGAGTAGCAAAAAATTGATTGAGAGCAATCGATTGCACAAACATGCAAATCGATTGCACTTAGAAACAATAGCTAATACTTTGAAAACATGAAGCATGAAATCGATTGCACCAATATGCAAATTGATTGCACCCAAGTAAAAATTGAATTTTTGCTTTAGAAAACTTGAGAAAAAGTTTGGACAAGATAAAATATTTCTTTTGACCATTGAGCATCTATGTCTTAAGTTCAAAGTAAGTACTATCATTATACCTTGAAATTTGCTAAGTGCTTGAACCAAAGACTTTATCCAAAGATGCTTTTAGCTTGATCAATAATCTTTTCCTTCTTGTCAAAATGGTTTGTCTTCATCAAAATAAAAGTGCATTTGAGAAGCTTGATTTTACATTCTCCCCCTTTTTGATGATGACAAACAATCTTTCTTAATGCGTTGTAATTTCCAGAAAGAAACTTCCCCCCCTAAGATGCATAACTCCCCCTTTGTATGAGAAGGTTGGAATCCTTTGAATATGTTCATCTTGGTTGAAGAGTACCTTAGAAATTTAAGACAGGAAATATACAAGCATAAAGTGCCACATCCTTCTCCCCCTTTGAAATTATCAAAAAGAAGGGAAAGATGCAATAAAAATGGATAATAATAAAACAACATTGAAAAAACTTAATCAATCATGCATCAAAAATAGACATAGTCATATTAAAATAACAATTACAAAGAAATTTGAACAACAACAAACAAAACGTAGCATAACGGAACAAGGACATAACAGAAAAACAATAGAAATAGCAAAGTTGGACATAATTTTATGGTTAATTCATGTCACGGTTGTTATAGAACCGGGATCCTTGATTGGGAAATTGTTGTTGTAGAGTAGGTTATGTGTAATGTGGTGGAGGTGCATCAGGATTATTAGAGTCATATGGAGGTATGTGAAGGTGAGAGTAAAGGTAGGAAAATTGTTGGTTCACATCCGAGCAAAAATCATTAATCTGAGAAGTCGTGGATTCATTGATGGTATTCCACTGGTTGTTGATGTTGGTATTCATCAAAGAAAATTGTTGAGACATAAAATCCATAAGATCTTGATTACTTGGACAAGAGGGAGCAGTAGGTGGATGAGGTACATCTTCACCGCCTTCTTCCTCTTGATTGTTTCCTTCTTCACCAATCACATTTTCAGCAATGTATGTGATTGTTTTTGTTTCCGGATTATAGTGAACTCCCATTCTTGAGTCAATATTTTTGATGGAGATCTTGTGAACATTTGGATCCATATCAACTCTTTGAAAACCAGCAATATCAACTCCAAATTCTTCCATAATTAATGTAACAAAGTAAGCATATGGTAGAAATTTTGACTTTTCATCAACCCTTAGCATATGAACCATTATGAGCCTTTCCCAATTAACACTTATACCTCTCTTCCTTGCATAGATCAGTTGCATTTCCAAATCAGTTACGTGCAGTGGTTTCCAGCCTGCGGAAACATAATATAGACCATGAAATAATGAAACAGTCTATCGTCTATAAAAAAGTTACTTGCACTCCATGAGTCTCTAGATGGAATGACTCCTCCTAGACCACGAATTCTTTTAGCACGGAATTCAACTTCGCTCAATCTTCCAATGCTGTAATAAATTATTTTTTTCTTGTAATCATCCCATGCTTCGTTTTCAGGATCGTACAAAGAGCTCCCAGTATAAGGGATATGTAGAATCTCACCAACAATTTCAAGGGTTATAGATATTCTTGTACCCAACACATATGTAACCATCTTGCCTTTGTGAGGAGTCAAATGATGAAATCAGTGGTTCCAATCCATATGCAGTCAAACCATTCTGAAAAGCACAACATTCCTGAGGGAAAGATAATAACATACAATATTTTAGAGTGGACACTATCTTTCTTTGAAAATCCTTTTTAAATCTTGCTTCTTAATCTTCAATGAGAGTTGAGATTAATGGATTTTCTGCAGAAGATGAAGCAAATTTCTTCTTTCCTTTCTTTGTAGCTGACACCTTTCATTTTTGCCTTGATGCCATGGGTAAGGTGTTTTTAGGGTTTAGAAGGTTTTGAGGTTTTAGGTTTTGAGAGGAAGATGTTTGATGAGCTGAAATTTGATAGGATTTGTGAGTAATTAGAAATGAGTGGGTTGTATTATATGTAATGACATTTAATTGACTTTTCAATAATAGAGGTGAGCTTGGGAATATGAGAGAGAGAGAGAGGAATTCTGACCAACAAATATTCCTGTCATAAAAGCATGTTACAGTGGGTGCAATCGATTTGCATACAGATGCAATTGGTTTGCACACAAAACATAATCAAAAGAAAACTGAAATGCACAGTGTGCAATTGATTTTCACTATGGTGCAATCGATTTGCACTGAAAACAGAAAGGTCAAAAATAAAACATACAGTGAGCAATCGATTTACACTATTGTGCAATTGATTTGCATCAACCAAAAATGACCAAAAACATTTTTTCTTAAATTTAAGCACCATTTAACATATATATTCACATATAAAAAAGTTAAAACAGGTATGTGAAAGCATAGAAAGGATAGAAAGCACCTTATATGTCATGTTCATTAAGAATGCAAAGTTCTCGTCGAATCTTGTAAAACGGTTCTCTTGCCAAAGGTTTAGTGAAGATATCGGTAAGTTGATTATGAGTATCTACAAATGTGACCTCGACATCTCCTTGAAGTATATGATCACGAAGAAAATGATGTCGTATGTCGATGTTTTTGGTTCTTGAATTCATGACCAGATTCTTTGTAATGTTTATTGCACTTGTATTGTCGCATTGTAGAGGAATGCATCCTAGATCGAGTTCGTAGTCACGAAGTTGTTGCTTGAGCCACAATATTTGAGCACAACTACTACCCGCTTTAATATATTCTGCTTTAATCGTGCTAAGAGCAACGCATGCTTGTTTCTTCCAAGCCCGTGATACTAATTCATTTCCAAGGATGTGACAAGCACCACTTGTGCTTTTTCTATCAGTTTTACAACCTGTATAATCCGCGTCTGAATAACCAACTAAATTGCAAACACTACCTTTAGGATACCATAATCCTTTGTTATTCCTTTGAGATACTTCATGATCCGTTTCACCGCCATGAGATGAGATTCCTTTGGATTTGCTTGAAAGCGAGCACATAGACAAACACTAAACATTATGTCAGGACAGCTTGCCTTCAGATATAATAAGGAGCCAATCATACCTTGATATTTTGTAATGTCAATGGAAATAGCTGATTCATCTTGATCAACATATGTACCAGAACCCATTGGTGTAGACATTGCCTTACAGTTATCCATGTCAAATCTTTTCAACATTTCCTTGCAATACTTGGATTGGTTGATGAAGATGCCATCCTTTAATTGCTTGATTTGAAGTCCAAGAAAATAATTCATTTTACCCATCATGGACATCTCAAATTCTCCTTGCATCATTGCTGAAAATTCTTCACACATTTCTTTGTTTGAAGAGCCTAAAATGATATCTTCAACATAGACTTGAACTAGCAAAGTGTCACCTTTGATTTTCTTGATAAACAATGTCTTGTCAACTTTACCCTTTTCAAAACTTTTTTCGCATAGGAAATTACTTAGCCGATCGTACCATGCCCTTGGTGCTTGTTTCAAACCATAGAGAGCTTTTCTCAATTTAAATATATAAGATGGATTCTTGAAATCTTCGAACCCCGGGGGTTGCTTAACATAGACTTCTTCATTGATATATCCATTCAAGAATGAGCTTTTGAAATCCATTTGGAAGAGTTGAAAATTTAATGAACAAGCATAGGCAAGTAAAATACGAATAGCTTCTAACCTTGCAACTGGAGCGAAAGTTTCTTCAAAATTTATTCCTTCTTCTTGATTGTAGCCTTGTGCTACCAACCTTGCTTTATTCCGAACAATTATTCCATTTTTGTCAAGTTTGTTCTTAAACACCCATCTTGTTCCAATAATGTGTTTGTTGCTTGGCCTAGGGACAAGTTCCAAAACTTGATTCTTTTCAAATTGATTTAACTCTTCTTGCATAGCAATAATCCATTTGTTATTGCCTAAGGCTTCATCAACTTTTGAAGGTTCAATTTGAGAGACAAACGCCATGTTTAGACAAGCATCTTTGAGATTTTGTCTTGTTGTCACACCTTGACTTATATCACCAATTACTTTATTGATAAGATGATCTCTATGAGTTCTCCATTCTTTTGGTAGATCATTGAAATTTGATTCTTGTTGGGGTGATTCTTCTTGTTGAATTGGTTGATCTTTGGAAGTATTTTCTTGAGGACCTTCTAGTATTTCATCATCATCATCATTACAAACAATATTATCCTCCTTGGAGGGGTTAGATTCATCAAAAGATACATGCATTGATTCTTCAATTGTTAAAGTTCTTTTGTTATAAACTTTATATGCCTTACTAGAAAGAGAGTAGCCAAGAAAAATACCTTCATCAGATTTTTCATCAAACTTACCAAGGTTATCTTTGTCGTTGTTTAAGACAAAGCATTTGCAACTGAAAATGTGAAAGAAATCAATGTTTGGTTTCCTCCCTTTTAAAAGTTCATATGGATTTTTCTTCAAGATTGGTCTTATGTTAACTCTATTGCTAACAAAACATATCGTGCTCACCGCATTCGCCCAAAAATATTTTGGAAGATTTGAATCGCTAAGCATCGTTCTTGCAAGCTCTACAAGAGACCTATTATTTCTTTCCACCACTCCATTTTGTTGAGGAGTCCTTGGTGCCGAGAATTTGTGAGATATTCCATGTTCTCCATAAAAATTTTCAAATAGAGCATTTTGAAATTCTCCGCCATGATCACTTCTAATGAAGGCAATTGTTAAAGACTTCTCATTTTGAATTTGTTTAGCATACTTCTTGAACGCCTTGAATGCATCACTTTTATGCACTAAAAATAATGCCCAAGCATATCTAGAGAAATCGTCAACAATAACCAAAGCATATACATTACCTCCGAAACTTCTTGTTCTTGATGGACCAAATAAGTCCATATGCAACAATTGTAGTGGCCTTATAGTAGACACCACATTCTTAGATTTGAAAGTTGATTTTTTTTGTTTCCCTTTTTGACAAGCATCACAAATTCTATCTTTGACAAAATTTATCTTAGGCAACCCAATAACAAGATCATGCTTGATTAATTTATTCAAGTGTTCCATGTGAATATGAGTAATTCTTTTATGCCAAAGCCATGAATCATCGTTGTTCGCCATGAGACATTTTACCTTCAAAGATGGATCATCAAGGGAAATCATAAATATATTATTAATTATTTTACCTTTTAAGTATAACCTCATGTGTGACTTCGTCTTTTATCAAGCATTCATCTTTGGTTAACTTGATCTTAAAGCCTTTGTCACAAAGTTAGCTAATACTAAGAAGATTGTGCTTTATTCCATCTTCAATGGATGTGAAATATGGAGCACCAACTTTTCCTTTTCCAAGAATTCTTCCCTTATTATTGTCTCCACAAGTGACAAAACCCTTGGCCTTTAGCACTAGATTTGAAAACTGGTTTATGTCTCCCGTCATATGCTTTGAACAACCACTGTCAAGATACCAAATATTGCATGTGGTCTTCAAGCATACATACAAAACAAATTAGGTTTTATTAGGTACCCAAGTTTCTTTGGGTCCTTCATAATTAGTACCTTTATTTACCCACACATAATGCCCACTTGCCACACTACAGTTTCTAACATAGCAAGCATTAGGTGTATGATCTTTAATACCACAATAAAAACAAGTAGGTACAAAATTACTTCTATATCTAGAGGGATAAGATTTATTCTTAGAAAATGTTTTCTTCTTAGGATAATGATGAACCACTTTAGGTTTGTTCACTTTCTCTTTGGATGATTGATCACTAGCCTTAACAAAGATAATTTTATTAGAACTTGGTTTTGAAAACTTTGAATATCCAAGTCCACTTTTATCATTGGAATATCTTTGTTGGCTAAGAACACCTTCCAATCCAATTTGACCTTTTTCATATCTTTCAATAACTCTTTTTAATTGGACAATTTGGAAAGAGAGTGATTCACAATTTTTGCATACAAAATTCTGTTTTTGTTCATCACTTAACTTTTATTTTTCTTCTTTGAAATCTTTTTCCATAGTTTCACATTTTTCTTCTAAATATGAAATTTGTTTCTTTTGAGATGAAATAGTTTTATACAGAATTTTGCATTCATTTAATAGTTCTTCTATAGCATTTTGTGCATCACTATCAAAAAGAGAAAATTCATTACTAACCTTATCATCTTTATTATCGGAATGGTTTGAGGCCATCAATGCTAGAATTGCACTTTCATCACTAACAAAATCGGACGAAGAACTTATTTCATTATCCTCCCATGCAACATAGGCCTTTTTGTTCTTAAATTCCTTTTTGATTTTGTAGTTACCTTTCTTGGAGAGGTTTGGATAATCCGGCTTGATATGACCTTGCTTACCACATTCGTAACATGTGACTTCTTGTGTTGATGTGGAAGCTACCCTTTTCTTAAATAGTTTCTTTATTTTTTCATGAGAAAGGGATTTGTCATTTCTACCAAAAAACTTACCAAGCCTTTTAACAAGAAGCATGAAATTTTCATCTTCTTCCGGATTTTCTTCCTTTTCAACTTCCTTGGAATCAATCTTTAAGGCAATATTCTTGGATTTCTTCTCTTGATTTTCATGTTTTTCAAGTCTTCCGAGTTCCGTTTCATATTCTTGAAGTTTTCTAAACAACGTTGAGGAAGTCATTGAAGAGAGACTTTTCTTTTCTGAAATTGCCGTTACCTTTGGTTGCCATTCCCTAGTTAGGGATCTAAGTACTTTCATATTTAGTTCATCATTCGTCAAAGTCTTACCAAGAGCACTTAGATGATTTGTCAAGTGCACGAATCTCTTTTGTAAGTCAAGGATGGTTTCTCCGGGCTGTATTCAAAATAACTCGTATTCTTGAATCAAGGTATTTAGTCTTAATCTTTTAACTTCAACAGTTCCTTCATGAGTTTGTACGAAGGTATCCCATATTTCTTTCGCCGTTTTGCATGCCGAGACACAGAAGAATTCATCCATGCTAAGTGCACCTTGAAGAGAATGGTTGCCTTTTTATCATAGAGAACCTTCTTCTTATCATCTTCATCCCATGCAACTTTAGGCTTTGATGAGCCAACACCATTGATCATTGTTATAGGAATAAATGGACCATTCTCGACGGCGTCCCATATTTCCTTTCCTTGTGCTTCTAGATCTGCCTTCATGCGTATTTTCCATAAGTCAAAATATTCACCACAAAAAAGAGGAGGCTTGTTGTTACTACCACCATCTCTGAAAACGGGATTTTGATTTGCGGAAGCCATTCTGGATCATTTAGGAACAAGTTACCTATAACCTGCTCTGATGCCAATTGTAAGTACGAAGTGCGCCCAATAGGGGGGTGAATTAGGTAATTTAAAAATTTTCTGGTTTTAGTGATGATGGATATTATTTTTCTGGTTTATGGTGAGTTTATGAAAGAGTAAAGTGCAGAAAAATAAAGAGACACAAGCGATATATCCTGGTTCCCCTCACAGTTCGAGAGTACTCCAGTCCCCTTTCAACATGAAAGAGATTTCCTTATAGTGGAAAACTTAAAAAGAACTACCCAAAACCAAGAATAATCCTCTTGGATTTTCACTATGTCAATAATGAGAACAATCCTCTCAAAGTGACTTTACTTGTATCCAATAATCCTGGAAAAACAAGATTACAAAATCACTTGAACTTATTTTCAACAATCCTGAAAAATAAGCAAGTATATAGCAATATTTGATTTGAGTGAGTTTATGTAGCAATGATCACTTTGAATGATTTTATCAATGAAATTATCTTCTCTTCCGATAACAATAGTATACAATGACTCAAGATATATAATGCTCAAAGTTTTCGGGTTGCCAATATGTGAAAGTGTGCAGAAAACTAGTGTATGAAAGTGTATAAAAGCTTGAGTTTGATTTTTGAAAATTCAGAAAATATGATTGGAAGAGGTACATAAAATGATTTTGAAAAGGAGTATTTATATGTTCATAGCACCCTTTTGAAACAACATATAATTCTGCAAATGAATCATGAACAATTGCCAAGATTGAGTGAAAGGTTTCCATGAAATGGTGTTAAGAACAGGCATGAGTAAAGCTGTTATTTTTCAAAATCGCTCAGCATGCAATCGATTGCACCCTTGTGTAAATCGATTACACAGGGTTTTAACAGCTAAAAATTCAAATATTTTGAGTGAGCAATCAATTGCACAAGTGTGTAAATCGACTGCACTTGAAGTCAGTAGCAAAAAATTGATTGAGAGCAATCGATTGCACAAACATGCAAATTGATTGCACTTAGAAATAGTAGCTAATGCTTTGAAAACATGAAGCATGCAATTGATTGCACCAATATGCAAATTGATTGCACCCAAGTAAAAATTCAATTTTTGCTTTAACAAAATTGAGAAAAAGTTTGGACAAGATAAAATATTTCTTTTGACCATTGAGCATCTATGTCTTAAGTTCAAAGTAAGTACTATCATTATACCTTGAAATTTTCTAAGTGTTTGAACCAAAGACTTTATCCAAAGATGCTTTTAGCTTGATCAATAATCTTTGCTTCTTGTCAAAATGGTTTGTCTTCATCAAAACAAAAGTGCATTTTAGAAGCTTGATTTTACAAAGACTACTCTCGTATTGTTTATCCTCTAGGTTGTGATAAACACACAAACTTTTCAATCATCTATCCTCTAGATTGTGATAGGTGTTCAAATTATCTGGTTTATGTTATTCATTCTCTAGGTCGTAATGAATACATAAGTCTATCTTCGTGTTGTTTATCCTCTAAGTTGGGATAAATGCACAAACTTTTTCAAATATCTAACCCCTAGGTTATGATAGGTATGTGAATTTTTAAGGTTATACTATTCATCCTATAGGTCGTGATGAAGACATAAGCCTATCCTTGTGTCATTTATCCTCTAGGTCATGATAAGTGTACAGGTTTATCCGAGTATTGTTAACTCTCTAGGTTATAGTAAACATAACGAAATCTGTGGTATAATTCATTGTGTTAGGCTCTATGCGGAAATGTGTTATCAAGCTTTGTTTTATTTATCCCCTAGGCTTGGATGAATAGACAAAATTTGCATTATAAACTTATTATATTAGTCTCGAAGCGTTAGTAAGTCAATTGTCAAACTTGTATTATTTACCTCCTAGGTTATGATAAATATGCAAAAAATCTATGATCTCTTCTAGATATTGACGAGTTATTTGCGTCGTCATATCTAAGCCAAATCAAAGCTCTTATGTTCAAACTCTGGTAAGATGATACATAATCATCTTTGCCTATTGTTTTTAAACTTTTGGGGAATGTTATACAGTGTATCCTTATCTAGACAACCTTTGGTCAAATTTTAGGGTCTTCCATTATTTAATAAACCTCCAATTAAAATGTGCGAGACCTGCGTATTCTCGCACCCCCAATCAAAGAGTAATTAAATAGGGACAACTGTCATACCCAAAATTTGCCCTACTAATTCAATAGTCATATTAGTACTGCATTTCTAAGTTAATAATCATTGGTATTTAAAATTATTTTGTTTTGAATATCATTTCAAGGGGGTCTTAAATTCATAAGAAGGGGTGTATTATTTCAAATTGGACCATCAAAATCTGATGGGCCATTAAAGATTTTTGGATCATTTAAAAATCCATTTCAAATTATAAAAAGGAGGTATATTGGTACAATATAGGTGGTGTGGTATTTTGGGCCATCAAAATCTAATGGCCCATTAAGGATTGATTAAATTTCTTTACAAAAGAGGGGTGCATGTATTTTTGAATCAATTAGGCCCATGTCATGCATTTTTGGGACGGCCCATTAAGAGTCTTTTTGAAGGCCCGTCTTTCTTTTAAGATTAATTGGAAGTCAATCTCTGAATTTTGGATCTTTCAAGATTATGATTTTCAATTACCATTATTAAATACTGCTAACAATTATTATATTTAATATTTAT